>CM068837.1:71448532-72181456 GCA_028554795.2 Sinohyriopsis cumingii | reverse complement strand
AACCCCGGCTGAGTCATACCAAAGACTTTTAAAACTTCTACTAACAGCCGCCTCGTTTGGCGCTCGGCATTAAGAGGTTAGTGTTCGGACTGGTCGGCCTGGTGTCATGATCATGTGACCAGGTGGGACATGATGCTACATGTCTGCGGCATGATGCCCCAGTGGTAGACATCACTATAAACTGCCACACTGCAGACGTCGTAGCGATATGACTGAAAATTTTAGAGCTACAATAAAAATAAATATCTAATCACACACACAAACACACTTACATACTAACATTGGCCAAGTCCATAACTTAAAACCCACGCGGACTGAGATGAGATGGCTGTGATCGGTAAAGGCGAGAGCTTTAGACCAATCGGCCACAAGGGAAACTTGTAACAACATGTTTCAAAATCATTTATTGTGACGGGGGAAAAAAATCATCAAAATAAAGGACAAAGCATTTAAATGAAACTACAGATTGCACAAAGTGTGGTCAGAGGAGATAATTAAAGCTTTATTTACTCGCAACTTAGTGATTGGTAAGTAAAATGAGGGTTGAATAGGTGCCAGTTGTGCCAGATTTCGGTGTGTTATTCTGAGTGCAAACTGATTATGGAACAGTGTTTCATTTTATCTCTCCATGGGATATTTTTTGAGAAATGAATATTAACCTGAAAAGAACAGAACGGAACAGAACCCGACTTCACTACTAACTCGGATATGACATTTGGCATGTGATGGTAGGTACACATACGGGTCATTAATTACGGATATGACATTTGGCATGTGATGGTAGGTACAAATACGGGTCATTAATTAGGGATATGACATTTGGCATGTGATGGTAGGTACACATACGGGTCATTAATTACGGATATGACATTTGGCATGTGATGGTAGGTACACATACGGGTCATTAATTACGGATATGACATTTGGCATGTGATGTTAAGTACAAATACGGGTCATTATTTACGGTAGTGTAACGGATATAAAAACAGAAATAAAAAAGTAAAAGACTTATATTGTGATCACTATTTTCGATACACATGAAAACATGTAATTTAACATAACTGTGTCATCACTAATGAACTGATATGGGAATCATAAAAAGTTAAATATCAGTTCTATCTATTTCTTTATTTAATCAGGATGTTAACATTTCTGTTGTTTGGTGAATCTCAAAGTTTGTAAATACTAAGGTTTTAGACTAACATTTGCTAAAGGTGAGCGTGAAACTAGATTTAAAATGGATGTATGCACTCAATAGTTGGCTACAGTAACTCAAAAGTAATGTAATAACGGTTTAGAAGTGAATCTGGTAATTTTTGTTCACCCTATATCGAGGTAAGCCCTTACTTTTCTGGCACGTCTTACTTTTCTGAACACCACTTGTTGGTACGATGCTGTGTCTTAGAATAAAACAGTAATAACTAAATGGTAAAAACCCAACTATTTCGTGACAGAGACAACTCATTCGAATGATACCAGCTGGTACACTTGTCTACCAAACAAGTAAAAATATGATTACTGACATTTACAATCGTGCACAATTGATATTTGTCAGAAGTTATATAACTGATTAAACAAACGAGTAAAAATGCAAATGCGACCTCAGGTAGAGACATCATTTAGTTATAGTGTTTGGTTTGTTTCGCGAAATGATTAGTGCAGACTCCATATCATTCGTCGGGTCGTTCGTTCTTACCGGGATTTCCCCGGGTTCTTCCTCCACCAGTTATACTGGCCGCCATGTATAGCCTATCTTGGCTGAGAAATGGCGCAAAACCCACAAAGCAACAAAATGTCGTTTGTCTTAAAAGTCGAGGCTTCACAACGAAAGTGAGCAAGATAGCCTTTTCTAGAGTCCGAATTCAGCTGTCATCGTAGAAACTTGCTCCTAGTCGAAATCTGATTTGCTGTTAGATATTCCTACGCGATAAAGAGATTCCGTGTGAAGGTAAATACCCTATAGATCATCTGTCATTACGAACTATCTGTAAAGGGAGACTAAATACATCACATATTTGACAAATTGTTCTTTAGAGTATTCACACTTTCTATAGTTTAAACATGTTATATTTCATACGTTTGTAGTTGGAGACTACACGATGAATAAATGTAAAGGAATAATAATACAATTAACGGTTTATAATGCTCTTATCCTTTTCCAGGAAAACTTGTATATATATATCTATATATATATATATATATATATATATATATATATATATATATATATATATATATATATATATATGATTTAACAGTTAAAACTTAAGAGCCTCTTTGTCAAACATTAGCATTTACCTATGATATGTAGAGCTGGATGATGGACAAGGGGGTAGATTAAAAAAATGCTAGAAGAAATCAAGGCAGTTAAAAGTAGAAAATGTCAATCAAAATGTGTCAAAACTTGTGTAGAAAGTCGATAAAGAAAAAGGACGAACAGAACAAAATAAATAAATAAACCAAAGGTAACAAAATAGTGAGATTAAAAGTGAATAGAGAATGGAAGCGATGTCTAATTATTTGGACAAAAATGTGGGCAATTGCAGTTTGCAGCTGTTTCTTATTTGCAGTTTGCAGGTGTCCTTGAGGAAGAGCATGTGTGATACTAACATGTGCAGCTAAGTAAATCGTTTTAACGTTTCGATAACTTTATGAGCGAACTCGAAAATACGAATGTTTGCTTCGTACGGAAGCATTGTATCGTCATGTAAGACGGTATTTAAAGTTCAGGTGCCGTATGGTATGAATGATTAAAACATTTCAGTACAGTGTTTTTGATAATAAATGCAAGAATAAAAGTGTTTTCTCACACATTGTTTGAAACAAGTTGGTCAATTAAGGCCATTTGTGTAACATGTTATATAGTGCTGTCTAGTTAGCTGCTGGTTTTCAAATCATGTCCTTAATCTTAGGAGAATTATGAAAGCATCCTATTCCAAAATAAACCAAAATAAAATTTAAATGATCAAGACAACAAGTTTATAAATAAACGTAAATTCCTACCTAAGAAGTCGGAGAGAGATTTCAGGTCTCCCTTCGCAATATGGGTTATCTCGTCATAAGTGTGTCGCCCAATGCCCTGCACATATCCCTTGTTCATCATGTATCTCCTGTACCGCCACAGCGTGAAACGGTTGACGAAAAAACTGGGTACACCCACATAAGATATCATCATCTCCTCCAGATGAAAAGCCCATCTAAACAGAATATGGCACCTAAAGTATAAGATTTTTGACAGCAAATATGACACCAAAGTACAAGATTTTAGATGGCAGAATATGACACAAGAAATATAAGATTTTAGACAGCAGAATATGACATATAAAGAATAAGATTCTAGACAGCAAATATGACAACTGAAGCATTGGACTTTAGACAGCAGAACATGATACATAAGCTATAAAATGCTAGGCAGCAAATAATTACACATGAAGCAAAAGATTTTAGACAGCGACGGTAAAACATGACGTATAAGATTTTTATAGTAGTTTATGTAGTAAATACGGCAACTGGAAGTATAAGATCTTAGTAAGCAAATATGAAACTGAAGTATACGATTTTACACAGCGAAATATGTCACCTGAAGAAAATTAGTTTAGAGAGGATAAGATTTAACCCAGCAATTATAAGATCTGTGGTAAAAGATATTAGCCAGTAAATATTACGATTTTATATTTGCTTTTGTTTTTCAATTAAAATTTCCCAGCAAAATACCAAGCTTGGAAGTAATAGTTGAACCTACTCCATTGCGAAAAAAGAAAATAACTAGCACAGTCGAAACTCTCTTAGTGCTAGAGAAGTGGTTCATTCGCCAGTTTCAGCAAATGCAAAGTTTTGTGCCGACCATTATAATTTACTTCATTCTCCCTATTTCTTCACCTGATAGACTTTTTCAGGTTATCATCTCAGATGATAAAACTACAAAACCTGAATTGCCAATAAATTAATGAGTAATGAACTGAGGTTAACTTGTCAATAATAATTGAAAACATGGGGTAAATAATCGACACTTATTGTAGAATAATCTTTATTAGTGATTCTACTTCATTAACGTATTCCAGTTCGTTGACGATCCTTACTAATTCAACAATTTAAACATTTGTTTTCAGTGTGCAACATGGAAAATAAATAAATATGTAACACTGGGGCAAATAAAGTCCAGATTTACATGTTGGCATTCATATATCAAATGTATTGATATGTAAAAACATCATATTCAACCGCGCGTAACGGGCGGGGGAGCACCCAACCGGGCCAATGACATAATTTGATAATCAAAATGGACATGAGAAGTCCCGTTTGATCATCTATTCTTGTATTGCTATATGACTGAACGAATGAAATGCGTTATTTTGTGATTATCTACTACAAAGCAAAGTGCCTTACCAGTAAGTGTTTTCCTCCACCATCTTCTGCAGTGCCCTGGCTACAGCTCTCTGTTCTGCAGTCAAATCTTTGTTGAGGTCGATACTGAACTTATGATTGAGAAACTCGATGATAAAAGAGGAGTCGGGAATGACATTTTCATTGTACTCTATCCAAGGTACTTTCCCTTTCGGTGCCCCATTTAATCCGTCAAAACTGTTCTGATAATATAAAGTGTCCAATTATATATATATATATATATATATATATATATATATATATATATATATATATATATATAGTCTGCATTTAACAAGTGAATTGATGTTACCATTAATTTCCTCACTCTGAGTAACGGCTACGGAAAACATCACTTACACCTGTTACCAGCTCGTCAGCTCTTTGTTGTTACTTTCTCCAGGCATGTGTTCTATCTTTATTTTGATTACCCTGTACCATATTTCTCATAAATGATTACAATACTGTATAATCCTCAGAAATGATTACATTACTGTATAATACTCAGAAATGATTATAATACTGTATACTCCTCAGAAATGATTATAATACTGTATACTCATCAGAAATGATTATAATACTGTATAAATACTGTATACTCCTCAGAAATGATTATAATACTGTATACTCCTCAGAAATGATTATAATACTGTATACTCCTCAGAAATGATTATAATACTGTATACTCCTCAGAAATGATTATAATACTGTATACTCATCAGAAATGATTATAATACTGTATACTCCTCAGAAATGATTATAATACTGTATACTCATCAGAAATGATTATAATACTGTGTACTCATCAGAAGCAATATATTTTAATTATACGTTAAAATTTCATTCGACCGTTTTTATGCACGTTTTTGTGTACCTGTTTATGTCTTTTGTGTTTGTGTGTTTTTGTGTTTTGTGTTTGTGGGTGTTTGCGTGTTTGTGTTTGTACGTGTTTATGTATTTTACGTTTGTGTGTGAACCGCTCCAGTGCCCTAGTGGCTAGAACGTCCGCCTAAGGATGCGGGAGATCGCGGGTTCAAACCCGGGCCGAGTCTAATCAAAAGCTTACAAAAATGGTACTAACAGCTGCATCGCTTGGTGCTCAGCATCAAGATGCTAGTGGTGGGACTTCTGTCAAGATAAAGTGACTACGTTGGACATCATGTAACATTCCTGCAGCATGATGCCCGAGTGCTAGACATCACTGTAAACTGCCACAATGCAGACATCGTACCGATATGACTGAAAATTTTTAAAGCTACAATAAAAATCAAGATCACACACACACACATACACACACATGTCTGTGTGCATTTATTGTGCTTTGTGTTTGTTGGTGTTTATGTGTTTGCGTGTGTTTATGCGTGTGTGTTTCATGTTTGAGTGTGTGTGTTTATCAGAATAGGCAGATATTCAGACCTACCACATATGGTATTTTGGCTATACGGAGGTAGGTTTCCACCTTTACAGCAAAGTGAGACAAGTTTGGAGCGTAATGGGCCCGATCAAACTGATGTAGGACCACCATGTCTTTCGGAGGGATGCCTCTGCAGCAAAGGTATCAATTTAGTACCGTAAACAAAGCAAAGATAATCAGTAAATGACATAATACATACGTTCTCAAATAACTATAATAACCTTATCTTAAACGCTAATATATATATATATATATATATATATATATATATATATATATATATATATATATATATAGATAGATAGATAGATAGATAGATAGATAGATAGATAGTGTTTACATTCCAGCATAGACAAAAATATAAATATTTTCAAGTTAACTATATTATCACTTTTATCATTGGTGAAAATAAAGCAACCAGCGAATTGCGGCATTCGTATTGAGAAATACGCAAGGATCAAGGAAGGCATCACGTCTTTAGCAGTTACGAACCAAGGATCGGTATTACTTTTGTGTGTCCTGGTGGACGTGTTTATTTATTTATTTAATTCTTTATTCGCTTAAAACTAGTGTATTCATCCTTTGTATGTACTATATGGACGACATAACTCTTACATGCTCTTCAACCTGGAGCAGTTCTGTACACTTGCGTTAACAGAAAAAAAAAGAAAAAAACAATACGAGAAAGTGTAATTTCTATGAATATAGAGTATATCACGACTAATTATGAAATGCTTAAATACAACAGCTGAATAGGTAAATATATACAGGTATATGATCTCGCACGATGAACTCCTTGCACTCCTACAATAGAAAGGACAAATACAAATATGCAAATAAAAGATTGTTTATTTCCGTTAGTCAGGTTGCTGTTTTTGTTGCACTGGTATTCATGCTTACAAATAAACTTAAGGCATATCGAAATATAATAATAAGGTTTCAGTTGAATATGGCAATTGATATAAAAGAGAACATGCTAAAAGGAGGAGACTTTAAAGAAAGGAATTTTTCCATAGATGATAACAGTCGCCGCTAAGGAAGCAATAACTATGATATTCAATCACAGGCATGACAAAACGACATACACAAGTAAGACTAACAAACTTAAACATGCATGACAACAAACACTTACACAGACAAAAACACATTTACACACTGATAAAGCGACATATTCAAAAGCAAGACAAAATCGTTTACACCGACAAGACAAAACGACATATACACAAGAAAGACACAATGACATATGCATAATGATACAAAAAATTACGAACGTATATGCATCGGCCTAAATTAAACAACTTAGAAGTCTACACATTACACCAGTACACCGGACACCCGGCACACACACTGTGTGTGTGTGTGTGTGTGTGTGTTAACAGGGCTTTTGAAGAATATATCAGTGTACTGATACAATGTACAAAGCATCCGTTCTAATCTTTCACGAATCTCTAATAATCCGTCAGAACTCTTGTGTCTGGATGTGGACAGTGTGAAATACGGCTCCTTTTCTTCTCTTAAATATTTATTAGCAGTAAATGTATATATCTGAATATTTTTAAGATTAGTTGTATTTATGTTTAGTAACTTTCATTAACCCTTTAATCTTCAGCTCTTGTCTGCTGTGTATTTAGTACTGCCATTCTCCTTCTCAAATAATGTATCGTCCAGTCAGTAAAAAACGACCTTATATTTTACTCAGATAAATGCATCAATTACAATTTTTTAATTGCAATCCATGACCAGCTTAACTTTAAATATCTTATCAATTTTTTTTTAATTTAGTGAAATTTCCTGTTATAGTAAAAAAAACTTTCTGCATCTGCTCCTACCTCCCTTTCAATGAAGTTAAATTTCGACGAAGTACGGATTTGTTTTAAATTTAATGGTTGCCTCTTACTATTAATATTTTTAATTCTTTCCAAATCACTACGTAGAAGTAATTTTTTCACATGTTCGCACGGTGGGGAAGCTATTAGTGTTCGGTGGGTTATAAGCTGTAATTAAAGGAAATTCAATTTGACATGGTTATGTGTAAGTTTTATATATATATATATATATATATATATATATATATATATATATATATATATATATATATATATATATATATATATATATATGGGTTCCTGATAACTTGATGAACATGCCCAGGAGAGACATACTTATTCATTCTAAAAAATTGTTACTAGTTTTACATCTGAAAGAATTCTTCTATAGTTATATGTTTATCCCCATATTATGAAGCAGTCGTCTACAAAATCTCATCCAGATCTGTCTTAAATAATCTCAGCATACATTTCCGCGTTTATCCCTAATTATGTCAAACAATGTCTCTCCCAAGTGTCACAAAGAAATTTTAATCTGGAGTAATCTTGGTGCATATGGCCATGCCGTTTACTTTATGTTATTTCCGTCCAAATAAAATACACTGCGTTCACGTACTAGGGACTAAGTTATCAATTCAAGCTCGAAGTGTGAATATATGGCTTTTCATATTTAACCATAATTTCACTGATCTTATTACAAGGCCATGAGCTACTGTATTGTGTATACATTTACTACATATCAAAGGCAGTGATTGTTGATTCTTCGATGTCAGCGTGAGAAAATCAGTGTAATCTCTAATGAAACTAGAAACTTCAATGCAAAGTTATTTTTATGCAATACCAAGCAAAGGATTTGAATTTTTCTGAAACTTTTCGGTCCTCATACAACACCTAAAACAAAACCAAAAAAAGTCTTCAGGCAGGCTTATTGCTACAAATTCCGAATGTTGATGCCAATTTCTTTCGTAATGGTATTACGTTTTTAGCCTTTCGGGTGGCCGTAAAAGGTAACCTGTGAAATACCCAAAATTCCTTTTATAATCCTGGTCGTCTTTACATGTCCTTTCTATACCTTTCAGCTGTTTGGTTTATTAGTCTTTGTGTGTTTGTATCGACTTGTCGACTTATTCCTTGGCAAAATTTCTTTTAATTTAGCATTTCGTACATCATTGTCTCTGCAAAAATCGCTATCCATAAATATAACACCTCCGCCTTTCTCAGTGTCTTTGATAATATTTGAATTGTTGTCTAACACAAATTTAATAGACTCAAATGCGATTTCGTTTTCATATTTGTATTGTGTTTTGTGACAATATTTTAGTGATTTATGATTTGAGATCTGGAGTTTTTAACGTAGCTTTAAAACAAATTCAGTTATATCGCAACGATGTATGCAGTGTGGCAGTTTACAGTGATGTCCTAACACTATCCTCTTAATGCTGAGCTCCTAGCGAGGCAGCCGTTAATACCATTTTTATAAGTCTTTGGCATGATTCGGCTTTGGGTTTGAGCCCGCGAGCTTCCGCATTCGAGGCGGACGCTCTAACCACTAGGCCACCGAAGTGGTCATAACATTTTAGTGGATATTGTTTCAAGGATTGAATAACATGTTATAAGACTCTGTCTCTACTTTTAGTCAGACTAGTCAGACCCATCTACTGCTTTAACTTTAAATTAATCGCTCCGGTGACCTAATGGTTAGAGCGTCCGCCTCTGATGAGAGAGGTTGCGGGTTCGAACCCCGTTCGAGTCAGACCAAAGACTAATAAAAATGGTACTAGCAGCTACCTCGCTTGGCGCTCAGCATTTAGAGGTTAGCACTATGACTGGTCGGCCTGGTGTCAGGATCATGGTTCCCACGATCTTCTAAATATAAATTGCCAGGTCTTTTCCATTTTTTTCCAGGATTAAATTAATTTCAAGGTTAACATATGACTATTACTGAATGGAATTAAAGAACATTTTAGATTATAAAATATCCATTTTTAAATCTGAAGATGTTTCTCTTTCAAGACTCTCCAAAAGATATATGTCAGAAAAGATTATCATCTACAAAACCATTAAATGAGTCACACGAAACAAAATTTGACTACATTCCTATACACTGACATGTATTGCTTTTTCAATATACAGAATACAAATTCTAACTTTACTTTGCTGACTGCATTATGTTTCTACATGGAAACACTATAATGAGCATAAATTATTTTGTTTCCTTTCAAACCTCTAATTCCAAAGATTTCAAGAGCAATATGTGTGCGTGTTATACAAAGTAAGCATTTACTATCACAACATGAACAAAAAAAAGGCAATAAATGCAAAGTTTTAGAACTTATCGTGATACGAAAAAAGTTTAACCTTGAAATTATGAATGCCAATACAATCTCAAACAAGATTTTTTAACCAACATGAACTCCTTAAGACGAGGTGGTTAAAATTTCCATCATTTAAAGATATTTACAAAAGGGTAGATTTAGATTTTTACAAAAGAGCTTCAAAATTGTACATTGTTGTATAAACAAGGACTGAAATTTTTGTAAAATCAACGTATCTTCTTGTAGTTCAATACACCAGTTCGCAAACCTTTATTGATACATGGGTTCTAATCGTTTCTTAATATATAATAAAAGGGACGACAATTTCCCATTTCTCTTGCGTTCCATTTAAGATCAAAGCTACATGTCACTGTAATAGTTTCGCATCAAAATTCAGCTCAGAGATTCGAATTTGTTCTAATCCGGTTTTCCGCTGAATATTCCAACCCCATTTTTCACATTTGCACATTCTGTATGGAGTATGGGTTCAGAGCAATTACATGTAAAAATGTTGGAATCTGACGCCACCGTAATGTAGATCATTTTCAGAATCTATTTTTAGCTGGTCAAACCTATCCCAGAGCCACATCCAGTACGGTCATGCGCATTTGACGTAGGGTAATTCGAGTGACCTACACTTCTTACATGAATAGAACATTTGTCATTTTAAATCACCTCAGATAGTAGTAAACAATTATATGCCAGCCCACAAGTATAAGAGTTGAACTGTACGTTTTCATCAAGTATTTTAACAATAAATGAGTATTGCTTTATGTTACTGCATCGTGACTCTCATCTTAACTCCGCTCCCCCAACCCCTCTTATGACTGCGTCTGCATGGTAATGAATAATCCGAAAATAAACAAGTTAACTTGTCTAATTATCAGCAAACAATGAACACCAAAGGCGGCACATCACGTATTAAGCAGATTCCTCAAAGATTTCATTTAGTTAGTAAATGAAATGGGAATGAATGTGAATCCCTAAACTGCTTATTATACACTGAATTGGCTGAGGAATGCTCTCTCTCTCTCTCTCTCGGCCGAGTGGTCTAAAGCGCTTTCCTTGCCATCTCACTTCTGTCTGCTTAGGTTTGAGTCTCGGTTTCAGCGAATGTGGGTATGTGGGAAAGCTTGCCAGTAGCTTCTCGTGGGTCGGTGGTTCTTTCCGTGGTTTTCCTGCGTTCTTCCTCCACCCATTAATACTGGCCGCTATGTATAGCCAAATGGCGTCTCTTCTCTCTCTCTCTCTCTCTCTCTCGGCCCACGTTGCGTCTAAAGGGCTCTCCGTTACGGATCACTGTCATCTCACCTCTGTCTGCGTTGGTTCGAGTATAGGATTCAGCCAAGGTGGGTATGTGAAAAAGCTTGCAAGTAGCTTCTCGCGGGTCGGTGGTTCTTTCTGGGGTTTTCCCGGGTTCTTCCTCCACCATTAATACTGTCCGCCATACATAGCCTATCGTTTGCTGAAAGATGGCGTTAAACCCCACAACAAGAACTCTCTCTCTCTCTCTCTCTCTCTCTCTCTCTACTTAGTTTGCTGACTCCTTGAACAAATTGGGACAATGAGTCGTGTGATATATTTGAAACGGCCATTTGCTTCAGTACTATCAGCTATGTGTAACTCATGTGGCTTCTCTGGTTGGGCTTGGGATCTGATTACGTTGCCATTGATAATGCCGTGTTCATCACAGGGGCTCGTATCGTTTCTTACAACTGTCATACAAGTACTATACAGTAGTAGTTATTATATAGTACATGAATGACAGGTCAATTGTAAGCAACGATACGAACCCCTGTGGTGTTCACCTGTATATATATGTCGACTATGAAACTAATTATATGCAACAGAGAGATTTGTAAGTCCTCGTGTTTTTGTGAGTATATAGTCTTGAAGAGTCATCTAAATACACATAGATTTGTACAAGTTGTAATTCTGGTCAGATAGGAAAATCGTCCACCCACCCCTTTCCTTTCAGAAATGGATCATCCAACTTTGTAAGTCTTATCCAGAACCGCGGAGAGGGTAGGACAAATTCAGGGGGACCACAATGGTCAGGGGGTCCACCATTGTTTCAAATTGTGATTAATTGGGACCTACTGGATAATTTTTCCTAGGGCCCACAAATCCAGTCCGCTGTTTTGGTCCTCTCTGGTGTTTTTTGTACTCATATCTATTTTTCTGTTTTAGCCAGATTAATGAACTGTTCACTCATGATTTTTTAAACACTATTTATGTGAAGGGTGTACAGATGTCAAACCTTTACAAATTTGTTTAACGTTCTTCACGAACATACACTATGTTAATGACAATCGCTTAAAAGTTTACCTACGTTGAGCGTGAATGCGTTAAATATTGGAGTGGAAAAACCTAAATTCGACTTCCTGAAAAAAGTATATAGCTTACCAGCGGGCCTTGCAAATTTAAACTAGATTATATCGACTTATACCTGCATGAAAGCGATATGAAAATTATTTATTTTCTCAAAAATGGCAAGTATTACAATCGTTATATCTTTAATCCGCTGACAGACTAGACGAAACTCAGCATAGATGAAACAAGACCCGGTACTCGCCATTTGCGTTAATAGTCACATGATTTCACAAATCTCAAACAACGACATCAGAAGTCCAATAGTCACGTGATATCAACAATAAACTCCTTTTTAATGTTGTTGTGCAAAATTTAAATTATATTATATGAAAGTATGATACCTTTTGTAAAAACCAGAAAGAATATATATTTCTCAACATATTTATTTCGATAACAACTACAAGAAAATTGGCCAGTCTGATTCATCAAGCAGGGTAGTCTGGTTCTCTGCTTCGTATCTCGGCACGTGAGAGAGCACGTGTCAACGTGGCAGTCACGTGATACAACAAAACTCCGAAGTTGGTCTCAGAATAGATATAGAAAATTTTGTGCTCTTTCGTTTTTGTAGTTTTTTTTTACATCAGCATACGACTTTCGTTTATTTTTATTTTTTCTTGTACAATATTGGAAAATGACGATTGTGAGATTATGTGTGCTCGTGTGACATGCTATCGTAATCGCTAATACCAGCTCATCAACGCATTAGTTTCATCGTCTTTCGGCAGATTAAAGACATAACGATTTTAATACCCTCGCAATTTCTGAGAAAATGAATATTTTTCATATCGATTTCATACAGGTATAACTTGATTTAACAATGTTTAAGTTTGATAGCCCACCCGCTAAGCGGCTATGCTTTAACGTCCTGTGTTGGCCTCTTGTGATGCTAGACTGGTTTTCATACCTTCCGTTAAAAAAAAAAATTGGATATGAGCCGTCTATGAAACAAAAAGTGTACTAGATGAAACTAATCCACTGAGCGTTTGGATTGTCTCAACAAATATATTTATGGCAAGCACCCAAATGATCCGTACTGCAACCTCCTAATATTTTGGTTAGAAATCGATAAATTTAACTCATGATCAGTGCAGTACGACTCAATTACGTAATTGTTTCGGGCGTCACGTTGTTGAGAAAAATTCCCGGGTTTTTCCCGACTTTCTTCAATATTTGCGAAATTCAAGGACTTTTCACGGACGGGGAAAAAATTATAATATCTTCCGACTTTTTCCCGATTTCCCCGTAGCGTGGGAACCCTGCAGGATAATGTGACTGGGTGGGGCATGATGCTACATATCTGCGGCATGATGTCCCAGTGCTAGGCATCACTGAAACTGCCACAATGCAGACATCGTAGCGATATGACTGAATAAGTGTTAAAGCTACGTTTAAAATCGAAAACACACACGCACACACACACACACACACTCACACACACACACACTTTATTTGGCTCATTATCACATAACTCTCTCCTAGTGAGGTTTTTTTATACTTAAGGGTGAAATTCAAACTTAATCGTCCTGACAATGTCATGCTGAATCAAAACAAAAGGCAACCAATATCCATAAACATTCTGTGCCGAATACTATTGTAAAATATATGTAAATATAAAAATCCTAAATTCATGAAAACAAATATACTTAGATGATACATTATAAAAAAATATTACAATGACTGGAGTAAGATGTCAACAACAACAACAAAAATATCACGTACTGGACCGTTCAGTGAGGTACTGCTTCACGTACTGGTTCTCAAGTCCCAAGGGACATCATGTGATTATGGTTTAATCAGTGAATATTGATCTATGTCTATTATGAAATTGACTTTTAGGGGGGAAATGGAACTGAGTGTTGCAGATTCAAAAGTCAAACTGCATTGTTATTATTGGAAATATAGCAAGACAACTTTTTTTTTAAATCGAGTATCAGGGAGGGCAATTTGTTGTATGAACCCGCCCCCTCACCCCCAACCCGCAATTAAAGATCTCATTCCCAGTGTAGTTTGACATCATGGCTTGTTTTATTTTGCCCTACTGCACTGGACGTCTTTGATTATGACCTGCTCCTGCATGTACGTATCTTGGCGCATGTTTGAACCCCCATGTTTGACCTTTAAATAAAATAAAGTATATAGGTCATTTACAGGGCCGGATTAAGGTCTTTGGGGGCCCTGGGAACAGCTAACATAGGGGCCAGTAGCTATCCTGCCTTGTCCATAGATATGGCTACAGTACTATTAGCAACACTGCCTGTGACATCAGATTTAATATACGGTGCCCTTTGAGCCTCGGGGACCCTGGGCACCTTGCCTACCTTACCCAAAGGATAATCCGCCCTGGTCATTTGAATTATTATTTGTTTCTGTATATGCTATTATTTTTATTTCTTTTTATACTAGTGTTCTTTTATTTCATTATACCTCTTTATGACATGAACGCTTTTCTGCGTATGGGTTTGCGTACACGAGTGTGTGTATAGGTGTACTAGTCCGTGCGTGCGTGCGTGTGCGTGAGGATTCGTACGATCTTCACCATATGAACGCTCAGTACAATCCTAAGACATAAGGGATTTTCTGATAAGAGGTTTTGTCCGCAAAACTAAATCATTTGTATAGTTCCTACCTTTCTCAATGGACAGTACTCATTTTTATGTGTACCCCACCCACTCAGGCATATCAAATGATACACGTGCGACATATACCTTTTTCTACATGTCTTTTTGCGACCTTTGATACATTACTTACCGCTTACTGGCTAGTTTTCTTCGCATCTGTCTGATAACGAGCACCCCAACACCTAGCACCACTACTCCCCCGATGTAAGGAGCATAATCGGTCAGTCTATCAACCACAGTAGTCGCCATTTTGTATATCAAGAGAATATTCGATCAATTCAAATTTGTACGCTATAACATTACCCCCACATTGAGCCCATCCGTACCAGCTGGTATCGTCTGGCCTTTATCACGACAGCGTTCTGTCCATTTGTGCATTGCATCATAGACTTACATGTCATAATTACATACATTTGCAGTGTGTATGGGATATTTGCAGCAATCTAGACTACACTTGTATTTAGTTGAGCAAGGGGGTTAAGTAGACACCATATGAGTCCCTAGTTATCTTATAGCATAGTCATCGCATCACCCTCTAACAGTATAACCTTGAACCAAGGTAGGGAAAAACCCACACTTCAGGGAGGTTCAATACGGGGAAAATAAAAAGAGGGGAATTTAACAGTATGAATTGTTTTTTAATTGCCCATCGTTTCATTTATTCAATAAATATTTCCAAAACGATTCGTCAAATCTTAGATCATCCAATAAACAGAGTGGCAAAGAAAGATGAGAAATGTGTCACTGTAAAATTGAAGTCCTTCAATTCCGATTATTAATGGGCATAAGAAATTTACAATAACAATACTTGAAACATTCACGTTACGGACACTTTTTTTTATCCAAGCACCAAGCACACGTGACATTGGCTCTATTGATAAAATAATTTGTATAAATTAGTAATAACTTTTTGTTAATTTTTAATGAATTTGATAAATTTGTAATAATGTTGATACATTTTTCAATACTTTCAATAATGCTGCCAATATAATTTACATATTATTACATTTACAGTCATCATTCCATCCGTACTATGTGTCTTGTAATTTTGTTACGAAGTATACATATGTTAATGTGTTTAGGATACGACAAAGAAATAAATAAAATGGTAGTGACAGAGAACGAAAGGAATAGTGAAGGAAAATACGAAACATATTTTTACAATAAAAACTAGCATGAATTAAAAATGCATGTGTAAAACAGTTATATGCCATCGTGTAATTATATATAACCCACACCCACCCCTTATGGTTTTGGTGATTGTTATCTAAATGATCGACCCATATGTTATTATCTGAATTGAGGAAACAACAAGGAAAACTATTAAATAAATGGACGGAATACAAGGATCTGAGCAGAGATATACAATAGAATAACACAAGCTCCATATCTAAAATAAAACAATTTAATCAATTACATAAAAGGAAATCGTACAATGACGTTTGAATGATTCACTCTCTCTCTCTCTTAGAACTGAGAATTAGAGCTTCAAAATGTATGCGAATTTCATTTGAGAGTTCTGTTATAATGATGGAACAAATTGCCTCATGTGATCGAGTGACAGATCGAGATCAAATTACCGGCATGTCAGCGTCATCTGGTGCTTCCGGTCCTTCAAAATCACTGCTGGTGATACGTTTGCGTTTCCGTATTTCTTTCCTTCTCTCTTTTCGTTTAGCCTCTTCGGGTCATCAACGTCTTGGATGCAGACTGCGCTCTTTCCACTGTGCAATTCGGGCATGGAGCTATTTCCTTTAAGTACAAAAGATACTACCCCACCAAAATTGTGGGTTTTTTAGTGGGGTTCTTGTTGGGGAGTCTGGGAACAGATAATATTTCCGCTATTCTGCATCAGATATCGTCTATCGAAATTCAGTAGAACTTGCTATGATTATTTCGCACCTAATACACCCTCACAACCCTATTATCGTGAATTTGTGTCCTGTCTCGCATTCCTACCGACCATGACATAATTAGACCTCTTTAGACGAACTCCACTGTGACTATACATGACCAGCTGTGCTATGCCAACCGGAACACGTCCCTCAATACTCAGTTGGCGCATTCCTACCGACCATGACCATGACACAATTAGACCTCTTTAGTCGAACTCCACTGTGACTATAAATGACTAGCTGAGCTATGCCAACCGGGACACGTCCCTCGATACTCGGTTGGCGAGAATTCACTACATAATTGCAAAATCCTTATCTTAAATTCTTTACATTTCTAAATGGTAAAGTTTTTGTTAAGTTTGAATGTTGAACATACATAAACAATGATAGACACAACACAGAGACAAAACTCATTATTTTGGCAATAGTGAAATATTAGCACTTTTCTAGACAGCTAAATGCCCCTGTAAAGGATCTTTTGGTTTTGATAACCAAATCTAGTTAACATAAACGTCATCTAACCGGTCTTCTCCTCTTTTAAACGTCGTCTCACATGAGATCCGTAACGCAAATCTCTCTTCAAGCAACCTTGCCACTCCACATAAATTGTTCTCTTACAAATATCTGTGTCCGTAATATTAGTGATTGCCAATGATAGTTTCACATAAACCACATTGTTCGGGCTGAACAGAAGCCCCGATATGAGTGTTGATGTCTCGACGCTTATTAACATGGTATACGACGTGGACCACCCCAATGGTCAACATTCTATGCATCATGATCGTGGTTGAGAACATGAAAAACCAGGAGGCGAGTCACTGGTATTTAGAGTCAACGATCGGATCGAAACGGATTAAAATATATCACCAATCCAAAGTTGCGTTCCGAAATGTAGTTAGTGCACGTAGTCTTCTCCTCCAATCAGAAGAGAACGACGCGTGGCGACACGTGCAGTATATAGTTGTGCTAGGGTTGATGCGCTGTGAATCGAAACGAAATAGCTTGAGCATGGCTGAAGCAAGGAAGACTATATATCGGGGTGTACCAGCGGTGGATATGAGGACTGATGATTTGACCGCTACAGTCATTCGTCCAGAAGATGATGATTTTAATTTGATATATTTCCTTTCCTCTTAGCACAAATGTTTACCGGCGCCTGTACATTCACCACCTTCTCCCATATTACATTGGGTAGACGATTTTTGACAGATGCAGAAGGAAGAATTTTAGAAATTATTACAACAGAAATAAGTAGAACAAGCCTTTGTGATTTAACAACAGCGGGAATAGGGAAGAGATAAACAATATCAAGAATAGAGGAAAAAGTGCGAAAGAAAAGGACAGAAAATGGAGCCGAAATCCAAAGGTTGTGTTTGATGTATCTGTTAAGTTATCTGAGACAAATGTGTCAGGCGTCTTTAACACGATCCGAGAGAACGTGATCTTCAAGGGCCAAGCATTCCCCCCTATCCACCACTACATTTACGCTCACTACCACTGAGCTGATATCCTAAGCAGTAACTAACAAAACAGTCACAGTAGCAGGAGAAGAAGTAGTACTTGATCGTTGTAAGGGCAAAGGACAATTAAGAGTATCATGTCAAGTCCATGGGTTGGTCAACAGTACAAACAGTCAACGGTCCTTTTCAGGGCCACACTCTTCTCTAGAAATGAGATGCTACTCAGAGATTGCTATATCAAGTAAACCTTAAAGCCCTTTTTTTATAATGTTTTAAGGAGAGCGTATATGAGGTCATGTATGCTTATCTAATTATAAAACAATCGAAATAAAGAAGGCATTCACGTTTAATTTGGTATATTCCCTGTTATGAAATCACAATAAGAATTTCACAACACATCACAGTGTTAATTTTCTTCTTCTTTCACCCTGTTTCTCGTCTTGAATTTCTTCATTGTAACGAGTTCTGCCTCCTCTTCACTTTCTTCTCGTCTTCTTTTCTTTCATGTCTTCACAAGAATGACTTCTTCATTTTTGGGGGAACTTTTTCGTCATCTACTTGTTTTGTTCGTTCTCTGTTTTTTTATAGCATTCTGAAGACCGGTGTCATTTCTCCTAACAACGATGACATGTATCTTGAACTTGGTCTCTCTTTTCCCCTTTCCTTCTTTTGCCTTGAAGTTGCGGGCATTCCTGGGCCCAGTGTCCTTTCTCTTGACAGATATAGCAAGTATATTAACCTTTATCTCCAGAAGAGGAATATTCAGTTGCCTTCATATAAGTATACTTTCGAATGACACTCCATAAGGATCTAACCAGAAGGATAAACTGTGCTGTCTTTTCCATTATGACTGTTTGAAAACTGAAAGATGGTAAGGCACCAGCCCTATATAAATCTAGTCAAGTAAACGTTTGTAATCAAGATGAAAACAATCGCACCATTTCAGTGAGAAAGGAGAACAAACCAAGAGGCAACGACCTGACATATCGCCTCACACACGAAATGAAGTGTTGACACAAATCCATATGAGCGACTTCGAAGACGACTTAAGCGAACCTGAATCAATGCTTCCTTAAAATAACAATGAACGGAGCCAAAATTTACATGCCACTGGAACACGTAGAGTTATAGGTCCCAAGAGGTTGTTTTGCCATGCCTTTGAATCGAATGCCTAAACATTTGGAGTCACAAAAATGGCCAAAGGGTGTTTTCTACACTATTTCAATACCAGACCCATTTAACACGCGATCCTCCCGCATGTGCCAGACTCTCGCTATTATGACCCGGACAGAACCCGAACCGAACAACAAGAAGCCTTCTGTGATTGGTACCATTCGTGCGCTTCTAACCCTTATGATTTTCAGGAAGAAATGATAAAGAACCACGAGATCGTCTACGAATTTCGTGGATGTTTATTTCACGGATGGTTTATTACTTACCTTCAAGAGCACCTGAAAATCCAAGTCTCAGATCACACCAATGAAGAATTATACACGCACAACCAACGACTCCTGAAGTTAGAAAAACAATGAACCACGACTGCGGTCAAGGCAAAGAAACCGTTCTCGAGTTTGGGCGCATTGCAGACAGATACTACGTGGTAGAAATTCAACATCTGGACCCACGTGCGTTCATTTTGAGCACGAAATAATGCAACACGCTTGAGTAATGACATGGACGAATCTCCTGGAGAAAAAATTAAATGCATCTATCTGTGTCCATTGGGCGTGCAAATGATATTTCCTACAGGACACGCCCATATCCTGACAGAACATATTGAAGTGGAAGACATTCGTCAATACGAAGGCTTGATCAAATGCAAAGTCTTCCCCCCCCCCCCGCCACTGACGTGTTACATCAATGATTTTCCTTTGTGCCGTGCCTGTGAGATAGCGTATAGCCGAGACCAACATTTTTATTACACCGAGGAACAAGGCGCTTTGATAGGAATTTGGGTCAGGGTGGAATAGTTTCGTGCACTGGAAATCGGATACTGCTTGTTAAAAGACTACGAAATCTAAAACGTTCCGAACACATAACATTACCAAAAGAACGACTCCTCAAAGAAAAGCGTTTTCTCTTGCTCCGTTAATCAATTTCTAAAACTAAAGCAAGAAGCTAGAGGCTATCAATCCGGTTGTCAAACTAAAGACTGATCAAGAAAATCTTAATGAACAGTACAGTTCCATCGAAGGTATCATGTTAAATCATGTAGAACGAAGGATGATCATAGTTTGCCAAGTCACGCTCAATCTCCTGTTAGGAAATATGGAACAACGGACGTGCTTTCCCAAGACGGAATACTTAGCATATCCCTACTTTTTTTGAACTGGTGGATAACAAAGACATCGACGGAGATCGTTCAGGGGCATGGTCGGGCGAGCACTCCTCAGTCAAGATTATGCGTTTTGACAGCGGCGGTCCAAAACATTGCGGTTACAAATATCGAGATCGACTGGGAGAAATGCATACCAACTGCAAAATCAAAATCAAAAGACTGACGTTGAAGTATCGAGCGAGCCAAGTAGTCTTCTTTGACGTATCGAAATAAGCTCTGCAGTCTGGTTTAAACGTCTTGGAGCCGCACAAAATTGTATGATTGCAAAAAACGAAAGCACCCGTGTCCCTTTGGGGAAAAAATCAAATCGTATATCTACAACGAATGAGATTTCCAGATCACAACACTTAACCGTATGGACACTACGAGCTCCAGTATAGAAAAGGGAAGACTGCCAAGATCAACACTTCATTATGACTACAAACGCAGAGCTAGGCAGATGAGTCATTTCACTTAGACACAAGCAAGGGACTCAATTTCAGTGATTAACTCTAGTGTGATGATGTGCCCTTGCGACCACATTGATGGTGTACCCTGCGATATCATGGATGCAGCACAAAATGGGCGCTTCTCTAATACTACTACCATAAAAATTGATGCTGTGCTTGTACTTGGACGTTCTACAAGCAACATCAATAACATTTATTACTGTGAACCTTGCCTCTTTGCAACTGAAGAAGGTGCAACACGACCATTTACTGGCCATCATAGCTAATGCGATTGTGTGTTTATATCACCCTACGGATCTAAGCAATGTCTATGCAAACAGATCCAGATAAGACTACCACCACATGGAAATGAGCTCATGAAAGAAGAATACACGCTGCCTGTGGCTTTACCTGGCTACTGTAACTTTGAAAGCAGGTTTTAAACGTTCAAAGGAAAATGGCCTTAACATCTAAATGGACCCGAACAATTAATCAGAGCTGGATTTGTATACTTGGGAGAATGAAATAAAGTGCAGTGTTTCAGTCGTGACGTGTCACTTCAGAATGGGAACATAACTACTCGGCCTACCTGGAACATTCTTGAAGGTCTCGATACTGTCACTGCCTTCCTGTGGTGGGAAGCAAGAAATATAAGTGTCTACATCGCTCTTTCACACTATGGTGTTTCAGAAACCAGATTTGCTAGGAGTCAAAAGTTGGACATTAAACATTTACTTATCGGAGCTTAGTATTTGAGCCCAACTTTAGCAGTAATTTTCAATACTTGCCAAGGAAACTGCCAACAAAAGAGCTACACAGAAGTTTGAACCAATTATGCAAGAGAACAATTATAGTTGTGACAGTAGAACTTTTGTGTCAATGGATTCACAAGAGGAAAGTTAATGAAGTCAACAAAGAAATTATATATCTCTTGGTCAAGACCGTGATATTCAGAAGTAATACCTTTATAAAGTTGACATTACACGATTTCACTGGCACCCTAGAACGATAACCTCATCGATACAGAGCAGAATATTTCTCTATATCGATCACTTCAACTTTGCTACAAGGTATGAATAAATAAGGACGTTCAGAAGCTCTTAAACGTAGGTGTAGCAGTCTTCAATGCCCTTTTTTCAGTAGCGTTCATTGAAAGGAAATCGATGTATTCAGAGCTTGGAGTATTACTCAAACTATTTACAACATTTGTTTTTATTGAATTTGGGACGAAGTGTTGTGTGCGAGTTAGTTACTACGTTTCAGGGATTTCGTTTGCCAGTAGATTCATTGTGCGCATTCATTTAAGAACAGTTCCTGCAACTATATCATGGTTGCTCCTTTAAATTTACATGTGCACGCGACACTCCTTCTGTTGAAACCTTTGCGCGTTCTGATCGATACTTCTCTACATCAGTGTAAAGAAAAGTTTTTTGTCCATTTTTTAATTGTTTATGCTTGCGAAGAAGTATATGCAGCTTATCGTTGACAAGAACAGTGGAAATATGAGCGTGACTGGAAACGTGTACGCAAACAGTGGCTGACTATGCCAGAAATTTGTGTTATAAACCCCATAAAAGAAGTGGACTTAACACTGAACGTGATCATGACATTCACATTCTTGTTATAAACAGTGGTAGAAGAATCCAACATAGAGGAAAAGCATGTTCCGGACAGTACTGTCGTTCATATTGACACGAATAAAAGACCTTTCGAGCAGAAAAAATTACCCGTCCTCCTCGAATCTTAATAATATTGGGAGAGTGAAAAACTATAAGTTCTCGTATGTACTTCTCACAAGCACGATGAGCTATGCAAAACTGGGGGGGGGGGGGGTGAATTCCTGTATCTTGTGTAAATTACAAGTCAAAACTATGTAAATATATTTGCTTACTTTTGTTCAAGTTGTCTTTTACTGTTGATTCTTCATCGAGTTCAATTTCACATATTTTAATGTAGATTGATTCTGAAAGCCACAGTCTTTATAATAAAAACACCTTTTCTTTTCTTTTAAAATTGTTTGCCTTTGTGCTATTTAGTCGCATAAAATATCAACCGGTAGAGTACAGATTCAATAATAGGATAAAAAAGTCTTGCTCGACTATCTCTCTCTCTCTCTCTCTCTCTCGTGATATTAATTCACACTCTCTTAAAATCTCTCGTTCTCATCAAGAAATAATAATAATAATAATAATAGTAATAAGAATTGTTGCCATCAAAGTGATGATATCCTAACTAGACGATACATCATGTAAATTCATCTCTTTTTTGAATGACAATATAAAATATGAACTTGAAAATCACACAAAGGTTATATTATACTTATAGGATACTGCATTTGTATGGAAAAATATGAACGAGTTATTTCGGATGGATATACTGCACGAGCTTCGGTTCTTATCCCCCCCATACAAATTCAGTAACCTTTTTATTATATGCTCGTTTTCTTTTTCTATGACATACGTAGGTGTTTTCTGTTCTGTTATTAAATGTCTGGAATCATAATATGGCGAAAATATGAAGTATTGGAATTGTAATATCAAAAAGACGCTATGGAATCTAAGCTTTATTTTATTTCGAGTCCAGTAAGGAGCATGTAATTGCACTATGAATGTAGTCGAAATTACAGTACAATTTCGAAATGTTTAATCAAGCTATAGAACCCATGATATGGCTCATGTACTGACTCATGTAATGACTCATGTAATGACTCATGTACTGACTCATGTAATGACTCATGTAATTCGGATTTGCAGAACTAAGAAAGTACATTTTGACGAAATTCAGGATGTAATCTTTGCCATTCTTATTACCAGCTAACGAAGACACGTTTATGCCTTGTCATTTGCATGTTATTTTTAGATATCTAGCAATGTTATGACATGTCTGGCGTCTATCGCTAAACTAAATCGGAAACATTGTATCAAAAACGTTAACGCGGAATATTGCAAAGCAGCTGGTATGTGGCAGTCCACGAGACATCTGCTTTTGTTCATTCCGAAACAAATTTAACCAACCAAAACGTAAAGCGTCTGCTACATGAGTATACATGATTTGCTTACAAAGTAGTTTCTAATATTCTATTGGGCACACGTGTCGTGCACTTGAGCGCAATATGAAGGTGTGCAATATCGTAAACTATTGCAAGATTCTGACATTGTAAAGTTAACGGAGACAAAAATGAGCATATACTAAATATCGAGTCTGTATACGGTATACTATTGTGGCAACCAAATATCATTGGACTACATGTCACAATACACAAGGCAGGTAACAAAATTACTTTGTGAAAATAATACCAACATACCCTATTTAATTACATAAGACGCATTACGGTGCTTGCGGGTAGCAAAACGATGTAGAGTAATAGATACATTAACTTATTGTGTATGGAATATAAAGCTCATTAAAATAGCGTGATATAAGTGTTACAAGAACGAAGTAATAAATTAAGTGACATAAAATTACAAATGTAACAGATGCGATTTATCTAGGCAGCTGGTCGTTCACGTCGAAGTCCCACATTACTCATTGTAAAATTGTCTGCACCTGGAGAACATTCCAACTGCACTCTTCTAACGCTGATTTATAGCATAATCTCTTAAGACAGCAACAACAACAAAAAAATAAAAAAAAAATTGCATTACTTTGATAGTGATGTTCTCACGTAAAACCTCGTAGTTTTCAGTTTACTCCACGCTTTTATTTTAAAGAAAATGGCTGAATATTAACGGGGCCCGTTTCAAATACATTATGCTCTTCACTTTAATATCAATCACTTCCTACATCAAACAATTGTTTTCCTAACTTGAAAGTTTTTGTTGCTGGTGTTGCTGTCTTAATTACTCGGTCGAAATAATACTAGCACAATTTTGAAAGATGGTGCATGTCTCAATATTTATTTATGTTGCAGTCTCGTGAAGCTGTTGCATAGCTATGTCTTCGTAATAAGCTGCATCGCAGGATGTATTCGCTCTGTGCTCGTGCAATCATTTTAAGAAAACCCCAAAACATGTCAATATTTCATACGTTATTCTCAAACTTGTAAGACTCATTACCAATAGATTTAAGCTTCGATAGCGAAAAGAAAAAAGGTATAATAAAAAACAAATTCTATAGTAATTACAACAAAATATCTTCTTGCTATGTTCGACACAAGCACTAGTTTATTATTTTATTTGTAATCACTAGGAGTGGCATGCTCAATGATTCTTTTATTAGAGGTCGCAAGGGAATGTTTTGTTTGTTTTCTTATTTGTTTGTTGTTTATTTGTTTTTGTTTTTTGTTGTGTTTTTTTTTTTTTGTTTGTTTGTTTTTTCTTCTTCATGTCCAGGCCTTTTTGATAGCATCATCCTACATGGTAAAATATAAAACAATAAAATTAAAAATAAACTATAACCAGCCTTAAGGAGAATAAAAACACATAAAGAACCGCTTTGAAAGGTTAACTTATGCCGCTAAAGAAGCAATTTTGCATTCATGTGAGAATGTCTGTTTTAGGACATATCCTTCGATAAAGTTCTTTCACACTGTCAATCAAACTTTCGACCGGAATGTATATGAATCCACCCTCAATCTCATTTTGGGGGTTTGTGTTTGTCCACGATATGTAGGGCAAGGACCGCCATCTTGCCACGGCTTCATATACACAATACCATGGACGCTTGGTTTTGAAGTTTAGAGGGAATATTTCAAATATCCCAGCATGCCTTGGAAGAAAAAGCGTATGTGTCATTCCCGCGCCATGGACCCCAACCAGTATGTCAGTCTCACTAATCCACGTCAATTGATCTTCCATGGGTGCCGAGTCCATGATCCTTCCAGAAACAATGAATTCCGGGATGAGGGCCTTAAGCGCAGCTAAGACTTCGCCTTCATTGAAAATTTTCCTCTCAGCATTGCCGTGTCTGTCTCCTATTCTTGAAATATAATTCCTTCTAATAATTAATGTGATTTTTATCCTTCTGCAATCCAAACTCGAGACATTACTTACGCCATTCTGTTGTAAATAGAAATCTCGAAATTCTTCGAGGTAATGTACTTTTTCCTCAGCAGCAGAGGGGGTGAACAGACCAAAACAGTTTTACAAGTAACCCCTTTCAGGAAACTATTCCTCGATAGAGGGCTTATTTCGACGAAATAAACCCTTCTATTCAGATCATAGAATAAAAAAAAATGTCCCCAAAAATTCGTAGAGTCTCTCCTCGAGAAATTTTTCGAATTTTCAGGGGAAAATGCAATACATTTCCGCTGGCAACTTGGTTTACTTCAATAAATCTGAAACAGTTTCCGTGGCGAAATTAAATCGTAAACAAATAAATAATGGCAAATATTGGAGAAGCGTTTACAACTAGACTAGCTCGACAACGACTAGAAGCAATCAAGAAATTTATTCCCGTCCGTGACAGTGTTAGGCAAAAATTACGATTACGACAGCAGGAAAAAGAGATTTTTACAGAATCCGCCGAGGAATTGTTTAAGCCTGTTACAACAGCTACTGAAACTGTTAAAACTGCAATCGTAGGAAAACCTGATCCTGCTGATCCTGATAAGGGAAAACCGGGATTGCTTGAAGTATTACAACAGCATGGAAGAACTTTGGAAACTATCTCGGATAGACTTCCACCTGGTGGTGTAGGTCCAGCTGTTGCAGGTCCAGCTGTTGCAGGTCCAGCTGTTGTTGCTAAAAAGATTAAACCTAGGACAATTATTTCCGCCGCTGAAAAATTCACCCCAGAATTTGTTAAGGCGATCAAGGGAACACCAGAAGATAAATTAGCCGAAATGGTATTACGAGGATGGGATCGCAAGGATCTTGCTTTGGGTAAAGAATATCATTCTATGAAAGACAGTGATTTTGTTAAAAATATTTTTCTCGTATACTATGATAGAAAAAAGAGTGGTGGTGAGAAATATAATGAATATATAAAAAAAATAAATAAACTTGCAAATCAACCACCGTCTCCGCCGCCCAAATATGTACCAGTGCAAGATCCTTATCCTCTTCCTCCACCGTTACAGCGCCAGGAACCTGAACGAAAACTTGAAAAACCAGCGCCGACACCTCTGGAAGAAGAAGAGGAAGAAGATGATTATAAATCTCCTCCCCTCTCTCCGCAACCCGATCCGTCAGAAAAGGGAATACTAGAAGAGCAACTAATCGAATTAAATGATGAATTAAAAATTTTAAACGATGAAATACAAAAATTAGAAGGAATGGAGGGTAAGGGTGTTAAAGCTACTTTATTAAGCAAAAGAAAAAGTAAAAATTTTGTAACTATTGAAATTGCTAAAACAAAAGAAAAACTAAGGAAAATGGGAAAAGGTTACACCGGTCACGGTTATAATATCTGTCCTAACAATATCGTCAATGACGTATCACGGTTGGAAGTTCTCATCGGAGGAAGACGTTCCGGAAACAACTCTCGGGAAATTATAAATGAAGCCGCAGATATCTGTCAGAGACTATTTCAGCGTGGCATTATGGATATCGGCATCTACCGGGGACTTATTGATGAACTCGCGGATGGTTACTACAGCGACTAGCAAATTTAGTTAGAGAAACAATAATTAAATAAAATGATCGTGCACAATTCTCAACCTAGACACGCTAGTGTGTTACCAGTCCGCGTAGTAAACTCGCGATTACCAGTCTACAGAGCAACCTACGGAGATGGTCTCGGTGATACAGTTACTGGTTTGTTTTCAAGAATAGCCCCTAAGGTGTTACCGATTGCAAAACAATTGTCGATGAAAGCTATTGATGTTGTCAGGGATAAAGCCCTTGGATCTGTTGGTGATCTCGCCGGGAAGGCATTCGCGTCAATCAAGGATAGACTGTTACGGTTAACTCGTAGATTAAAAAAACCACCACCGGTGAAACTGGCCAGTACTGAACTTATGCCCGCGGACGTCAGTAAAGTAATAAATCAGGCTGCCAATCAAAAACTTGCAGAGCTTGTAACCCAAACACCCGAACAAATAAATACAAGCCTGATATCAGGAAGCGGATTTCGTTTTAGAAGACAATAATTTTATATAAAATGTTTAAACCTATATCTGATCCAGCGTTCGACATGGATGCACCAACACTAAAAGATGAGTCCGTGCGCGATTATCAGTATTATTCTTATGAGGCAACAGTACCTAATCAACGAGGACGAATTGAATTACGAGTCCAGGATACAAGTAGATATTTCCTGCCCGCTGAAGCATTTCTTGAAGTCACGGGTGAACTTGTAACAGATGTTGCCGCTAATACAGCATACGGAGCTAATGTTCGAGTTGGTTTTGTTAACAACGGTATCATGGCGCTGTTCAAAAGTGCTTCATACAGCATTGACGGAAGAGAAATTGAAATAATTCAGGATAATGTTGACGTTGCTACAACAATCCTGGGATTAGCGAGATACTCAGATGATTACACTAGATCAGCTGGTCCGACTATGATGTTCGCTAAGGATAATTCTGATCATCCTGAACACAGATCTGCTATTCAAGTACAAACAGCACAAGGCACTGCTGTAGACCCACAACCGGCTGGATTTGCGGCCAGGCCAGGTGCTGCATTTCCAATATTAAGGCCTAGTCCAGATTACAATTTAGGTTTTGCTACGCGTAAATTAATGTTATCAGGTGAACGTAGGAGATTTTCATGCGCAATTCCACTGTCTCACATCTTTGGATTTTGCAGACATGTCAGAAAGGTTATTTTTGGAGCCAATCATACAGTTGTACTTAACCGAAAAAGTGATGACGTTGACGCCATCTGGCGAGAAGACGGTGTTGCTGGCGGTAAAGTAATATTATTCAAGCTTGCTTTGTGGATGCCAGTGATGTCCCCATCGATCACTGAAGAGCAACGGTTACTCTCTTTCATGGACACAGGCGGTAAATCACTGATATCGTGGTTAACAACATCAACAGATTCCATTCAAGGTGCCGGTCTCGGGCAGTTTACGTGGCATATATCATCACAACAGGGAATATCAGCGCCGCGACATATTTTTGTTGCACTCCAGCAAAATGCGAGGTTGACTTCCCAACTACTGAGTCATATGATATTTGACAAACTTGCTGTCTCTGAAGTTTCGCTGCGAATAAACGGACATCAAGAACCATCCGAGGATATAACGATAGATTTTGAAAATAATCAAGTTGCGCGTGCGTATCATCGTCTGATGACATTTATGGGACGTGATCAAAATATTGATACCGGGTTGCAGATATCACAACTGGATTTTACAACGCTGTATCCGATTTATTACTTTTCGCTGGAACATTTGGATCTAACCAAACAATCTGTCGTTGATATACACTTCAAAGCTCATGTAGGTGAGTTTCCCGCCGGCCCGCCTGCTGGTTTTAGAGCTGTCGCGGTTATACTTTCCGATAAAGCAATGCTACTTGAAGGTGTTGGCGGACGAATGAGAGTTATTGACGCTCCAGTAGAAAACATGTAACAATTAGATTAGTTTCTGAAATATAATGTCATACAGTCACGTTAATGTCACCTTGACTTCCGGTCAGACAAAGAAATTGCAATCGAAGAACGCAAGCACGTGCGGGACATCAATAACACTAAAACGAGATCAGATTACTGGTGGTCCAAACAAGCTGTCGTTGACTAATACTCAGCTTAAACATTTTAATAAGGCACTAACAGCAAAAACCGGTGTCCGACTTGATTTCTCTGCTGCAGCTATCAAGGACATGACTAAAACCGGTGGAATATTTCCTCTTCTCGCAGCAATACCGGCGTTGATTGCCGCGGCAGCACCAGCCGTAGCAAAAGCCGCAGCACTCGGTGCAGTTGGAACTGCAGCTGGAATGGCACTAAAAAAGGCAACGGGAAAAGGATACAAGAAAAAAAAGGGACGCGGTCTAAGACTACCGGGAACTCCCGCATCCTGGTATCCAAAAAATCTCTAGCACGGAACCACTCTGTGTCCCCGATGAGTAATTTTGATTTACTCGATGCTGTTAAAAAATTGCGTGTAAAACATTTCAGAGGCGTATTTATGCGAGATCAATTACCGACGCGGCCGAATAATCCAGAAACTGGCATTATCAATCTCGACAACAAAGATGGTCCGGGAACTCACTGGGTTGCTTACGCGATCGATCCACGTGGAATTATCTATTTTGATTCGTACGGTTTAGCACCGCCAGTTGAGTTTCTCAAGTATGTCAGCAGATTTTCTAATGTTTCAGTGTGGCAGTCGACGTTACCAACACAAACATTAATTGATCCGCCCATTTGTGGGAGGGAGGTTTTAAATGTTCTTGATGCAATCTCAAGAAATCCAGCAACTCCTCCTCATAAGGTAATGTATGAATATACCGCATCGAGAAATGCTAGCATTTGAAAAACAGCAATAAGAATAATGGTGGATATTTACGGAAGACCTTTCACAGGAAGAGGTAAACCAAGCACAGATGCTGATCTCTCAAAATATGCGACCCGAGATGAAGTCGATAATCTTTTGAATCTAGCCGGAGTTGACCCAGATGAGGTTGCTGTTTTTCAGGACAAGCAAGGAAAACTAAAAACTAGCAACATCAAGTGGAATGATTTAATCCGTAATGTTCGTACAGCTGTCCCTGGTAACTTTCCCGTTTTTACTGACCGTGGTAGCATCAGGGATTCAAGTATATCGAACAAAATCATCAAAGACATCAACGATGAAATTAAAATGTGTGTGAAAAAAACCGGTGACACAATGACCGGAGAACTCAGCATGAGCGGCAACAAAATAACCGTTCTAAAAAATCCGGAAGGTCTCGAAGATGCCGCAAATAAACAATACGTCGACACGCAGTACCAACTCGTTGCTGGCCTAATCATCGACAGAGTAATAAAATCCGGCGACGTAATGACCGGCGAACTCAGCATGAGCGGCAACAAAATAACCGCGTTAGCGAATCCCGAATCCGACCAGGATGCGTCAAACAAACAATATGTGGACATCATCAACGGTAAACTAAATACGCTGCGGTCAGAGTATGATGTTCACGTGAACGGGTTTAAAAGACTCCAAAGAAACTTTCAAAAAACTAGTGAAACCGTGGATAAGTTCTTTGGGCCTCCTCCAGTCGTCGATGTAAAACTCGCTGATGTAAAGACCGACATTAACACGATCAAACAAACACAGCAGGATATCGTATCGGGTATTCCTGATATCGTTAACAAAACCAGTTTGATTAAAGTTCCCACTGGAGTTACTCCGGGGCATATCACCAACATCGTATTCACGGTATCATCGGGATTCGCAACATGGTCACGACAAAATAACACTATCAAATATACAGCAACAGCCACCGGTGTTTACAGGTTGTCTGTGTTTTCAGCCGCTAAATTTGAAATCTTCACAACATATCCTTGGAGACATTCCACCGATAAGTATTCGGGGGTTTGCACTGTAATACTAAACAGCGGAACCGAGGAAACATTTATGCTTGAAGCCGACGACGATAGTTTAACAGCAACATCCTACTGGTTTTGTTTGGAATTCGTCGCTGCAACGCTTCAATTGGTTACCGCGTAATTGAATAATGTCAACGACGCCAGATGCTCAACAATATCGATATAATCAAGTCCGTGAGTGGCAATCTGAGTTAAAAACTGTCATCGAAGTAACCAGTCAAAAGGTAAAAAAATACCGCAGACGCATAACAGTGTTAGACATTATGGTTTATTCAGTATCTGCCGTTGTTGCATCCGCGGGAGTAATACTATCAGCGGTCACTCCGGTAATTGCAGTCGCGGCCACGATCTCTGTTTGTACGACCACTACCGCGGCAGGAGTTTTCGGCATCATAGCAAAAAAAATATCCTCGTGTGCTAACACAAAATTACACGATTACACGACAAAATTAAATACAGCCACGACCACATATCAGAAATTATCATCGCTGATATCATCATCTTTAGACGTGCAAGGTAGCGACGCCGCGTCGATATCAGATTCTGAATTCAAACTAATGTCAGATGCGTACAATGACTATTTGAAAACTAAACAAATAAATAATGTCAATAGAACTGCTTCAACAAATAGTCACAAACACAACACCGGTAAAGACCACAATGATCTCAGTGTCCTCGACGACACCAGAATTCGGTATTAATTTTCGAACTCCAATTCCAGTGAGTGAAATCGCGTTGGCAAAGCTCAGTGTGTATCACAGCTGGCCCAATATCAGGTCGGCATCATTTGGTGGTCTGCAGCCAAATAATTCATTCGTGTTCGGGAAAAGCAAAGCCGACTCCGGCGAACAGGGTGAACTTGACTGGAATACAATTACACTTCCCACTGGGAGTTATCAGATCGAAGAAATCAATAATGAGATACAACGCCAAATAAAACGAATCACCGGCAAGGAAGCCAAAATATCTATAACAGCTCATGAACCAACGCTGTCTGCGGTCATTGAAATCTCAACGCCAGGATACGCCGTGGATATTTATAACAGCTCAATCCGAACATTATTAGGATGGCCAAAGGCCCCCGAGGTTAAACCTCGTCCACCAAAACCTGAAAAATCGGATTTTATGACCGATAAGGAAGAACTACACGACCTCGAGTACAATTATTATTTACTCCTTGCAGATCAATTACTAGCAAGAAAAAGTACTTTAATGACCGATACTTGGAGTATAGAAGCTCCACGTGTTAAGGGGGGGCAGGAGCTCCGTGTTTACCGTCTAGATGATATAGAATCTGAATTATTTATTCCGATCAATCTAGTACATAAACAACAGCTACAACTCCTGCGAGTATATTTCCAAGATTATATTTCTGATTTAACAAGTCCGCGTGATAATATTATCACAACCATAGAAAAACTAAACAAACTCGCATCGGCCATGGAAACTATAAATCTAAGAATAATTCAGGCTTTACTGGATCTTAAAGACTATATCGATGATAATTATAGACAGATAGCCAGAGCAGATTTTGCAATTAAATATGGTATTCAAGTGAATGATATTTCAGATTTTAAATTTCCTGGATATAACGTGCCCGAGCTGAGAAAATCAGTCTCTGATCTCATCGATCAATCTTTCGAAGATATTCTTGCCGCGTACGAACGAATAAAACCACAACCTGTTATTCTCAAGCACGACAACAGTACAGCATCCGATGGCAGACACATCTCACCCGGGATCGTAAATATCACAGATGTTATCGCGGTCAATCTTGTATGTGACGTCATCGACGGTAGCTACAGCGCATCAGATAATACTACGGCCCAACAGGGGTTTATCCTGTATACGTTCACACCAAAAGACCCCCCTGGTTTTCTGATTGTGCAAGAACCAATCAATCCGGTCTATCTGCAGTGTCATACCCCGTGGTTGTCAACGATAAATTTCAAACTCACCGACCAGAGGGGAAATTTGTTGGACCTACGTGACGAGACTGTCTCCGTGAACTTACTGGTGAAATCCTAAAATGCTCTACTGAGCGATGCTAGCATCGCCAAGTGGTTATCAAAACCGGCATAAGTTATCGTTGGAAACTCGAAGAGTTTCTCGTGCTAGCGCGCGCGCATTTAAAAAAAAAACAGTTGTGTATAATGTATCAATGTGAATACATTCACGCACGAGTTCATATTCATGATAAGCAAATTCTTCACGAGGCAATAAAAACCGCATTCGGACAGACATTCCCAGAACAGTATTTCCCCGTTAAAATAATCGTTGACGTGTATGGTGACGAAGACTTCTTGTTAACTCCGTCACAATTGACGCAGTTACAGCAAAATCATATGATCATAGTTTGGTGTCAACGAGAACAGATTATGAACTATTCTCATTGTTGTATTGATGCTGAAGCGCTTAAGCAAATCCTGAAAATCTGAAAACGCCCACCCTGGAAATGTGCTTTACATTTCCACGCAAAAAAAAAAATAATACACTTTTTTTTACCCCTAGAAATGTGCTTTACATTTCCACGCTGGTGTGGTTCAGGTTCTACTTTCACCTGGTGTGAGTCACACACGGTGGTATTTATACTTCTTCGGCGTCACAAATACTAGTATTTTCAGGCATTTCCGCGTCTAGATTCTTTATATAACCTTTTAACAGTCTCACCCTGGTGTTAATTAATTTTCGAGTCTCATACTCTTGTGACAATCCAAGACGAATCTTCTCAACTGCATGGCACAGTGGAATAAATTCAGATACCTGATTTTCAGTTATCCCAGCAAGTGATCTGTAAATGCAATCTTGCAAACCCTTAATGAACCTATATCTGGCAGGGAGATTGTTCTTCCCCCCCCCCCGTGATAGCTCATTCAGGGATTCAAAATCTGACATAATTGTTTCAGTGTCTAGTAAAATATTAAAACCTCGCTGTTGTAATTCTTTAATTTCAACAAGTATGGTATTTATGTTTTCGTGATTCATATTATTATATATTTTCATATTTTTAAATGCATGAAAAATGCTTTACTGAGCGATGCTAGCATCGCCAAAACAAAAACACAGATAGATGATGAGCGGTTATCACTGGAAACACTTTGTGTTTCAGCCGGGTTACGGTTCTTTCATGAGTCCTTTGTTAGGATTTTTTTTTTCTTGGTCTTATATTAGACCTTCGTGTTGTGATTTTTCCCTTAGGGACCTCATGTTACCGTTTATTTTTGGGGGGGGGCGTTACAACATCGGGAGGAGTTATCGTTGTTTGTGTCAATGATAGGAGTTATATAACAGAATGAAATCTTCTGTTTGAGCTTCTTGGAAAATGCTGTTTTGTAGATCCCATCTGCGACATGCTGTACAGCAGGTGGACAAATACCGAAATACCTACCGGCGGCGTTTATTGACTGGAATACAATTTCTTCACCTGTAATTGCGTTTATAGATTTAATAGCTCTTCTTGCAACTGTTTTACAACACCCTGTGTTACCCAGTAGGCAGTTCTTGCTCTGAGTGACCACGCGAAGATTGTTTATAGAGTTATCAAGTATGTTACCGTTAATGTGATCAATGACAAAACCCTTAGGGATCACTCCAAAGAAACATTCGTAAATAAAACGATGACATAAATACCTCTTTCCACACGTGGCAGTAAATCTTGAATAACCACCATTATCAACTCCACCAACTGGTCGTCTTCGCGTGCAGTGTCTCACTATGCCATCTCGGTTTGCCTCATAATTTGGAATAGTTGGATGTGGGACGAATTCTTGATTCATTATACTATAAGCAAATCATTTGTCTAATTCATAATTTGTCTGAAAACTTATTTATGTAATCACGCTCCGAGAGAGCGTTATCACAGTCTGGATATTTTTTATCATAATACCGTTTTAGTTCTCGATAGCGTTTTCCACCACACGCTGAACATAATTGCGTTTTTCCTCGTACTCCAATGCCGCATCTGATACACGGTATCGGTCCTAGACTCCCCCCGCGGACCTGTTGAGCATGTTGTCCACAGTATTCGTGTCTGCATGGTTTGCTACACGGCGCTGATGAATTTAGTTTAATCCACTTGCATTGGTTCATTATATATAATATTTTTGTCTATTTAAATACTTGTCTTAATTATAATATGGAGGAATTTGAAAGACTATCCAGAATAAAACCCGTATCAGGTTCTCGATTCGATCTTGACCGGTTAACCGCTGATCCACGACGAAGAGAGTTAGCAACGGTAATTGGTGTTATCAAGAACGCCAAAGAAGAGTTTCGTCGTGATGGTGCCGCACACACGTGGTCTTCGTATAAAATTATCCCCGACGCGAGCGTTTCTCGGGAAATGCAAAGCATTTCTCGTGACCGTATCATTGATGCTACCATGAACGATACAATCGCGCGTAACATAATTGGGTATCTCGACGATAGAAGATATTTCGTACAGATAAAATTTATTGTTAGAGTCGACGACGGAAAGTGGATTATCAGAGACAAACTAGACCCTGTTCTTGATGCCAGAGGCGTTCGTGGAAAAACCGTTCTGTTAAGTAAAGACTCAAAACCGGGAGTACTTGTTGGGATTGATATACCATATTATGCCAGAGCGTATCCTGTGACCGCAGTCATTTATGGAATTTATCCGATGAAGAAACCAAGCGTTGATAAACTCAAACCGATGAAGGTGTCGCCGTTGACAGAGTCAAGGATGAATTGTGTAGCTGAGCGAGTAATGGAACATTTTAAAAATGCAATGCGAGGAAACGGCCTAACACCGCTAAGACAAACTAAAATAACAGCGTGGGCGACACGAGTAGCGGATAAAGGAGCGTCAATAAATGATGTTGCTGAGCTAGAGCGATTACTAAAATTTCCTATAACGGTTTCATCGTTAACCGGTGAGGTATTGTATGAGTGTAAATACAATTCCCGTGGAACACCAATAACTATTATCGATCATAACAGTCACGCCTGGACTGACTCGGTTAGGATATTTCCGCGAGACCGTGTTGTGAAGTATTATCCGGAAATGCAAAGCAAGGGGAATGCAAGCATGGGAACCGCTAACGGTTCCACGGGTATGTTTGATTTTATTTATCAGATAAGTAAAACCGATCCAGTGTCTGTGTGGTTATTCAGAAGTAGTGAAGATGGAGAATATGATCAGTTTGTGAGACCCGACGGGGAAATATACAGAACAACGGCGTTACAGCAGGAAATGAAAAAACTCGCGGAAAAATATCATGCGGGCAACACTGATACGTTACTGACACACTGTTTTACTGTCCCCGGTGTTGCCGCACATGTAGCCCGGGAACGAAATTCATGGAGACCAACTCCGAAAAGTTTTCTTGCGGATATCCAACAGAGCTGTGTTGAATACGGACACGGCGGTTTGTGGAATACTCGATATGATCACCGCGGTATGATATCCGTCGACATGACGGCGTGTTATCCAGGAAGTTTCCTTGGGCGTGGAGAATGCAGCGAATATTTTAAACGGTTTGGCCACGTTACAAACTCGATGACAAGAGTTGCTGTAAACGGACCATTGCCTGATTTTGACTTGACCGGATTTGCTTGTGTGTCGTCGTTTAAATTCGCTAAGGATTTACATCCTGTGTGTTATGTTTGGTTTGGCAGACATTTCGTTGAGAAGCGATGGGCACCGATAGTGTTATTGCGATACATGCTTGACAGTCGAATACTGTTGTCGCTGACGGTCAGCGAAGCGATTATATGTTATTGTCGTCAAACCGAAGTTTGGTTGCCAACTCCAACGCCGGTTACGTTAGAAGAAGTCATCGAAGATTGGTCACGAGAACATCCAGAAACTTCTATCGACGCTATCATCAAGAAAGCTCCTGAAGTACTTAAAAACAAACTCAGAAATGACGAAAGCACAGCAAAAGATCTAGGACGAAGAATAATAGGGAAATTCACTCAAGGTGGAGCGTATGATCATAAACAACATCACAGTCGATTAATCATGGACAAGACTGAATTGGATCTTGTTGTCGCTGATGCAGTCACGAACAACATGTTCTGTAACCGCGAAGATGTGTTTCTGTCAAACGGGGAAAAACTAGGGACTGTTTTTAGTTATATCGACGGAGAATCATCTCAGTACACACATTTGAGATCTTCGATGCTAGCTTATGTATCCATAAATTTGTTGTCGATGATTAATAGATTCCCTGTTGTCGCAGTGAGAGTTGCAACGGATTCATTTTATATTAATAAAAAACACTCAGCGCTGTTGGATAATGTTATATCGGATGATCCATCGTGGGGCTCGTGGAGAATAAAGAATGAAATGTTACAAGGATATTGTGAATCAGCTGACGTTGTAATCGTGGATGAGTATCGCAGCGCAGAAATGTCTTCGACGGTTTCGTTGTCTCCGCCGGTGCACGATCCTGTTACAAGACACAAAACAGTTTATCTGAACGGCCCTGGTGGTTCTGGTAAGACAACTCGGGCGATTGAATTATTTCGCGGTTCTGACTTGGTCGTGCTAACACCCACACACAGACTTGCCAGGGAGATGAGACAACGGGATGTTAACGCGTGCACGTATCACAGTTTTTTCAAATACAGCGGCGGCACGTGGACACCTGAACGAATGGGAACGAAATATATTCCCGAGAAAATCATCTGGGATGAGATAGACACTGTGCCGTTGGATACATTAAAACAGTTTCTGGATTGGCTGCTAAAGAAAAATACCGCAGTGGTGATGTGCGGCGATCATGGTCAACCACCCCCATTTACAGGTGAATCTCCACACGAGTGGCTGAAAACTTTTGTAGATTATTATGAGGAAATAACTAACGATCACAGAGCACTCGATGAAACGCTGAAAGAGTTTAAGGCACTGATCAGGCTACAAACCAATAAAGTCCAGTGTGAGATAATGCGTGAAATAATTCCAGAGACTTCGCTGAGCGACTTTTGGGAAACGTGGAAACCAGGTGATTTAATTGTGGCAAGTAGAAAGATAGTCAGGGACACACTTCAGCAGCGGTTATTTCAGTTACATCAGAAGAAATTTCCCATGTTGCCAGTGCCGTTGTGTTATAGACCAGCTGATACGCGATTGCAGAATATTGATGTTGATATTCCAGGACGCCTGACTGCGTCAGGGACGGAAAAACAAAATTTAGTATTGAATGATATTGTTATCGTTGATGTTGATGCTGTCGAACAGGCACTGAAAATGAGCAAATCCCCGTGGACGCTAGGATACGCTATGACCATCCACAGTTCGCAGGGACTAACTATTTCAGATACAACAGTTTGGATTGTTGATGATCGCATCGAGTGGTCAAATTTAGTTTATTTAGCCGTGTCAAGAGTAAGAAGGATAGGTCAGTTACGAAGAATTGTATTAGATGATGTTATCAACGACAGCTCAATCGCTGATGACACAATAAGAAAGAAATTAGCCGGTTACAAACAGAGCGACAAAAAAAATGGTAGAGAGTTTGATCCCAAACAAAGTTTGGATGCTGAATTTGTAATACAATTACAACAACAGCAGAATAATCACTGTGCGAGTTGTAATTGTTTATTGCTGTGGCAGTATTCGAAAAACGACCCAAGACAATTTACCGTAGATAGAATAGATAGTAGCCTTGGTCATACACGTGAAAATGTGATGTTGACCTGTCTTGAGTGTAACCGACGCAGGGGGGTTGCTGCAGTTATTTAAATGATTGAATCACTTTAGTGCGAATCACTTTAGTGCGAATCACTTTAGTGCGAATCACTTTAGTGATCGGGGTGGTAATTGTGTATCCGTGGGAATCACCTGAAGTTGCTCGCGTGTGAATCCACGCTGAGGAGCAGTTGAATCTAATCTGTAGATTGCGTTTCTCCCAGTTGATCTTGTTATGCTGGATATCTTATGTGTAGTAACACTCCATGTGGGATCGGTTGCTCTTTTTTTTCCTCCTTCTAGTTCGCCTGGTTCGTATAAATACCTAACGGTGACATTACCCAGCAGTGGGGACGCTAGTGTCCCTGGCTGCGTTGAAACATGTCCGCGTTCACTGACGGGGGGTATATATTTTTTTGTGATTGCATTTACAGGTCTCATGTTTGTTGTTCTGGTAATTTCATTATTCAGCGCGGCTATCACGTTTGGCAGTCTTGCAACCCATTCACGAGATCTCGTATCGTAAATGAATTCCCTCGCGTACTGGTATCCGAATAATCTCTCAGCGAGTGTTCTATTAAATCGCTCAACAATTGCCTGATCCCGATGAATTTCAGTATGCCCTCGTCGTATAACAACGTTATGCTGCTTTGTCAGTGATGATACCGCGCCCTGAAATTCTTTACCAGGATCAACTTGTAATAATCGGGGCCAGCTTAGAGGTCCTCGCTGATAAATTCGTTTAAACGCAGAGGCAACTTCAGCGGCTGTTTTAGTCGCTAACGGTTCTGCTTCTTTGTATCTACTAGCAACATCAACTACTGTTAGCGCGTATTTGTATGTTTTTCTACGGACAGTATCATGAGGCAGGAATAGTATGTCAGCCTGATGAACTTCATTGGGCACACTAACATCAAAATGTGCAAAGTTGATTTGTCGAGGTGGTGGTAAGTAGATTTGCCATATTGCTTGTTTTGACAGCCATTTTTTGGCAACCTCGCGTGTTACTGATGCCGCGTTGGCGAGTTTATTAATTGCTGAGTTACCTCTCCAGTATCCGATTGGGGAATAATAAATCGCTTGCATTGGAAATGCTTCCATTGTTATTAATTATCCAGCGCCTAATGCTAATTTAGATTTCATCGCTGATCTTACTAACCAATTAGCGAGTGACTCCTTAAATGATTTATTTTTTATGGCGTTTAGTGCATGAATTAATTTCACATCCGCGATATGCCTGTCTTGTAGATCTTTACTTCGATAAGCAACATCATGTATGTGACACGCTGCGTCGATAGCGTTTATCGGATACTCTCCCGGTTTTGGTTTAGATTGTTCATCAAGTCTGATATCTAGTCGTGTCCCTGGACCGCAGTAATTGTATCCTGGGAGATGCTTTTCTCCGGGATACTTTGCCCAGGGGGTTCCGGGGAGCTTTCCAAGTTTGGCTGCAATGTCACCTCCGCTAAATTCTCGCTTTTTTTTTGAAATCTAAATTTTTTTGTGCCACATCGCGTACACTTACCAGAAAGTGCTTGTCTGTTATTTTTTGTTGTAATGGTTGTTATGTCGTTTGTAGGGGTTCGTGCCCGGCACCTCACACAATATAAATCCATAATTATTATTCTTTATATACAAATGGAAATTACAAACTTTTCTGCGACGCGAAGAAAGGAGCCAGTTAAGCATAATTCAGTGCTACCAAACTCTATCAGAATGATCATCATAGGACCGTCAGGATCGGGTAAAACGCAACTGCTGTTGAACATGATAATGAAGTGGATGAAGTGGGATAAGCTGTATTTGGTAGCACCATCTGTAGATGATCAGCGATGCTATAATGTTATAAAAGATTTTAATGAGAGTGCAAAAGCGCTGAGTGAAGACGGCGAGGAAGTAGTTGAATTTATCACTGATATCGAAGAAGCTCCCAGCGTTGAAGACCTTAACGGAGAAATAAATAACCTAGTAGTGTATGATGATGTGATGCTGGACAAGCAAAAAAATCCTGCAAGAATATTTTCCCGAGGTCGTCATAAAAACACCGATGTCATTTATGTTACTCAACGTTACACACAAATACCAAAAGTAATCAGGGATAACTGTAATCTTCTTGCTGTGTTTAATGGAGTTGATGTTCATACGCTGAGAAATATTCATCAAACCTGGTGTAGCGGCGATATGGATATTAATAAGTTTAAGAATTTCTTTAGTCGCGCTCAAAGAAACCCTCACGGATTTGTGACAATAAATTTACACGACCCGCGGACACGATACCGTATCGGACTTGATACATTGTATGGTTAACATAAAAATGTTTTCTCACAGCAGCAAAGGGGGGGGGGGGGCTGGACCGATCATGGATTTTTCAATGACGACCCCGCCACGGAAACTGTTTCAGATTTATTGAAGTAAACCAAGTTGCCAGCGGAAATGTATTGCATTTTCCCCTGAAAATTCGAAAAATTTCTCGAGGAGAGACTCTACGAATTTTTGGGGACATTTTTTTATATTCTATGATCTGAATAGAAGGGTTTATTTCGTCGAAATAAGCCCTCTATCGAGGAATAGTTTCCTGAAAGGGGTTACTTGTAAAACTGTTTTGGTCTGTTCACCCCCTCTGCTGCTTCCTCCTTATAAAGGGCTATTGGGCTGAATCCTTCTTTAATTCCCCAAATCAGATGTTTAAATTGGACCGGCTGCTCAAAATGTCCTGCCCTCATAACGGGTCCAAATACTTTTCTCCACGCATTGTCGTATATGAATAATTCGGGATGACCATCCACAAGTAGGAGTGACACCTCTCCAGGTTTTTTACTGTACAACACCATCATAAGAAATGTATCAAGACAGTGCATCATGTATTGGTGAAGATTCCAGTAGTCCCCTCTCGAGATGGCAACTGTAAAGTTCGAAATAACGGTAACATTACACTTTTCTTCAGCATTTGAATCACTCATTGTTGCGTTAGTTTGTTTGGGTATCAACGACAATGTTTTGTAAAATGGAACCGCGACGCCATTGACATCTAAACCTTTTGTGTCGTGGCACCTTAACGTCCAGAACCCTGGTCGAATCGCCCAGTTACTTTCCTTGTCCAGGTTGGACTTAATTGCTTCTTTGAAATTTTGACCTCCTTTGGAGAAAGGTCGGTTAATATATGCTGTATCCATAATAACGTCATGAAGTTCGGCAAATCTGTTGCCGTACAGGACCAGAGAGTTGTCGCATGTTTTTTGTGTACTGTTTGTTTGCCTCCATGTGTATACCATTCCTCGCTTTAGCGTGAAACTTGGATAAAAATATGCGTATCTAATTTTGGTTTGAGTGACTAATTCTGTAATATTGTATTGTCTGAAACTTTCGATGCATACTTTCGTCAAAGTAGCCTGCACAGTTGTAGAATTTGGGGCTTTAATTGAAGGGTTTCTCAACGCCAAGACGCCATTAATGGGTAACTCTTCTACTTTATTCTTCACTGTCCGTGTGTACATCAACCCGTCTTGCAGAAGGAGGAGTAGTAACCCACATACAAAGACAAAGACCAACAGTCGTACTTTCCACTTCATGATTTTCACAGACTGGACGAGCTCTCAATTCCGGTTTTTGCCACGTAATTTAATCACCGGCTGTCTATAAATTAAGAATAAAATATTTTAACAAATAAGTAAAAACTAAAACAAAACAGGAATAATGAAAAACGGGTGTAAAATAGCCATGAAAATGCCTAACAATATATATTTTGGACTGTAACGATTACACCCCCAACCTCCATAACTGTTGATGGTTCGAGTATTTCCGGCAAGCGATTACAAAATTTGAGAACCAGTTAACCGACTACCCACACAACACTCACCCCACCACACACCTACTCCCGTTACACCAAGCGTATTTGGCAAGCTCAGCAAATGTATGAGCAAATTCAAAATGGGAATATAATCTCTCATACCCAACATTATCTTAAAACCCAAACCTGTAAACATGAGTAGATACACAGTGCCACATCTTCCCCTGGCGCTTGATAAGATGATATGATACACAATAATACTAATATCATCTTTCTCAAACTGTACACTAACAAGAACACACAAAAACGTACACATACACATTTTTACAAACAAACAAACCTGTGTTACGACCTTGGACAGTGCATGCGTCATACGGTTTTGCGTCCATTTCATTTTAACACTATCGTTATGTGTTATACAAGTTCAGTACTGCGTGGCTATGTGAGCCTGATAACCCTTCCTGATCGATACAGACTTTTGAATGAACTGGTAGAAAATAAGACGGTTAAGTGTATACGTTGAGCTCAGTAAACAACTCTGTTTCTAGATGCACAAGACGGGAGTATTACCGGGTTTTTGGAACAGGAAGAAACTGTTGCAATAATCACTCAAACAAGACATAGTAATCCATATAAGTATTGTCCTACTGAAAGTCGTATATCTATTTCTACAAGTTTCTATTCCAATTACAAGACATAGTCGATTACAATATATATTCAGTGCAAAATATAAAAGTACAGAAGTATATATATATATATATATATATATATATCGCTCCGGTGGCCTAGTGGTTAGAGCGTCCGCCTCAGATGCGGGAGGTCGTAGGTTCCATCCCCAGCCGAGTCATACCAAGGACTTACAAAAATGGTACTAACAGCTGCCTCGTCTCGCTTGGCGTTCAGCATTAAAAGGTTAGTGTTAGGACTGGTCGGCCTGGTGTCAGGATAATGTGACTGGGTGGGACCTCATGCTACATGTCTGCGGCATGATGCCCCAGTGTTAGACATCACAATAAACTGCCACAATGCAGACATCGTAGCGATATGACTGACAAAGTATTAAAACTAAATTACAAAATCCAAATCACACACACACACACAGACACACACAAATGTATATAGGCTTCTGTCTCTTCGATTCTCATTCCGGGGCACGTAGTACAAAGCATACTCGGTGCCCGGCCTGTGGAGTTACTTTTATGGCCTACATTTTCGGGTGAGTTGGAGCACGGAGCAAGAAGGCGCGGGGCCCAAGACAACTGACTTGCTCGCATTGACCAAAAGTCGGTACTGTGCGTTGCATCACAAGGAAAAGTACAGAGATCCAATACTTTCACATCCAGGCACAAAAGTGAAAGAATCTACACAGGAGAAGTCACATCTAGGTACTAAAAGTGAGGGATCTACTCTAGGAAAGTCACATCCAGGAACTGAAACTAAAATGATCTGCTCTGGGGAAATAAATTTCGAACATACAAATTCTGGATGATGACATAGATGAGGCAAAAATGGAAAATCGTTGCGATTATGTAAATTACAGAGAAGGGAAAATATACAAACATATCACTGGTCTTGAGTTTCCATCGAGATTGCCAGTAAACAAAATCACCGAGTAACGTTAGTCTACCACCATTCAGTTAATCGAAATGTACTAGGTATACTGATCAGAGTTCCAAACCTACGGTTATGACTTAGTCTTAGAAGATCATTACTGGCAAAAGCTATGGGATGCATGGTGGAGACTGAAAGGCGCGTGCGATACTAAAATCTCAATATATTACAGGTAAGACAGGTGTCATCGAAATACAAGCTTGAATCTGTACCATTTACTACCAATTTATCCAAAACAAATGATGCAAGGTGAGAAAAGAAGTTGGGAACCTTTCGTGTTTTTACTAAGAATTCGACACCTGTATAATCTACCCACTCAGGCTAAATTTCAGACGATAATATTATTATTCAAATAGATGTATTTAGATGAATTTATCAGCTGTCAGAACGGATGTCACTTAAATTGAATTTAGTACGTATCATTTAATCTGAATTACGTATTAATAATGAACACGATATCATATATAGCCGCTTGTTGTGACTTTTCTAACAAATGTCGAAACAGCTACCCTAATTAGCCATTGGCTTTTTTAAGGAAATAATACCAGGCAATAGGTAATGAATTCTTAACGAGCAACGATCCGGTTGTTTTACGTCATGAGTCACGTGATGTTTGTGTCAAGCAAATCGATATTCGTAGTGCCCTGAAATTGCATATTTGCACAGGCACATATGAAGTATATACATTCCCGGACATAGTGTGTGTGTGTGTGTGTGTGTGGTGTAAACCGAGGACATTCATGAGATTACACACCAACGTACCGAGGACACACCTCCAACCAAGGACGTCCTCGGTTGGAAAAATGGTAAAATCTTGCTTCCCCTGGTTTAGCCTAGAATAACGTAAAATCAAGATTTGTAGGATGGTCCCCGTGTACACGCTTGGTACTTTTTTCTATATTGGAGTTTATCTTTCTTCCAAAGCTGGCGATACATACCCCCGAAACCATGTCTTTGACTGCCCGATGTAAAACTTGTAGAGAGATCTCCGCTATCAAATTACACGTTGCAAAAATATACTATCTCCCTTTAGATTCAAGCATCAGATACCAACTACTTAGCTAAACTATAAGAAGATAAGCTGGTGCATATAACAGTCCCTAGTATTTTTCATTAAAATGTCATGCATGTGACACAATAGTATTGGGAAACTAACGATACATTCATACCATACACGTCCAATACAGGCAAATAAGTCTACGGCATGCACGAATGAGGTACATCAAAATGCTATTGGAAATACGCATGAATTCATTGTAGAGTTGTTCCGAAATTGCCAAATTATCCGACCCATCCGTAAAGTTAACACGTCGTGTTTGTGGCGAGATTTTACGCACGCAAAGATATTGAAAAGACAGCCTTGTAATGCAAAATTTATTTTATGATTATTCAATGAGCTATATCCGCCCCTATTTCATCATTTGCCTCTTCAGTATTCAAACAGGAGGGAACAGATGTCAATCAAGTGAAAAATCCCGTCAAGGTGAGATCGAATTATCAATAACCGAATTTGGATGTTACGTGCATAGAATATCAGTAAATATATATAAAGATAAATATATTATACAGAGGTCAAACATTTATCATCAAGATGATCAGTCCCAAAATGAAATAGTTAATTACAGAAATATATTTTTCATTATCGCGCTCTTAAGACCTGTGACTACACGTGTAAGCAATCATAAACTGTTGAATGCATTCAATGTTCTTTTCAATGCATATACTTGCTTCGGCTGGTGAATTGGTGACTTTGCTTAACATATCATGAATTATATTTGTATCGATAGTTCTGCTGTAAACGAAATCTTGTTTAAACAACACACAATATGTAAAAACAAGGCGTCAATCTATATTGTTTTCCCAAATTTAAAGAGGTTTATAACAATAGCCAAGACGCTCAGGATGTTCTACTGGACCAATTTGTATTTATAACTTAACAGAACATTTATTTAGAGCTGCATTGGACTGTAATGACTAATTTACTCTTTTCTCAGTATGTTTTATACAGAATTCGACGCGGGAACAAAACTGTTTAAAAAAAATCCAATCAGCAAAAGAAAACAGGTGGTACCTTGAATTAGTAAATGTACAAACTAAGTGATTTGGAAGGTGCACCAGGAGAGTGGTGTACCATTAAAGTATATTCTTGTTCATTCATGGCTCCAAAACAATAAAACAGGATGAACGTTTGTAAAAAGGTATTAGAAAATTATCCCCATCCACTAACTCTATACATACATGTACTCTCATAGAACTTGTTCTTCACTTCTGCAATTGCTGAACTTTATAGCTATTTCAGCTAACATAGATAAGTTGTTGTTGTTGTTATCATTGTTTTTAGTCTATCGTTATTCTTTGTGTTGATGTTGAGATAAAACAGTATACAGATTACAGCAGAAATAATGTTGTATGCATCACCTATTTATTCATCGAAAGTGACTTGAAAAATACAAATATCCGTGAAATACACAATATGAGTAACACAAACATTCGTTATTATTTTCAACATTGTATCTGCACATGCCAGAGAGAGAGAGAGAGAGAGAGAGAGAGAGAGAGAGAGAAGATTCATACGCGTATTATGCAACGAAGATATTACTCTATTTTGACAAAAAGTGAATAGTCATCGCCGATAAGGTGAGTTTCCAGCCATAAATGCTCAAATCCAGCCAAATAGTATTGTTACAAGCCAGGGGTATTTGCTTAACCGAGCGGTGTCAAACCCTGCCGCGATTCCGCTAGAAGTCATAAGTTTACCCCGAATTTCCAAAGACTACCATACAGCTTCAGTTCTAAATTAGAAAGACCGACGTGTCCATTCAATACATACATTTTTCGCTAATCAATGTAAGACCACAGATCTCAAAACTTGCCAAATATATGTCAACCGCACGTCTGCATGGTGTCTCTTCATCAACTTTCCGTACCGTCAGCAGTTCACGCCGTAGAAATTATAAACTATGCCCTAACACAAGGGATTATTTTAACTGCACCACCTTAGGCCAGTCATTTCATGGTTTCAAGGCACATTTCGCCAGTACAACTGCATCACATTTGCCAGCATGGCGACATACACGGTATCTGCCGAGTCCCTTCTTGTTTATTCCTTTGTGTAATTTACCTGTCTGCTACCGAAAATACTGACACTGCAGTATGGAGGCGGATTACCGCCATAATTCTATACATGTATTTTCTAATCTTCCTTGATGCATTATCGTAAATGGCTGCTTGCAAGTGCTACTTTCATAATTTTATCAATGTTATTGCATTCTTCATTGATGCAGATTGTACTTGTTAGTTTGCAAGTGCTACTTTCCTTCTGCATTATTGTCAATGGCTGCCTGCATCTGCTACATTCACAATTCTATTCATGAATTTTCTATTTTTAATTGATGCAAGCTCTAAATGGCTGCTTGAAAGTGACTAGATCTACTTTCCTACTGCATCCTTGTATCTTGCAATTTGTCAACTACTGAATTGATTCTGTAGTTTGTCGTATGGCAAATGCTATGTCAGTTATTACAAGTTTTAACATTCTATTTATAAACTTGCTCTATCACAAGTTACACAAATTGCACCTTCCAAACTCATGACTATAATGTAGCATCAACCACGTTGCAAGTTAGAATCAAGGAAGTTAGCATAAAATAATGTCTCATTATGACAACAGATGGCGCTGTGACACGTAAATTTCTTACAATACGATATCATTCGAACTAAATTACTGCAGCTGATGTCGCAGAATATTAAGATTTGGAAGAGATGTGGCCTGCAAGTAGCACAAAACAAATTAAACGTATCAAATTGTATACAATTAGATGTATTTACACAATGTTGTATTTCCGCTGACCGCTCCCACACCATTTTATTTGAACATTTTATCTCTTTAATTTACCGCTGCCGCACGGTGGCAGAATAGGGTAGCCGCTTGCAAGCAAGATGTAAGACCCTAAATTGTTTACATATTCTCATTCACAATGTTATAAATTTAGAGCATATTTATTATTTTAGAGTGCAGTGCAAATTCTGCTTTTTGTAGCAGTAAAGACATCATAAAGTTTGAGCAAAGTGCAGATAATTGCACCTCGAGGCCATACTTTCATTTCTTTATTCAAGAGAGAGAGAGAGAGAGAGAGAGAGTACATTACAGAGATGAGGATTCTGTTTATTTCTCTCAGCCCTATGTAATTAAGTTTTACTGTTAATCTGCAGTTTACAGTGGCAGTTTAATTATATATATATATATATATATATATATATATATATATATATATATATATATATATATATAACAACAAATAAGGTAAGTAGTCAAATTATACCGAATTCTTATGTATGTATGGCATGGATGATTATGCAATAGCCAGCAAGTATTGTCACTAGATGTCTGTGACAAGTATGTCATATCTCCAATTTAAGTTTAAATCTTCAATTCCAATTCAATAGCAAAAGGCAAATGACTTGAAACAAGGACATCACACGCAAAGCATATATGCTACAACAACTTATTTCATTATATAAGAAAAGAAATTCTAAGAGTATGAAATATATTTTCTATATGTAAACATAAAGAACACTTCCATACAATTATGAGATGCTTTATTTCGACAGATATCAAACTGGAAACTACATTTCTGTATTAATAAAAGCGAATTCATCCATATATGAAGCGATATTTATAGTACAGATAAGATGACTGTATGGTGCCTCATTGATAAAACATCAGACTCCTTTGGTAGCAATTATAAAAATAAAATATATTCAATATAAATAACATTGCTACCACTACTAGTAACCATCTCAATTTGTTTGTATTATTACTGCTACAGTACAGTACTGAAAGTGATTTACATATTTTGATATGAAATTAATGTAGTAGTTAAAAAGATTAAAACAATTGTTTGCATGTGTCTTCTACATATGTGATTGTTTTCTGTTAGAAGAATAAGACACCTACCCACCCACCCACATAATTTTCTAAAAGCCTTGTAAAGTGTTTAAGGCTAGTCACAGCTCTGGCTGTAGTAGCATCCACCACCCCAACATAAACATCTTTATTTGTCTGTGATTTTATCATTATTTTATCCTGTTTAAAATATAAGTTAATCTTGTCATGACACAAAAATATCAGCACAATACAACTATGCAATAAAGCAAAATAAATAAATAAAAACAATATACAGTCCTATGTTTAACTTTTCATAGGAAATATAAGAGAATAAACGTTTAATTTAAACCGGCATTCACAAAAACAATACTGTTAGATGAATAAGATGGAAACAAAAATTATCATTCAGGTAGGCAATATAAGGAACAAATACCTGGATTGTCTTATTACAAAGTTCTTATAGATTTATTTGCCAATCCCTTTTGTTTTCACTTTCACATCAATAAAACATGAATGAAGACAAGCTTTTCACACAATCTGGCTTTTGGATTGGACATACACTCATCATTGCAAATTCTGAGGAATTAAAACTGTAAATTCTGGATTGGCCAAGACACATTACCTTTTGTATACCACATACATTTGTAAATTATTACTCAAGAACAGTCAGGTTATATTCCCTAGTGTTTGTTTCAAGAATTAATCCCCCAAAACATTTACACTGTACAAAAATGATCACTTTTTGGAGAATTCATAAAAACAGTTGTTTGCACTTGCTATGAGCAAAAAACCATGAAAAGGATTATATTTTATTTGCTAATTTGTTATTTCTGATACTTTGACCTTCACAAAACTATTATATTTATGAACCTGAGATGAAATTTTAAATTTGGCCTCTTATCCCTAATGTATGTGCGTTGGAACAATGGATAAGGTAAATTCCATAATTTAAATGTCTTAATCACTCAGCAGAAAGAGAGAGAGAGAGAGAGAGAGAGAGAGAGAGATTCATAAGTAAATTAGTTTCTTTACAGAAAAATAGAAACCACTAGCCAATTTCTGACTGCAGTTGTAAGATATCTGAACAGAAAGTAACAGCTACCTTATAAGCATGCAAGTCATTTTAATGTGAGTTATAGGACCCCAAGTTCTATTCCTTAGAGAAGACACAAGACTGGGTTTTAGAACTTAACGCCACACAAGTACCAGTATGTTACTTTGTGAAAAATGGTGTCATTATTGAGAAAATGGAGACACATGATGTACCTGCTGGTGATGAGTGGTCAGTGAGCAATCAAATTGTTGTTCCTAAGTCATATAGACAGGAAATGTATAGTCTAGCCCATAAAACTCCTTAAGCTGGTCATTTTGGTGTCGATAAGACTTATCAAAAGATCATGAATCATTTTCATTTGCCAAAAATTAAAAGTAATATGTATAAGTACCATAGATCTTGTCAACTTGTCTAATGGTAGGAAATCCCAATCAGAAGATATCTAAGGCACATTTGCAACCTATTTCTGCACTTGACCATTTGACAAGCCATTTAACAGAAGAATGATAGACTGTCGGTTCTTTACATAATACCAAGTCAAGCAACCAGTACTTGTTGACCATAATGTGTGCGTCCTTAACATTTATATAGTCCATTCCACACACACACACACACACACACACACACACACAGACAGACATACACACACACAGGTATACATACACACACACATATATATACATACACACACATACATACATACATACATACATACATAGTCAAAGAGGATATATTAAAGCAAAAACTGTTCTAAAAGTTTAGGCAATGTTTTTAACACTTTATGACTCCCTAAATCTGTCCAGTAAAGTTTATGTTTGATTATTTCCAACAACTTATGCATGAATTAGACATTCAACAGTTTAATAGTTCTGCCTATCACCCTGAAAACCATGGGGCTACCACAAGACTGTCCAAAAACACTCTCACCCACCCAGGATACAGGTATACCATTATATTGAATCAAACCTTAAAAAGACAAAGATCAGTAAAATCCTGCATTGTATAATTATCGAATAAGATCAGGAGAGACCCCCCCCCCTCCATATTGGTATTTATCACCAAATGAAAGACCCCATGACTACCCTAAAACAACAAAAGACTAACTCAAAACACCCTCAACTACCCAGGATACATATAAGCAATTAAATAGAATAAAACCAAATAAAGCGACAGTTATCTGTAAAATTCTACCCTGTATAATTATCGAGTAAGATCAGTAGAGTTTATTCTTTTGTTGATACTTGCTGAAGACTGTCCCAAAATACACTCATCAATCCAGGATACATGTATACAATTACAATAACTTAATGAAATATGCAGTTTTGGTGCATTCTCTCTCTCTCTCTCTCTCTCATCATAGATAATTCACTAAACTACTTTCATATTGCAAAGAGCAGCACATTTAACAAGTCAGAATCATGCGTCACTACATTCATATTTCAAAAATTCTTTAAGGCTTTTTGTAAATCTTTAATGTGACAAAGAGCAGCTGAATAATTAGAATCTAAGGGTGCTATTATATTTTTAAAATTCTTGAACCAAATTATTAATTTTAATTGGTTTGATAATGGTAAGAATTAAAATAAATAAAAGTAAAATCTTCCTGTAACATCTTTTGTCTCTGATTATTTCCACTTTTAGTGAAAAAAAGTTTTACAGGATGCAAACCAGTTTTAAAGCTATTTTTTTTTGGGGGGGGGTTTAATATATAAATACATTCAAAGTTTGAGGTTCTGTACATTAACAATGCAATTTAAGTACTGGAAAACAATCGTACACTATATTTAATACTTCTGATCGCAAGTAAACATTTTTATCATGATACGAACATGATTTTCCACAGTTTGATTATTTCGGTTTTTGTGGCAAAATATGTTCCAAAATGAAGATCGTGATAAGAAGAACACCTTTAAGGAATGCTTAAATTTGTAAATGTCGTTTTACCTATAAACTTTTTTCTAATGTGATATTGATGTTGTTCTGAAATATTTTATTTTCGCGGGAACTTATGTACAAGAGTATCACAGGGAAAGATAGACGTCTGTGTGGTGCGTCAAAATGGGTGACGTATAATACAATCCTTATAACCAAGGTTCGTCTGATGAAAGCTCGTTAAGAAGAGTACGAAGGAATATATCATTGTCATTTCTGATCCTTACTTTGTTAAAATAACTAATGTTTCCTAAGTAATGAGAGATAGCACTAAGAAGTAGGTTTCTTAAACGGTGAAAGTAAATACTTAAGTGCGTCAAAATTGGGGTTGAAAAAGATGGACCACCCCGCTGTAGCACATGCGTTTTTGTTTTCGTAAGGTGCTATCGAGCACTGGGGCATCACGCCGCAGACATGTAGCATGATGTCCCACGCAGTCACATTATTCTGACATCAGGCCGACTAGTCCTAACACTAACCTCTTAATACTTAGCGCCTAGCGAGGCAGCTGTTGGTACCATTTTTTATGTCTTTGTTATGACACAGCCTTGGTTCGAACCTGCAACCTCCCGCATCCGATGCGGACTTTCTAACAACTAGGCCACCTGAGCGGTCGTATTGATTGTTAAGACTGGACTAGATATGCAAACATATCTTCGTCACATGTCACGAAGCGGAGACATTGATTTTAATCAGATTCTTAAGCACTGCACGCATGCGCTGCTTTAAAAACACAGTTACATTTTTTAATATTCAAACATAAACCCAGCATTACACCCCACCCCACCCCATAAACTTACGGACATGTGTACATGCAGTGTAGGAATCTGTCTTGTGTAATGGTTATCCATAAGTAAAATAAAAATAAAAAGACACTGACACATGAATAATCCATTTAGTGACTGGAGAAGTGGATTTTGAATAAATTATGGGAGGAATTGAACATGGGCTCTTTTTCCGCATATACTGTTTGCAAGTAAAACGGATTCTAGTCATTCCGGAACAACCTTGTCAGTAGTGCTAGCATGGCCTGTATTGGCCATCAACATTTTATAATGAAGATAATAACACAATTCTCCATGCATTTTGGTAATAATAATAATAATAATGGCTTAATGCTAGCCTCAAAGATCATGAAGTTCCCTAAAATGCAGAGTCTGGAATAATCTTTTTCTCTGCGTATGTATATGTCTGTACATGCTGTCTGTATCTCTTGTACAACAATTAATAATTAAGCTTTCTTAACTTTATTAATTAATGAATATGGAGTTTAAATGTCTAACCACTTTATTCGTATCCTAATCATGGGTTGAAGGCATGATGTACGAAATCTTAGACTTTGGGCTGATATTTTCCCTTTATGTAGACACCAGTCACATTAAACAGCTTTTCGTAATCTTTGTTGCTGTGCAAATGACTACATTGTGCAACGACAACAACCAATGTATCCAGTCCAGTATTCAAATGGCATACAAAAAACATGACTAAAATAACTAGTTATCAACAAACATGCAAATGTAACTAAATCACCACTAAAACAAGCATAACTAATAGCACAAATTCGTGGCAACTTTTTCCCTATGCTTGGCCTATTTGACTCACCGTACAATCTAATGTAGAAAATCACATTGATTTATACATTAATACGTGTCATATTTAACGTCATTGAGCCAATTGTTATATACTTCGTTTAACCTTCGTTTAACCTTCACGATTAGTGACAACCGTAACATCCGCCCAAACTTAACTAACTACCATCTTTGCAAAGAATGTGACTGCTCATATATCTTAGCTGATCAGTTTATGAATTAGTTAAAATGTTTCTTTACTTCATTTAGTTCAACTCTTGTTTTGCGGGACGTAACTTCTTACACGCTAGCAGAACGGCATATCACAACAAGAATGGTTCTCATACTTACACGTAAATTCAAGATACATATCATGTATGCATACATATAAGGTTTATTTGGGATACTTAGCTAATTACATGTATTTTTCATTGTCTTCAGACGGGAATTAGGAACGAAAGACTGATGATATCCGGATATATACATTTTGGAGAAATAATAGTCAGTGAAGTACATGCCAAGGTAGATGAGATGAAACGAAGTAAAATGCAAACAAGCAAAATAAATCAGTTCATGGTATGCATCTCAGGATTGTTTTTGTAATTGTCTTTGCTGTTATCAGTACCGACCACAATGGTTCTTCCAATACGGAAAGTTTGATAGCCACGGGGAGCAGCAGAGAGGGCGAACAGACCATAGAATTCCGACAAACAAATAAAACAAACAAAATAAAATCATCTCGTAGAAAGGTCCAGATTTTCACAAATAAACGTTTCCTTGAGATGGTTTTATTTCTGTTGAAAACAACCCCATCAATAAAACCCTAGTTCGAAAAGGTAGCTGAAAAAAAAATACTCTACGTGTTTATATTTTTTTTTTGTTTAATTTTTTGACGACCAACATTGGTAGGCGCTCTCTCTGCTGCTATTAATTAAAAAATTGTTATATCAAAATAATGATACATCCAGAATCTCATACTGCATGAATAGCACGAGAGAGACTAGAAGCAATTAAAAAATTTCTTCCCGTGCGAGATTCATTTAGAAAAAATCTACAAGCGCAGCAAGAAGCACGAGTTGAGTACGAAGAAGACACTAAAAAACTGTTTAAACCCGTCACTGCAGCTACTGAGAAAGTTACAACAGTCATCAAAGAAGATCTTCTTCCGGTATCAAAACAAACTGCGGCACAAACCGAAAAAATAGCAAGAAGAACTAAACAGACAAAAAAGATTTTACGAGATCTTCCACCTGGCATAGCCAGGGAAATAGCTGCGGCTCAACCTCCACCTGGTGAGGAAATACTTGAAGAAATTGGAAAACTTTATACTGAAGTCGCCGACGTGCAAAAAGAACATGCACCTGAACCCGAACTAGTAGAAAAAAAACGTAGAATTGATTGCAAAATTCAAAGAAGGAGTTGTTGAAAAAATTAGAAATACTAAAAAGAACAATTACCCGAAGTAATATTAAATAGTATATTTAATAAATCTAGTATTTTTAAACCTCGTCATGAAAAAGTGAGTGATGATAATATTATTAGATATATATATCGCGTATATTACAACAAAAAACAAGCTAGAGGTCAAAAATATGAAATTATTGATGAAGAAGTAAAAAGACTTTATAAAGAGAGACTGAAACAACTAGAACAAGAAGAACTCTCCCAGTATCAACTTCCTCCGCCTCTGCAACAAACAGAACAAAAACAACATATTTTACCGCTGTCGAAAATTAAAGAGATGTTTGGAACAACACCACCTAAGAAATCAATAATAATTCACCAGAAATAATTAATGAAGCATCTAATATTTGTCGGCGATTAATTCAAGGTGGTATCATGGATATCGGAGTTTACCGAGAACTTATCGATGAACTTGTTGATGAATAATTGTTAGATAAATAGCAAATAAAAATAAGATGATCATACATAATAATCATCGTAAATCTGTACAGGTCAGAGCGGTAAACTCACGATTACTAATCTACAGAGCTACTTACGGAGATGGACTTGGTGATGTTATACAGGGATTGTTTACAAGGATAGCTCCAAAAGCAGCACCTATTGGAAAACAATTATCGATGAAAGCTATTGATATTGTTCGTGATAAAGCTCCTAGTGCAATTGTCAATGCTGCTGGTAGGGCGTTCTCGGCGATCAAAGAAAGACTAGCACGATTATTGCGACGAAAACAACAACCGGTAAAATTACCAAGTACTGAGGTGATGCCTGCAGACGTAAGTAAAATAATAAATCAGGCTGCAAATCAAAAACTAGCAGAATTATCTGAAGAAGCAGAAATAAATATAACAGCAAATTTAATAGCAGGAAGCAGTCTTCGTCGACGATAATTTAGATCACCATTTGGAAAAATGGTAATTATAATAAAAATGTTCAAGCGCGAATCAGACACAGCATTTGATATGGAGGCACCTGTCCTTAAGTATGAATCTGTACGTGATTATCAGTTTTATTCTTATGACGCAATACAACCAGATCAGCGGGGGAGAATAGATTTACAGGTTCATGATACAAGTAGATATTTCTGGCCCGCTGAGGCATTTATTGAAGTAGAAGGTAGACTTGCAACGAATGTTGTAGCTAATACGCCATATGCTGCTAATTTGCGTGTTGGTCTTGTCAACAACGGGATTATGGCGTTGTTTGATAGCGCCACTTATATGATTGATGGAAAAAATATCGAATCGATTCAGAAGGATGTTGATGTTGCTACAACAATAATTGGTCTAGCGAGATATTCTGACGACTTTACAAGATCAGCTGGTCCAACAATGATGTTCGCTAAAGATATCACCGACAACGTTGATCATGTTCAATATACTAAAATACGAACACCACAAGATACTGCATCTGATCCACAACCAGTTGATTTTGAACACGCAGCCAGACCAACCGCTGCTTTTGATATTATAGGAAATGTTAATGCGACTTACAACTTAGGGTTTGCAACACGCCGAGCAGCGTTGTCAGGAAATAATAGAAATTTTTCATGTGCAATTCCATTATCTCACATCTTTGGATTTTGCAGAAATGTTAGAAAGGTCATCTTTGGAGCTAAACACACAATTGTGCTCGTAAGAAAAGGTGATGATAATGATGCAATCTGGCGAGGTGTTGGTGTTGCTGATCGTAAAGTAAATATATCAAAACTTTCATTATGGATGCCAGTAATGACTCCATCAATTACTGAGGAACAAAAATTACTTTCTTTTATGGATTCAGGCCGTAAATCATTGCTATCATGGTTAACAGTAACCACAGATGCTATTCAATGTCCTGTTGTTGGTTTACTTACATGGCATATAGCATCACAACAAGGTGTTTCTGCACCACGACATATTTTTATTGCGCTACAAGATAATGTTAGGATAAATAATCAAGAACGTTCACATATGATATTTTACAAACTTGAAGTTAGTGAAGTTTCCTTACGGATAAATGGACATCAAGAACCAGCTGAAGATATATTATTAAATTTTGATCAAAATCATGTAGCGCGTGTATATATCATCGTTTAATGTCATTCATGGGACGTAATCAAAATATAGATACTGGTTTGCAAATATCGCAACTAGATTTTACAGGTCTATATCCAATTTATTATTTTTCACTAGAACATCTTGATTTATCCAAACAATCTGTCGTTGATATACACTTTCGAGCTCGTGTTAATGCCCTGCCAGAAATCGCGGCTGGTCCACCAGTTGTTCATGGTCCTTACAGAGCAATCGCGGTCATACTTAGCGATAAAGCCATGTTACTTGAAGCTGGTAGTGGTCGAATGAGAGTCGTTGATGCACCAGTGGAAAATATTTAATCGTGTTATATATAAAAATGTTGTATGGTCATGTTAATGTTACTCTGACTCCTGGTCAGGTAAAAAAGCTTCAATCAAAAACCGCCAACAAATGTGGAACTAAAATATCACTAAAACGAGATCAGATTAGTGGTGGTCCAAACAAATTATCGTTGACAAATAATCAGATTAAAAATTTCAATAAAGCCCTAGAATCAAAAACCGGAGTTCAATTTCATCTTTCTCCGAGTGCCATCAAGGACATGATTAAAACAGGTGGTATATTTCCACTTCTTGCAGCTATTCCAGCGTTAATAGCTGCTGCTGCTCCAGCGGTGGCAAAAGCAGCCGCATTAGGTGCTGTTGGAACAGCTGCTGGAATGGCTCTAAAGAAAGCAACTGGAAATGGATACAAAAAAAAGGGACGCGGTCTAAGATTACCAGGATCTCGCTGGGGAAGAGGTCTGAGGCTTCCACGGTAGATGTTCCAGCATCAAATTTTGATTTACTTGATGTTGCTAAAAAATTAAAAATAAAAAACTTTAGAGGTGTTTTTATGCGAGATCAATTACCAAAACAACCAAACAAACTCGAAACAGGTATTATTAATCTCGACTCGAATTCAGGACCTGGTACTCATTGGGTATCATACGCGGTTGATCCACGTGGAATCGTTTATTTTGATTCATACGGGTTAGCTCCACCTGTTGAATTTATCAAGTATGTCGCACCACTTCACCGAAGAACCTCTGGTTCCAAAGTTTGGTATTCAACGCTACCCACACAAACAATGACAGATCCGCCAATATGTGGCCGTGAAGTAATTAATGTACTTAACGCTATATCAAAATCATCCAAACCGCCACATAAAGTCGTTCATGATTATACAAGCAACCGATTCGTTGCGCGTAAAGCGTTTTAAACAGATCTTTAGATTATAATGGTTGATATTTACGGAAGATCTTCTACCAGTAAGAAAAAATCCGGCGATGTTGATCTGTCGAAGTACGCAACTAAAGATGAACTCGCTGCTATTATGAACCTGGCTGGAGTTGATCCAGATGAGGTTGTTATTTTTCAGGATCGATATGGTAAACTAAAAACGAGCAACATCAGATGGAATGATATAGTTCGACGAGTACTCGGTGCAGTTACAGATAATATTCCTGTGTTTACTGACAGCGGCAAAATCAGAGATTCAAGTATATCATTTACAACAATTAGAGATGAAATTGCAAGAAGCGTTGCTAATCGCGTGAAAAATACCGGTGACATAATGACGGGTGAACTAAGCATGAACGGGAATAAAATAGTAGTTTTAAGAGATCCAACATCCGACGAAGACGCAGCAACAAAAAAATACGTCGACACCGTAGATGGTAAATTATCCACGCTGCGGGCTGAGTATGACGTTCACGTGGGCACTTTTGCAAGATTTCGCAGAAACCATCAAAGAACCGCAGAAGAATTTTTCGGCACCCCGCACTCCGTTGACATAAATCTCGCTGATATCAAAACTAACCTAGACACGATTAAAACTAACCTAGACACGATTAAAACTAACCTAGACACGATCAAACGAACACAGCAAGACATCGTAGCGGGGATTCCTGAGATCGTTAATAAAACCAGTTTGATTAAAATTTCAGCCGGAATAACTCCCGGACATATCACAAACATCGTATACACGGTATCATCGGGATTTGCAACATGGTCGCAGCAAAATAAAACTATCAAATATACCGCAACAGTCACTGGCGTGTACAGGCTGTCTGTGTTTAGTGCTGCGCGATTTGAGATATTTACAAAGTATCTATGGCGACATTCAACTGATAGGTTTTCCGGGGTTGTGTCTGTTGTATTAAATAAGGGAACCGAAGAAGAATTTATGCTGGAAGCGGATAATACAACATTAAACGCAGCATCTTACTGGTGGTGTTTGAAATTTGTAGCTGAAACACCTCAATTATTTACTGCATAAAACTATATGGACGGTGCACAATACAGGTATAATCAAGCGCGTGAATGGCAGGAGGCGCTAAAAGATCGAGTCGAACAATATACAGTAAAAGTATAAAAATATCGACGACGATTAGTTATCGTTGATGTGATTGTTTATTCAGTATCCGCTGTTGTTGCTGGAACCGATGTTATATTATCAGCGGTGACAATGATGGCACCAGTAGCCGTAACTATTTGTATTTCATCAGCAACAACGATTGCAGGTGTGTTTAATATCATCGCAAAAAAAAAAATGTACTTGCACGAACGAAAAATTATCCGATTACATAATAAAAATACACACAACGACGGTAGCATACTCGAAATTGTCTTCGTTGTTATCAGCGAGTCTCAGTGATGGAATTATATCTGATTTCGAGTTTTCAATGATAACTAAGATATATCATGAAGGTATCGGTATTAAAGATACAAGTATTAATAATGACAGAATTACTCCAACAGATCGTGACTAATACAACTCCGTCAAAGATAACGATGATCTCGGTAAGTTCAACTAATCCTGAATTTAGTATTAACTTTCCTACTGCAATTCCAGTGAAGGAAATAGCACTAGCGCAATTACGAGTATATTACAGCTGGCCAAATATCAGATCAAAATCATTTAATGGTACACCAGCAAATAATTCGCTCGTATTTGCTAACAAGAACAAACCAGATGGTACTCCTGACTGGATAGATGTTGGAATACAAACTGGTAGTTATGAGATTGAAGATATCAATGAGGAATTTCAACGTAGAATAAAATCAATAACAGGAAAAGAAGCAAAAATATCGATTAACGTTCATGAGCCGACGCTGTCCTCGACGGTTGAGATACATTCTCCTGATTATGCCGTTGATATCTATCAATCCACGATAAGATCCGTACTATGTTGGCCGGATGTCCCCCCGGTGTATGAAGGACCACCGGAGCCGAAGTTAAATGAATTTCTCACGGATGAGACAAAATTTATTACAACTCCAGAATATAGAGAAAAATTTCCATGGAATAGAGCAGGTGATGCGTATCGAGTTTATAATTTCAGTGATGATATAACTTATATGAATGTTTCTAGATTGTATTCTAATTCCATTAATTTTGAGATCCAACGATCAGTTGATAAAATACAAAATCTGTTTTTATCGTTATCGCAATATTATTCTGAGGATATAAAACAACAAATTATTGAGTCAATGCAACATCTAAATCAAGTAGGATCAGATCTCAATTATATTAATGATATTTTTGTTGAAGCAGCACTTAAACATGCTGTTTCCTTCCCCCGTCCCAGAAGACCATTTCTTAATCATTATACAATATCAGAAAAAGAGTATGAAGGACCGGGTAATCTCGAATTTATAGCACCAAAATATAAAAAGGATAAAATAGACAGAATTATCAACGAAAACTTCCCTAAAATACTCGATGCGTGGAGAAAACTAGCACCACCTCCAACTGTTTTAAGATATAACAATGATCCACATGGCGGCGGCAGACACGTATCTCCAAGAATCGTTAATATAACCAGCACGATCGTGGTCAATCTGGTTTGCGACGTAGTCGATGGTAGCTATCAAATAGATCTCGGAAAATCAAATCAGGCTCAACATGGATATATTTTATATACATTTAGACCACAAGTTTCCCCTGGAAGTTTAATCGTGCAAGAACCAACTAATCCTGTGTATCTGCGGTGTCACAATAATATGTTACCACGAATAAATTTTAAGCTCACAGATCACTTTAATCGCTTAATTAACATACGTGGAGAACAGTTTGTGATAAATCTGTATGTGAAATCGTAGATCTTTGATTTTAAATATACAGTAAATATTATATAATGTACCAGCACGTGAGGGTTTTTATACAAGACAAAAAAGTACTTGAAAATGCCATCAGAACAGCGTTTTCACAAAACACAGAACAATTTAACGTTAATTTAGTTATTGATGAATACGGAAGTGAGGATTTCTTATTAACACAAGAACACTTAGATGAGCTCCGTCAAAAACATATTATCGAGATCATTTGCAGCAGAGATCAGATTCTAAATTATGCACACTCCTGTATTAAAGTCGATCAACTTAAAAAAATAATATTCCAGAATAAATAAAATAAGGAGTGGAACAGAAATATTTTATTTTATTTATTTTATTTTATTTTATCAGAAATATTTTATTTTATTTTATTTATCAGAAATATTTTATTTTATTTTATTTTATCAGAAATATTTTATTTTATTTTATTTTATCAGAAATAATTTATTTTATCAGAAATATTTTATTTTTTCTGAATTTCAGTGAAAAATCAACAAATTTCGTGTTTTTGAGGGGTATTTTACCCATTTTGGGTGATTTTGTCCATTAGATCGTCGGGTAAAGTTGCCTGATTCTCTAATTGATTTTAATTGAATAAAATGCCAAAACCAGTAAATCAGTAAAAAATTACATATTTTTGGAGCTAATGTTACTGATATTTGAGCTAATTTTACTGATATTTGAGCTAATTTTACTGATTTTTTGTAATGTTTACTGGTTTTGGTATTTTATTCAATTAAAATCAATTAGAGAATCAGGCAACTTTACCCGACGATCTAATGGATAATTCAGGAAATAAAATAAATAATAAATCTGAGTACCAACTAACCCATCAGAGTTATAAATTTGATCATTTTACATAAATCTGAGTACCAACTAACCCATCAGAGTTATAAATTTGATCGGCTTGTATGATTCTAACCCATCAAATTCAGAAAAAATAATAATAATTCAGACAAAATAAATAATAATTCAGAAAAAAATAATAATAATTCAGAAAAAAATAAATAATTCAGAATAAATCTGAGTACCAACTAACCCATCAGAATTATAAATTTGATCGTTTTATGTAAATCTGAGTACCAACTAACCCATCAAAATTATAAATTTGATCATTTTATGTAAATCTCAGTACCAACTAACCCATCAAAATTATAAATTTGATCATTTCACATAATTCTGAGTACCATCTAACCCATCAGAATTATAAATTTGATCATTATGTGTAAATCTGAGTACCAACTAACCCATCAGAATTATAAATTTGATCATTTTATGTAAATCTGAGTACCAACTAACCCATCAGAATTATAAATTTGATCATTTTATGTAAATCTGAGTACCAACCAACCCATCAAAATTATGAATTTGATCATTTCACATAATTCTGAGTACCAACTAACCCGTCAAATTCAGAATAAATAAATAATAATTCAGAATAAATAAAATAATTCAGAAAAAATCTGAGTACCAACTAACCCATCAGAATTATAAATTTGATCATTTTGTGTAAATCTGAGTACCAACTAACCATCAGAATTATAAATTTGATCATTTTATGTAAATCTGAGTACCAACTAACCCATCAGAATTATAAATTTGATCATTTTATGTAAATCTGAGTACCAACTAACCCATCAAAATTATGAATTTGATCATTTCACATAATTCTGAGTACCAACTAACCCATCAAAATTATGAATTTGATCATTTCACATAATTCTGAGTACCAACTAACCCATCAAAATTATAAATTTGATCATTTTATGTAAATCTGAGTACCAACTAACCCATCAGAATTATAAATTTGATCATTTTATGTAAATCTGAGTACCAACTAACCCATCAAAATTATGAATTTGATCATTTCACATAAATCTGAGTACCAACTAACCCATCAAAATTATAAATTTCATCATTTCACATAATTCTGAGTACCAACTAACCCATCAAAATTATGAATTTGATCATTTCACATAATTCTGAGTACCAACTAACCCGTCAAATTCAGAATAAATAAATAATAATTCAGAATAAATAAATAATAATTCAGAATAAATATAATATTTCAGAATAAATATAATATTTCAGAATAAATAAATAATAATTCAGAAAAAATAAATAATAATTCAGAATAAATAAAATATTTCAGAATAAATATAATCCCAGAACAAATAAATAATAATTCAGAATAAATAAATATAATCTCAGAATAAATAAATGATAATTCAGACAGGGTTGCTTTGGTTACCTGCTGACATAATTTTTCTTAAGTATCTTATGCGGGTACTGATTGTTTTTTTCGTTTGATACTCGCTGGATAATCCCGATCTGACCTTTTCTACTGCGACAGAAAGAGGAACAAATTCATTTACTTGATCATCGCTCACCATAGCTAGTGACTGAAACATAGCTGCCTGAATCCGCTTTATGAACTTATATTGAGATGATAGAACGTACTTAATTTCATTCTTAAGTTCTTCTAACGTTTCAAAATCCGATATTATTTTTTCAGGATTTAGTTCATCAGATATATTAATTCCGTTTTCTTCTAGTTTTTTAATAGCAGAAATAATGTCTTTGATATTTTCATGGTTCATTATATAATATATAAATCTTTAAAATAAGAAAAATTATCCCATAGCGAGTTCGTCGGGACAGCACAACACGTATTTACAGCCTCATTAAACTCGCAGATTGCCACCGCATTCTACTAAGTTTAGAGGATACACAGAACACAACATATATTTACAACCCAGAACTCGTAGATTGCCACCGCATTCTACCAAGTTCAACGGGTATACGAAACACTACCGCCTGTCAGAGCCCCTAACCCGTCAAACAACGGTCTAGAGGCCCAAGAGGGTAAAGATAATCCTCATTAAACTCGTAGATTGCCACCGCATTCTACTAAGTTTAGAGGACACACAGAACATATATTTACAACCCAGAACTCGTAGCTTGCCACCGCATTCTACCAAAGTTCAACAGGCACAAGAAATCCCATAACTCCTAGTCTGCCACCGCAGCCTAGCAAGTTTAGAGGCAAAACACAACATTAAACCTCATAACTCCTAGTCTGCCACTGCACACTAGCACGTTTAGAGGCAAAACACAACATTAAACCTCATAACTCCTAGTCTGCCAACGCACACTAGCAAGTTTAGAGGCGGCCCCATAACTCCTAGTCTGCCACCGTACACTAGCAAGTTTAGAGGCAAAACACAGCGTATGAGGCCAGTATATATAGTGGAGAAACCTGAAAAACCCATGATTGGGGGATTTTTCTTGGGTTTTCCCCTGCAACGGATCTACTATTACACAATGAACACGGTCAAGGGGAAGTAACTCAGTTACATGAATATGTTCAACGGAGTTATCCCCCCTCAGGTAAGTAGCAATTTCTGACCAAAAACATAATTCAATGTGGTGATGATAATTATTGATATCGGAAGGTGATTTTCTGCTTATATCTTTTTGAGAAAGCGGTTTTGTATATATTTTCTGCTACCTTTTGTACTGAATATGGGTGAATATTAAAGTATTTCGCAGCAGAACATATCGAACGAAATATAATTACTTCGCCAGTTTCTGTGTTTGTGGAATTTACCGCCCTTCTAGAAACTGTCTTACATCTTCCAGTATTACCACATGCAGAGTTCTCGCTTTGTGTGACAACTCGAAGGTTGGATAAACTATTATTTTGAGAATCCCCGTCAACATGATCAATAACAAGATCATCTTTGATCACTCAGAAGAAACATTCGTAGATGAAACGATGACAGAGATAATGTTTCTTTCCAACAGTAAATCTGAGATACCCAGTATTATTAACAACACCAACTGGTCTCTTCAACCTGCAGTGTATGATGACACCATTACGATCTGATTCATAGTTTGTTATTGTGGGATGTGGGACAAATTTATTTTGCTCCATTTATACAATAATATTATTGTTTAAATCATTGCTTGTCTGAAATCTTGATATATAATCCTCCACGGATTTTATGGCGTTTTCACTATTATCATTTTTTTTGTCATGATATCTTTTAAGTTCTCTGAACCGTTTTCCACCGCACTTTCTACATAATTTTATTTTTCCTCGCACCCCAACACCACATCGCAGACATGGTATTCATCCTAGACTTCCTCGTCGTATGCCTTGTAAGTGCATCCAACAAAATTCACCTCTACAGGATTTATTGCATCGATTTACTGAACCGATCATCAACCATCTGCATTGAGACATTGTGTATATAATATTTTTTATTTAAATATTTGTTTTAATTATATGAACGAGTTTGAGAAATTATCCCAAACTAGGCCTGTTAAATATAAATTCAACCTCGACAGATTATCTTCTGATTTACCAGTACGAGATCTGGTTGATCCGAAAAATAAAAGTTTGATCTCGAAAATTCACGACGCCAAGAAAGAATTTTACGCGGATGGTGCATCTCATACATGGTAAACGTTCAAGATTATTCGCAACACTGTCAAGGACGCCACAATGAATGACAAGCGAGCGGCAACTATCATCGACTACATCGCTGAGTACGAGGGCAATCAAAAATATTTCTTCAGAGTAAAATTTATTGTATTAACAGAAACAGGTAGTTGGATTATCCGTGACAAATATGATCCTGTCCTTGGTAATAATAAAACTGTCATATTAAGCAAAAATTCCAGACCGGGTCTATTGACGGATATCGACAAACCGTATTATGAGCGAGCGTATCCTGTAACAGCAGTTATTTATGGAATCTATGAGATAAATAAAAAACCCAACGTTGATAAACTGACACCCAGTAAATTTGCAAGGTTAAATTGTGTGGCCGAACGAGTAATAGAACACTTTACAAACGCGATGCGTGGAAATGGATTAACTGATTTAAGGCGTGAAAAAATAAACTCGTGGGCTGATTCAGTTAAGGATACCGGTGCTACAATAAAAGATGTTGCTGAATTAGGAAAAATATTAAAATTTCCAATAACTGTGGCGACAATAACGGGAGAAGTACTGTACGAATCAAAATATAAATCGAAAGGAGCTCCAATAAATATTATTGATCATAACGCGCATGCATGGACTAGCGCAGTAACAATATTTCCGCGTGATCGAACTGTTAGATTTTACCCCCCAGATAATTCTGGGGCAGACATGTTTGATTTTATCAACGAAATAAGTAAAAACGATCCTGTATCGGTATGGTTATTTAAAAGTAATGAGGAAGATGAATTTGATCAGCTTGTTAGACCAAACGGTGAAATATATCGAACAGAATCCCTCCATGAGGAGATGAAAAATCTTGCGGAGAAGCTTTTAGAGTGCAAGCACTCCACGGAAAATACTGACAAATTACTAACTAATTGCTTTACCGTTCCATCTGTTGCGGCTCATTTTGCTAGAGAAAAAAATTAATGGAAACCAACACGATTTGATTTACTTGAAGATGTACGCGCAAGTTGCGTCGAATACAGACACGGTGGATTATGGAATACCAAGTATAATTACAATGATGTTATTTCGGTTGATATGGTTGCATGTTATCCAGGAAGTTTTCTAGGATACGGAGATTGTTCTGTGTACTTTAAAAGATTTGGTCACCCTACAAACGAGATGACACGAGTGGCAATTAATGGACCATTACCTGATTTTGATCTGACTGGATTCGCCTGTATTGAATCATTCGAGCTTAACGAAAATCTTCACAAGATTTGTTATGTTTGGTTTGGCAGACATTTTTGTGATAAACGCTGGGCTCCTATAGTTTTATTACGATATCTGCTAGATTGTGCGATACTGACATCGTTGGTGGTTAGTGAGGCAATTATATCATATCACGCGCAGACCGAAGTTTGGTTGCCTATGCCAGATTCTATCAATCTCGATGAAGTTATTGGCGAGTTTAAGGAAAAATGTCCTGATGTTTCCGAAGATGATATTATCAAAGAAGCTCCTAAAATTCTCGAGATTAAACTTAAAACCGCAAAAGATCTCGGTAGAAAAATTATAGGTAAATTTACTCAAGGTGGAGCATATGGTCATAAAAGACATCACGCACGATTAATTGTAGATGATGCCGAGTACGATTTTATAATCGCTGATACAACAGCGAGAAATATATTTGTAAATCGAGAAAGTGTTTATTTATCCGACGGAACAAAATTGGGTACGATCGTTAGTTACATAAATGATGTATCCCCACAGTATACTCATCTAAGATCTTCCATGTTGGCTTATGTTTCCATAAATTTATTATCGATGATTAATAGATTTCCTGAGACCGCAGTCAGAGTCGCAACAGATTCGTTTTATATTACGAGTAAATATTTAGAGTCTGTTATGAAATTTACAAGTAATGATGAACGATGGAGTTCGTGGAGAATAAAAAAGGAAATATTACACAATTATACAGAATCAGCAGATGTTCCGATGAGAGATTTTTATCGTAAGGGTAATAAAATATCAGAAATGTCGAAAGCGTCGTCAGTGAGTGATCCAATAACTAGATATAAGACAGTATATCTCAATGGACCTGGCGGATGCGGCAAAACGACACGAGCAATTAATATTTTTAGAAATTCAGATATGATCGTGCTGACACCCACACATAGACTTGCACGTGAGATGAAACAACGGCAAGTACAATCGTGCACGTATCATAGTTTCTTTCGGTGGCGCGGAGATACATGGACTCCTGAACGAATGGGAGAAAAATATATACCTAAAATAATTATTTGGGACCAGATATGCACGGTGTCATTAGATACATTAAAAACGTTTCTTGATTGCTTGCTGACGAAAAATACCGCTATAATAATGTGTGGCGATCATGGTCAACCTCCGCCTTTTGTTGGACCATCTCCACATGATTGGTTAAAATATTTCGCTGATTATTACGAAGAAATAGATGATGATCATAGAGCTCTCGATGAAAATTTAAAGGAATTAAAAAAATTAATCAGATTACAATCAAACAAAATTCAGTGTGAAATAATACGCGGAGTGATCTTAGAGACCTCAATGAGTGATTTTTTAAATTTATGGAGACCCAACGATTTGATAGTAGCAAGCAGAAAAATAATCAGAGACGCTTTACAACAGCAGTTATTTCAGCTGCACAAAGAACAATATTCAGAATTGCCCGTATCGTTGTGTTATAGACCATCAGATACACGAAAACAAAATATTAATGTTGATATTCCAGGACAGACTGAGAAGCAAAATCTCGTATTAAATGATATTGTCGCCGTTGATATCAGTGTTGTCGAAGATGCATTACACGCTGACAAATCTCCATGGGTGTTGGGATACGCTATGACGATCCACTCGTCTCAGGGATTAACTATTTCTGATACACGAGTCTGGATTGTAGACGATCACATCGAGTGGTCAAATTTAGTCGAGGGTCAGAAAAATATCTCAGTTACGTAGAATTATAATTCCTGAAATCACATCGAGTGGTCAAATTTAGTCGAGGGTCAGAAAAATATCTCAATTACGTAGAATTATAATTCCTGAAATCGTTGATAAATTTAACATCATCGATGATGATATAATAAGAAAATAAACGCGACTTTGATCTTGATATTGAATTTATTATTGAGTTAAAACAGCAGCAGAATAATCATTGCGCAAGTTGCAATTGTATAATGTTATGGCGGTATTCGAGTAATGATTCAAGACAATTTACCGTAGATAGAAAAGATAATAGTCGCGGTCATACACGAGAAAATACCATGTTGACCTGCCTTGAGTGTAATCGATGTCGCGGCGCTAGTTAAGTGATCGCGGTGGTAGTTGTGTATCCGTGGCAATTATTTGTAGTTGTTCACGCACAAATCCACGTTGAGGAGCAGCCGAATCTAATCTGTAGATTGCAGGTCTACCTGAGGATCTTGTCACGGTGGATATTTTGTGTGTGGTAACACTCCAGATAGGATCAGTAGCTCTTTTTTTACCACCTTCAAGTTCACCCGGTTCATATAAATATCTGACTGTAACATCACCCAATATTTTTTGTTTTTCAACATCTTTTCGTTGTGTTGGTATATTTTTTTTTGTAATTGCATTAATGGGTTTCATGTTGGTTGTTCGTGTAATCTCATTATTTAATGCAGCTATCACGCTTGATAATCTTGCAACCCATTCGCAAGATCTTTTATCTTGAATAAATTCCTTCGCGAATTGATATCCAAATAACCGCTCAGCGAGTGTTCGATTAAATCGCTCAACAATTGCCTGATCACGCTGAATTGCAGTATGACCTCGTCGTATTTTGGTATTATGTTGATTCATCAACGATGATACTGGACCAAGAAATTCCTTGCCAGGATCAACCTGTAGTAGCTGTGGCCATCGTAGACCACCTTGTGGTCCACCACCTCGTTCATAAATTCGTTCAAACGCATCGGCTACCTCAGATGATGTTTTCGTTGATAGAAGTTCTGCTTCTTTATACCTACTTGCAACATCAACTACGGTTAACGCTTACTTGTACGTTTTTCTACGTACAGTATCATGCGGTAAAAACAGAATATCAGCTTGATGAACTTCATTAGGAACACTAACATCGAAATAAGCGTACTGAATTCGTTTCGGTGGTGGTAGGTAAATTTGCCATATTGCTTGTTTAGATAACCACGTTTTAGCAGTAGAATGTTTAACCGCTGCTGCATCAGCAAGTTTACCAATTGCTGCTTTGCCTCTCCAGTATCCTCTTGGTGAATAATAAATCGATTCCATTATATATTACCAGACCCTAATACGAGTTTACTTTTCATCGCGGATCTTACCAACCAATTAGCTAATTTTTCTTTGATATTTTTATTTTTTATAGAATCTAGCGCATGAATTAATTTCACATCTGCAATATGCCTATCTTGTAGATTTTTACTTTTATAAGCTACATCATGAGCGTGACAAGCTCGATCAATAGCGTTTACTGGTTCCTCGCCTAGTTTTGGTTGATCTTGATTATCGAGCCTGATATCAAGTCTGGTACCAGGACTGCAATAATTATATCCTGGTAGATGTTTTTCTCCTGAGTATTTAGCCCATGGAGTACCTGGAAACTTTGACATCAAATTAGCAATATCACCACCGCGCTTATTAGGTAAAAACGAAAATTTCTTTCTACCGCATACAGAACATTTTCCACCATACGCTATTTTTTTATTTTTTGTCGTCACCGTAGCTAAATCAGTAGTTGGAGTTTTAACTCTACAGCGTAAATAATATAAATTCATATTATAAAATATATGGATATAATTGATTTCTCAGCGACAAGGAAACGAGAACCTGTTAATCATCATCCTGCGCTACCCAACTCCATCAGAATGATTATCATAGGACCATCTGGATCGGGTAAGACGCAGTTATTACTTAATCTGATAATGAGATGGTTGAAATGGGATAAATTGTATTTAGTAGCACCATCCGTTGATGATCAACGATGTTATGAAGTATTAAAGGATTTGAATGAAAACGCAAGATTACTGGACGAAGGTAATGATGTTATAGAGTTTATAACAGATATTGATGAAGCACCATCCGTAGATGTTTTAGACGGATTTATTAATAATTTAGTTGTGTACGACGATGTGATGCTAGATAAACAAACAAATCCAGCTAGGATATTTTCTCGCGGCAGACATAAAAATACAGATTTGATCTATGTTACTCAACGGTATACACAAATACCAAAAGTGATCAGAGACAATTGCAATATTTTAGTTGTGTTTAATGGTGTAGACACACACACGCTGCGAAATATTCATCAAACTTGGTGTGGTGGTGACATGGATATAATTAAATTTAAAAATTTCTTCTCACGAGCACAAGCTACTCCGCATGGATTTAAAACAATAAATTTACATGATCCAAGAACAAGATATCGTGTAGGTTTTGGTAAAAAAATTTAATTAATAGCAGCAGAGAGGGCGCCTACCAATGTTGGTCGTCAAAAAATTAAACAAAAAAAAAATAAATAAACACGTAGAGTATTTTATTTTTCAGCTACCTTTTAGAACTAGGGTTTTACTGATGCGGTTGGTTTCAACAGAAATAAAAACATCTCAAGGAAACGTTTATTTGTGAAAATCTGGACCTTTCTACGAGATGATTTTATTTTGTTTGTTTTATTTGTTTGTCGGAATTCTATGGTCTGTTCGCCCTCTCTGCTGCTCGGGGTTACATGCGTGTGTATAATACGACTGTCATTCAAGAGACCGGGTAGACAGGAAAAAGACTAATATGGCAGCCCGCCATTAGTTGGCATCGTGATGTTTATCACGTGCATTGTGAGCAAGGCCCACATTATATGAAAAATGTAACCCTCCTTGTAGCTTTATTAGTCTTCATTCAACAGGATACTTGCAATGCAATATCCCAGCACTAGTTCAATGCCTTAATTTTGTGCACGTAAGGTACAGTATTACATTGGGCATTTAGCTCAAAGAAAAACATTATGGGTAAACAGATTGCCCCAGAACATTTAGATAACAGTTTTCTAAGATAATAATATAAAACTTTAAAGTCGTTAAGTATAATACGTGTTATTTGACTGTTCCACACCCACCCACTCACCTGTTAAGCTATTCGCATTACCAATAGCCCTTATCTCAATCGATGCATGGGGTTTACTGCACTGAAATAAACTAAAACCATGCTCTCTATATTATAGCGCCTGTAATCATTCGAAAATAATGACTTAGCCAACAAGGTTTTTTCACAGTGTATTTAGATCCAAACAAGAAACTATTGATTAATGATTAAGGTCAAAAGATAAAGAATGAGTGCAGGAATAATGAGCGAGGTAAATATTTTGCAACATTACAGTTATGTTTGTTTTCCTATGTTGTAAAATTAAAATGCATAATTTAGTTCTTAAGCTCCAAATGACAACGTATCATTCACTGTTGCAGTGAATACTATTTTAGACCTAGTCATACATTGTAAAGTAGTTATCTATGATCACTTGTCTCTTCGATGAAATCTAGCACTCTACAAGACTTTTGACGCAACTTTTAAGAATTCTGAAGGTGATGAACATGCCGTGAATTTAATATTGAATAGAAGTGGTTGGCATTTCACACAAGGATATCATTTTATGTATTGAACACTCATTACATATTATAGCATCATGATATATTCTCCATATATATATATATATATATATATATATATATATATATATATATATATATATTATATATATATATATTCGTCAAATTCGACAGTTCTTTGACGCTTACTTTTCCACGGACGGAAGAAAAATGAGTAAAGTTGTTGTTGTAGTGTTTAATGTCATTTTCAGCATAAGACAGGCTATACATGGCGGCCAGTATAACTGGTGGAGGAAGATCCCTGGAAAACCCCGGGAAGAACCACCGACCCAAAAAAAGCAACGGGCAGGCTTTATCACATACCCACGTTAGCCGAGTCTGAGACTCGAACACACGCAGACAGAGGTGAGATGGCAGTGATCCGGAACAGTGAGCTCTTTAGACCACTCGGCCACTCGGGGCCCCGAAATGAGTAAAAGGCCAGTTTACGTTGAATTCTTTGACACCACGATGAAACAAAAATCATCAAAGTAATACATATGACTAAATTGTATTTTCTGTAAAAAGAAATGTAGAAATGGTATTTGCTACAGGAACATATTCGATATAGGAATATTATATGAAAGATGTGTAGACCACTAAATTCGACTAACTGATGTATATTTTGATTTTGCATGATTTATACGTTTAAGTGCATGCATCTACGGATTGCGTAATAATCTGACCAATAGCGTATGAATCTGGCAGATAGTGTATTAAACTGAAAAATAGTAAGTGTATGAATCTGACGGATAGTATATTTTACTGCTATATAGTGAATGAATCTGATGGATAATATATGAATCTGACTGATACTGATTAATCAGACGGATAGTATCTGAATCTCACAGATAGTGTATGAATCTGACTGAGAGTATGAATTTGACGGACAGTGTATGAATCTGACGGATAGTGTATGAATCTGACGGACAATGTATGAATCTGACGGATAGTGTATGAATCTGATGGATAGTATATGAATCTGACTGATACTGATTAATCAGACGGATAGTATATGAATCTCACAGATAGTGTATGGATGTGACGGATAGTATATGAATCTGACGGATAGTGTATGGATGTGACGGATAGTATATGAATATGACGGATAGTGTATGGATGTGACGGATAGTGTATGAATCTGACGGATAGTGTATGGATGTGACGGATAGTATATGAATATGACGGATAGTGTATGGATGTGACGGATAGTATATGAATATGACGGATAGTGTATGCATGTGACGGATAGTATATGAATCTGACGGAAAGTGTATGGATGTGACGGATAGTGTATGAATATGACGGATAGTGTATGGATGTGACGGATAGTGTATGAATCTGACGGATAGTGTATGGATGTGACGGATAGTATATGAATATGACGGATAGTATATGGATGTGACGGATAGTATATGAATCTGACGCATAGAGTATGGATGTGACGGATAGTATATGAATATGACGGATAGTGTATGGATGTGACGGATAGTGTATGAATATGACGAATAGTGTATGGATGTGACGGATAGTGTATGAATCTGACGGATAGTGTATGGATGTGACGGATAGTATATGAATATGACGGATAGTGTATGGATGTGACGGATAGTATATGAATATGACGGATAGTGTATGGATGTGACGGATAGTGTATGAATCTGACGGATAGTATATGGATGTGACGGATAGTATATGAATATGACGGATAGAGTATGGATGTGACGGATAGTATATGAATATGACGGATAGTGTATGGATGTGACGGATAGTGTATGAATCTGACGGATAGTGTATGGATGTGACGGATAGTGTATGAATCTGACGGATAGTATATGGATGTGACGGATAGTATATGAATATGACGGATAGTGTATGGATGTGACGGATAGTATATGAATCTGACGCATAGTGTATGGATGTGACGGATAGTGTATGAATCTGACGGATAGTGTATGGATGTGACGGATGGTATATGAATATGACGGATAGTGTATGGATGTGACGGATAGTGTATGAATCTGACGGATAGTGTAGGGATGTGACGGATAGTGTATGAATCTGACGGATAGTGTATGGATGTGACGGATAGTATATGAATATGACGGATAGTGTATGGATGTGACGGATAGTGTATGAATATGACGGATAGTGTCTGGATGTGACGGATAGTGTATGAATCTGACGGATAGTGTATGGATGTGACGGATAGTATATGAATATGACGCATAGTGTATGGATGTGACGGATAGTGTATGAATCTGACGGATAGTGTATGGATGTGACGGATAGTGTATGAATCTGACGGATAGTATATGGATGTGACGGATAGTATATGAATATGACGCATAGTGTATGGATGTGACGGATAGTATATGAATATGACGGATAGTGTAGGGATGTGACGGATAGTATATGAATATGACGGATAGTGTATGGATGTGACGGATAGTATATGAATCTGACGGATAGTGTATGGATGTGACGGATGGTATATGAATATGACGGATAGTGTATGGATGTGACGGATAGTGTATGAATCTGACGGATAGTGTAGGGATGTGACGGATAGTGTATGAATCTGACGGATAGTGTATGGATGTGACGGATAGTATATGAATATGACGGATAGTGTATGGATGTGACGGATAGTGTATGAATATGACGGATAGTGTCTGGATGTGACGGATAGTGTATGAATCTGACGGATAGTGTATGGATGTGACGGATAGTATATGAATATGACGGATAGTGTATGAATATGACGGATAGTGTATGGATGTGACGGATAGTATATGAATCTGACGGATAGTGTATGGATGTGACGGATAGTATATGAATATGACGGATAGTGTATGGATGTGACGGATAGTGTATGAATATGACGGATAGTGTATGGATGTGACGGATAGTGTATGGATGTGACGGATAGTGTATGAATCTGACGGATAATGTATGGATGTGACGGATAGTATATGAATATGACGGATAGTGTATGGATGTGACGGATAGTATATGAATATGACGGATAGTGTATGGATGTGACGGATAGTGTATGAATCTGACGGATAGTGTATGGATGTGACGGATAGTATATGAATATGACGGATAGTGTATGGATGTGACGGATAGTATATGAACATGACGGATAGTGTATGGATGTGACGGATAGTATATGAATATGACGGATAGTGTATGGATGTGACGGATAGTGTATGAATCTGACGGATAGTGTATGGATGTGACGGATAGTATATGAATATGACGGATAGTGTATGGATGTGACGGATAGTGTATGAATCTGACGGATAGTGTATGGATGTGACGGATAGTGTATGAATATGACGGATAGTGTATGGATGTGACGGATAGTATATGAATCTGACGGATAGTGTATGGATGTGACGGATAGTATATGAATATGACGGATAGTGTATGGATGTGACGGATAGTGTATGAATCTGACGGATAGTGTATGGATGTGACGGATAGTGTATGAATCTGACGGACAGTGTATGGATGTGACGGATAGTATATGAATATGACGGATAGTATATGGATGTGACGGATAGTATATAAATATGACGGATAGTGTATGGATGTGACGGATAGTGTATGAATCTGACGGATAGTGTATGGATGTGACGGATAGTGTATGAATCTGACGGATAGTGTATGGATGTGACATATAGTACCTTAAAACATAATTCCAAAGGTTTAATAAATCACTATATATAAAACGACCTAGAATGATCGATACATGGCGTCAAAAGTGATCGTAAACTACGTAACAGAATCATTTTTTCATTACGAGTATGATAGTGTTAACTCGAATTGTAAGAGCTCTTATGGGTAGCAATCTATACAGAGGTTTTCAACGAGTAAATATTGCATTATGTAGTAAACTAACGGCCTGTCACCGCCGCTCGCAGCAGGAATTAATTATTCAAACGATTCTCACTACAGCTGAGAATTTTAGAGGCAACATGCATGGCCTAAACATCAGTCAAGGCACGTAAGCCATATGGGGATACACAGATACACATAAACTATTGATATTTTAAGTCTCTCTCTCTCTCTCTCTCTCTCTCTCTCTCTCTCTCTCTCTCACACACACACACACACACACACACATATATATATATATATATATATATATATATATATATATATATATATATATATATATATATATATATATATATAGATAGATAGATAGATAGATAGATAGATAGATAGATGGATAGATAGATAGATAGATATATAGATAGATATATTGACATGTACCATAATGACCAGATGCCCACTGTAAGATACACACGTATGAATTTGGGCAACAATATGAAATAAGCGTTTAATTCTGTTCGTAAGTAAATGTGCGTATGTACGTACAAAAATCTACATATTTCGCCATATTTCTGCATCTTGAAAAGGAAATTATCAGATTATCTAAAACATGTTCAATATTTTGACAGAAGACACATTTTAAAAACCACCAAACACATATAGAATTTAAATCATGTTATAGTTTGCATTCACCCTTGAAGTAAAAACAAAAAAAAGAAAACGTCTTCTTACTGTACCTCGTATGTCCCTTGCCATATGGGACAGACAACGCAACTGCAAAGTATCGCAGAATGTCTTTTTTTTTCTCCTCTTCTTTTGCAGAAATAATTAACATTCAAGTGCTGCCTGTCGTTGATATATCTTTGCCTTGTTCCGAATACGTTTAGGGACATTAGGAATAGTGGGATGATGTGTGTTAAATATAGAAGAGGCGCATGATTCTTTTACAAACGGGTTCTAAATATTAATGGAATGATATGCATAATAATACAGTGCATGTTTTCCTTGCCATGATCATTTTAAACAACTTTTATTGTTTTAATGCTCTTCGTTGGTTATATTTTACCCTTGTAAGAATACACTAGCTTGAACTCTGAAAAACCTCATGGGTTATACATGTTGAACGAGTGCCTCACACGCTGTATAGTTTGCAGCTATCATTCTCTCTCTCTCTGGCTCAAAAACAAAAACACACACACACACAAAACAGCAAACAAATTCATAGAAATATATAAAATTTTAGGATAAATCATCATCATATAGAATATTTTTCTTCCAATCGTTAAATTCGTTAATCTTTTCCACCAAACAATGCATACAGAAAACAGATTTTGTCGCTGACGTTTAGAACATTTTTAATTCTTTTCAATACAGTGTCAACACTCGGCTATTATTATTGTATATAGTTTATGCACTACAATTGTTTGTTAAAAATTGTTTAAGACATAAGTAAGTTACCTTTTTTGGGGCGAATCTGGCAGGAATACGACAAAAATTCATCACTAAATATATACTTTCACGAAAAGTTTAAAATAAAAATGAAACTAGGTGCCAGAGGTAATAAACCTAATAGAAATATATACATCATTTATGCATTGTTTAAGAAAAGATCAAGTTTTATAAGACTTATCATTGCCTTTTATGAACAGTGCATGTAAATGTGTAAGTTATGATATATATTTATAGGATATAAAAGCATAGGTTATTTCATTGGTAATTTCCTTTATTAGAAGTGGTCCTAATTAAAAATCAAACACGTATTTCAGGACAAGAAAGTGGAACAGTTAATCTATACAAATTTCATAAGGATCTGATTGTGGACCGAAAATGACTCTTACAGTACCTACCTGTAACGTCGCCCTATTAGTAAGAGGGGTGGTTAATTGGATTTGGCTGGCGTTATCTGGAGGATGAACTCCCTCCATGTTATAGCCCGGTGGGAGTGAAAAAGAACAGAATTTCAACAGTGAAACGAGCAAGAATATTGGGAAGAAATAAAGCAATACGAGCCACCTAAGACAAGAAAAATAAAAAAATTAATATAAACAAATTAATAACGGCAATTCCAATTCAATCTAAATTATGTGAACATAATTTCATAGCAGTTTCCAGTTTGGATTTGTTTCATCATAGTAACATTTGGTGAAAAGAGCGCAATGTGCACGACTGATTTGCATCACCTTCCTCCCTTGACCGTGTATCAGCGTCTTCCTCTTTCATCGACTTCCTCTTTTATATACCTTGTCCCTTCATGTACTTCCTGGTCCTTTATTCGTACCTCGTCCTTCTTTTTTTTTTCTTTCTCGGACTTCTGTCTTCAGATTGTCCCGTCTCCCTCTCAAAAAGCTGTTCCTTAAAGGACAAAATTCCCCCTAAATCTATGTACGTTCCACTTTTACACAGACATAAAATTCCCTCACTTCGTTACTCAGAAACATACTAGCTATCCACATACTGCGTAAATTCTGACTTGGTACGATAGAACATTACCCTCGCTTCACAGCGACAGGTAGTAAATTACCACTTGAGCGTCTATCGAACATTACCGTATTCTTTTGCCTATGCTACTACATGTTCGATTATAACTGCATGAAATTCACAGATTCTGACTCACAGCAATATGTAACCTACAAGAATATTTAAAAATTACAAAATCAAATATAAATAGGTAATTAGCGTTAACTCATGATAATCAATATCGTCCTAACAGACAAAGGAAATTAGTTCATGTAACCCTATGAAATCCTACACATATGAAAATTTTGATCGCATGCAAGCATTTCTACCAGTGAACTAATAACCGTAAAATTAAAAGGTAAATTGCAGAACAACTCTAGCATCAACACATTTCCATGAAATTGAATAAAATAAATTGCATAACAACTATAGCAGCAACACTTTTCCATGAAATTGAATAAACGATACATAATATGGAACCTAATCATATCAAACACATCTGCATAATACTAACAATCAAACACTAGAATATTACGTGAAATTAAAATTGCGCACCTTAATGTTGTTCCCTTTCAGAACTGTGCGTGCCAGCCCTAAACCCTGTCTTTTCTTACAATACAGCTACCTGGTCCCTTTCTTATTTAACGAGGAAAGCACTAGTCTCTTTAGGATTGATCGGAGTCAGACCTCTCCTCTCAGGAATTTTAAGACTAAATAATTTCGACTAAGTTCGGAACTTTAAATTCTCATTGCTTCTAAAGTGTACGCCTTAATTTATTCTGGCCAATCGTATGCCGTGATTCCTAAATTTTCCCCAAGACAATCATTTATTTCGTCAGATTTTCAGACAGCAGAAAATCTATGAAGTACGGCATACCAATTTCCCTTTGAAAATGATAATTTGACATGGGTTCCAATCAAGCGGTTATGGTTGATAGCTCAAAAGTTTGCATTCTCAGGACAGCGTAGCAATGCCCCTGGTCAAATCTCTCTCAGTCATAAACTTTAGCCTTTCAAGTTCTAACACTGACATGGGGTAGATCAGAACAAAGGTCGAAGTGACTCTTCACAAAGACTTTTCTGGCTTAAAAGCCATAAAATTTTAATGCTCAATGCATTCAACTTTAAAGTTCAATACAATTCAAAATTCGACACTGCACACTACCCCATCGAAATATGTTATTACTTTATCTATTCACATCAGAGGAGTAAATATTGCAACAATTGCCACCGCGTTCCTTTGTTCTGGAGCGCCATTGGAAAAGTGCGATGAAAACAATGCCAACAAAAATGAACTCCAGAAAGGACTGCATTTTTTTTTTTTTTTTTTTTTTGGTACTTATACCATTATGTGTATAAACAAAATGGTATAATCTAAAATAAAATTGCAGTCCTTTGTGGATTTTATTTATTTATTTACTTTTTTTTTTTTTTTTGCTTATACCAGTTTGCGTAGTACCGCTCCGGTGGAATGGTGGTTAGATGTCGTCGACTCGAATCCCGGCCGAGTCAAACCAAAGACGTCTAAAAATGGTACTAACAGCTGCCTCGTTAGGCGCTCATCATTAAGAGGTTAGTGTTTGGACTGGTTCGCCTGGTGTCAGGATAATGTGACTGGGTGGGACATCATACTACATGTCTGCGACATGATGCCCCAGTGTTAGATCACTTTAAACTGCCATACTGCAGACATCGTAGCGATATGACTGGAAAATTGTTGAAGCTACGTTAAAAATCTGAAACACACACACACACACATTATGTGTAATGTTTAGGAGTATAATCAGCAATGGCTCCTTTATCTTCTCGAAAGACGTTTGTTCCTGATTTGCTATGTTATAGCTTAATGTGTGACAGATAAAACAAAGGAACATTAGCATTCAGCCTTGATGTAAAATACACAACATTATACCTAGCGTTAAAGGTTTCATGTAAAATACACAACATTAATCCTAGCCTTAAAGGTCTGAGTGATCGTTTCACCCATTGTATTGGATTAGCTTCCTAGTGATTCGTGGAGATGCTGATAAAATATAAACAATTAAAAAACTATAACCGGAACTTCAAGGGACATTTTATGTAACTGTGTGGTCTTGACTCAGTATCATAAGGGGAGGTGTTGGTTTAGCTTCGTAAAGATTCATTTAAAGCATGAGTATTTATAGGATACTGCATTTGTATGGGAAAACGTGAACGAGTTTTTCGAATGGAATACTACACGACTACTGAACAAAACGAGTTTATATTTCCCCATACAAACGCAGTAACCTTTCTATTATATGCTCATTTTCTTGTTCTACCTAAAGCTTAATTATATAAACAAAATACACTACAAAAACAAAGTAAATGAATGTATGCCGTATTCAAACTAAATACACAAGCGCGGATTCAGCAATACACACCAACAACATTATCAATGAGCACATAACTCCGCCCAGATAAATTTGAACTTGTCGCGCGCTAAACACAAGTTTCGAAAAAAATGGCGTTTTGGTCTACTTAAAATTGAAATTTGGATTCATAATGTGTATGAATGCCCATTGTAACAAGTTTTCCATTTGATCTGGAATGAATAGATTTTGTTATTTTTGTCGATTCTAAGAAATGTCCTGATTATGGACTGCATTCATCTCAGCAAAAAATGAACAATTAATAAACATACATACATACATACATACATACATAGAGAGATGAGCCAACGGAAATCGTTCACCTAAACCTTAGCAAAACCATTGATGACGCCGACGCTGCCACGGTCTGAAGAGTGACAATGTGTCGTTTTATCGCTAAAATCAGCTGGACAGAAGAAATTGCACTGACGGAAATTTGTATTCACGTCATGGTTTCCGTGTAAAGTTATGTTCTAAAATATTTCTTTAATATATAACAATTGTCAATCAACATATCGACTGGATATTTATCCAACCTCAATATCATTCTTTGAGTCTGAATTTGATATGCACAGCCAATGTGGCCGAGTTGCCGTGGATTTGCACACGCTATTCAACGGACGATTGGTCTTGAAATCCGGAGGAAACATCTCACATGTTGATACATGTTTTAGGAGAAAAGCGTATTGAATCATTCCTACACCGTTGGTAGCCAAGTGGTCCAAAACGCTAGCCTTTACCGGTCACAGTTATCTCACATCTGTTCGCGTGGGTTCGAGTCTCTGGCTTAGAGTACTTGGGTATTTGAAAAGCATGCTAGTAGATTCCAACGAGGTCGGTGGTTTTTCTCATTATTTTCCAGGATTCTTCCTCCACCAGTTATGCTGACCGCCATGTATAGCCTCTCGTGTGCTGAAACATGGTATTACCCGCCCCCCCCCCTCCCCCCGAATCCCCAACCCCAAACGTTCCTACGGTGTAGACCAACTTTACAAAGCTGTGGAGACCGAACATATACCAACTCGACAAATCATTCTCATTGACATTCAGATAAAATCTAATTGAAATAGCCCTCGGTATGATTTCCACACACTATACACTTCTGTATGTCTCTCTCTCTCTCTCTCTCTCTCCGCAACTTTCTGTTCTCATCAATTAATGGATGAAATTGTGCCATATTGTTCTTACATACATGTATGTTTTACGGTTTAGATGCACGTGAGCGTTGTCTCTATGTGGTGCAAATCAAAGGTAACTCTGTTTTTAAAAATGCACAAAACAACTTGTACAAGATTATCCCTTGCAAATAAATGTACACATCAAATACAACACCATATAAACTAAGGTCAAAGATATCGATACAATAAATTGCACAAAAATACATGACAAAAACACTTCAAAATAGCTACATGATAACAAACCGTAAATGTGCTAAAATGTGGTACATAAACCTTCAAAACCAAACAGAAAAGAACATTAAATACATTATGTTTGTAATTTTCAAAAATTACAATATGGAGCTTTAACACCTTGAATTGTTTCTTCATTATATAAATATTTTCCTGAGACATATTAGAGAATACAATCTGATGTAATTATGTCATTATAGTAGTAAAGTGGGACGGTAAAGCGACAATGGGAATTAGCATTAAAAACACCCCTGGGACGATATAGCGGGGGAATTAACATGGAGAAAAATCGTGGGCTTGTATAGGGACAATGAGAATAAATCGTGGGACTGTATAGCGACAAGGGAAATTAACATGGGAAATTTATTTTTGGACTGTTGAGCGACAAGGGGAATTGAACGGGGAATAGAGTTTGGGCTTGTCTAGGGACAAGGGGAATTTAACATGGGGAATAGATCGTGGGACTGTCTAGGGACAATGGGAAATTTAACATTACGGAAACCCCTGGGGGATATAGCCTCAAGGGATTCTAACATGGGAAAAAGTCTTGGGCAACTCTAGCCTCAAGGGGAATATAACATATGGAAATTGAACACGGTGGGTCTGTATAGCGTCAAGGGGAATTGAACTAGGTGGGACTGTCTAGGGACAATGATGGTCGAGGGTCAAACACAACAGAGACAGAGACATACATACACTAGTACAAGCGTGAGATTTATATATAAAGCATTACCAAGACCTGAAATCTTGCTGGGGTGTTCAAAAATTTGCATAAGTGTAATGATGCTATAAATAGCTATAATCACGGAAATGTTCAACGACAAAATGGATGTGACTAAAAGTAACGCTAAAATGACGAAATTGTCCCAGAATTTAAAGGAAAATAAACATATCCCCGAAAATTAAGTTACAGTGGTTTAGACTAAAATGGATAAAATTAGTAACTACTTACAATAGCAACTTGTGTGACGATCGTGGATAAATACCTATGTATCTATTTATAGCTATAATCAGCTAAAATTCCTATGAAATCCCACTATCTACTTATACTACAACTTGTGGGTTATTCCTTTGGAAAACCCCGCTATCTTTTTATAGCCTCAGCTTGAGTGACGTTCCTGTTTATGAACTCTAGTACATATGTATAGCTACAACCTGTGGAAATCCCCAAGTCCATATTTATAGTCTCGAAATTTCCAGCGTCAGTGACGTCACTGTACTGAACACTAGGGGATAAATGTCAACAGTGTTGCAAGTGGCTGACCTGAATACACGCTACTGCTGGTAGGTAGGTAGAGTGTATCTGATAGGGATAAAGTGAGTTTTATAAGGACAAACAGAGACCAATACACACACACACACACACACACACACAACGTACGCGCGCAGACACACGCACACACACATACACACACACACACACACACAGAGGGAAGAGGAAAAAACAAACCCCAAATATACTATCAACACAGAAGGGGGTGTGTGGGGGTGTGTGTGTGTGCGTGTGTGATTTGGATTTTTAACGTAGCTTTAACAACTTTTCAGTCATATCGCTACGATGTCTGCAATGTGGCAGTTTATAGCGATGTCTAGCACTGGGGCATCATGCCGCAGACATGTAGCATGATGTCCCACCCAGTCACATTATCCTGACACCGGGCCGACCAGTCCTAACACTAACCTCTTAATATTGAGCGCCAAGCGAGGGAGCTGTTAGTACCATTTTTGTAAGTCTTTGGTATGACTCGGTCGGGGATCCAACCCACGACCTCCCGCATCCGAGGCGGACGCTAACATAGAAGGGAGATAATACAAACCCCAAATAAACTATCCACACAAACGTACGCGAACGCATGCAAACCCCAAATATACAATCCACACAAACGTACGCAAACGCATACAAAACCCAAAATATACTATCCATAGAAACGTACGCGAACGCATACAAACCCCAAATATACTATCCACACAAACGTACGCGAACGCATACAAACCCCAAATATACTATCCACACAAACGCACGCAAACGCATACAAACCCCAAATATACTACCTACACAAACGTACGCGAATGCATACAAACCCCAAATATACTATCCACACAATATCGCTAACGCGTACAAATCCCAAAATATACTATCTATACAAACGTACGCGAACGCATACAAACCCCAAATATACTATCCATACAAACGTACGCAAACGCATACAAACCCCAAATATACTCTCCATACAAACGTACCCGAACGCATACATTTCCCAAATATACTATCCACACAACGTGGCTAACGCATACAAACCCCAAATATACGATCCACACAACTTCGCTAACACGTACAAACCCGATATATACTATCCACTCAAACCTACGCGAACGCATAAAGCCCCAAATATACTATCCACACAACGTCGCTAACGCATGCAAACCCCAAATATACTATCCACACAACGTCGGTAACTCATACAAACCCCAAATATACTATCCACACAACGTCGTTAACGCATACAAACCCCAAATATACTATCCACACTCGGGAGGAAGAAAAAAAAAAACAACCAAATATACGATCTACACAACGTACGCGAACACACACACACACACATAAACACACACACACATACACACGCACACCACAGAGGGAAGAAGAAGAAAACCATTATACACTATCCACACGGAGTGAAGAAATAACCCTTTATATATACTATGAACGGAAACTCCAAATATACTATGCATAAAAACGTACGCGAACGCATACAAACCCGAAATATACTCTCCATACAAACGTACCCGAACGCATACAATTCCCAAATATACCATCCACACAACGTCGCTAACGCATACAAACCCCAAATATACTATCCACACAACTTCGCTAACACGTACAAACCCGAAATATACTATCCACACAAACGTACAAGAACGCATAAAGCCCCAAATATACTATCCACACAACGTCGCTAACGCATGCAAACCCCAGATATACTTTCCATACAAACGTACCCGAACGCATACAATTCCCAAATATACTATCCACACAACGTCGCTAACGCATGCAAACCCCAAATATACTATCCACACAACGTTTCTAACACGTACAAACCCGAAATATGCTATTGATACAAACGTACGCGAACGCATACAAACCCCAAATATACTATCCACACAAACGTACGCAAACGCATACAAACCCCGATATATACTATCCATACAAACGTACGCGAACGCATACAAACCCCAAATATACTATCTACACAAACGTACGCAAACGCATACAAACCCCAAATATACTATCCACACAATGTCGCTAACGCGTACAAATCCCAAATATACTATCCACACAAACATACGCGAACCCATGCAAACCCAAAATATACTATGTACACAAACGTACGCAAACGCATCCAAACCCCAAATATACTATCCACACAAACGTACGCAAACGCATACAAACCCCAAATATACTATCCACACAACGTCGCTAACTCATACAAACCCCAAATATACTATCCACACTCGGGAGGAAGAAAAAAAAAAAACAACCAAATATACGATTTACACTACGTACGCGAACACACACACACACACACAGACACACACACACACACACACACACACACACACACACACACCACAGAGGGAAGAAGAAGAAAACCATTATACACTATCCACACGGAGTGAAGAAATAACCCTTTATATATACTATCAACAGAGAGTGAAGAAAATAACCCATTATATTCCATCAACACAGAGTGAAGAAGAAAATTTTTTTGAAAGCACCTAAGCCCTCACCTGCAATGACCAACTCTGCCAAACACCTACACCCCACCCCCAACACTACAAAACCCATTTAACCCGTTATTTTATGGCATCAGTGTGTGATTTAGGAAACATCAAGACACAAAATGATGGATGAATAGACTGACTATTGTTTACCGACTTGCATGCCTAAAGAGCGTGCGTGAAGGAAAACATCCTTCCATTTCAATTCTAACTAAAACATGATCCAGAGGGATAGAGAGAGGTGAAAGAGCACAATTTCATAAAGTGTGAGTAAAAACAAAACACGCCATCCTTATTATACAATGTCAAGACCAAGAGATACTTACGTTTTCTTTCTGGTCTATTTTCATTTAGAACGTAGTATGAAATTTCACATCAGGGCCAACGCATCGGCTCACATTGTCAATTTTTCCATTTCCATGTCTTCACTGGCACAAGTTCTTCCTGATCTTCAATTTCTTCTTCTTCTGAATCCCTCTTCTCTTTTTCGTCTTGTTTCTGTTTCTTCTCTTTTCTCTTAGGGCACTCTGAATCCCAGTGTCCTTTCTCCTGACAACGATATTAGGTATCTTGACTTTTGTCTCTCTTTCTTAGACGAAGCAGGTATTCTGGAGACAAATACCCATTTACCTTTGCAGATATAGCATACTTCATCAGCACTTATACACTTTCGTATGACTCTCATCAAATCAACGACCAAAAGAGTAAGTTTGTTTGCCACTTTCGCCTGTGAATTATGCTTTCGTATGACTTTAGCATATATTTGACCAGCAGGTCGATCTATGCTGACTCTTCCATCTTCTTGATCGTTTGAGAGTGAAATGAATACTCTGACGCTAAGACACTCTCCTTATATACAGGGACCTGCTGCGTATGAAACCTAGTCAAATGTAATTTTGCAATAAGATGAAACGATTTCATTGAGAAAGTAAAAGGCAATGACGTGCCGTGTCGCCTCACACAAGACCTGAAGTGTTAGCTCAGATCCGTGTCAGCGATTTCGAAGACGACATAACTGAGCTTTAATCAATGCTCTCCATTTATGCCACAAAACCACGAGTCCTGATTCACGCAAAAGAAATTTCGTTCGGTCCATAAAAAAATAGTATCACATCTGAGAAACGCAAAAACGAACTTCCAGAAAACTGAGAACGACGGCTTACACCTACAACGTGAAATGTATGAGTTCAAGTAGTGCGTAAAACTTAGTCAAATTAAATTTGTATAGTCAAGACGAAACGATCTCTTTTCGAAGAAGAAAGCAGACACCAAGCGACAATGGCGATCAGTGTCACACAACACTTTTCAAAATGTGTATTATTAGAGGTTTGTTCTAGCGATCTGCACGGTTAAATTAAATGCTGATGTATTTTGCAATAAGACGGACACAATTTCCATGGGATCGCCCATGGTACCATTGTTCGTGCATTAGTTTAATTTTTTTAAATATTTTTTTTATATAAATCGCCTATAGGATAGACCCAGTAAAGCACGGCCATTCTCGTCACTGTGTGAATAGCTACTCAAGTCAATTCGAAGTGAACGCGGTAAGAAAATAAGTATAGCCAATGAAATGGCTTACAACGGGTGATGCATTGTTTTGTTCTAGGACTGTGTGGCATAATAATCCCTACGCTCTTGCGTTGTTACCATTACAGTGCAGACAGACTGGAATGTGAACTTACAAGCCCTCTTTGTGTATTGTACCATTTCTTCTTACCACATCAAAATACTGAGCGTCACAGTATTGGTTCGCGTTTTCAAGCTGACCATTTTTTTATATCTTACTTAAACATTTTAACATAAACACTCACACTCACATCGGTAGAGTCAGAACAGACGTGTTACACTATTGATGGGCATGTTATCTTTTTTTCTTTTCAAACTAATAAATTTGGGGTTTGTATGAAGTAAAGAACCGAAAGTACAATGAACCTCAAGGATGATGACCCAATCTGTCTGTCTATTGATGCGTGTATTTATTTAAGAAGAAATATGACCTCTAAAACACAAAGAGATACGGCAAGCATGATTAGAATGAACACAACGATGTTTTCCTTCACGCCCGTGTAATTTAGAGTTTCAATCCTCTTTCAAGACAAACTTGTTCTCCTTTTGTAGGGCTTGAAATAAAAAAAAAACTGAAAAATCTTAAGCACTTTGCTATAGATAATTTCATCAACAGACTAAACAACATAAATACCGTTACAACACTAGAAAGCCTTAAATCTTCTATAAAAAAGAAATGCATCAAAAAATTAAAGATTAACGATAACTAACCAATGAAACCGAATTTAACAAAGGCACATGTGAAGAAATGTCTCTCACTTTGGAAAGGTAGGCGAATGTAATCTGTCATGTACCATCAACTTGAAAAAAAATTATAAACAGAGAGAAATCTGAATTCAAAATTCAGTTGTCTTTTTTTCTTCAAAATTGTTTCGTTTCTTTTTTCTTTTGTGGAACAAATCTAAGCACTAATATAGAGTGGAAAAGGGAAAATGCACCTAAAAGCTTTGATATTTCTGAAAAAATGAGGGGATATTCCTAATGTTCATAATCACCTATATATGCTTGGACTTGTCTCTGACTTATCCACAAAGCAAGATGTACATATTTCTGGTCAAGCTGTAACTGTGTGCGTGTTTTGGAAAATGGTAAAAATTGGATATACAATTTTCTCGTGACACTTATAAAATGAAGAGTCTGTGCAAGTGTCAAAAGCCAAAGTTATATAAGTTTTGTATTTTGTACGGCTTGCAAAGATTTCCACTTTAGAAAATGTGAAGTATCACAAGTTATTATCACAAACAGAAGTGGAACATAGGGGCTTGCAAGAAAGAAAATAACCCAGACGGCTGGTGTCATCAAGAGTGTTAGAGACGGTACCCGAACTTGCTTGCTTGCTTACTTGAATTAAAGTGATTTTCGCTCCAATGGAGCATGTATCACTGGTTTAATCACGCACCGCGTGATTTTTAATTACTCCTGGGGAAGGAAAGAGAGCCTCATCCCCTAGGCTTTTATGTATTCACAGACTACTTTTAAATTTAGCCACTCAGGTGTAGGACTAACTAGTCCTTAACAACCTGACGGAAAGGCTTTAAACATGAGTGGGAATAGTCTTACCACACACTCATTTTTCTTAGTTGGTTTGAAATGCCTCAGGTGTCAACCCAAGCAGTATGTAAAGCCCGCTACGATTGGTCGGTAGCGATGACGTCACATTAGGACACATGGGCGTGTGGCAGGTGGAAATCGTTCCACATTCTGCCACGTGTACGATGTCCGAGCGTGGTGAAGGAGGTGTAAAGGTGCTCAGCAAGCCAGCGATGGATGTTAAGTACTCCCCAAAACGCCAGCCCGTACTTATTTCAAATCAAGTCCCGTTTTTGCTAATGGACAATAAAAAGTACCAATAATGTGTTTTCCACCTGTGCAATTAGTTCAAATATAACGAGTCTGTTAAATTTCCTACTTCCTAACGTATCTATCTAATATTAGTAGTTAGTATACATAAAAATAACCATACTGGTCTTATTTAAATTAATATGTCTAAGCGACATATACAAGTTTTGTCACTGTTAGGTTTAACAAGTTAAGTTTGTTGTGGTGTTCCAGTGGGTCAAGTTTGTTTCGAGAATAGTTTAGTCAAGGAGGGATACCATGCCAAATATGGTTCCCTATTTAATAAAAGGCAATCTTTTGGAGCCCTAAAAAGGGCTGTTTTTTCTGCTAGAAGGTACCACGTCTCTCTTCCGCCCTCACGATCTTTCCCGCACTCCTAGTCTCACGATTCTTCATATCAGGAAATGCGTAGCCATGATGGGCGACAATGTAAGCAGCAGCTTCTACAAGTTGACTGAGGGGGTATCCCAAATAAAAAACAAAAAACGCACAGACCTAAAAGAAACACTCACTCACTTTTTACTGACCATCACTATTTTAAAAATTGTGATAGGCGACGGAACCGAAGGGCTTAGAGTCACTCTTTCTAACCAAGATAAAGAAATCATGTGCTTATAGACTCACTTCCGTTTTTTTTTTTTGGTGATAATATGGATAATGTAAGTTCGGGTACAACGAAATTAAAATAATTAGACCCAGAACTCGGCGTGGAGGGAAGAAATATACGCAGCAGCAGCGGGAGCAAGAAATGCAGAGCCAGCCAGTTAGCACTCCACCCACCTCGAGACCACAAATAACATCTAGTCAACAGCCGACTATACTTAACAAACAACCCACCCCGGAAAGAGTGGTGGCAGAACAAAGGGCCAATTATGTTAGACAAACGGTATGGCAAACTCAGACTCAATTATCGGAGGCACTAAGCTCTTCTCACACTCCGATACTACAGGCAATCACAGCTGAAATAACAACCACAACAACAATAACAGTGACAGACATCACAGCAGCGGATTTGAAACTATCTACCTCAACTGAAGAATTAGTATCAGAACCAGAAGAGGAAATAGAGGCGGTTGAGGAGGAGGAGGGGGATGCTGACTCTCTTTGAGAAGTACACCGAAATGGGGCTAGATCAAGCATTGTATGACGTCAACAAAGCAAGACAGTGTATAAGAGCCATACAATACTTTGCCTGCAAATCTCTAGACACCTTTAAACCAAGACCTTCTCAATGGAGATTTGGGGTCAGAGTTCTCCCCCCAATTCTACAGACAAGCCTACACTGGATACCCCCTCGGTCAACTTGTAGAAGCTGCTGCTTACATTGTCGCCCATCATGGCTACGCATTTCCTGATATGAAGAATCATGAGACTAGGAGTGCGGGAAAGATCGTGAGGGCGGAAGAGAGACGTGGTACCTTCTAGCAGAAAAAACAGCCCTTTTTAGGGCTCCAAAAGATTGCCTTTTATTAAATAGGGAACCATATTTGGCATGGTATCCCTCCTTGACTAAACTATTCTCGAAACAAACTTGACCCACTGGAACACCACAACAAACTTAACTTGTTAAACCTAACAGTGACAAAACTTGTATATGTCGCTTAGACATATTAATTTAAATAAGACCAGTATGGTTATTTTTATGTATACTAAGTACTGATATTAGATAGATACGTTAGGAAGTAGGAAATTTAACAGACTCGTTATATTTGAACTAATTGCACAGGTGGAAAACACATTATTGGTACTTTTTATTGTCCATTAGCAAAAACGGGACTTGATTTGAAATAAGTACGGGCTGGCGTTTTGGGGAGTACTTAACATCCATCGCTGGCTTGCTGAGCACCTTTACACCTCCTTCACCACGCTCGGACATCGTACACGTGGCAGAATGTGGAACGATTTCCACCTGCCACACGCCCATGTGTCCTAATGTGACGTCATCGCTACCGACCAATCGTAGCGGGCTTTACATACTGCTTGGGTTGACACCTGAGGCATTTCAAACCAACTAAGAAAAATGAGTGTGTGGTAAGACTATTCCCACTCATGTTTAAAGCCTTTCCGTCAGGTTGTTAAGGACTAGTTAGTCCTACACCTGAGTGGCTAAATTTAAAAGTAGTCTGTGAATACATAAAAGCCTAGGGGATGAGGCTCTCTTTCCTTCCCCAGGAGTAATTAAAAATCACGCGGTGCGTGATTAAACCAGTGATACATGCTCCATTGGAGCGAAAATCACTTTAATTCAAGTAAGCAAGCAAGCAAGTTCGGGTACCGTCTCTAACACTCTTGATGACACCAGCTGTCTGGGTTATTTTCTTTCTTGCAAGCCCCTATGTTCCACTTCTGTTTGTGATAATAACTTGTGATACTTCACATTTTCTAAAGTGGAAATCTTTGCAAGCCGTACAAAATACAAAACTTATATAACTTTGGCTTTTGACACTTGCACAGACTCTTCACTTTATAAGTGTCACGAGAAAATTGTATATCCAATTTTTACCATTTTCCAAAACACGCACACAGTTGCAGCTTGACCAGAAATATGTACATCTTGCTTTGTGGATAAGTCAGAGACAAGTCCAAGCATATATAGGTGATTATGAACATTAGGAATATCCCCTCATTTTTTCAGAAATATCAAAGCTTTTAGGTGCATTTTCCCTTTTCCACTCTATATTAGTGCTTAGATTTGTTCCACAAAAGAAAAAAGAAACGAAACAATTTTGAAGAAAAAAAGACAACTGAATTTTGAATTCAGATTTCTCTCTGTTTATAATTTTTTTTCAAGTTGATGGTGCATGACAGATTACATTCGCCTACCTTTCCAAAGTGAGAGACATTTCTTCACATGTGCCTTTGTTAAATTCGGTTTCATTGGTTAGTTATCGTTAATCTTTAATTTTTTGATGCATTTCTTTTTTATAGAAGATTTAAGGCTTTCTAGTGTTGTAACGGTATTTATGTTGTTTAGTCTGTTGATGAAATTATCTATAGCAAAGTGCTTAAGATTTTTCAGTTTTTTTTTTTTGTTTCAAGCCCAACAAAAGGAGAACAAGTTTGTCTTGAAAGAGGATTGAAACTCTAAATTACACGGGCGTGAAGGAAAACATCGTTGTGTTCATTCTAATCATGCTTGCCGTATCACTTTATGTTTTAGAGGTCATATTTCTTCTTAAATAAATACACGCATCAATAGACAGACAGATTGGGTCATCATCCTTGAGGTTCATTGTACTTTCGGTTCTTTACTTCATACAAACCCCAAATTTATTAGTTTGAAAAGAAAAAAAAAGATAACATGCCCATCAATAGTGTAACACGTCTGTTCTGACTCTACCGATGTGAGTGTGAGTGTTTATGTTAAAATGTTTAAGTAAGATATAAAAAAATGGTCAGCTTGAAAACGCGAACCAATACTGTGACGCTCAGTATTTTGATGTGGTAAGAAGAAATGGTACAATACACAAAGAGGGCTTGTAAGTTCACATTCCAGTCTGTCTGCACTGTAATGGTAACAACGCAAGAGCGTAGGGATTATTATGCCACACAGTCCTAGAACAAAACAATGCATCACCCGTTGTAAGCCATTTCATTGGCTATACTTATTTTCTTACCGCGTTCACTTCGAATTGACTTGAGTAGCTATTCACACAGTGACGAGAATGGCCGTGCTTTACTGGGTCTATCCTATAGGCGATTTATATAAAAAAAATATTTAAAAAAATTAAACTAATGCACGAACAATGGTACCATGGGCGATCCCATGGAAATTGTGTCCGTCTTATTGCAAAATACATCAGCATTTAATTTAACCGTGCAGATCGCTAGAACAAACCTCTAATAATACACATTTTGAAAAGTGTTGTGTGACACTGATCGCCATTGTCGCTTGGTGTCTGCTTTCTTCTTCGAAAAGAGATCGTTTCGTCTTGACTATACAAATTTAATTTGACTAAGTTTTACGCACTACTTGAACTCATACATTTCACGTTGTAGGTGTAAGCCGTCGTTCTCAGTTTTCTGGAAGTTCGTTTTTGCGTTTCTCAGATGTGATACTATTTTTTTATGGACCGAACGAAATTTCTTTTGCGTGAATCAGGACTCGTGGTTTTGTGGCATAAATGGAGAGCATTGATTAAAGCTCAGTTATGTCGTCTTCGAAATCGCTGACACGGATCTGAGCTAACACTTCAGGTCTTGTGTGAGGCGACACGGCACGTCATTGCCTTTTACTTTCTCAATGAAATCGTTTCATCTTATTGCAAAATTACATTTGACTAGGTTTCATACGCAGCAGGTCCCTGTATATAAGGAGAGTGTCTTAGCGTCAGAGTATTCATTTCACTCTCAAACGATCAAGAAGATGGAAGAGTCAGCATAGATCGACCTGCTGGTCAAATATATGCTAAAGTCATACGAAAGCATAATTCACAGGCGAAAGTGGCAAACAAACTTACTCTTTTGGTCGTTGATTTGATGAGAGTCATACGAAAGTGTATAAGTGCTGATGAAGTATGCTATATCTGCAAAGGTAAATGGGTATTTGTCTCCAGAATACCTGCTTCGTCTAAGAAAGAGAGACAAAAGTCAAGATACCTAATATCGTTGTCAGGAGAAAGGACACTGGGATTCAGAGTGCCCTAAGAGAAAAGAGAAGAAACAGAAACAAGACGAAAAAGAGAAGAGGGATTCAGAAGAAGAAGAAATTGAAGATCAGGAAGAACTTGTGCCAGTGAAGACATGGAAATGGAAAAATTGACAATGTGAGCCGATGCGTTGGCCCTGATGTGAAATTTCATACTACGTTCTAAATGAAAATAGACCAGAAAGAAAACGTAAGTATCTCTTGGTCTTGACATTGTATAATAAGGATGGCGTGTTTTGTTTTTACTCACACTTTATGAAATTGTGCTCTTTCACCTCTCTCTATCCCTCTGGATCATGTTTTAGTTAGAATTGAAATGGAAGGATGTTTTCCTTCAGGCACGCTCTTTAGGCATGCAAGTCGGTAAACAATAGTCAGTCTATTCATCCATCATTTTGTGTCTTGATGTTTCCTAAATCACACACTGATGCCATAAAATAACGGGTTAAATGGGTTTTGTAGTGTTGGGGGTGGGGTGTAGGTGTTTGGCAGAGTTGGTCATTGCAGGTGAGGGCTTAGGTGCTTTCAAAAAAATTTTCTTCTTCACTCTGTGTTGATGGAATATAATGGGTTATTTTCTTCACTCTCTGTTGATAGTATATATAAAGGGTTATTTCTTCACTCCGTGTGGATAGTGTATAATGGTTTTCTTCTTCTTCCCTCTGTGGTGTGCGTGTGTGTGTGTGTGTGTGTGTCTGTGTGTATGTGTGTGTGTGTGTGTTCGCGTACGTTGTGTAAATCGTATATTTGGTTTTTTTTTTCTTCTTCCTCCCGAGTGTGGATAGTATATTTGGGGTTTGTATGAGTTAGCGACGTTGTGTGCATAGTATATTTGGGGTTTGTATGCGTTTGCGTACGTTTGTGTGGATAGTATATTTGGGGTTTGTATGCGTTCGGGTACGTTTGTATGGAGAGTATATTTTGGGGTTTGTATGCGTTCGCGTACGTTTGTGTACATAGTATATTTTGGGTTTGCATGGGTTCGCGTATGTTTGTGTGGATAGTATATTTGGGATTTGTACGCGTTAGCGACATTGTGTGGATAGTATATTTGGGGTTTGTATGCGTTCGCGTACGTTTGTGTAGATAGTATATTTGGGGTTTGTATGCGTTCGCGTACGTTTGTATGGATAGTATATATTGGGGTTTGTATGCGTTTGCGTACGTTTGTGTGGATAGTATATTTTGGGGTTTGTACGTGTTAGAAACGTTGTGTGGATAGTATATTTGGGGTTTGCATGCGTTAGCGACGTTGTGTGGATAGTATATTTGGGAATTGTATGCGTTCGGGTACGTTTGTATGGAGAGTATATTTGGGGTTTGTATGCGTTCGCGTACGTTTGTATGGATAGTATATTTGGAGTTTCTGTTCATAGTATATATAAAGGGTTATTTCTTCACTCCGTGTGGATAGTGTATAATGGTTTTCTTCTTCTTCCCTCTGTCGTGTGCGTGTGTATGTGTGTGTGTGTTTATGTGTGTGTGTGTGTGTTCGCGTACGTTGTGTAGATCGTATATTTGGTTGTTTTTTTTTTCTTCCTCCCGAGTGTGGATAGTATATTTGGGGTTTGTATGCGTTAACGACGTTGTGTGGATAGTATATTTGGAGTTTGTATGAGTTAGCGACGTTGTGTGGATAGTATATTTGGGGCTTGCATGCGTTAGCGACGTTGTGTGGATAGTATATTTGGGGCTTTATGCGTTCGCGTACGTTTGTGTGGATAGTATATATCGGGTTTGTACGTGTTAGCGAAGTTGTGTGGATCGTATATTTGGGGTTTGTATGCGTTAGCCACGTTGTGTGGATAGTATATTTGGGAATTGTATGCGTTCGGGTACGTTTGTATGGAGAGTATATTTGGGGTTTGTATGCGTTTGCGTACGTTTGTATGGATAGTATATTTGGGGTTTGTATGCGTTCGCGTACGTTTGTATAGATAGTATATTTTGGGATTTGTACGCGTTAGCGATATTGTGTGGATAGTATATTTGGGGTTTGTATGCATTCGCGTACGTTTGTGTAGGTAGTATATTTGGGGTTTGTATGCGTTTGCGTGCGTTTGTGTGGATAGTATATTTGGGGTTTGTATGCGTTCGCGTACGTTTGTGTGGATAGTATATTTTGGGGTTTGTATGCGTTTGCGTACGTTTGTGTACATAGTATATTTGGGGTTTGTATGCGTTTGCGTACGTTTGTGTGGATAGTATATTTGGGGTTTGTATGCGTTCGCGTACGTTTCTATGGATAGTATATTTTGGGTTTTGTATGCGTTTGCGTACGTTTGTGTGGATAGTATATTTGGGGTTTGTATGCGTTCGCGTACGTTTGTGTGGATAGTTTATTTGGGGTTTGTATTATCTCCCTTCTATGTTAGCGTCCGCCTCGGATGCGGGAGGTCGTGGGTTGGATCCCCGACCGAGTCATACCAAAGACTTACAAAAATGGTACTAACAGCTCCCTCGCTTGGCGCTCAATATTAAGAGGTTAGTGTTAGGACTGGTCGGCCCGGTGTCAGGATAATGTGACTGGGTGGGACATCATGCTACATGTCTGCGGCATGATGCCCCAGTGCTAGACATCGCTATAAACTGCCACATTGCAGACATCGTAGCGATATGACTGAAAAGTTGTTAAAGCTACGTTAAAAATCCAAATCACACGCACACACACACACACACACACACACACACCCTTCTGTGTTGATAGTATATTTGGGGTTTGTTTTTTCCTCTTCTCTGTGTGTGTGTGTGTGTGTGTGTGTGTGTATGTGTGTGTGTGCGTGTGTCTGCGAGCGTACGTTGTGTGTGTGTGTGTGTGTGTGTGTGTGTGTGTGTGTGTGTATTGGTCTCTGTTTGTCCCTATAAAACTCACTTTATCCCTATCAGATACACTCTACCTACCTACCAGCAGTAGCGTGTATTCAGGTCAGCCACTTGCAACACTGTTGACATTTATCCCCTAGTGTTCAGTACAGTGACGTCACTGACGCTGGAAATTTCGAGACTATAAATATGGACTTGGGGATTTCCACAGGTTGTAGCTATACATATGTACTAGAGTTCATAAACAGGAACGTCACTCAAGCTGAGGCTATAAAAAGATAGTGGGGTTTTCCAAAGGAATAACCCACAAGTTGTAGTATAAATAGATAGTGGGATTTCATAGGAATTTTAGCTGATTATAGCTATAAATAGATACATAGGTATTTATCCACGATCGTCACACAAGTTGCTATTGTAAGTAGTTACTAATTTTATCCATTTTAGTCTAAACCACTGTAACTTAATTTTCGGGGATATGTTTATTTTTCTTTAAATTCTGGGACAATTTCGTCATTTTAGCGTTACTTTTAGTCACATCCATTTTGTCGTTGAACATTTCCGTGATTATAGCTATTTATAGCATCATTACACTTATGCAAATTTTTGAACACCCCAGCAAGATTTCAGGTCTTGGTAAAGCTTTATATATAAATCTCACGCTTGTACTAGTGTATGTATGTCTCTGTCTCTGTTGTGTTTGACCCTCGACCATCATTGTCCCTAGACAGTCCCACCTAGTTCAATTCCCCTTGACGCTATACAGACCCACCATGTTCAATTTCCATATGTTATATTCCCCTTGAGGCTAGAGTTGCCCAAGACTTTTTCCCATGTTAGAATCCCTTGAGGCTATATCCCCCAGGGGTTTCCGTAATGTTAAATTTCCCATTGTCCCTAGACAGTCCCACGATCTATTCCCCATGTTAAATTCCCCTTGTCCCTAGACAAGCCCAAACTCTATTCCCCGTTCAATTCCCCTTGTCGCTCAACAGTCCAAAAATAAATTTCCCATGTTAATTTCCCTTGTCGCTATACAGTCCCACGATTTATTCTCATTGTCCCTATACAAGCCCACGATTTTTCTCCATGTTAATTCCCCTTCCCGCTATATCGTCCCACGATTTTCTCCATGTTAATTCCCCCTTGTCGCTATATCGTCCCAGGGGTGTTTTTAATGCTAATTCGCATAGTCGTTATACCGTCCCACTTTACTACTCATTATCAGCGGCCGAATATTCCTTTCCTACACTGTATCATGTAATTATATACGTGAGGGGGCAAATTGTCGATCTACGAAAAGTGCATTAGTTTGGGCCAGATAACAATTAATTTATTTATGGAGCCAGGTACTTGTTAAATCGCTATACTGCAATGATTTCTAATGTCTGGTCGGTGGAGATAGTGATTCTTAATTAAGCTTTCGTTTATCTAGCAGCCAGACATACTGTTAGGGACAGGGCTAACTTCTGTTTCATAGTGAAACTGTCAAACTCGAAAAATTCCAGAAACCGTTAGTCGAAAACCTGGAAGGGCAAGCTGAACGCAATTTAGGCGCCTAGATAAAAGGCGGTAAATATACTTAATCCTGATTGGTTACCCTAAATAAGGAGTATGTTTCCCACACGAGATTTCCTAGTTTTAAATATCGCCTCATCGAAAAATCTGATTAGTTTAAGCTTTGCGGCAAGAGTAAAAATACCGGGAACTCCAAGAGTGAATTTGAAAGAAATTCCCTCGTAAAACATTTGTCCAAGTGACAGGATGTCTGGAAGATCGACGGACACAATTTTGGTAGTAGAAGCGAGAAACGTTTAATAGCACAAATGTATTTGCGTCAATTTCATGAAATGCGTTGATACCAATATAATGATTTGCTTTAATTATTTGATTACATGTACATGGATTTAGTTGTTTAAAGTCGTAGATCAATTCTCTTGATATGAGTAAAACTGTTTTGAGTTTATATATATATATATATATATATATATATATATATATATATATATATATATATATGAATTCGTACACTAATCTTCTTTATATCAGGTTGTCGAATTGTTTGAATGTGTCGTCTTCTGTATAGGAATTGGGTATGTTAAGATTTCATGTATTTAGTTGATATGAGTTACGAGAATCCGTTTGTGTTCACGGATCTTAGATGATATCACGTTTAGACATGTAATGAATTTCATTCATTCCTTTGTATAATTGAGACTAGAACGGAACTGTTATGTCTCGTGTGTTAATGCGAAGTGATGAATTAGCCGTTAGAAAGTACAAATTAATCTTATGAAACTAGTATTGTTTTTGTCTGCCATGCTTGACCCGATTTAATAGCCTTTGGTATCTGTTTCAATACCGATATTAAGATTTGATAACGAGAGGGGAGTTATGATCTATCCCCAGTAGGATAACCGACAGGAAATTTAGGTTGTTCTCTGTTTGTTTGTTTTTAAAGGGGAAAATAGCTCTTCACACGTATTCTCAGACGTATCCTCAGATGTACTACGCACTGATATATCCAAGTATATGTGTATCTACATGCTTACATATCCACCTGTTCTATTTATCTGTTCAGATCTCTATTTATTCTACCTATAAGTTTACTCGATCCGGGCAATAACACAGAGGTATATCATCACCTAGATAAAGAGAACCGAATAAAGCGGACACCCTGAAAGAAGGTACAATCAGCCAATCAACCCACACCCTTTACAAAGAGTGGGGGCGTTACAATATCATTATCGGATTTCCCGGGTTCTTCCTCCACCATTAATACTGGCCGCCATGTATAGCCTATCCTGTGCTGAAAAATGGCGTTAAACCCTACAACAACAACAACAACAATATCATTATCAGAGGCCGACTATTCCTTTCATACACGGTATCACAATCAAGTTTCAGGTAATGGATAGATGGAAGTGGGGGGGGGGGGGGTCCAGGCCTGCAATAATGTATATTGAACGATACTGTTCATTTTATTTGCATTGAGCCTCCTCTTTTACAATTCAGTTCTGCAATGTAAGACGTTGAACGTTACATGTATGGCATTGACGGGTCCACCAGTCCCTATCATAAATAGAGTGTATGTCTTACAATCCAGGACTACGAGTGTTACTACCTGTTTCACTACAATTACACATGCTTATCAAGGGATTGGGGATTTGACAACTTGAACAAGGAACTCGTTACCTTTAGCCCATATCACTAAATCTCTCTCGATCCATCGCATCGCTTCATCGCTCCATCGCATCGCTTCATCGCTCCATCGCATCGCTCCATCACCCAGTGAAATAATACACGATGGAGTGATTGGCCCGAACAGGATTCCATGATAAATATCATATTTATTAAAAGCTCTCTCACCAGCAGAAAATCCGCTCGCCTAACTCCAGCTTATTTTCAAGAAACCCTTATATAGGTCAAGGAAATGCAAATGACCCGATGTCCTGTTTGTCAAAGATATGCATAGCAAATATAATTGACAACTGTCGTAACATTCAATATCACTGTAACCGAACAGCACTTGCCAAGTCATATTTCTCACAAGTAAAACAAACTCTTATACCAAGATATCTTTTTCTGGCAATATGTTACCCTAATTGTGATGCTGTACTTTACACGTATTATTATAACAAGTAGTAGTGTACATACTGGCGAGAGAAAATCATTATAACTACATGCATAATTCCATAATATCAGCAACATAATTGTAAAAGTGCAAACCATAACATTTTGTTTGCATTTCACATCAATGCACATGGATAACTCTAGCGAGTAAACGTAATTCAAATCCAGCCGAAATTTATTTTAACAAAATGCCAGAACCTGGTGTTCTGAAAAAAGCGAAAATTTGCATAAATATTATACCAGATGCTAAAAATGTTATTAAATGCATGTATAATACATACAATATAGAAACTGTGACCACTCTTTTATTTAATTGAAACTTTTGGTACTTGCATGTTGCCCAGCATGATATATCTGCATTACTCTTGTTACAGCATTTCCCCCAGACTGTGTGTGCACCGTATGTTGCAAACAAACTGCATTACATGCAATGCTTTATGTATAATGTGGTTGTATTTATATGTAGAAATGCTACAAATTATTACAAAATGTATCATCAGTTGAAATTATTCTATATCTGGCCTTTGGTAATTCCCAGTAACTAAGATGGATGGTGGAAAAAAGCCTCATGCCGATAGTTAATGCATGTACAAGTGCTTTACAAGTTCAAATGAGAATGACATATTGAGGTGTAGTCAGAGGCAAATAGACACAACCATCCACCAGTGTAAAGAGACAGCGTCACCGTAGCTAAAGTTTGAATACACCAAGCCTGGACGGTTCTTAAAACACAGTCTGCTCAGTTTTGTAACATAACAGGACCATTTAATCATTATATATATATATATATATATATATATATATATATATATATATATATATATATATATATATATATAACCTCATTATTGCAAGATTCAAACGGAACCATGTTAGGGGTACAAGCTTTGAAAGATCCAAAAAAGAAAGATGTGCACGACGGGAAAGAGGTTATAGAAGAGGTGTTGACTGTGGAATAGAAGGTGCTTCTCCTAGAATGAGAGCTGATGAAGTCGTGAACATCGTTTAGATAACGAACTATCAAATACGTTTATGAATAGTGAATTTTGCTGGCATATTAAATTCTAGAAATATTATGGAAAAACAGACTTAGATGAAAGAACTTTGTTATACGAGACAAATGGTTTACTTCATATACATACGAGTTTAGGAAGTCCCACAAAAAGAGCCGCCATCCGTTGGATCCATTGATGAATGCAACAGTGTGACAAGTAAACAGCCTAATACTACAATCCAAGAAACGGTTAGATCCAGCCCACAGAAAAGAGCAGCAACTCTCTAGCCCCTGAACTAATTCCTTATCCGCGCCTAACAATGAGCCCAATACAGAATATCCTAGGCTATGAAAACTAAACAGTGAGCAAACTAAATATTCTATACTATTCAAATAACATTGCTTATTGAACCTCTTCAAATTATGGATATCTACAACGTGTAAAATCTATAAATTTTCTGATACCACGACTGGAAAACTTCCCTGGAATTTCCGTACTCCACCATTGTCATGTATGGCATATGTTCATGAAATACGATTTTAACTTGAAGAACATAACCCATACATGAATGCCTTCAGAAAACCTTTTAAAGGAAAGCGAATGAGTTAAAGTAACACTAATTATTAATCTTCAAGACAATTGTTATTTCCGCTTAAGTAACCACTAATTTAGCCGCAGTCTAATTTTAGACCATTTTTTTCTCTCTCACTTTGTTGGCGATACAAGAGTTACATTAGGCGTTCGTTGTATTGATTGACAGACGATTGTTTATTCTTCAGAAAATGGTCATTGTGGTGTGGATCCCTATGTGTATTTCAGCGACAGTATACAGTTAGTAATACGGCGTTGATGCTGATCCGGAAGTGAAATTTCAGATGCATCCGATTACCGCGAATGGAACCTTGACAAGTAATACGAACAAGAAGAATATAGGAAGAGTGCAGGAGTACATCTGGACTACCTGTTTGGTAGGAATAGTAAAAGAGTACATTTGGTCTACTTGTTGACTATGATTAATAAAATAGTACATATTGACTAATTGTTGACTATGATTAATAAAATAGTACATATTGACTAATTGTTGACTATGATTAATAAAATAGTTCATATTGACTAATTGTTGACTATGATTAATAAAATAGTACATATTGACTAATTGTTGACTATGATTAATAAAATAGTACATATTGACTAATTGTTGACTATGATTAATACAATAGTAAATCTGGACTACTTGCTTAATATATCCACCAAGCTTCATAGGGATATCCTGAATAGTCTGCGAGTCACGCACCGGAAAGGAAAACTGGATGAATGAAGAGAAAAACAGACAAAAGTCAAATACATATTTCATTTGAAGAATTTTGAATAGCAAAAGAAACAAGAAAACCACTAGTCCCATATGAGCATCAAATTATATAGAGACAACTTGAAGAATGTTTGTGTGTGCGTGTGTGTGTATGTGTAATTTGGAGTTTTAACATAGGTTTAAAAACTTTTCAGTCATATTTCTATCATATCTGCAGTGTGACAATTTATAATGGTGTCTAGCACTGGGGCGTCATGCCGCCGACATGTGGCATTATGACCCACCCGGTCACATTATCCTGACACCAACGCAGCAACTGCTAGTTGTATTTTTATAAGTCTTCGATCTGACTCGATCGGGGATCCAACCCGCAAGCTCTCATATCCTAGACTAACTCTCTAACCCTAGGTCACGGGAGCGGTCTTGAGGGATCCGATAGGTATAATCCGAAATAAGAAGCTTGGATAATGGATGTATGAATAGATGAATATCAAGAAATAAAAAAGAAATATTCAAACTGCGGAACGGAAAAGATAACAAGAATATTTGGACTGCTAGCCCAAAATGTGTACCTAGTTTCATGCCATAAACGGTTCAGACTTACACTCGAGCAACGAAAGTGTGGGTAATTGATGGGTAGACAGAAAAACGGACAAAAGCATACATATGCTGAAAGTAAAAGGATTTGAGCCACAGGTCTAATGAATGTACCAAGTTTGGGCAGGGATATTATCAAAGATTTTGAGTGTTGGGCACCAGAAACTGACCTGGATAAATGATTGGTAGGTGAACAGAAAAATGATGAAAAGATGAAATGTTGAAATTATAGAATTGTGAAAAGCACACGAAAACCTCAGTAGCACTAGTAGAATATATGTTCGTTGAACTGTTTGAGAGACATGCACCGGAAACGCTAATTTTTACGAACATATATACAGTCAGACGGCCACGCTGAAAGAGCGTCATCAGTATTCAGTATATCGCCTAGCTATTACATAAGGTTAAGGTCAATGATGTAATTATATAGCTATGCATAAGTACATATATAACTGAAAATATAATTGTGCATACTATCTTTGACTATGTACACTCCATGCACCGTGGCAACAACTGAACGAGCGCGAGAAAGAAAAAAACAGCGATCAAAAGAATGAATGAATCTGAGAATGAACGGATCAATGCACGGATACGTTGATAATCGTTCGTTTACAAGGATTCCAATCGTTATGAGCAAACAATAATAAATACAATCAGGGCCGGCGCCAGACTATCTGGCGCCCTAGGCAAGGTTAGATTCTAGCCCCCCTCCCCCCTGGAAAATATCTGGTGTTTCGGTCAGACTGAATGTACCCGATTATTTGTCCCTGTACGAAATAGCGCCGGCCCTGAATATAATAACTAAAGGGACGTTCAGCTTGTATTCAGGCCACGGTACCTTTGTTTGTCGCATTATGTGTTATGTCCTTCATTTAAAAGTGAATAGATTATGTGGTGACTTGAAATAACTGTGTTAGATCTGTCGGCTTAAGACGAGGTTTTGCGAAACGTGTTGTATTTTTTTCAAAAAATGAGGTTTAAAAGGAAGAGTTGGCATTTCTCATTTCTAACTGAAAACGAAGAAACCAACTTTATTATTATTATTATTATTATATATATATATATATATATATATATATATATATATATATATATATATATATATATATATAGTCTGATTAAGATAAATGCAATAAACTGACAATGAACAGTGCAAAACTAGGGTCTAACTAGCCTGAACGCTTTCGAATCTTAATGAGTCTTTTTCAGATGCAACTACGAAACATAGACAAACAAATTAAACAGAAACAACTACAGACTACAACACATACTAATGACTACAATACCTGTTATGGACTACAATAGCTTCTTATTATATGGACTACTGTACCTGCAATAACACATAGTACTCTACCTGCAATAACACATAGTACTCAGTCAGTAAGGTGATAGCTTGCACCACATATATCTCTCCACTCCTAATGTGAGAATATAATACTGCATCAAGTATAAAGTTGGTTGCTTGAATTTGAAGATTTTATAATAATGTGGTTTTGTTGGCATGCAAGTTGTTATTTCCTCTGGATTGAGTTGATACTCAGTTTCCTTGAAATGGTCATCACCTATCTAGAAAACTTTCAACACGTATTTCTGTCCCACTGTTTGCAGAATATTTTGTCTGAATTAAAACTCTACTTCTCCAGTACAATTTAGTCCCAATTCTCAGGATTTAGCAATAAAACCAATGAAGATTAAATTGCCTAAACTTGTCGACATTATCATCCTTCTTGATGAGGACCTGGTTTCATGTTGTGGTTGATTTCATCCCAAAATGTGTCGATCATCCATCACTGCCGTTGTGTATTGACTGACCAGTTATTTGAATCATGAAGAACGTTTCTTGGCTACGTCCCTAAGTTGATAGCTAATGCAAAGACCAAATGTTTCCTTTCAGCCAATGAATGGTCATCTTTATTTTTAATAAAACTGTTCTGGTATCCTAAGTATGAAAATTAAAAGTTAAATTGATCTACGATTACTAAAATATTAATTGTACATAAAACACAAATACAGCATGCGAGTAATATTAACACCATGGTCAAATACATGGCTAAGATACGGAAGATTAACAAGTCTTTGCTCCAAAACCACATGACCTGGCAACCGCTGCTAGAAACAGCGGGGCGAATAATTTTTCCACAAAAGTGGATTCCATAGCATCAATCGTTAACGACCAACCTCTAGGGGCCCCGAGTGGCCGAGTGGTCTAAAGCGCTCTTCGTTACGGATCACTGCCATCTCACCTCTGTCTGCGGCGGTTCGAGTCTAAGATTCAGCCAATGTGGGCATGTGAGAAAGCTTGCCAGTAGCTTCTCGTGGGTCGGTGGTTCTTTCCGGGGTTTTCCGGGTTCTTCCTCCACCATTAATACTGGCCGCCATGTATAGCCTATCGTGCTGAAAAATGGCGTTAAACCCCACAACAACAACAACCAACCTCTAATTTAGGAAAACAAATCTAATGAAAATTCTAAGCACTGTATAGTTGCATAATGCAGTTTATTTTATATTTTATTGTAATGTGTTTTAAGCACGATGCACATGGTCAGTCACTGGCGAAGTCTGGATCTAGTGATAACTGAGGTATTTAAGCCCCATTCTTCGAAAGAAAAGTGGTCACCATGTAAGAGAGATTTAATACACAAACTCTTAAATAAATGGTCACCATGTAAGAGAGATTTAATACACAAACTCTTAAATAAATGATCACCATGTAAGAGAGATTTAATACACAAACTCTTAAATATAACGTTTCATTAACCTATTTTATATTTTAGTTTACATTATAATGTTTTAATCTTACATTATGATGATAAATAATGCATAAGCTTAATTTCAAAGCGTAGTTTGGAGGACCACACCGGTGGCCTAATGGTTCAAGCGTCCACCTCAGATGTGGCGGTTTTGAACGCCGGCCGAGTCGTACCAAAGACTTACACCATTTTACTTACAGCTGCCTCGCCTAGCGCTCAGCATTAGGAGGTTAGTGTTAGGACTGGTCGGTCTGGGGTCAAGATAAAATAAATGGGTGGCACATGATACTACATGTCTGCGGCATAATGCCCCTGTGCTAGACACCACTATCAACAACAACACTGCAGATAATCAACGATTTGACTGAAACCTTGTTACCGTAAACATCCAAATCGCATATACTCACACGCATAGTTCAGATGAAAATTAATTTGTTTATTAAAATCATGCATTCGGAACAATGTGATAAAATAGTATTACACCTGCGGTCATTTCGTGTGATACTCATTGAATATGCTCAACGTTCGATGCTGTCAAGTATAAAAATCTTTTTAAAACCCTAGTTTGAGTTTCATTAGAAATCAGCATGACTATTTGATTTTCTATGTACAAGATGTAATTTATACAGACAAAACTTTCAAAGATATATAAATTGTGAAAAACTGGACCAATATCGTCCTCAATTTCATGCAGGACTAAATTGATTATAACATCAAATAGTAGTTTCAGGGTTCCACACTGGCATTCGGAAGTACTATAGTAAAGGGCTTTATTTTCTTCCGTCTATCCCTAACGCTAACATTTATTCTAACCATAGCCCTGAAACTATTCCGCACGACTGTATGCCATTCAATAGCTGAATTGCCTATTACATATTCTTTTAAAGTCAAACTGTAAGGGAGTTGCTACGAGCGTGGCCTTATGAAACGTATTATTCAGAAACCAACCAGCATATTATGAATACAATATGTTATCTCCCTTTTCTCAAAGAAAAGTGTGTTACTTTCATTGGCTTAGTATAGTCTACTCTAGTTTGGACTGAGTTATCGCCCATGACAACTGCGTTTCATTACGTGGACTGTTTATTGTAACAGCTCAAATGTGTGCATGTGTGATTTGGATATTTAACATAGCTTTAACAATTTTTCAGTTAAATAGCTACGACGTCTGAAGAGTGGCAGTTTATAGTGATGTCTAGTACTGGGGCAGCATACTGCAGACATGCAGCATGATGTCCCACTGACTCACATTATCCATACACCAGGCCGACCAGTCCAAACACGAACCTCTTAATGCTGAACGCATAGAGAGGCAGCTGTTGGTACCATTTGTATAAGTCTATGGTATGACTCGACCAGGGTTCGAACTCGCGACCTTCCGCATCCAAGGCAGAGGCTCTAACCACTAAGCCACCAGAGCGGTCCATAGCTCAGGAACCATTTAACATATTCTAATGCCCTATTGCATAAACATTGTCTCTTAGATGCGCATTTTGTGTCACGCTTACTCCACTTTGAAATGAACTTGTGTTGAGCAAATTCTTTCCTCTCACAAAAACGGTATGAGGTGAGTGTTGGAGCTTTCAGTCGGAGGTAGAACTTTTTAATAAAAGTGATAGGGATAATTTGATGTACCAATATTAGGTAGCCAAACTTAAAATAAAAAAAGATATCACATTTTTAAAACAAAATTTTTTATACGCGTGTCTAGACATAAACGAAGTAGAGTTTACTGTTGAAAATATATCTTGTGTTCTTTAGTCCGTGATCGAGGGAGTTTTTGCATATATGACTTTTGTCATTACGTTTATTAGAATTTGAGACCAAGGCCTAACCTTGCTTATGAGGGAGTGGAATTTTCCAATGGTATAATTAGTTTTCCAATACATTCTATTGTCATAGGTCAAGTGTGTGTGTGTGTGTGTGTGTGACTTGGTAAACAAAAAACTCCTATTTGGCGTCAGTCCCTGGAATCCGTTTATCAGATTTTACAGTTGTGTTCAGAAACAATTCAAAATTATTTTCATTAATTTCATTGGCATTATTATTTTGGAAATAACTCATTCCTATTTTAAAAACGTCTAGGGAATCCAACTGTTATCGGATTTGATAGCTGTGTTAAGATATAATTCAAGATTATTTATTCATTGGAATTATTGAAATATTTTGGAATTATTGAGAACTCATTCAAAACTATTTGTATTCCATCATTGATGCATATCAGGCATTCAAGCCTACTGAAATTAATTTGGAACATTCTATACTTTTGGTCTTGTAATAATACATTTAATTCACAATAGCCTATCTCTTAAATTTTAATTTGTTACTTAGAGAACAAATCTTTGCTTTTTTTTGTTACATAGTTTAAGACCTAGAGGTGTAACAATATGAAGGAAAAAAAATACCTTTTAATTATTTTCCAAGTGAAACTGAACAAGTCACACCCACAGGTATCAGCATTAGTGCTAAATGCAACATTGGTCAAGTAATATGGGTTAGTTGCATGATGTCAGATTTGGTCAATTGATTTAAACCGTGTTCAGATTCTTTTATATATTGGAAACTGCAGCAAATCTCAATCACTTGTGTAAACTTGAAATGCATTATCAGGATAATTTTAAATTTCTATACAGAGATGGTTCATAATACTCCCCCCCCCCATTGTAAATCTCTAAACATTTATATAAAAAGTTAAAAATTCTGAATATTAGTGTGAATTAAAAGTGCTTTACTAAGGAAAACAGTTAGTCCATCACCTCGAAGTACCCACCATTCACCTTTAAAAATTTTCTCATTCCGACTGTCAAATAATTACATGCCATTTTGTACTTGTTTTAGTGTGTTGTTCATACTGTGGACAGCTGTAGTGCCAACCAACTAGGAGATTTCAAATCATCTGCAACAGGGCAAATCTATGTTAACAAGGTTCACCCAAAACTCACTTGGACAATGTGGCAAAGTTTGGATAATGTGCTCCTGATATAGGTGAATGGATGCCTGGTTTAGTTGTTCTGCAACTTTTGGCAACACGTTGGAAGCAAAACAATGTCCAGTGAGATTAGCCAAGTCAGGCACAGGTATCTGGACAACTGTGCTTCTTCAACAGTCTGACTTCATTAAAAAATTGTGATATGTCATTTTCTTAAACATGGCAAAGTTTGGTTCCTATGTTCCTTTAGAAAGTCTGTTACCATGGCAGATTAAAATTCATTTGCCTTCTAATGGATTCTGGCACATGTACCTGGACATCTGTGCTTTTTCAACAGCCCAGCTGCATAGAGCGACTTGTGGTCCTGTCATCTTTCAAAACTGAATCTTTATTTTTTCTCTCCCATCGTTTTTAGAACAATAAATCCACGTTACATCACCTGTGTCAATGTTCTTCAAACATGTTTGGTCACTCTTCTCATATCTGGCAAGTATCATTTGGCAATTAAAACACCCCGTCTGTTTTTTAGCAGCCATCAGCAAATGTAGGATCCATCATGGACAAACCATTATGAGCTTCAAGTGACACTTCAATATATTAGAAACTGTTTACAAATTAATGTCTCTGATAACATAAATATTTTCCACCGTGTATAGAACATCTGCATAATTTGCTCACTGTACAGAATTCATTTCTTACTAAACAACTGCAGATAACCATCTTCCAAAATTCAGGCCATATTCCATGAATTCGCTGCCACCTCTAAAATGATGAAACAATTCTCAAAATTGTTGGATATGACAAAGAATTACATCTGCAAACTTTATACAAGTTGGCCACGATATCAGTCTCAGAGTACACTTAACACACCCAGAATTTACACTATGTTCTTCGTACAGTGGCAGAATTGTTCTTCTCCAATATATTTAGGTCACTGTCATTTACCTATGTTACATCACATGCAAATCATTATACTGAATGTTATTTATCTATCAGAGAATTTTTTTTTGACAGCTTCAAATAATTAACAATGTAATAATAAAATATTCATAACTCATTGCACAAATTAACATGACTGTGACCTTCTGCATTTTAGAAATTAATCACATGAAAACAACAACAAAAAAAAACTTGAAAAAATATCACATAGCTTAAGGACTGATGGATGGATGGATGGACAGATGAATAGACAAAACACATGAAAGACAGTCACAAGTTCAGCCTTTAGTCTCATTGGTTACATTTTTTAAAGTAATCTTTCACAAAGAATCCAAAGAGTCAATGGGTAAAGGTAATAATTTATTGAACAACAACAAAAAAAGGCATATGGAAATTATATGAAAGATAAATATTATGTAAAGCAAAGTGTACAATGAAAATGATGTTCATACTGTGGTTGATACTTTGTTTAAAAAATCAACGATATAATGGGTGTAAATCTATTCCAACTGCAAACTGCATAGATCCAGATCCGCAGTGACAGATCTGGATATGGGCAGCATGTATAGATTATTATGTAAAACAAACGACATGGATCATAAGCTATCAGTAAAGCTCTGCATTGGCAGACCATGGTCTAATATTTTGCTTACAACTGGACCCAACTTGCAGGTCAGTACATGTGGCATATGGAGGATGGTGGAATAATAATAAAAATTCCTGGGGAAATTGAATTTACATCAGTTTTTTCAGAATTTTTTTCTTTTTAAAAAAAACAAACCAACCCCAAATATTTGTGAATTTGAATAGAAATACATTGTGGAGGAACCATTCTTTAAAGAATTCTCAAACAATATTTTGTTCTCAATGGACAGGTGTGATTTAAATAAAGGTACACTATGTACAGGATATAAGAGAACAACAGTCTTGCATTTGAGGATTTAAGGACAGCAATGGTGGTTTTAATGTCAAAGTTAGAGTTTTATCGGCAACATATCAGTGGAGTTGACAAAACATATTCCGGACAGTAACAGAACCATAAATACCCACTGATTCTTAAGCAAAATACCACTACCCTAACACTCCAATGAAACTTTATTAAACAAATGGAAAATGATGTAATTTTCAGTGACAAAATATCACAAAAGGAGCCATACCATAACAGTGGACTCAAAAAAAAAAGATAATGTTATGGATATTACCATCCACAAATTTTGTAATAGTCGACTAATCGGAAAGCACATTCAATTTTTGGGTGTGTCTCAATGTCATTCATTAAATGCAAGTGTCCTTTATAAGAAACATCCAATACTATCTCATTGTATGTTTGTCTTTTTACCAGTCTGTCTGCTTGACTATTCCTATCGGCATGTATATATGGTGATATATGCACGTGATTGACAGACAAATGCTGTAACTAAACAAAATATTAGCAAACATAAAATTTGAGAGAAATTTTACATAACCAATTTTTGCTTCAAATTTATATACATCAGACAATAATGCATATAGTGGAAACTAGATGTACAGTCCCCGACCAAGAATCAGATAATAGCAACCAATGTATTGCAAGCTTTATGCTGCATTAACACGAACATTCTTATTAGGAAATCTTGTGCAACAACAACCTGCACAAACCCAGATTTGCCAATGCATAATGCACCAGCTGATCTGGATCAATGCAGTTTATTAGGAATAACCTGGTGAGCAAACAGTACAGACTCTAACATGCCAGTGCATTGTGTGATGGTAGATCAGTAATTATGTTGTTTGCATTTGGACTTGACTCATATGCAACACTATATATATATATCACACTATTTCCTTTTGCATCAAACAGGACGGCACAATTAGGCACGTGTGTCAGTACAATAGCCACCAAAATCTATATTCTGATAAATCAGTAGGATAGTAAAATTTTCGGAAGCTCTGGTACTTAGCCTGCGGTACTTAGCCTGCGGTACTTAGCCTGCGGTGCCTAAGACATGTAATGCAAGGGTCATGGGTTTGATGAACAGGCCAGTTTGGGTTAAGTGACTCAGTGTATCCTTAGTAAAGGCACTTAGCTCGCATTTCCTTCGCATGATAATGCATAAAAAAATCAGCTGAAACCATCCAACCAAGCAACGATCAGAAAATATAAAAAATTGGCAATAAGTTGTAATTAAAGATTCACTAAAATACAATGATGTTAAAAATTTCATGTACAGTTGAATTTTTTTAATATTTCTTTATGCAAGACACAGATAATATAATAATTAACAATACATCCATTAATTTTTAAAGAAAGACTGATTTTTCAAATTCAGCATTCTTTAAATAAATATAACAGCAGTAAAAGTTAATCGGTCTGTAAGGCAAGAAAAGTTCTTAAAAGCTAATGTAAGTTATTTCAAGATGGCATTAGTTGTCCATGACAAATCATACAAAATAAATATTATACAACATGTTATTTTCATTAGCTTTCTCTGTATTAGTTTGATGGTTTTGTTAAGTATAATTTTTGTGACTTTGCATTGTGGGCCCTGAGTGGCCAAGTGGTCTAAAGTGCTCACAGCTGTGGATTACTGCCATCTCACCTCTGTCTGCATGGGTTTCGAGTCTCAGACTAGGCCAATTTGGTTATGTGAGAAAGCTTGCCAGTAGCTTCTTGTGGGTCGGTGGTTCTTCATGGAGTTTTCCTGGGTTCTTCCTCCCTCATTTATATGGCTGCAATGTATAGCCTATCTTGTGCTGAAAAATGGTGTTAAACCCCACAACAACTATAACTTTTGCATTTCAAACGGATGACTGCATTTCAAATTGTTGACAATGCATTTCAAATTGATGACTATGCATTTCAAATTGAGGACAATGTATTTCAAATTGTTGATTATGCCTTTCAAATTGATGACTATGCATTTCAAGTTGTTGACCACGCATTTCAAAATACTGACTATGCCTTTCAAACTGATGGGATTCCAACATGAGGGACACCTTTGTTTTGAGATTCATGATCTGAATAATCCATGAAATCAATGAAATATTGGTAAACAAGGAATAAAAATGAATTCACAAAAACTCTATACCAATAAACAATTAGATTCTAATCATCATAAGGCATCTGATTATTGCCACAATGTAGTAATGACTATTCTGAAAGAGTGAATTTGGCATTAATGATTGCAGAGAAAAAAATTAGCTACATTTTATACTGCAAACTAAACTCAAGATTTCATGGCGAGTTATTCTGCATGACCATCTTCCATGGCAATATTTCCAACTGTAACATCAATTGAGTGACACTACTGTATTTGCGGTTTAATTATGAACTGTCATTAGCAGTAATATAGCTTAGTTAAGAAATCACATTTACCAACCCTCCACCCACCCCAATACCAAGTGATAGAGTTACAATAATGTGACTACAATGTTGTTTTAAAGAATCACCCGGACTACATTTTTATTATATTACTCGGACATTTCAAGATCTCTATCAAAACAAATATGCAAGGACAAACAAAGGATCACAACCCCCTGACCTTTGTGAACAGGTGTCCCTTATAAAGTGCATGAGTATAAAAAGGAAATTACAAGAATTTGTGCATGTCCTTTATGAACAACTATTCTTTATTTTAAGGTGACTGCTTTAGACATGCTTTCTCTTGAGGTGCATGCTCTTTTCTTGTGTCCTTACTAAAGGGGATTCTGTCATATACATTTCTTTCAGCTTTGGCATCTGCTATAGACATCTGTCCTGTCTGTTGGAGTGTTTGTTCTAGAAGGTGTCTTGTATGTCAGATCTTTGCCCAGGATATGTCTTATGTCTGTTGTGGTATGTGTTCTAGACTAATTTTGGATTGGGTGTCCCAAGAATGTGGATAATTGAGGTTAGGGTAATGACATATCCACTGTAACTGTTTCAATGAAAAAACAAGAATGTGCGAGATGCAAATCTGGTTACATTAGTAAGGAAAGGTCACACGAGATAAAACTGGAAATTATCCTCTAGTTCAAACAAATTTAAAGAAAAGCAGCAAAACTTTCAAATGCAACAACCTCCAAATAGGACTATTGCCCAATATATATTTCTTTTTACCCATGTATATAGCAAAACAACATTGGAAATTTGGACAATACTGGAATAAAACTAATTTTGATCATTATATATGTATGAAATAGGTTTAATTGCAGATCAGCACAATTCTGGCTATACCAGTATACAGCGTAAATTACAAGTTTGAAAGATGGTTATAATTTAGAGGTCTAACTGTATACCAACTGTATATTTCACTTAAAAAGCATCAAATTTAATTCTACATGCAAACATTTCTGAAAACAATAGAAGTATCATCCAAAATATGCCATGTAATTTCAATATGAGCTATAACATCTGAAAAAAAATAAACCCAATCTAAAAATTTCCTGATTATGCTTACTAATATTATTATTTTTATTTGCTGAAATTTTTTTTTTTTAAGGACAGTGTGAAAATATGCTGTTCTACCAAAAGTACTTTACAGAGAAATTTGGGGATTTAATTTATGACACAATGTCTGGGTTGGGAAATTGTTCAAATCTAAAGTTTAAAAGAAATATACAAAAGATTAAACAATTTAGCCTGCCTAACAAAATGTTTAGCTTATAGCACACTGCTGGACAATAGAGTTTTAGCTCCATCTATAGTATCAGGATATAATGAAAGGCATTAACATTTTTTCAGGTTTTAAAATAAAATATGGTAAGATAAATCTCTCAAAATAAAGTGCTTTAAAAGTTAAGGCTTAATTTATATTAAAAACTGATTTTAGAAACAAAACTAAAACTTTGAAAACTATAAGTTCACTTGTTTATAACTTCCACTGACAACCATAGGAATGGTCAGCAATCTGCTGTGGAAAAGAGAAAAGCCATGCTCACGATGAATGTCAAACACCAAATTATGTTCCAAGTCGAAAAGGACTACAACTCCAACAAAAGATTCTGGAAGGACAGTAATTTGTCGAAATGTACATCTTCAAATTTTCATAGTGATCCACCAGTAAGAATAATTGTATACACAAGATTTAGGTCATACACCACATGAAAGCCCAAGACAGAAAGGGCAATAACTCTAACAAAATCTCTGGGGTACAGATTTGTCAATATGCATATCTTACCTTACGATAATGATCACAAAGTTTACTAATTTTCATTAACAACAGGCCCAGAAGGCAGTGATTCTGCTGACTTCATGGGGATTCAGTGGTTAAAGCAAAGGATTTGTAACCAGAAGGATGTGGGTTTGATTCACACCATCTGATCAGCCTGATTCTCACTAACATAAATGGATCTTGCTGATAATCAAAGTCACACAAGACCCTGGTGATACAAGCCAAATCTGAACGGGATTGTATCAGAAATAAGACATCCAGAGTGCTCATGAGCACAACTAATAAGATACAATATATGTGCTCAACCAATCAAAAACAAGATACCCACAAGGTCAACCAATCAGATACGAGATGCTCATAATCTCAACTAAGATATAAGATCACCTCATAAAAATGTTGACATTTACCAAGTTTCATGGTAATCCGCCAAAAATAGCAGGACCTGTTGTAGCGACAAGACCATGTGAAAAATGGAAAGAAAATAAAAGGAAATGAGGATTGCTATATAACACTGTAGAGGCAGACAAATAATTACACTGTCCGTGTCAAGAAGATCGCATAATGGTCCCAATGTCACTTTATATTTTTTATTTTCAAATGTGTTAAGAAATTTTTGGAAAGTTATATAGTTATAGCTCATACAGATAATGTTCATGTCTATTCCAGAATTTTCTACCAACTGAGATAACCAATAAAAATATTTGCTAGGTCCACTCTATCATCTGGGACAATTCCTTGCATTAGGTGCAGCATTTGTTCAAAACTGTCATTCAGTTTGAGCAACTTGACAAAATTTTGTTTACTCTTATAATTTTACATTAAAATGTCAAACTTCTGTCCAGTTTTTCTAATGTCCAAGCAACAACAAAGATTTACTATTTCATCCACAATGCACTGGACAATTATTTCCATAATCTTTCTATTTTTTAAAATGACCAAGGTGCAACTTGAACAGTATGGGATTAACCCTCTCTAGGTCCAGACTATCACTTTGTAGCGGCAAGAAATGCACCATTCCTTTGGTGAGAAGCAAACTGGAATCTTGGCTATCCAAGTGCTTCAACTGAAACAAAAGAAAGTAAAATTCTTTTTAAACAACCTTTTTATTACAATATATTTTCTCATTAGCTGAATATACAGTTTCCCAATATATGATCAACATGCCAAAAAGAGAAAACCAAATGGCATTTATAAATAGACAGACTTCAAAAGTATTTAGAGGTGTAATATATATATATATATATATATATATATATATATATATATATATATATATATATATATATATATATATATTGTTATATTGGTACAGGGTACAAAAGTTGCTAACAATAACGTCCAACACAGTAGATTCCAAGCTAATTTTAATGTTCACCCAAGCTTGGGCTCAAGACGACTGCACTTTTCCGAGAACAGATTGGTGGTTTTACACCAGGGCACTAGTTTATCAAAACTACAGAATAAATACACAATCAGGGTTCATTAACAGTATAAATTCTTGCTTTTACAGTGATGGCAAATACAGACTCCAAGTCCTAGGGTCAGAATCTATATCAGCATCAGGTGTGTGAAAAAGGTAGAATTTGTTTCGAACATTACCATATCTGACCGCTTCAAATCCTTTAAACTATAACTACCATATACACTCATGTCTCTTAAAGATATTTATACAATAAATTGGAGGGAAATGTAACACATTAACATAATGGATATATATATATATATATATATATATATATATATATATATATATATATATATATATATATAGATAGATAGATATAGCTAGTAGATAGATAAATAGTGTCCTTAACTTTTATCCATGATTGTAGGTTTTACTTTAAGATAATAGTTTGTAAATATAATGCTTACATAGCTAACTTTTGTCCATGATTGTAAGTTGTAAATATGATGTTTAAATAAGACTGAAATTTTCCATTTGAATGATTCACATCTAGGATGAGAGAAAATGATTGGATAAAGAATTAATAATTTCCTGTTTTAGATCTGACTCTAGGAATACACCGACAACCAGAATTTAATGTTATTTAAAATATTAATTGGAATTACTAATTCACTTTTTGGATTAAACACAAGTCTGTAATTATTGTGAAGTCATTCTGGATTCCATCACTGTGGTACATCAGGATGTTCAAGACTACTGGAATTCAATCGGAACATGCTATACATTAACTTGTGATAGGACAGTTAGGATTATTTGGGGATTATTTCAAAATATTGTGTCTCTGTAATTGTTACTTTGTACGGTAGAAAAATAAATTGCTTGTTAATTTCACCTCAACTGCCCCTTTCAATTTTGTTTCTGTTGAATATTTTATGACCTACAGCTGTAACAGATGCATGAGAGTACTTGACTTTGAGAGGACACAACTGACACTCTGTTCAATAATAGTGAATTTTGTAGCACAACATTCAATTAATCGACCACTCCAGTGGCCTAAGTGATTAGAGCATCTGCCTTGGATGAGGGAGGACACAGGTTTGAACCCCAGCCAAGTCATAACAAAGACTTATAAATATGGTACTAGCAGCTGCCTCGCTTGGCTATCAGCATTAAGTGGTTAGTGTTAGGACTGGTCGGCCTGGTTTCAGGATAATGTTACTGGGTGGGACATGATGTGACATGTCTGAGGCATGATGTCCCAGTGCTACACATCACTATAAACTGCCACAATGCAGACATTATAGCAATATGACTGACAAATTGTTAAAGCTGCCTTAACAATTAAAATCACACACACACACACACACACACAAATATTCAGACTTTATGAGGGCCGTGTAATAATGAAACTGAAATAAACCTCATTCTAACTGGTTTTCATAAAATAAAATAAAAAATTAAGTAGCAATAAAGGAACAAAATGGATTTAATGGCATCCATGATTATTCTCATAAGCTACCACTTTTAACATTATTTGTTGCACTGAGCCTCCCTTCACCTGCAGAATCTTAGCCAGCAAAACTGTTATGTACATCTATATTGTGTGTTCAACTTCTCTCCATCATTGTAGATTATGTTGTTTTAAACAACATATTACATAGTTAATATGTATATCTATATTGTGTGTTTAACTTCTCTCCATGACTGCAGACTGTGTTGTTTAAAACAACATATTACATAGCTAACTTTTGTCCATGATTGTTGAATAAACCTTAAGATAATATCTGTAAACATGTTTACTCAAATATGAGATCTAAACAATATTTTTAATTTGTAAATTTTATGGTTTACCTGATTGTTTTCACTAAAATTTAAGTAAACAGACCTGACCATTTTTACTCATTGGGAAAATATTCAATTAAGTTTTTTTCTTCCAGAAAAGTTACTGTAATATTATGTCAGGTGGGGATGTATGTAACATTTATTCATTCCTTTTTTTTAATATCTATCAAGTGGATTCAGTCTATTAGTTATGTTCAGTTATCATTTTTGAGGATTTATTTGGATCTGCAAAGTGTTTATTGACTCTTCAAAATCTAAATCAATATTGGGAATTACTGTAAATTCATTCAAGGACATTCTGGAATATATTGATGTGAAACATTATCATATTTAATGCTACCAGCACATCAACACACTCAGAATTAATTCAGAACAGTCTATACTTTTGGACTTGGAATAGAACTTTCAGGATTATTTGGAATTTAATTCAAAATATGGTAAGTTCATTCAAAATTGTAATAAACTATATGGCTTCACTTTTTATTCTGTGACATGGGTTAAGACCACAGAGTCTTAACAAATCAAACGATAAACAGAAGACTAATCTAATATTCACTATCATGAGGGGTTTTACTGTGAGGGGTTTTACTGTGAGGGACCACTGGACTGGACTTACCTGCTTCCGTACATACTGAACCATCAGCTCTAAAGACTCTGGGTCAACATCTCTTTTTTCAAACAAAATATCCCACAAATTATTAGCCAAGACCTTGTCACTGTGAAACAAACCCTGAAAAGTAATGAAATTATAAGATAACACTGAAAGCAGTTACATTCACTTACCATGACTACTTGATAGATATGAAATGTTGCTTCATTACAGAAATGTGATTAAGGTTGATGTATCATAAAGCTGATATATCTAAAATTTATAAAAATGTATATCTGACAGAGACATTGACTCTGCATGCTTATCAATTTCAAGCAAAAATCTGATCCAAAGCAACAGTATCATTCTTCTCAAATTTGTTTTCCATAATCATGATAGAAGCATTACAAAATTTTCAAACTTTGAATACTTGCAAAGTGTGCAAAAAATGTCGAGTTTACTGAAAGCTTTTCTAACAAGATTTATTAATGGGGTGATTGATTACTTTGTTCAGTCTGAATCAATTTTTTTTGTAGCAAGACATCTGGGCAGATAAAAGTTGCCTATGATGCTGCAAACCATGTTGGTGTATTCACTCACACAAATATATATATATATATATGTATATGTATGTGTGTGTGTCAAGCTGTCATGGTAATTGGTGTTTGGTAATGGTAGATAACATAATTTACAATTTGTTGCAGACATATATATATATATATATATATATATATATATATATATATATATATATATATATATATATGAACAATAAACAGTCATACAGGAAAAGAAACCATATCAGAGTCAAAGTACCAAGCTGTCATGGACTTTCAACTATCACGGAATGTCCTCAGGAACGGCAGAAAGTTACAGACTAGATCTGAGCTGGTCATATGATACAACAGACCTGTATATTCACTGCTGAATACACAACATTCAGTTTTTGGGACATCATCATTATTATTGAAAGTGGCCAACAAAACAAGAAGACTTGTGAAGGTGCAAGCCAAAGAGATCAACCTCTCTGAATAGAGACGGTGGATACGAATTACATTTTCTCAGATCTGGTCATATGGCTTTGAGCATGGCTATGTGATGCAACCTGAAGGCTAAAAAGTAGATTGTATATTTGAAAAACATTTTATCTCTATGTACCTTCCAGTGGCAATGTCAGAAAAACTGTACCACATTTTACTATCCAGCTGGTCTTATTTGGCTTATAATTACCATGACATTTTACCTGACATCTTACTTGACATACAATTACCATGACATCTTACTTGGCTTACAATTCTCATCACATCTTACTTGACATTACCATGACATCTTACATGACATACAGTTACTATAACATCTTACTTGACATACAATTACCATGACATCTTACTTGACATACAATTACCATGACATCTTACTTGACATACAGTTACTATGACATCTTACTTGACATACACTTATCATGACATCTTGGATAACAATTACCATGACAATCTACCTGGCATACCATTATCATGACATACTGGCATAAAATGACCAACACATTTTACATGGCTTACAACTAACATGACACCTTATTTAGATTACAATTACCATGAGGTCTTATGTTGAATATAATTACCATGACATCTTACATGGCAAACAATTACCATTGCAACTTATTTGGCTTACAATTACCATGAAAGTTTTCCTCCAGACAACAAAATCTATAGGAAATCTTTATTATCCAAACATCAAGATATCTTTCTGCAAAAATGACAGTGACCATCGATACATTACTCCAGGATCAAAATGCCTCTTTCTTATTCCATGTACAAGCCTCCACAAAGTTTAGCTCAAGTCTGTGATCTAGACCTGAAGTTTATGTATGGAAACCAATTTTCTTCTTTCAGTCAGTGACCTTGACCTTTTTCCTCTATTCACATATTCAACAGACATCTTTCTTGATCCACATGCAAGTACTCCAAAGTTTGGTAATGGCAGACAGTATAAAACTAAAGGAAAGAATCAACTCGCAGTCACATATAATTCTCTATTTGGTGCACACATTAATACAAACCCTCAACAAGCAATAGATTTGTCTATGTAAAACTTGAATGCATTCACTGCAATATGCAATTTTGTTTAAAACCCATTAAATTTCAAAATTTTATATACTAACACTGAGATCGATTCAGGCCATCTTCATATGAATACACATATTACAATGAATTCTGTCTTCTGTCTGTCCTCCATAAGTGCTTATTGCTAAATCATGCTGCCATAGAGGGAGTACAACAAATAAATTTAGATAAACAAAATGAAAAATCGCTGAAGTGGCCTGTATATCCAATGAGGTCAAAGACACATAGAAAAAAATATTCCCACTAAATTTCATCTCACTGCCTCAGCTGTTTCTCATCAAGTTCATGTTTTCATCTCATAATGATTTTGTCCAAATTAACTAAGAAACTGTAAACTTGCTGGAGAAACCTTCAAGTTTAATTAGCTTTCAATCTATGACCATGAAAAGTATATACAATTTAAAATTGCTCTAGATTACATACTCACACAATAAAATGATGGATGGATGACACCAAAACAATGTGCTCCTTATGCCAATGCACTGAGACATTGCAAAGACACATATAAAAATCCTGTTAACTATTATAATCGAAGTGTTAATGTTTAAGACGTCTTGTACATGGAGACAAAACTGTACTGTTATACGAATCTGTGTTAAGTGTTTTTAACAAATCCAAGTTTTTCTACTAGCTCAAAACAGATAAAATAATAATAATAATAATAATAATAATAATAATTATAATTATAATAATTATAAGAGCAGGCATTGGCAATATGAAGAGTGTGGCTTATAGACAAGTAACCTAAGATTCAGATAAAGAGACAACTTCTTACCTCATCGTAATAAATAAGTGAAGTGTAAAAATGCTGATTCATGCAATTAAAGTCTGATTTGGGGATCCTGATCTGATTCTCTTTCTGGAAAAAAAGAATGAAAATCAGGTATTATTAATCAGAAACGGCAGCAACTAGTTGAGAATAAACAAACTTTCAATGATTATTTTGAAAATCGGATTGGTTAAGATTGGTTGCCTTAAGCATTAGATCAACATATGGATAATGATGCAGTATAATGAAGTGTCCACATCAGTGATGCATTTACCTGCTTACAGCATTTTGTATTTAAGAGTCAGTGGCAGGACTGGTGTTGGTAAACCAAGATTCTGAGAAAGAACATTCAGGGGCCTTAACTCCTCTAAATGTTGATGGGCTAGGCTGAAATCCCACACATCTAAAATCACAACGACATAAAATTACTTAATTTGTTTGAAAACAAGCAATCCTTACTAAAATTATGCTGCTGAAAACAAGTAAAAAACATGAGTACCCAGGGGCAATAACTATTCTAATCAATATTGTGGAACCAAGGAATGAATCTCATTCTGGGTCTAGTCAATATGAAGTTGCATGCCAAATTTTAAAGGAATCCAGAAATCATTAGAAAGACAAATGAAGTGTAAAAACCAAAGTTAAAAGGACAGACAATGAGCCGCTACTCCTGTAAATCATTCTGCAGAATGCTGGTAATTTAACTTATTTTAGGTACTGATAAGGTAGAGCTGAAGGCCAAATTAATTTGAAATCCAACAATGCTTGGAAAAGGCATTGGAAGTTTAAGTCCAGAGAAAAGCCAATTATGGGCCATAACCCATGTTAAGTCTGGCTGAAATCCAACGATACTTAACAATATTATCCTGCTGAAACCAAACTGTAGACGATGTGAAATCAGAGACCATATCTCCTTTAAATGATGCTGCTGAACACTGGAAATGAAGTTGTATACAGCTCATGCCCATTTACTTCCATAAAGTAAATATCATGTACACTATATTCAGTAGGGTGGACAATCAAACAACTCCTTTTAATGATGCCATGGAATACTGGAAATAAAAAAGAAGCATTCAAGGGATCATCAACATTAAGTTACATATCTAAAAAAAAAATTAAAACAAACCTTGCCAAAGTTAATCTACAGAAATCAACATCAGTAAGATGGAAAAGTTCTGTGCAAGATTCCTGCAAAGAATATTACAGGAAAGTGGAAAAAACTCATTCGTAAATGTCTTACCAATACTTAGCCATATATCCGATTTCAATCTCATTGTAAAGTTGCATGCTATATCTGGTTGAAATAAAACCATTCCCAGTTAAAGCAGATTTCAGACAGATGATTGATGAGGGGGCATGAAATTATTATAGAACTTTGCTGACTTCATCTTGCTGGACACCAATTTACATAGCTGTAATTTTTCTTTAAGTTGTTCAAGGACTCATTGGCATTTTAAAAGCATATCAACACCTAAAATATTGAGCACACTGAGACATATGATACAACATGCCTTGCTTGAAGTCAAAGACCATGATGGCTGATTTGACCTTGTGTGTGAGAATTTATTATTCCTAGAACCCGTGTTTGATTTCCAACACAAATTCTTATGATCTTAGTTGATGAAAAGTTGCTTCTGAAACATCTCCAAACTGTACCAGTGACTAAAAAGGTTGACAGATTTTCAACACATATCTAGTTGCAATGTCCCTACTCCTGATGAATACTGACTGATTAATTGATGTTTAACAACACAATATTAAATTATTCCATGGCAATTAAAGCTGTGTTTTGAACAGCAATACACCAAGGTAGCTGATCTGGTCTGTTGCAGGAAGGATTTGAACCCACATTCATTTAATTTGAAGACAGCAATCTAAGAAATGAACCATCTTGACATCTTTATACAGCAAAGACCATTACTTAACTAATTAGGGAAATCAAAAATGTTTGAATAAACTGGAAAATAAATGAGGCAAACATATCTTGGCATAACAATATAGCAACACGTTAACTAAATATACATTCATGGGACATGCACAAGGGTTCCAGGTTGGCACCATAATTTCCATGTAGTTCACAAATTTTGTCCAACAAAACAGCGGAGTTAAGTTATGCAGTACCGGCAAAGGGTTGCACTATGGAATTTTCCCTTCTAGGTCTGGATCTTATTCAATCATAGGCTCAAGTCTTCCTTATTTAAAAACTATTTTCCTTTGTAACTCCAGTCTGTCTCCAGACTTTGTTATTTTCAGAAACTAATAAAGGTGTGAATTATTGCCAAATCATATATTGCTGCATTTTTCTTTCTTGAGAAACTTAGTCCCTTATATTATTTACACAACCTCAAAAATATGTCAAGCTAGCAGTAATCAGTGGCTTCAAAGGAAAAAACAGGCTGACAACAGCATAAAAAAATTTCAATCACCAAATATCACTTTTTCATTGAAATGAGTCACTATCTGATAATTTTAATCAACTGACAGTTTTAGGAAATCACTTACAATGCTACTGTGAAGAAATCAGATCGTGATTCATTAGTCAAAGCTGAAATGTCATGCTGTCAAGTAAAATCTGCACAACTTGGTACTATTAAAAATTATCTCTGATATTCATTAGACAATTTTCTTAGCATAATGTATCTGTGATTATCTGGTGCATATGCATTAATTGATTTCCTTAATGCAAGAGCGTTGGATTGCGCATAGATTTGTGGTTAAGATAATAAATTACAGGTTAATATACCACTGATTCTTGGTAATATAATATATTACAGGTTAATATAAAACCAGTACATGGTCAAGTTAGTCAAAGACAAATACTAGTTCATATATAAGTGCAAGGAATGGGAGATTTACCTCTCAGTTTCATTTCTTGTTTTATGGTATACTGTGTCACAATTGTGTTCCCCTTTGGTACTATAATGTTACATTTGGAAGGGGAGTAACTGTTACAACTACCTCCTACATGGGATTGGATGACCTGAATTTGTTGATAATGAACATAACATTTTAGTTAAAATCATCAGAAAGTTTATCCTATTTGAAGCTGAACAAAACAGATTCTTTGATGCAGACCTGAAAGCACATGTTTCAAACACACAATGATAAAGCATTCTTTGCAAAGATGCCTGCATCTAGGATATGTCTTTACTGAAAAATATAGGATTCATCTTAAAGGAGACCAGAAATCAATGGAAATAAAGAATAATAATAAAAGCACTATAGAAGAAAACCTGATTCTGAAGTATCATCTGCAACGGTAATGCCAATATTTAAATATTGGCATATCTTCTAGGAGCTGAATTTCTGTGACCTCGTATGCAAAATTTTCGCGCCTATTCGGTTACTTTCGGGGTGTGACATCATAGTAGCGACTCTAGCATCCCAACTGGGAGTTGCCATAGTAAAAGACAATGCCGTTTTGCGTTGCTTACGGGTGTAATAGCACATTAAGAAAAGCCTGTGGACAACATTTTTTTTCTTTTTCCAAAGATAAAGGCATAAAGAAAGTATGGATACATTATTACAAGCACGTTGATTTCAAAGCAACACCATACAGCACTCTGTGATCATTACATTTCTAAAGGAATGTTACAAGAATGATCCTGAAACAAATGACAGCTCTAGGATATGCAAATGCTAGACCTAGACTAAAAGTTGTCGCTGTTCCAGACATACTGTTGGATATTTTAAATCCTGGGAAAAATGTTAAACATGTGAGTTACGAAAACAAGCAGAAATCCGAGTAAGTGACCACAAAATGAAACAATCAATTCACAGATCTTTTATCTACACCAGCAGTGCTAAAAATGTGATAGCCCGACACCCGGAGCCCCTCTAATTTTAGTTCGGGCCCATCCTGTATTCAAAGTTATGTGCCCGTCGGGTTTGTCGGAAAAAAATTGTTTTCCTGAGTAAACTTTGATCGTGCTTATGAAATGAGTAAATGTATTTTCAACATGTTGACATACATACCTTAACACTGCACAATCGAAATCAAATCACCTCTGTCCTAGGTGAAATTGAGATCTGATTTTAATCAAATGGAAGCTTTGCTAAAAATAAGATTATAAACCCATGCCACGGTCATGTTTCGAGAAAACACCATTTTCAGTAATCTTAAACAAAGAAAAAAAATACAAAAAAAACTTTCAGTCTATGCCTGTACACGTAGTATGTATAAACGGTAATCTGTAATGACTGGAACTGATATAAAACTATCCCTTGGGATGTTTAAATAGCAGCGATAAAAAGAAAAGAGGTCAGTTATAAAATCAAAGTTTCAATTTAACTGGCTGCCAATAGAAATTGGGGGGAGGCTACTATTGACCCCACCCCTTGCCCCAATGTGCGAGCGCCCATGGGACGCACCATTTCTCCCTGTGATACGCCTTATTATCCTCCAGGACAAGACCCTTTTTCATATTCTTGTCAGCTGTGGCTAAACTGCATAATAGCTAAAGGTTAGACTTGAGTACACAAGCATAAGGCCAGTGTGACTAATTAACAGTTAATCCTTATCAATTCATTTATCTTGTGAAAAGGACTGCCCTTCAGACATACTTAAACCATGTTCTACAATATGTAAACACCAGCATTGATTGGCAAATAAATGATGCTCTATTTTATTGTAACTTATGATGCCTAGGACTCCATTATAACAATTAAAATCTGTTTTTCCCACATTTAAATCCCACCTTATTTTCCTTAGGTTTAAGTCTTAAGGCGTGTAACACTGTTTACTGAATAAAATATTTATTCTGAATTAGTTCTTTGGGGGCACATATACTGCGTGACATATTTTATTTTATTCCTTCTTTTGATCTAATCATGGTAATAAAACTTTACATATACACTAGAGGAATGTCAGGTGTTAACTGGCCAAGTTTCTTTGGTGGAAATGGAGACTGATTTTGTTTGCAGAGGAAAGTAGGCAACATTCACAGTGATCATTCATGGCATTTAAGCTAATTGGTGACAATTTTATTTTTTTTATGTTTTTATTACTACAATTCTGTTATAGTGTTTTAAAAAATCAGAAATTTACATGAATAATGTTTAATCTTAACATTCTATTTACTGAAGAAAAAAACTTGTGTGATATTTATTATTTCGTCACTATAATATTCACAAGTGATTAAATAGAATATGGCACATGTGGATTGTATACATTTTATCTATTTATGTATGGGTTTTTTCTTCTGAGAAATGAAATATGGCAGACATAATGTAATAATAGGGAGTTCTCTGCGAAATCTCGGGACATAGTACGAGATCAGGAGGTAGGTGTGGAAATACCCCCAAAATCGGGAGGTTTTTCTCCCGGCTTGAGAGTTGACAGGTATGAACTGTCCGGGCTTGTGGAATTTCAGTCAGGGCTAGTGAGTTTATTTAAGTCACCAGCCCTGGGCCTGGGCCTAAAAAATTTCTTTCAGCACTGACCAGTAGGTACATAAACTATTTATACCAGACATGTATGTACTATCAGATTTGTCAATACGCTATATGTAGCCTGCATGTAAAATACACTGTGATTTAATCATAAGAAGGAAGCTTCTTAATGTTTAAATTAATTACTTATGATTTCTGCTTTGCAGATTTATTTGTGGGGTTTTTTTTGTGTGTGAAAAACTAATGCTTAAGTTTCGACCGATGAAAACCGTTCTCAATGCATTTTACACCTCCAAAGTAATGGATATTGTTTCACACACGTCTGTCCCCGTTCTAGTCTCTTCGCCCAGAATTCAGTATTATCTCTCAGCGTTTCAGTGTTGGATGTATATTTTCAAGATACCATAACTTCGGTGGTGTTGGTGTGTGTGTGTGTGTAGGTAATGAATATGTCATTTACATAAAATACGACTGAACCTCATCCTTCTTAAATGAATTTATTGCATTTTGGTAAATTTTTAATTTTTACACTGGGCACCATCACTTAATCCTTATCACATTTTTGCACAGCACACGATATATAAATATTTATTTAAAAATTACATTGCATTTTTTAAATTCCAAGATATGAAATATGAGCACCTTCTTACTGTTGTACTTTTCTGCTGTCAGGTCTTAAACACATTGTTAACACACAATTCAACAGATATAGTTATGAGCATAACTCGGAAGCATATTCAACTTTTGCATGAGCAACCCAAATCTGGTCTCCTCCTGTCTGTCTCACCATGTATATGTTTGTATTTGAGGACTGGCTAGTATTGCGTCACAGGACCGCGTGATCTGTCGTCTCATCAAAGCTCTGAAAAACTCTGCAGTTTACGGAATCGTTGTATCTTCCGTGCAATATAATCACCACCTGCCTATGATATTTAATTTACAAACATCAAAGTCCAATTAAAATTTGTAGAGAATTACATACATAAAAGGAAATTTTTTGTTTCTGGTCTCCTTTAAGCATACTTTAGAAAAGTTATTGATCCATGTCAAAGTTAAGCTAACATGTTATTTAACATATCAATCATTGCTGCCAAAAGCATAATAGAATAAAATAGAGACAGTCATACATATAATTATACTGTTCTAAAGGTGGTACAAAATATCAATTTAAAAAAATTATACCCTTTATATATTGCATTGACACTAAGGCAATTAGGATACATTGACACTAAGGCAATTAGGATATATTGCCACTAAGGCAATTAGGATACACTGACACTAAGGCAATTAGGATACAAATTATCTAACTTATCAATCTAATAAGTTTCCTTTATGGGTCTATTCATGCCACCATGCACAATATCTATTGGCATGAAAGAAAAATCGAGTAGGGAGTGATTACTGATGTTAAAAAAGTTGCACAGAATTTTCAGTGTTTGTGGGGTTTTTTAAAATCCTAATGCCAAAAGCATACATACTGCTCCCATGTTTTATTTAACTTGACAGTTAATGCTCTCACAAGCTTACAAGTTATTTCGCTTGGCTGTTATTGTTTCCACAACATGGCCCATGTCATTTTACTTTGAACTATGCAGTGACTGGTATCCATACTATTGGCTAAAGCTAGTGACTTAAGTGGTGCAATGTTACATTTATTGGCAAGGTTGGAACTATATATTCCATAAAAGACAAGGGGCCCCAAGTGGCAGAGTGTCCTTCAATGCTCACCGTTACAGATCACTGCCATCTCACTTGTCTGTGTGGGTTCGAATCTGGGATTCGGCTCATGTGGTTATGTGAGAAAGTCTGCCACTAGTTTCTCGTGGGTCGGTGGTTCATTCTGGGTTCCCCCCCTCACCGAGTTCTTCCTCCACCATTTTTACTGGCCGCCATATATTGCCTATATTGTGCTGAAAAATGGCATTAAATTCTACAAGAACAACAACCATAAAAGACATGGAAATTCTTGACAATAATTATGTGTACTTACTGCAAGTTCCTTGCTTCTGTGCACAATGTCAGACCACATGTTTTCCACCACTGCATTCCTCACATAGTAGCCATCATCACCTTCATCCTGAAGCCTAACCATGCACAGCCTGCTCAGATAAATAAATAAGTATAAAATGGAACTGATATTTCTCAGCCTAATAATATAGATAAATAAATATGTATAAAGTGGAACCAGCCATGCACAGCCTGCTCAGAAAAAAAAAAAGTATTAAGTGGAACCAACCAAGCACAGCCAATTAAGATAAATAAATAAATATTAAGTGGAACCAACCAAACACAGCCTGCTCATATAAAGAAACAGTATTCACTGGAAACAGTCATACTAAGCCTGCACAGATAAATAAAGTATTCATTGGAAACAGTCATACAAAGCCTGCAGAGATAAATAAAGTATTCAGTGGAAACAGTCATACAAAGCCTGCACAGATAAATAAAGTATTCATTGGAAACAGTCATACTAAGCCTGCACAGATAAATAAAGTTTTCATTGGAAACAGTCATAGTAAGCCTGCACAGATAAATAAAGTATTCAGTGGAAACAGTCATAAAAAGTCTGCACAGATAAATAAAGTGTTCAGTGGAAACAGTCATACAAAGCCTGCACAGATAAATAAAGTATTCAGTGGAAACAGTCATACTAAGCCTGCACAGATAAATAAAGTATTCATTGGAAACAGTCATACTAATCCTGCACAGATAAATAAAGTATTCAGTGGAAACAGTCATAAAAGGCCTGCACAGATAAATAAAGTGTTCAGTGGAAACAGTCATACAAAGCCTGCACAGATAAATAAAGTATTCATTGGAAACAGTCATACAAAGCCTGCACAAATAAAGCATTCATTGGAAACAGTCATACAAAGCCTGCACAGATAAATAAAGTATTCATTGGAAACAGTCATACTAAGCCTGCACAGATAAATAAAGTATTCAGTAAAATCTTATCTCCTGTCTCCTTCTGTGTCATCATATCTCTTTTCTAATTTCATGGTGTTTATTTTCTGTAATCATATCATTATATTTTTTTTATGTTATACGTGTTGTCTAATGTTGTAAAATGCTTAGAGCTTCTAAAGATTAGGCGCTAGACAAAGTCCGCATTATTATTATTATTAATACTATTATGATATGGCAGAGAAATTTTGCAATGTTGGAACCATTGCTTATTTTGTTGGGTTTTTCTTCTCATTCTAGTTGCATTAGGTCTGCTGTCTTTGATCACATGATTGTTTCATGACATCATAATACAGTGTGATGCAATAGAATGATGCTACACAACACTTTAATGTTTGCAACTGATGCAAGCTCTGGATTTCTGTTCAGTTACTATTCATTAACCAGTTGTCACTCAAGATGCCCATATGAACATGGCATACAAGTCAGGAATAACACAGCCAGAAAATAGAACATAAATATTTTGTAATCTGCATGCCAGGATGGATTCAATAAGAATCTCTGCATTAGTAACACTCATAAATAATTGATAAATCTTCTAAAACTTTGTGTTTGACTATTTCATATGAAATTAGGAATGTACTTGTTGCTTAATTCACCCATAAAATTTAATGAGTTCCAGAAAGGGACTGATTCCCTACTGGGTGAAAGGAATTTCTAGGAATTTAAGGAAAGACCATTTCTTCCTTGTAACGATCTCTGATATTCTTCAGCTATTCAGTTTTTTAAAATTAGCTGCTGTGGTGAACATTCTGATCTCAGATTTGTACCATTGTCATATAGGACCAAGTAGACCTCATTCAGGACCAACCATGATGTCAAAAGAAGTCTTTGGTTGAAAACCCAATGTTGACACAGCTTTGTTTTGAAAATGTAATGAGATTTTCAGGATGGCTGCTATGGTGGCCATGATGGACATCAGATTTCCATTCCGAACCAACATATTAGGTTTTCTGGTGATCGAATTACATCAAGGTTATCTCTTGGTGTTTTATATGTCGTAAGTTTAGTTGTGTATGATGATGCTGCAAGCTGATGTTTATTAACTTTTTGGTGCTCTTTATTTCATGGGCGCCTCCATGCCCGTTAGCGAAATTACATTACTCAGTTTGCAAATGAAAGATTTCTCCTATACTAGATGGTTTCTCAAATCTAAACAAGACAGCACTATTGTCCTACCAGTTCTATCTTCTTGTCCTTCCTGGAGAAAATTCTGAATATTCTGCTTTCCTATTCAACGTGATTAGAAGTTGAGTATTATGAAGATGAGATACAGTGATAGCGGTAACTGTTTGCAAAATCAAATATGGCAGATAAAGACGGGCATGGTAGCCTCGATTCTGAATGAACCACTCAAGTTTTAGAACTGTATTCCTATATATATGATATGATAATATTTCCATCAGAATGGAACCGAGTGCCCATTCTAAACAGAAAATTGCAAGAAATTTTTTTAATATTTTTTTAAAATTCAAAAAGTATCTTTTGCAACAAAACAAAACTCTACACCTGTATTCACGTCCAAAATACAGGGCAAAAAGGGAAAAAAATGGGACACTTGGCAGCTATGTAATGTCTAAATGGAATGCAGAAAACAGACAACAGACCATCTCATCAGCTTTTCCAGATAATGACCAGTAGAGCTCAAAACAAACAATCTCATACTATTTTCAAAATGAAGGAGGGTGATTACCCACATCAATATATTTGTTTTAGAAAAGGCATTTACTGCAGGAACTGCAAAGAAATGAACCAACATTCACTTACCATACATGTAACTCTACAAGAAGAAAGAAGGAGTTCAGTGAGTCTGGCATCTTCAGTACTAAAAATAGAAGTTCAGATTGGTCATAATGAAAGTACTTAACACATATTCATCACTAAGGATGACATACACCACACAGATCTGGAAATCAATTTCCAATATTCATTCCTTGCACAAAAACTACAAAGTTATGTTTATACCAACAGCTGCAACATTCAGACAGATAAGCCTTGGATGCGGGAGGTCGCGGGTTCAAACCCCTGCTGAATCATAACAAAGACTTATAAAAATGGTTCTAACATCTGCCTTGCTAGCTGCTCAACATTAAGAGGTTAGTGCTAGGACTGGTTAGCCTGGTGTCAGAATAATGTGACTGGGTGGGACATCATGCTACATGTCTGTGGTATGTCACCAGAGTGCTACAGATCACTATAAACTGCGCCACTGCAGACAACATAGCGATATGACTGGAAAATTATTAAAGCTACATTAAAAGTCCAAATCACACACACACACACACACATATACAGTTACACTTGCACAGAGTTAAGTTTCAATCAGTGGCTGTAATAGTTACAAAACTTGTTTTGCATGGATCTATCACAAAAAAGCAATAATGCAAGATCGTTCAATAAAGATGAAGCCCTACTTCAAAATGGCACTATAAATAAATTTATTCATACAATGAGTAGACGGTATAGCTCTTTTCTTTGTAGAAGTTCAACTGCAAATTACACTGACCCATATTTGTCATGACATAAAGTGACTTCTCTATCAATACTTTGTCATAATATTAAGATAAACTCATAAATGCACGACCATCAGAGTCAGTGTTAACTCAATATTTACAGATTTATTTTACATATCACTAGTGTAAAATAAACAACCTAAAGAAATTTTATGACACTTTTTACAATTAATGTTTATGGTATGGAAAATACTTCTGCCTCCAGTGTAATTTCACCAATAGGAAGGAAGAAATGGCAGACGTCAAAGGTCACTCCTTAATTTCGATGGAATTTGCTTTGAAGTAATATATTATTTTTATTTTTGCAATAGAGTGTAAGCAATTTACTTTCTTGGTAAATAATTTTAACCACAAATGGCTCTAGATTATGCCCTAGAGTTTGCCCCTATCTGCTTAGGCTTTTCAGACACAAATTGAAAAACCATCGACACCCATGCCCTGCAATTTTCTAAACACTTTCTTCACATGAATAATTTATTTACACAGCCAGATCCTAGGCCTTTCCCCTACCATCTGGAGACTGAATCCAAGGTTATAAGTTAAATAAACTGCACAAAATCCACCATAAACACATATAAACATACTTGCAGCGCCAGGGGAATAACTTTTGCAGTCATAGGTTTTCAGGTCCCTCCTGGAAACCAGTCTTTAAGTCAAAACTTGGAAACTATTAATTGGGACCAGTCTTTAGGTCAAAACTTGGAAACTATTATTTAGGACTAGTCTTTTAAGTCAAAACTTGGAAGCCATTAACTAGGACCAGTCTTTAAGTCAAAACTTGGAAACTATTAATTGGGACCAGTCTTTAAGTCAAAATTTTGAAACTATTAATTGGAACCAGTCTTTAAGGCAAAACTTTGAAACTATTATTTAGGACTAGTCTTTAAGACAAAACTTGGAAACCATTAAATGGGACCAGTCTTTAAGTCAAAACTTGGAAACTATTAATTGGACCAAAAGTCAAAACTTAGGGGCTAATGCGATCCCCATCCTGTAACCTTATATATGCTTTGCTGTATTAAAAGGCTAAGGAACTTAAACAGTGATCATTTTGCTAATTTTAAATCTGTTTAAGACAACAAAACATTACACCATAGGCAAACAATGAAATCAACAGACTGAATAACAAAAATAGTGAAAAGAATTGTGTAGAATAACAGCTTAGGACTTTTAATATTTCAATTAAAAGTAGTACAAAAGAAACTAAATTTTTCCTTTTACAAACACTCACCTCGAAACATTTCATCATAATTTGGAATCTCAGCACAACATGTGTACATATTAAAAGCAGCCGCAGAAAGTTTCTGAAAAAAATATATAAAGACAAAAGTGACATAACTATTTTAACACGTCCTAAAATGCTTACCCTAAAAGAACTATGCATCCATGTACTTGCACACACTAAAACTTCTGCCCACCATGTCCTAAAACACTTACACTAAACATTATGCATCCATTTACTTGCACACACTAAAAATTTTGCCCACCATGTCCTAAAATGCATACACTAAAATTTTTGCATAACCTGTCCTTGTGCTTGTGTGCCCATACATCAATTATTGGTAACTACCATACAGTAAAGTAATTCAGTGACTTTTAACTTTGAAATAGTCTAAAAATGTTTCCAATAAGTAAAAAAAATTACATTTAAATGTCAATGGAAAACCACAGGTGGTAAATCATTTCCATATTATCTGACATTTCCTTCATTGACAAATTAGTTTTTTTTAATATAAATCTCTTTGCTCCTGACTTCTTGCTTATATCTAATATTCAATTTTACTGATATCCATTCAGGGTAAAGTTGGTTTTAGCAATATCACTCCAGATCAACTGAATGATTGATAAAGTGATGAACTTATTTCAAAATATTTTCTAATCTGGGTCTGTCAGGAACAGATTGGTTCTGTCTCTGATATGTATCACTGTTTTAACAGCAAACTGGTTACTAAGTATCAAAACAAAAGCTGAGACTTTATTCCTCAGCTACTCATAAATACATGTAGCATCATGGTTTCTATATTAGCTGTGTGTATGACTACTGCAGTGCTGTCCAACCCTTGGCCCGCGAGCTGATTTTAAATGGCCTGCCAGTGCTCAAGCAGTTATACAGTTGTTGCTTTTCAGTTTTCTGCTGCGGCCCTTGGCTTCAAGAAAAACACTTTTCTGTGGTCCATGGTGTCAATAAGGTTGGACAGCACTGGACTACTGAATTAAATAGAAGTGCTGACTTTTTTAAATGGTGAATTATGGTAGAATTTAACTTTCGGGTTGAAAAGTGGCACTGCATTTAGCAAACAGCAAAAGTGATGATAGGAATCAATCTGGCTGATTCTGACTCAACTGTGGTCTCAAACTCAATAGTCCTTTCTCCACAATATTTATTCAATACCAGTATGTACTAATCGAGTACTACTTTATAAAACACATATGTTTCCTGATAATTTCTTTCGATCCTAATAAACAATGAACAATTCTATTATTTACATTGTTAATGAATAAAAACATTTTCAAATAAAAGTGATTTTAATAATTCACTGGCTTTTACATGTATACTGACACTTTCATTAAAAACATACTAGTTTATCTGTTTTCATGATAACATGCATTTTATAAATGTACTTTCTGAAAATGTTATTACACAAAAAATTCTGACAGTAATCATACCAATATAAATTATTTACTAAATGGATGTGGTGTCCAATGTAATTGACACAGGCAATACATAAATATTCTGAAAAATATGTAGAATTCAGAAAAACAAATGACGAATTTGGATATGTTTCTTGGGCATAACATTTTGAAAGTTCCAGTCACATGTGAAAATTTGTAAACAATCTTTACTGTATCATCAGGGGGCCCCCAAGTGGCTGAGTGGTCTAAAGCACTCACTGTTCAGGATCACTGCCATCTCACCTCTGTCTGCATCGGTTCGAGTCTCAGGTTCGGCTAATGTGGGTATGTGAGAAAGCTTGCCAGTAGCTTCTCGTGGATCAGTGGTTCCTTCAGGGGTTTTCCAGGGTTCTTTCTCCACCAGTTATACTGGCCGCCATGTATAGCCTATATTGTGCTGAAAAATGGCATTAAAGCCTACAACAACAACTATATCATCAAATCTCTCTCTCTCTCTCTCTCTCTCAAAGAAAACCTTTAGGTCCAAGATATACTCTCAAAAAGCTGCCAAACACTTGCTCTTATATCCTGTTCACTCTAAGGCAGAGTTGTCATCCAGGTGGTTTCTGTACTTAACAATTTGCTGTAAAAACTTCCAGAGTTGTCATCCAGGTGATTTCCATACTTAACAATTTGCTATAACTCAACTGCAGAGTTGTCATCCAGGTGATTCCCATACTTACCAATTTTGCTCCAATTCATCTGCAGTTGTCATCTGTGTGATTTCTATACTTAACAACTTGCTGTAACTCAGGTACTTATCAATTTGCCGTAACTCATCTGCAGAATTGTAATCAGGGTGATTCCCATACTTACCGATTTGCCGTAACTCTTTTTAATGCCCAAGCCTTTCTTGACTCTATCCCACAAAGAAGTATCTACAGCACTCTCTATGACTGTACTTTGCTGTCTCTGAAATGATTTTTAAGTATGTATTTAAAGAACACACAAAGTGTACTATCACTTTTCCACTTATATCTGTCTAGTATCAATTCAAGTACACCCAACTACACAGTAAAATCACCAGGATTGAATGGTAGAGTTGGGTCTAATCTACAATGTACATATGCTGCAGGGTAATAGACTTAATTGATTTAAGACCCATGATGTTACTACCTGCACAAAATGGCAAGGTGAAATCACATTGAAGGTGTAACTGAGTGAAAGTAACACTAGGGGAGGGAAGTAAAGCTAGAAGAGGAAATTTCACAAGCATGGCTCACTGAACAACACTCAGCAGCACCTTACAATAAAACAAGTGAAATATGGACCATACTCTTTGTACATACTGAATATATAAGATCTAAAACTAAATCAGTAAAATCCGAATAGCTCTAGGTATTATTCAGGTATTAGGTAATATAATTCTCTGGTCTTAAACAAAGTAATAGAAAGAGGCAAAAACCAACAAGTTTATTAAGATGAACAGATAAATGTGTTTATGTAAGTATTACCACTCTATGGTCTTAAACTAAGTAACAGAAAAAAGCAAAAACCAACATTTTAAAAAAGAATTCCAATTATAATTTATTTGACAAGAATGCAAGTTAAAATTTAAAATTAACCTACAGTATTGTGAATTAAATCCCAAATAGTCCTAAAAGTTGTATCAAAAATCCAAAACTATACAGAACTCCAAACAAGTTCCAGTGGTGTTCCAAATGAAATCCAATCTAGAGTGCTGATGTGCCAATGAACTTGAATACTGTTGATATGCTAACAGTCTTGGAGTATCACAATGATATAATCCAAAACATCTTCAAATAAATTCACAATAATTTCAAATTAGTTACTTAGTCCTGAAGTTTACAAGCACCTTGTAATTCCTATTAATATTTAAAATAAATAAAATCCTCCCAAATAATAACTGAACTTAGAACATAACAAAACCACTGTTGCCATTACAAATGTTTAAAATAGGAATAATTTTGTTATTCATTACCTTTTATAAAAGACTAAGACACAATTTCAGAGCCAGGATGAGGGCCAAATATTCATTTCTAAATCATTCTAATGTGTAAGTAAGATCAAATCCTTCACAGAGATTTTGACAGCCAACCATACAGAATTCAGTGTGACCACAGAATTTCCAAGTTAGCATGTTTAGTAAATGAAATCACCTCATCCCAAAGTAAAAACACACAATGAACAAAATTTACTCTTTAGTATATCGTCTACTAGATGACCCCTGTAATCTATAACACTGGTCAACAGTGAAATCATTATTGACTTGAAAAGGCCCTAATCTGTAGTATTTTGGTGTGCCGAACACGAATATAACCGTGAAAAATTTGTATTGGCTCTCGTTTTGAAGATATTCATATACCTCATTTTCTATGTTTCACTGTGTAAATTTCTCCAGTAGGACTGCAGCAACATCCGGAATAATGATGTAACATTGCATAATACCATCATGCTCACATCATCCACAGTTGATTGCATCATTTTCTGATGCAATGCAATACTAATGCCATGCGGCTGCTGAAGTAAGTTGACGTCAGCAGTGTACTATACATGTGTAGGCCTATTATACTAATGCCAGGCGGCTGCTGAAGCTGACGTAAGCAGTGTACTATATAAAGCCCAATCAGATAGGTTCAGCATTTAAAATATTTTAGACGTTGTGCGAGACAGTTCAAGCTACTGTTACATAAAACTTATTATTTTATCCATTTACGTACAATAAAGAACAGTAATGCCTCGAAAGTGTGTTAATACCGCGGACAATTTTTGCTATATTTGTGGGGAAGTGACATTTGCCAACCAGAAGAAAAGTATCAATTCTCAAGTGAAGAAGGCATATCATCTTTACTTCGGATGCAAGGTTGGTGACCAAGACAAGCCTTGGGCTCCGCATATATGCTGTGCTACATGTACAACACAGCTTTCACAGTGGTTGAATTGCAAAAGGTCATCAATGCCGTTTGCAGTCCCAATGGTGTGGAGAGAGCCAAGCAACCACCTAAATGACTGTTACTTCTGCTTGGTTCCTCCTCTTTCCGGCGGAATAACGAAGCGAAAGAAGTCGAGAATAGTCTACCCAAACATTCCGTCTGCATTGAGACCAGTTCCACATGGTGAGGGACTTCCTATTCCAGAACCTCCAGCAGAATATTCTCTTGATTCATCTGACGAAGACAAAGGTGAGTCGACCTGTTCTTCTCCTGGTCCATCAGCATGCAGTGATCCAGATTTTCACTGTGGTGCATCATCAACCCCACACAGAATAACACAGGAAGAACTAAATGACCTGATTCGTGATTTGGACTTATCAAAGAACAAGGCAGAATTGCTAGGATCAAGACTCCAACAATGGAATCTTCTAGAAGAAGATGTCACAATTACTGCATATCGAAAGCGCCACCAGCAATTGGAGCCTTTCTTCAGAAAGGAAAGTAATCTGATATTCTGTTCCGATATTGAGGGCCTCATGAATGCTTTAAAAATCACTCATGACCCACAAGAATGGAGACTATTTGTGGACTCTTCGAAACTGAGTCTCAAGGCTGTGCTTTTGCACAATGGAAACATTCTTCCATCTATTCCAGTAGCGTATGTTGTCCACATGAAAGAGACATACGATAACTTAAGGCAGCTACTGAATTCCATTGAGTATAACAAGTACAGCTGGCACCTCTGTGGTGATTTGAAGGTAGTTGCCCTTTTAATGGGACTGCAGCAAGGATAAACAAAATACATGTGTTTCTTATGCGAGTGGGATAGCCGAGCAAGGGAAATGCACTACATGAGGAAGGAATGGACTCACAGGCAGAATGTAGCCATTGGAGAGAAGAATATCCAACACCCAGCTCTGGTTGAGGCTCAGAAAATCTTGCTACCACCCCTTCACATCAAACTAGGTTTGATGAAGAACTTCGTGAAAGCCATTGACCGGACTTTGCCAGCATTCCGATACCTGCATGAAAAATTCCCTCGACTCAGCGAAGCAAAGATTAAAGAGGGAGTTTTTGTGGGTCCTCAGATTCGAGAGCTTTTCAAAGATGACCGGTTCAACAACTTGCTGGAAGGTGACGCGAAACAAGCATGGAATGCTTTTCGCCTAGTTTCTACAAACTTCCTCGGAAATGTTAGGGCAGAAAACTATAAGGAACTAGTAGAAGACATGTTGATGAAGTATAAGAAACTTGGCTGCAATATGTCTCTAAAGATTCACTTCCTTCATTCCCATTTGGATTTCTTTCCTAGCAACTGTGGTATTGTTAGTGATGAACACGGCGAACGTTTTCATCAAGATATCGCAACAATGGAACAAAGATACCAGGGAAAATGGTCCACTACAATGCTGGCTGACTACTGCTGGACACTCCTCAGAGATGCTCCCGAACAGCTGTACAAGAGACAGGCGAAGAAATCTAAGATGTAGTCAATGACTTGATTTTTTATAGGTAGGCTATTACAGTTGACCTTTTACTATTGGAATGCATTTCGTTATGTAAACATTAATTTCTTGCAGATTACAAAAAAAACTAGAGCCAATTTTGCAATTTGACTGTCATATTCGTGTTCAGCACATAAAAATTGATAAGAATTGACTAATTTTATTTCAGTAACATGACTTTTGTAAAAATTTGTTGTCCAGTGTAATCATAAAAATTAACACATTATGAGTATACATAATACTAAGCTAAAAAGTGAAAAACTAGGGGAATTTAAAGTATTGTGAATTAAATCCCAAATAATCTGAAAGTATAGTGTTCCATATGAAATCCAATACAGAATGTGCGGATGTACCAATAGTCTTGAATGAGCTGATGTGCCAAGTCCTGATGTGTCACAATGGTATAAACCAAAACTTCTTTGAATGAATTCACAATAATCCCAAAATAATGATTTAGTCCAAAATGTTAATGAGAACTTTTAGTTCCAAAAAATAGTTCTTAAAAGAATGATTCCTCTCAAATTATATCTGAACACAATAGTAAATAATTCCAACTGAACATAATTTTGTTTACTTCAAACTTATAAAAAAATATAAAGAGACAATAAAATGACTAGGATAAGAGTCAAACATTTGCTACCAGAACATTCTAAATTCTGTAAATAAGGCCAAACGCTGAACTAAACTATCAGTAAACAACTTATTTATAAATTACAAACATGACAAAAAACATGTAGGCCACAACTATTCTACCCTCCATTTTGGACGAAGGTCAAGTATATAATACAAATTAAATATATCTCATGGTACAAAAACGGCACACAATACAAAGGTGATCTATATATGTAAACAAATTAGCTTGCTAACATTTAAATGCCTAAACTGAGTGGTTTTGGTCAAATCTTGTAATCAAGATTCTCAAGATGGACTAACATGTATGCGGACAGATGTATATATTGAAACAGCTGGACTGACAAATGTATATAGTAATACAGTTGGACTGCCATGTAAATATTCACAGAGATCAACTGACTGATGTATATATTAATACAGACGGACTGAGACAAAAACATCCACACACACACACACACACACACACACACACATATATATATATATGTATGTATATATATATAAATATATATATTGTAATACAGATGGACTGAGAGATATATATATATATATATATATATATATATATATTAATACAGATGGACTGAGAGATGCATATTTCATACACGCTGACTGATGTAAATATTCATAAACAGAGATCAACTGACAGATATATATATATCAAAAAGATCAACTGACAGTTGTATATATCAGAATTTCATAATCAATTGTAATTGGTTACTAAGAGCAAATTTTACTTTTTGTTTGTTATACAATATCTTTGCTACGGACTTCAAAATGTTAATCTGATAAAAATAGGACATTTTTTTCTAATATGTTTTTTTTGTTTTACAACATTGCTAAATGAAAGCAACTTTTTTAATGACTTATCAGTTTTATGTAACTGAAAATCTGTTGCAATCCCCAAAACCCTTTCATTCATTAGCGATGTGTCTATCATTTAAAGTAAAGAATGACAAGGTTTTCTTGTTTGTCATTAATTTTAAATACATGTACTACAAAGAAATTTACATTTAAACTGAGAAAAGTCATCAAAATTATTTTTCAATTAACTCTAAAATTTAGCATCAAAATCATGTAATCATGATGATATGTTCTTAATTAAGTTTGCACCTACTGAATATGGTATGGTTTTAGTTTTGTAAGTTGTGAAGGGAATAAATAATTCAAATCAAGTGTATTTGATTGGAAGTCCTATAAAGCTTACCATCTACCCAGGAGTTTTACTAACCTTTGTGTTTTGCATGCAACTAAAAAGAATTAGTCTCCCTTTCCACACAACTGATCATGGAGTTTCACAACTGATAATATTGCTGGTTCAATCAACCAAATGATTATCTATTATAATCGATAATTAGAACAACACTAATTAATAGAGCTGGATGACAGATTACATTTTCATACATATCAACTTACATGTATATATTCATGCAGCTGTACTGACAGATATTAATAGATCCAGATCTGTATTAACACACATGGACTGACATGTATATATTCTAAAAATTGGACTAACATGCATATATTTGTATAGATGGATAGATCTATGAACCAAGTCAATATGTCCCTTCTGCAAACAATGCAGGCATAAAATACATCTCATGGATTTTGTAGAAACAGTCCAATTAGGGCAATTTACAGCATGTTTCCTTATTGATGTTATAAATTGTTAAATTTACAAAGGAAAGCATGATGGAGGAATGGACAGACAAAGCATTTTTGTATCCTATGCCAACAAGAAATTGTTGGTCATTAAAACAAAAGTAGTATCTCACTGTGTTTGTGTTTCCCTGTAGGCATGGCACCATAACCTTGCTCCAAGTGGATTGACGACAATGTTGAATCTTGGAACCTTGTTGCTCACAGTTTGACAGGAAATCTGTTTGACTTAATCTCATATAGTTCTTTACCTGGAAAATACATCTCATAATCACATACGTCAACATTACAAACCTACTGCAAGATTCACACAAATGGGCCCAATCAGGTGAAATAACAGCTGTTGGCCATCAATTATTCAATTATTTGTCTATAAGCTTGGAAAGCTAAGTTGACTCTGAACTGCCATGAAAAAGAAAATACACCAACCCCCCATAATAAAAAGAAGATATTGTATATATTGTCTTTAAATTAAAAAAACTAATGTTGTAAGCATAAAACTAGAAATGTTTCATTTAGATCAACTTTAATTGGTGCTGATGTTATGTATATTTGATTTAACTGTTTATAAGTTTTACAATCTTTTTATTTCAATTTCATTACATATGAAAGTAATATGATTTTGTTTACTAAGAATGTGATATTTTCCAGAAATTAGCTTGACCAGACTATTCAGTTGAAAACACCTAAAAATAGTATCTTCTTGCTGACCTAGTTCCTGGTCTTGATTGAGAATCAAGTAAACAATTTCTTTTTTTTAATTCATTAATTTTTGCTGGGCCGGCAATAGTCTGAGGTTCATATGACCCTTGTCACCCCATTTTTGATATTTAGACATTTTTATGTAGGCGTGTAGGGTCACATTCCATTCCCTATCAAAAAGTTGTAATTCACTGACACTTTTTTTGGCATGGGTTGCCGCTTACTAGCTGGCCCAGCAAACTTGAATGACCTTTCATCGAGACATACCTGCATGAAATTAATAGGAATGATTTATTTTCTAAGAAATTGCAATCATAACATTTGTTCTGTCTTTAATCCGCTGACAGACAAGATGAAAGAACATCATTGCTGAAATTTGACCTGGATCTGGCCATTTGCATTCCTAGTCAAATGACTAAACAACTCTCGCAACCTACATGGCAATGACATCAGAGGTCATAGTCACGTGATATCAACAATAAACAATTTCTAGTGTTGCTGTAGGTAAACAAATCAAACATAAATGAAAGTCAGGTAATTTTTATAGAAAAATGAAAACACAAACTTCTCAAAATATTTATTGTAAAAACAACAACCAAATATCTGTAAATGTTGCAGCAATCTGAAGAAAACAAGATTCACTAGTTCAGAGAACATGTGTCAATGTGGTAGTCATGTGACTAGAACAAAAACATCGCTGACATGTGCTTGGTACTTCATGAAAATGGTTTGCTTCACTCTGCTGCGATACTGCCAGTTTCTGGTTGTTGTTCTCAGAATAAATATGTTGAAAATTAGATATGCATTATATTTAGTTAAGTGACTTCTATATAATATGTCCAAATTCTATGTACAACAACTTTGGAAATTTGTTTATTGTCCATATCATGTGACTATATAATCTCTGTTGTAACTGTTGGTTGTGACATTTGCATAGTCCTTTGCTGGACTGGCTAGAAAGCAGCTACCCCATGCCGACACGAAATGGTGTTGGCAAATTCCAACTTTCAATAGGGAATGGACTCTGACCATACACCCCAACATAAATGTCCAAATATAAAAAATGGGGTGGCAAGAGTCAGAGGTAACTCTAGTCCTACATGTAAGATCTTGATGTTGATATTTACGTTGTGGGCATCAAGGTCTTACTACCTAACTATCGGCGCTGTGTAACGTGTTTTGATGTCAACTAACATCATTACGAAAGTCACATTCTCAGGAATATTTCACACAACTGACAACTAAAATAACGACGCTTTTCTACAAAGTAACACCATGTTTTAGTCAGGCTTTACTTACTCTGATGTCTTTTCTCTAATAAATTCAAATTCTCACAATAGAAATGGACCTGTTTTTAAGTTTCGTTGACCTACATTTCAGTTGGCTGTAAAGTGATGAAAGCCAGGAATGCTGAAATCGGGTAAAGTTGAAATATCGAATCGGGTGAAGTTGAAATATTATTCTTTAACAAAATGAATACAAAATATATTATGCCTATTGGAACTGTAAGCAACGGTTCATTTTGTTCAAGAAATATATCATCAACATGTATCTACTTGAACGGCAGACTACCATCACACTGCAACAAATTCAAATGTATGTCAATGGAACGTAAAAAGGCGTCCATTTGCTAGTATAATTTCATTCCGCCAAGATAACGACAGCACAGTAAGTATATTAATTACACTTAAATTAATGAAGTGTCGATATAGCCTGCCAAGTGTGTTAGATGTTCCTGAAACTTTGATTACTCATTCCGATGTCAACGAAATCGGAACACGCTATACAAAGTCGTTATCTGGATAATAAGACAGCACTAAAACAAAAACAACGTGTGCTATGTCTTATATTGTAGGACTAAGGAAACTTAAGACTATGGTCTTCATGACTTGTATGTCACATGATATCTGATTAGAAAGACATGCAAATTAAATGAAGTTAGATCCTCAAGATCAATCTTTAGTTACATTTTTTAGAGAGAAACTTCTGATAACTGTGCCCATATTGTGCGAGCCCAAAAGGTTATGTGCGAAACAATTCATCTTAGAACTCTCGCTGCTATCTTCCTACACCATCCACATGTTGCATAAATGTCATTTGGATCACCTTCATTCGGATCCTCCTCGTCTCTTTCGGTGCTAAGGCCGAGGACGCTTAGATTGGAGGTATTGCGATCACTTACACCGTTAAAAACAATGAAAGGAAACATTTTCTTTTGTTTGTTAATGCGATATAAATAGTTTTCTATCAGTTTATTTTTGGAACAAATTTAGTGCATAATTTTTGTATTCCCAAAATTACAATTATGCACATCATCTCTAAGCAGGATTCTTTGTTAATGCTGTTGGTGGTGCATATCAACAAAAACTGTCACGTGCACGTGTAAAGTACTTGGTCAACCACTGTGGTCCAACGTACAAGGTCCACAGCAGTGTAAAAGAGAATCAAGATCCTGACGTTTTTTGACGATGCTTGTATTCAGTCATGCAGTTTGAAAGAAATTAGCAAAGTTGACGGGGTTGGTCATCCCCAGGCAAACCAGGACGTTGCACTGACTTCCTTAACGATGAAATAATTATGTATACTATATAAAAAAAAAATGTAGGCATGCTATTCATTAGTCCTGCATGTAAGACTTTGGGCGTCATAGCACCTAAACAAAATTAGCATGTGCTATGCCCTACATGTAGGACTAACTAGTAATGTGGTGGTAATGTTCTTTGTCAACAGTCATTATGTTTTGTTTTTTTTTGTTGTTTTTTTACATTTGAGATTCTTTATGTTCGGTACATCTGATTATCATTTTTAGTATCCATTGAAATCGTACTTCATACTCTGATACTAGTCCTACATGTAAGACATAGCACAAGTTGATTTTGTTTAGGTGCTATGACGCCCAAAGCAATAATATTAACGTCAGGTCTTACATGTAGGACTAACACTGATACAGGTCATGTAGACATTCAGTACTGACTGTTACCGTAATGAGTGTTACAAGTCACGGCAAATGAAGTTTGGGTACCAAACAAACTATTGTAACACACCTCAGTTACAAACTCTTTGTTCCCATAAGGAATCAGATGCAAGCGGATGCTGCTTTGCTGTTACACTGGAACACTTGACAGTGGTCAGTACCCACTGATATGCTGATATGATTGTGTAATTTTGGTTTTATATATATATATATATATATATATATATATATATATATATATATATATATATTCTATGAAAAACTCAATGTCAGATTCATTGTTTTAACTCAGAGCATCAGTTTACACAAGAAGGTAACTGTTTTTTGTATTTTAGAACAATCTTTTGTCAAATTGTTCAACAAACAATGTGTGCATTCTACAAACCGACATTGTTTGCTATTTATTGTTCAGTGGCAAATGTTAGGGAAGTCATACAAGACCAGATGTAGGGATCACAAAAGTTACAAACTTTTGCTCAAAAGGACAATCTTTTAAAGGTACAGCAAAAGTTAAGGATCACAAAAGAACTGCAAACTATGCCATAGCTGACATTATTGGATGGTATGGGCTGACCATGACAGTAAATTAAAATTTAAATTAAACTTGTACAGAACAAATCTGTAATGAGCTGAATTTGTTCCATTGGAAAGCAAAGCCTGGACCCAAGAGTACAAGAAACAGTTTTTATGTTCATATTTGATACCACATCAACCTAAAACAAAGAAGAAAAAATATAATTCCTTCAGTTAGATGAAAAAGTAAATAACCTCTAGATAGCTATGCAGTGCATGTGACAGTATATGGTCATAGACCATTTTCACTTTTGCCTTTTCTGTTCTTGCTAATTAGGCAGAAGTCAGTTACTATAATTGATTACTTAAATCATAACAAAGGTTTGACTCAGGAAGATATATCCATTGTAATCTAAAAGCATATTTTTCCAAATGAAGTGATATTTCAGTCTTGATCATACTTCCAAGAATTTGCTGAAAAGTTTAAGCAACTGGTAAATCAGTTATTATTTTAAAAATCATATTTTTTGTATTCATTGCATCATTATTCAGATATTTATTCATAATAGTTCAAAAGTTAACATAATAACGTGTACGACAATAATAGATGAGTCTTACAGCAGCTGGTGATTGAGGGCATTATTCATTATTTTAATTATTATTATTAATTATTATCATGATTATACTTAAAATTTTTAATTATTATTTTTATAATTAAATAATTTTCTGTTCTAAATCTGTTAAAGAATGTTAACTGTGGTAAAAAAGGAAGAGAATGTATAGGTATTTGAACAGTTTTGAAAATGTTTTCTCGGGTTGTAGTTTTAAATAAAAACATTTTCATTGTTGTACTTAACATTCAATCTAGGTTGAAAATAAGATATGATTGAAATCAACATTTTCATCACTGTGTGATGCCATACAGTTAGTTCTGTCTTGGTGTGCCGTAAAACTAACCCCACAAACAAACTTAAGTTAATGTTAGCTGTTTTAGTTGACCTCCAAGTGTTCACCTTGACCTGTACTCGCATGATCTGGTATAGTGAAGTATGACCTCATAATGTAGTAAAAATAGCACTGATTATATAAATAAGCATGATAACACCATCTGTACTGTGATCCATTACAGTTGCATACATGGTAGTAATGAAACAATAAGAATATAATCCATTTGATTCATCCCCATATTCATTGATCTGATAAGATCATGTAATATAATGGCTGTCCCTTTCCCCATATACATTTTTTTAATATTGATCTGATAAATAAGAGTAAGTTCATTGCATATGCTGTCTGTTTCCACATTTGATAATTTGAAAAACATGTACTAAACAGCTAGATGCAATTCGAGATATTTGCCATCCCAGCTGTTTTTGTGATATGTTACTTGACTTGAGCCCAATATGTTTAACTCAGTTTTTCACTGAGCATTGGTATTTAAGTGTCTAACATTTGGAGGTGTATATACCTCAGTTTGATAATATCGTTTGCCAGTATATTAAAAATCAGGCTTCAGATGAAACACAGTGCTAAAACAAATTAGATAACCTAATGCCCCAGAGGCTCTCTAATATCAGATTGGGCCCCTCCTATATTCTGTGTGAGGAGCCCTTCAGGCTTGTAGAAGAAAGCTTAGATCGCACTGATAAAAAATGGAAATTTATTTTCAAGATGTTGACATACATTACATCCAAAACCCCTGACAAGGTAGTGTTTTGAAAAATATGGTTTTTACTAATCTTTGAAAATAGAACAATAAATAACTCAGTATATGCATTACATGTATAAATGGTATGGAGTCATGATTGGAGCTAATGTAATATTATTCTTATGCCAAAAAACTTGTTATCACTTAATCCATACATAAGATTTTTGGTTGGTTAGGAAATTTTTATGCATATACTAATGACTTGAATTTATGTGTATGTCCCAGAAGCAGTTGTTCCGATGTTTTAATGTTGTTTAACCATTTTTTTTGCAGTTATAGCTGTTTAGGGTTCTTTTGTTTGCATATTTAGGGACCACTAGTTCCTTTCTTTCTTCTTTGATTACTCTGTTGGCAACAGTGGTTAGAGCATCTACCTTGGATGCAGGAGGTCATCGGTTCAAACTCTGGCCAAGTCATCGCAAAAACTTATAAAAATGGTACTAACAGCTAGCTCTTGGCACTCAGCACTAAGAGATTAGTGTTAGGACTAATCGGCCTAGTGTCATGCTAATGTCTTTGGACAGGACATGATACTACATGTCTGCAGCATGATGCCCCAATGCTAGACATCACTATAAACTTCCACACTGCAGACATTGTTTAAAGCTACATTAAAAATCCAAATTACGCAGGCACATTCTTCTTTGTCTTAATCTTTCACGCATTTATCATTTCTTTTCATTCCACTTTTATGGCTCATACTTACCTGTTTATGAAATCTACTTGTCTATAAAGACTGCTTTTGTGTGATCACCTGCATGGTCAATATAGATATACTAGTACACATTTTTGGGTGCATTTTTGATGCAATCAGCAACGTTAAGTTACGGTAAAATTTTCTGATATTTTTCTTACCTCAAAACTGCCAATAGGTGTTTCTTTTACTGGCAAGATAACTGGATCATGGAAGACTTGAGTGTACAAATTGAATTCTTACCTCTTTTGGGGTTTTATTTTGTAGGATATCAGTTTGGAGACAGAGATGGCAGAATCTGAATTTATTGTAATCAATGGACTCGCAACACAGGTCCTCAGATATGGAGTTATATCCAAGAAGGCAGAAAGAAAGTTCCTGTTTCTCATTATTCCAGGTACATTTACCAGGGTTCAAGTTATTCATATAACTAAATGCCAGGGGTCTTACTAAATCCATATTGGGTGTCACTTTTATTACAAGAAAGTTGCTCATCAGAGCCTGTGCCCCCCCCCCCCCCCAGTGCTATCTAATTGATCCTGCTAATGAAATAATGCAATTTTATTTTGAAATTCTTGAAAGAGACTGGTAAAATATTGATACACTGGTCCCCCCTGGTCACCCCACCCCATATATCCCTCCACATTAAGAAGATCACCTGATTAAAAGCTATAAAGTATATGCATACAAAAAAGCAAGTGATCAGTGAAAGGGGAACAGTATTCTCTCTGTTCTCAGTATTTCACGGGTTTCCTATAATTAATGCTAACTTTTACACCATGAATAACAATAAGCTGTCCCTAGCTAATGCTGACTTGGTAATGCATTGCTAGCTAAATATGCAGTGAGCAGTACTTTTGTTTGATCACTAAGCTTACCTAGGGTATTAGTGACTTAAAATCCCCCAAATACAGTGTTTCTTTTGCCCTAAAGGAACGGAAGTCAATACATTATATTTATTTCAAATTGTTGGTAGCCACTGATTTTATTGATGCCAAGTGTTTTCTGTAATTGTGAGACAGTGACACCTTGAGTACTATCACACAAATGTGTTTACAAACTTGAAGTTACTGTTTTTGTAGAGTAAAATTGAAAAAAGATAAATGATCCGTGGTCTTTGTTTTTGTTTTTAAAATTTAATCAAGAAACATGAGGTTTGTGCAGCATTGAGAACACATAAGTACTCCAAGGCCCTCAAACACTTATCCCTGCATACAGGTCATGATTAAATACATGCTATACATTGACCCGAAGACATACATTCAGAAATCACAAGAGCAGAATTTATCACCTAAGCATGCAGAAATTGTGAAATTTTTGGAAACGTCATTAGCTATTAGCCCTTTTTCAGCAGAAGGTAAATGAGGATTCAGTGACCAATGTCACTTTTTATAAGAGACAAACCATTTAATTTTTCTTGATGTGTTTGTGTGTTTTGGAATTTTTTTACGTAGCTTTAACAGTTCTTTACTTGTATCACTAAAGTGTCTGCATTGAGGCAGTTTATAGTGATGTCTAGCACTGGGGCATCATGCCGCAGATCTGTAGCATGATGCCCATCCAGTCACATTATACTGACACCAGGACAACTAGTCCTAACACTAACCCTTTAATGCAGAGTGCCTAGTGAGGCAGCTGTTAGTACCATTTTTATGTTCTGATACGACTCAGCCGGAGTTCGAATCACAACCTCCTGCATCCAGTGTGGATGGTCTAACCACTTGGCCACCACATCGGTCAATTTTTGTTGATGAAGTGGGTGTGTCGGTTTAATATAAAACAATATGGCCTACTTGAGCAAGTGGATTTTTAGTCAGACAAGTTTTTTTTATTTTTTAAGATTTGCCCTGCATTATGTGAAATATTTTGAGAGATGAATAAATATGAGCCAGGTCAGGGCCTCTGCTAGGCTCCACATTTGTCGCCAAATGTGAAAGAATTTTGAAAGTGGCACTACTTTTTACTGACTGGTGAAAGTTGTTGGCAACAAATTTTTATAAAGTAAATTTTTTATTTTTCATTTATATAAGCGACTTGGGCCACTTGTTACCTGTTTTCAATATCTGTGGCAGTCAGTGGATCATGCCGGTAGATGATGAATAAGATATTATTAGAACATGATTGCAGCTAACTGCAAGCTATCAGTGGGTTTTGAGAAGCAAATGTGATTAATAGCAAACAAGGAATGACCGAGGGATATACTGTCTTGTTGAACTGGTTGGCAAAAGGTTTCAGTGTCATTTGCGTATGTTGTTAATTTATGTTTGTTGCAAACTGTGAGTGTGAGATGCACTTTGGACTGCTTAGTGTTTTATGGATTATTTACTTAGACAACATGTTTTTGTGGTCTGAACTTGATTCATTAATGCGTGATACCACTACAAGGATGCCAGTCATGGACTGTAATGGGCTCAAGTCACTTATACCAATTAAACATTTACTTTATAGAACACATCTGTACCAAACACAAAGAATATGGCTAATTAGCTCTGGAAACAAAGATTTATATCCAGCTGCATCTGAGGCAGCATCAGGTTACTTGTTGCCCCTATTTCTATTGCAGACTGAGAGAGGGGGTTCAGTCACCAGAATCAGGGACCCCTAGTGGTCTTGTTGTTGTGGGGTTTAACGCCATTTTTCAGCACATGATAGGCTATATATGGCGGCCAGTATTAATGGTGGAGGAAGAACCTGGGAAGAACCACTGACCCACGAGAAGCTACTAGCAAGCTTTCTCACATACCCACATTCGCCGAATCCTAGACTCGAACCCACGCAGACAGAGGTGAGATGGCAGTGATCTGTAGCGGAGAGCACTTTAGACCACTCGGCCACTCAGCGCCCCCCCCCCCCCATGTGGTCTAAAGCGCTCTCTGTTACAGATCACTGCCATCTCACCTCTGTCTGCATTGGTTCAAGCCTAAGATTCTGCCAGTGTGGGTATATCAGAAAGCTTGCCAGTAGCTTCTCATGGGTCGGTGGTTCTTCCCTGGGTTTTCCCGGGTTCTTCCTCCACCATTAATACTGGCCGCCATGCATAGCCTGTCATGTGCTGAAAATGGCATTAAACCCCACAACAACAACAACAGTTGCCAGAATCTGATCAAAACAAACTTACAAGATTCTATGGATATATCTGCCCCCAAAAATTTAAAGCAAATTTCTGTTGAGAATTTTTGATTTCCGGAAGGCTTTTAAGAAATGGTCTGGGGAAAAAATGTGGCCGATACTGATGAAGTTTCAGTGACATTGTTCATAAAGACTAAGCAGTATTTTGTATTGTCAGTTATAAAAAAAACACTGGAGGTGGAATGATTCATATATACATATATATTGATGCATCAGTAATTTTGATGCACCAAAACACATATTGATACAGATGGCAGAAAATCAATACAAAATTACACTTGCAAGTTATTTTAATCTTCAGCAGTCATCAACAATTATTAGTCATTTGCTTTGTTCTTCTGTAAATTGAGAATTTATCTGAGAGCTGTTTGAACAGGCAGTTGTTTTGCTTAGTTAAAAATGACCACTCATTGGCCATTTAGAAATTAACATCATTGCAAGTATAGTGGGTCATAATATTACCACCCACCCCACACACCGCCGACTCCATGGCCATTATTTTATCCCAGCAGTTTATCACAAAGTAGCCACAGTGTCATCTAACCCTTACCACTATATATTTTACATTTAGACATTTGCGTTGGGTGTAGGGTCAGAGCCAATCAAAAAGTTTGAATTCGCTGATTAAATGCAGTATCAGCCTGGGGTAGATGTTTTCAAGCCAGCCTTGCAAACTTGAACAACCTTACTTCAGGCCATACCTGCATGAAATCAATGGGAAGATTATTTATAATTGTGACTATAACATTCATTATATCTTTAATCTGCTGACAGACAAGGTGATACTACAGTATTGAGGAAATTTGACCTAAATCTTGCCATTTGCATTGCTAGTCAGTCACATGCCATCAGTAATTGTTAAACTAACTTGTATTGGCACAATGTGCCCTGGAACAAGCATTATGTAGTAGTTTGACTCTTGTGTCAAGGAAGTTTTACAAATTAAAATATGTTTTTTAAAATGCTTGCTTCCTAGAAAACCCCAAATGGCTGATTCCCAACATGGTTCATCTTCAGATGGCGATTTTATTCTGTATTAGTTATGGTATTAGTTATGATTACAATAATTTTTAAGGTCATCAAGTATGTCAGAAGCTTGGAAAAAGAGCCTGAAAATGGTATTTAAATACGAGTCCTGTGTACATGTTGGATAGATAAAAATATAAAGCATGCCGGCCACTAAATCACCATTTTAGCAAATGTAAAAAAGGCAGAATACCTAGCCAAATTAAAATACAAACAATGTAAAAGTAGAATTCAATTTTCATTTTCTCAAACACTTTAGTGCTGTGGGATCATGTCTTACAAGACTATATTTCCCTACAGAGCTTAAAATAAACAGAATAAATGAGAATGAAAACATATTAATACAGGTGTTTCATAACTCACAAGAGGAAGGAATGGTATCATTTACAAAATATAAAAACTTTAATATATATTTCCCTGGCAAAATATTTATATTTACCTTTAGGTTTGTATTACGTCTGTAATTAGTGAAGGTGTTTTTGAAACTAGTTGGCATATTGTATATAATTGACTATTATAAGCCAGAAGAAGAACTGTCATCTCAGCTCTTCAGTAATGTTTATTCTGTCTGTAGTTTTTTTAATTTCTTTACCATTTGTGTTTATGAGAAAATATGTATTTATCCATCAGTTGTCAGTACTAATTATGTTGTATGTGTTGAACATAAATACACTTGTATTGCATACTGATAATTAACTCATGCTTGTATTGCATACTAATAATTAGCTCATGCTTGTATTACATACTGATAATTAACTCATGCTTGTATTGCATACTGATAATTAACTCATGCTTGTATTGCATACTGATCGGGGTCATGAGTGGCTGTGTGGTTTAAAGTGCTAACAATTACTTATCACTGCCTTCTCACCTCTGTCTGCATGGGTTTGAGTTATGGATTCGGCCAATGTGGATATGTGAGAAAGCTTTGCCAGTAGCTTCTCATGGGTTGGCGGTAACTGTTCTTTCTGGGGTTTTCCCAAGTTCTTCCTCCAGCGTTTATACTGGCTGCCATGTATAGTCTATCTTCTGCTGGAAAATGGTGTTAAACCCTACAACAACAATAACAGCATACTGATCATTAAACCACAGTTGTATTGCAGAATGATCATTAACCCACATTTATATTGCATAATAACCATTAACCACACTTGTATTGCATAACAATCATTAACCCACACTTATATTGCAGAATGATCATTAACTCATGCTTGTATTGCATAACAACCATTAACCACACTTGTATTGCATAACAATCATTATCACACTTATATTGCATAACAACCATTAACCCACACTTGTATTGCAGAATGATCATTAACCATACATGTTTTGTGTAGCAAACACAGACTCACACTTGTATTGCATAAGAACCATTAACCACACTTGTATTGCATAACAATCATTAACCACACTTGTATTGCAGAACAATCATTAACCACACTTGTATTGCATAACAACCATTAACCACACTTATATTGCATAACAATCATTAACCCACACTTGTATTGCAGAATGATCATTAACCATACATGTTTTGTGTAACAAACACTGACTCAACACTTGTATTGCATAACAATCATTAACCCATGCTTGTATTTCATAACAATCATTGACTCTCAGTTGTATTACATAACAGTCATTAACCACACTTGTATTGCATAACAATCATTATCACACTTGTATTGCATAACAATCATTAACCCACACTTGTATTGCATAACAATCATTAACCCACACTTGTATTCCATAACAACCATTAACCACACTTGTATTACTTAACAACCATTAACCACACTTGTATTGCATAACAATCATTAACCCACACTTGTATTGCATAACAACCATTAACCACACTTGTATTGCATAACAATCATTAACCACATTTGTATTGCATAACAATCATTAACCACATTTGTATTGCATAACAATCATTAACCCACACTTGTATTGCATAACAACCATTAACCACACATGTATTGCATAACAATCATTAACCACATTTGTACTGCATAACAATCATTAACCCACACTTGTGTTGCAGAAAGGTCATTAACCATACATGTTTTGTGTAACAAACACTGACTCACACTTGCATTGCATAACAGTCATTAACCCATGCTTGTATTTCATAACAATCATTGACTCTCAGTTGTATTACATAACAGTCATTAACCACACTTGTATTGCATAACAATCATTAACCCACACTTGTATTGCATAACAATCATTGACTCGCACTTGTTTTTCATAACAGTCATTAACCACACTTGTATTGCATAACAATCATTAACCACACTTGTATTGCGTAACAACCATTAACCCACATTTGTATTGCATAACAATCATTAACCCACACTTGTGTTGCATAACAACTATTAACCCACATTTGTATTGCATAATAATCATTAACCCACACTTGTATTGCATAACAACCATTAAGCACCCTTGTACTGCACAACAACCATTAACCACATTTGTATTGCATTACAATCATTAACCCACACTTGTATTGCATAACAATCATTGACTCGCACTTGTTTTTCATAACAATCATTAACCACACTTGTATTGCATAACAATCATTAACCACACTTGTATTGCATAACAACCATTAACCCACATTTGTATTGCATAACAATCATTAACCCACACTTGTGTTGCATAACAACTATTAACCCACATTTGTATTGCATAATAATCATTAACCCACACTTGTATTGCATAACAACCATTAAGCACCCTTGTACTGCACAACAACCATTAACCACATTTGTATTGCATAACAATCATTAACCACACTTGTATTGCATAACAATCATTAACCCACACTTGTATTGCATAACAACCATTAACCACACTTGTATTCCATAACAATCATTAACCACCTTTGTATTGCATAACAATCATTAACCCACATTTGTATTGCATGACAACCATTAACCACACATTTATTGCATAACAATCATTAACCACATTTGTACTGCATAACAATGATTAATCCACACTTGTATTGCAGAATGATCATTAACCATACATGTTTTGTGTAACAAACACTGACTCACACTTATATTGCATAAGAATCATTAACCCATGCTTGTATTTCATAACAATCATTGACTCTCAGTTGTATTATGTAACAGTCATTAACCACTCTTGTATTGCATAACAATCATTAACCCACAATTGTATTGCATAACAATCATTGACTCACACTTGTTTTTCATAACAATCATTAACCACACTTGTATTGCATAACAATCTTTCACCACACTTGTATTGCATAACAACCATTAACCCACATTTGTATTGCATAACAACCATTAACGCACACTTCTGTTGCAAAGCAATCATTAACCACACTTGTATTGCATAACAATGATTAACCACACTTGTTTTGCATAACAACCATTAACCCACATTTGTATTGCATAACAACCATTAACCACACTTGTATTGCATAACAATCATTAACCACATTTGTATTGCACAACAATCATTAACCCACACTTGTATTGCATAACAACCATTAACCACATTTGTATTGCATAACAACCATTAACCACATTTGTATTGCATAAGAATCATTAACCCACACTTGTATTGCATAACAATCATTAACCACACTTGTATTGCATAACAACCATTAACCCACATTTGTATTGCATAACAATCATTAACCCACACTTGTGTTGCATAACAACTATTAACCCACATTTGTATTGCATAATAATCATTAACCCACACTTGTATTGCATAACAACCATTAAGCACCCTTGTACTGCACAACAACCATTAACCACATTTGTATTGCATAACAATCATTAACCACACTTGTATTGCATAACAATCATTAACCCACACTTGTATTGCATAACAACCATTAACCACACTTGTATTCCATAACAATCATTAACCACCTTTGTATTGCATAACAATCATTAACCCACATTTGTATTGCATGACAACCATTAACCACACATTTATTGCATAACAATCATTAACCACATTTGTACTGCATAACAATGATTAATCCACACTTGTATTGCAGAATGATCATTAACCATACATGTTTTGTGTAACAAACACTGACTCACACTTATATTGCATAAGAATCATTAACCCATGCTTGTATTTCATAACAATCATTGACTCTCAGTTGTATTATGTAACAGTCATTAACCACTCTTGTATTGCATAACAATCATTAACCCACAATTGTATTGCATAACAATCATTGACTCACACTTGTTTTTCATAACAATCATTAACCACACTTGTATTGCATAACAATCTTTCACCACACTTGTATTGCATAACAACCATTAACCCACATTTGTATTGCATAACAACCATTAACGCACACTTCTGTTGCAAAGCAATCATTAACCACACTTGTATTGCATAACAATGATTAACCACACTTGTTTTGCATAACAACCATTAACCCACATTTGTATTGCATAACAATCATTAAACCACACTTGTATTGCATAACAATCATTAACCCACACTTGTATTGCAGAATGATCATTAATCCATGCTTGTATTGCATAACAACCATTAACCACACTTGTATTGCATCACATTCATTATGACACTTGTATTGCATAACAACCATTAACCACACTTGTATTGCATAACAATCATTAACCTCACTTGTATTGCATAACAACCATTAACCACACTTGTATTGCATAACAATCATTAACCCACACTTGTATTGCAGAACGATCATTAACCCACACTTGTATTGCAGAATGATCATTAACCATACATGTTTTGTGTAACAAACACTGACTCACACTTGTATTGCATAAGAATCATTAACCCATGCTTATATTTCATAACAACCATTAACCCAAACTTGTATTGCATAACAATCATTATCACAGTTCTATTGCATAACAATCATTAACCCACACTTGTATTGCACAACAAGTATTAACCCACACTTGTATTGCATAACAACCATTAACCACACTTGTATTACTTAACAACCATTAACCACACTTGTATTGCATAACAATCATTAACCCACACTTGTATTTCATAACAATCATTAACCACACTTGCATTGCATAACAATCATTAACCACACTTGCATTGCATAACAATCATTAACCCACACTTGTTTTGCATAACAACCATTAACCACACTTGTATTGCATAACAATCATTACCACCCACACTTGTATTGCATAACAACCATTAACCACACTTGTATTGCATAACAATCATTAACCACATTTGTATTACATAACAATCATTAACCCACACTTGTATTGCATAACAATCATTAACTACATTTGTATTGCATAACAATCTTTAACCACATTTGTATTGCATAACAATCATTAACACACACTTGTTTGTATTGCATAACAACCATTAACCACATTTGTATTGCATAACAATCATTAGCCCACACTTGTAATTCATAACAATCATTGACTCACTTGTTTTGCATAACAGTCATTAACCACACTTGTATTGCATAACAATCATTAACCCACACTTGTATTGCATAACAATCATTAACCACACTTATATTGCATAACAATCATTAACCCACACTTGTACTGCATAACAACCATTAACCACATTTGTATTGCATAAGAATCATTAACCCACACTTGTATTGCATAACAATCATTAACCACATTTGTATTGCATAACAATCATTAACCCACACTTGTATTGCATAACAACCATTAACCACACATGTATTGCATAACAATCATTAACCACATTTGTACTGCATAACAATCATTAACCGACACTTGTATTGCAGAATGATCATTAACCATACATGTTTTGTGTAACAAACACTGACTCACACTTGTATTGCATAACAGTCATTAACCCATGCTTGTATTTCATAACAATCATTGACTCTCAGTTGTATTACATAACAGTCATTAACCACACTTGTATTGCATAACAATCATTAACCCACACTTGTATTGCATAACAATCATTGACTCACACTTGTTTTGCATAACAATCATTAACCACACTTGTATTGCATAACAATCATTAACCACACTTGTATTGCATAACAACCATTAACCCACATTTGTATTGCCTAACAATCATGAAACCACACTTGTATTGCATAACAATCATTAAACCACACTTGTGTTGCATAACAACCATTAAACCAGTTATATTGCATAACAATCATTAACCCACACTTGTATTGCACAACAACCATTAACCCACATTTGTATTGCATAACAATCATTAACCCACACTTGTATTGCATAACAACCATTAACCCACATTTGTATTGAATAACAATCATTAACCCACATTTGTATTGCATAATAACCATTAACCCACATTTGTATTGCATAACAATCATTAACCCACACTTGTATTGCAGAATGATCATTAACCATACATGTTTTGTGTAACAAACACGAACTCACACTTGTATTGCATAAGAATCATTAACCATGCTTGTATTTCATAACAATCATTGACTCTCAGTTGTATGACATAACAGTCATTAACCACACTTGTATTGCATGACAATCATTAACCCACACTTGTATTGCATAACAATCATTGACTCACACTTGTTTTTCATAACAATCATTAACCACACTTGTATTACATAACAATCATTAACCCACACTTGTATTGCATCACAATCATTGACTCACACTTGTTTTGCATAACAATCATTAACCACACTTGTATTACATAACAATCATTAACACACTTGTATTGCATAACAACCATTAACCCACATTTGTATTGCATAACAATCATTAAACCACTTTTGTATTGCATAACAATCATTAAACCACACTTGTATTGCATAACAATCATTAACCCACACTTGTATTGCAGAATGATCATTAACCCATGCTTGTATTGCATAACAAACATTAACCACACTTGTATTGCATAACAATCATTAACCACACTTGTATTGCAGAACAATCATTAACCACACTTGTATTGCATAACAACCATTAACCACACTTGTACTTCATAACAATCATTAACCCACACTTGTATTGCAGAATGATCATTAACCATACATGTTTTGTGTAACAAACACTGACTCAACACTTGTATTGCATAACAATCATTAACCCATGCTTGTATTTCATAACAATCATTGACTCTCAGTTGTATTACATAACAGTCATTAACCACACTTGTATTGCATGACAATCATTATCACACTTGTATTGCATAACAATCATTAACCCACACTTGTATTGCATAACAATCATTAACCCACACTTGTATTGCATAACAATCATTAACCCACACTTGTATTCCATAACAACCATTAACCACACTTGTATTACTTAACAACCATTAACCACACTTGTATTGCATAACAATCATTAACCCACACTTGTATTGCATAACAACCATTAACCACACTTGTATTGCATAACAATCATTAACCACATTTGTATTGCACAACAATCATTAACCCACACTTGTATTGCATAACAACCATTAACCACATTTGTATTGCATAACAACCATTAACCACATTTGTATTGCATAAGAATCATTAACCCACACTTGTATTGCATAACAATCATTAACCACATTTGTATTGCATAACAATCATTAACCCACACTTGTATTGCATAACAACCATTAACCACACATGTATTGCATAACAATCATTAACCACATTTGTACTGCATAACAATCATTAACCCACACTTGTGTTGCAGAATGGTCATTAACCATATATGTTTTGTGTAACAAACACTGACTCACACTTGTATTGCATAACAGTCATTAACCCATGCTTGTATTTCATAACAATCATTGACTCTCAGTTGTATTACATAACAGTCATTAACCACACTTGTATTGCATAACAATCATTAACCCACACTTGTATTGTATAACAATCATTGACTCGCACTTGTTTTTCATAACAATCATTAACCACACTTGTATTGCATAACAATCATTAACCACACTTGTATTGCATAACAACCATTAACCCACATTTGTATTGCATAACAATCATTAACCCACACTTGTGTTGGATAACAACTATTAACCCACATTTGTATTGCATAATAATCATTAACCCACACTTGTATTGCATAACAACCATTAAGCACACTTGTACTGCACAATAACCATTAACCACATTTGTATTGCATTACAATCATTAACCCACACTTGTATTCCATAACAATCATTAACCACCTTTGTATTGCATAACAATCATTAACCCACATTTGTATTGCATGACAACCATTAACCACACAGTTGTTGCATAACAATCATTAACCACATTTGTACTGCATAACAATGATTAATCCACACTTGTATTGCAGAATGATCATTAACCATACATGTTTTGTGTAACAAACACTGACTCACACTTATATTGCATAAGAATCATTAACCCATGCTTGTATTTCATAACAATCATTGACTCTCAGTTGTATTACGTAACAGTCATTAACCACTCTTGTATTGCATAACAATCATTAACCCACAATTGTATTGCATAACAATCATTGACTCACACTTGTTTTTCATAACAATCATTAACCACACTTGTATTGCATAACAATCATTCACCACACTTGTATTGCATAACAACCATTAACCCACATTTGTATTGCATAACAACCATTAACGCACACTTCTGTTGCAAAGCAATCATTAACCACACTTGTATTGCATAACAATGATTAACCACACTTGTATTGCATAACAACCATTAACCCACATTTGTATTGCATAACAATCATTAAACCACACTTGTATTGCATAACAATCATTAACCCACACTTGTATTGCAGAATGATCATTAATCCATGCTTGTATTGCATAACAACCATTAACCACACTTGTATTGCATCACATTCATTATGACACTTGTATTGCATAACAACCATTAACCACACTTGTATTGCATAACAATCATTAACCTCACTTGTATTGCATAACAACCATTAACCACACTTGTATTGCATAACAATCATTAACCCACACTTGTATTGCAGAACGATCATTAACCCACACTTGTATTGCAGAATGATCATTAACCATACATGTTTTGTGTAACAAACACTGACTCACACTTGTATTGCATAAGAATCATTAACCCATGCTTATATTTCATAACAACCATTAACCCAAACTTGTATTGCATAACAATCATTATCACAGTTCTATTGCATAACAATCATTAACCCACACTTGTATTGCACAACAAGTATTAACCCACACTTGTATTGCATAACAACCATTAACCACACTTGTATTACTTAACAACCATTAACCACACTTGTATTGCATAACAATCATTAACCCACACTTGTATTTCATAACAATCATTAACCACACTTGCATTGCATAACAATCATTAACCACACTTGCATTGCATAACAATCATTAACCCACACTTGTTTTGCATAACAACCATTAACCACACTTGTATTGCATAACAATCATTACCACCCACACTTGTATTGCATAACAACCATTAACCACACTTGTATTGCATAACAATCATTAACCACATTTGTATTACATAACAATCATTAACCCACACTTGTATTGCATAACAATCATTAACTACATTTGTATTGCATAACAATCTTTAACCACATTTGTATTGCATAACAATCATTAACACACACTTGTTTGTATTGCATAACAACCATTAACCACATTTGTATTGCATAACAATCATTAGCCCACACTTGTAATTCATAACAATCATTGACTCACTTGTTTTGCATAACAGTCATTAACCACACTTGTATTGCATAACAATCATTAACCCACACTTGTATTGCATAACAATCATTAACCACACTTATATTGCATAACAATCATTAACCCACACTTGTACTGCATAACAACCATTAACCACATTTGTATTGCATAAGAATCATTAACCCACACTTGTATTGCATAACAATCATTAACCACATTTGTATTGCATAACAATCATTAACCCACACTTGTATTGCATAACAACCATTAACCACACATGTATTGCATAACAATCATTAACCACATTTGTACTGCATAACAATCATTAACCGACACTTGTATTGCAGAATGATCATTAACCATACATGTTTTGTGTAACAAACACTGACTCACACTTGTATTGCATAACAGTCATTAACCCATGCTTGTATTTCATAACAATCATTGACTCTCAGTTGTATTACATAACAGTCATTAACCACACTTGTATTGCATAACAATCATTAACCCACACTTGTATTGCATAACAATCATTGACTCACACTTGTTTTGCATAACAATCATTAACCACACTTGTATTGCATAACAATCATTAACCACACTTGTATTGCATAACAACCATTAACCCACATTTGTATTGCCTAACAATCATGAAACCACACTTGTATTGCATAACAATCATTAAACCACACTTGTGTTGCATAACAACCATTAAACCAGTTATATTGCATAACAATCATTAACCCACACTTGTATTGCACAACAACCATTAACCCACATTTGTATTGCATAACAATCATTAACCCACACTTGTATTGCATAACAACCATTAACCCACATTTGTATTGAATAACAATCATTAACCCACATTTGTATTGCATAATAACCATTAACCCACATTTGTATTGCATAACAATCATTAACCCACACTTGTATTGCAGAATGATCATTAACCATACATGTTTTGTGTAACAAACACGAACTCACACTTGTATTGCATAAGAATCATTAACCATGCTTGTATTTCATAACAATCATTGACTCTCAGTTGTATGACATAACAGTCATTAACCACACTTGTATTGCATGACAATCATTAACCCACACTTGTATTGCATAACAATCATTGACTCACACTTGTTTTTCATAACAATCATTAACCACACTTGTATTACATAACAATCATTAACCCACACTTGTATTGCATCACAATCATTGACTCACACTTGTTTTGCATAACAATCATTAACCACACTTGTATTACATAACAATCATTAACACACTTGTATTGCATAACAACCATTAACCCACATTTGTATTGCATAACAATCATTAAACCACTTTTGTATTGCATAACAATCATTAAACCACACTTGTATTGCATAACAATCATTAACCCACACTTGTATTGCAGAATGATCATTAACCCATGCTTGTATTGCATAACAAACATTAACCACACTTGTATTGCATAACAATCATTAACCACACTTGTATTGCAGAACAATCATTAACCACACTTGTATTGCATAACAACCATTAACCACACTTGTACTTCATAACAATCATTAACCCACACTTGTATTGCAGAATGATCATTAACCATACATGTTTTGTGTAACAAACACTGACTCAACACTTGTATTGCATAACAATCATTAACCCATGCTTGTATTTCATAACAATCATTGACTCTCAGTTGTATTACATAACAGTCATTAACCACACTTGTATTGCATGACAATCATTATCACACTTGTATTGCATAACAATCATTAACCCACACTTGTATTGCATAACAATCATTAACCCACACTTGTATTGCATAACAATCATTAACCCACACTTGTATTCCATAACAACCATTAACCACACTTGTATTACTTAACAACCATTAACCACACTTGTATTGCATAACAATCATTAACCCACACTTGTATTGCATAACAACCATTAACCACACTTGTATTGCATAACAATCATTAACCACATTTGTATTGCACAACAATCATTAACCCACACTTGTATTGCATAACAACCATTAACCACATTTGTATTGCATAACAACCATTAACCACATTTGTATTGCATAAGAATCATTAACCCACACTTGTATTGCATAACAATCATTAACCACATTTGTATTGCATAACAATCATTAACCCACACTTGTATTGCATAACAACCATTAACCACACATGTATTGCATAACAATCATTAACCACATTTGTACTGCATAACAATCATTAACCCACACTTGTGTTGCAGAATGGTCATTAACCATATATGTTTTGTGTAACAAACACTGACTCACACTTGTATTGCATAACAGTCATTAACCCATGCTTGTATTTCATAACAATCATTGACTCTCAGTTGTATTACATAACAGTCATTAACCACACTTGTATTGCATAACAATCATTAACCCACACTTGTATTGTATAACAATCATTGACTCGCACTTGTTTTTCATAACAATCATTAACCACACTTGTATTGCATAACAATCATTAACCACACTTGTATTGCATAACAACCATTAACCCACATTTGTATTGCATAACAATCATTAACCCACACTTGTGTTGGATAACAACTATTAACCCACATTTGTATTGCATAATAATCATTAACCCACACTTGTATTGCATAACAACCATTAAGCACACTTGTACTGCACAATAACCATTAACCACATTTGTATTGCATTACAATCATTAACCCACACTTGTATTCCATAACAATCATTAACCACCTTTGTATTGCATAACAATCATTAACCCACATTTGTATTGCATGACAACCATTAACCACACAGTTGTTGCATAACAATCATTAACCACATTTGTACTGCATAACAATGATTAATCCACACTTGTATTGCAGAATGATCATTAACCATACATGTTTTGTGTAACAAACACTGACTCACACTTATATTGCATAAGAATCATTAACCCATGCTTGTATTTCATAACAATCATTGACTCTCAGTTGTATTACGTAACAGTCATTAACCACTCTTGTATTGCATAACAATCATTAACCCACAATTGTATTGCATAACAATCATTGACTCACACTTGTTTTTCATAACAATCATTAACCACACTTGTATTGCATAACAATCATTCACCACACTTGTATTGCATAACAACCATTAACCCACATTTGTATTGCATAACAACCATTAACGCACACTTCTGTTGCAAAGCAATCATTAACCACACTTGTATTGCATAACAATGATTAACCACACTTGTATTGCATAACAACCATTAACCCACATTTGTATTGCATAACAATCATTAAACCACACTTGTATTGCATAACAATCATTAACCCACACTTGTATTGCAGAATGATCATTAATCCATGCTTGTATTGCATAACAACCATTAACCACACTTGTATTGCATCACATTCATTATGACACTTGTATTGCATAACAACCATTAACCACACTTGTATTGCATAACAGTCATTAACCTCACTTGTATTGCATAACAAACATTAACCACACTTGTATTGCATAACAATCATTAACCCACACTTGTATTGCAGAACGATCATTAACCCACACTTGTATTGCAGAATGATCATTAACCATACATGTTTTGTGTAACAAACACTGACTCAGACTTGTATTGCATAAGAATCATTAACCCATGCTTATATTTCATAACAACCATTAACCCAGACTTGTATTGCATAACAATCATTATCACAGTTCTATTGCATAACAATCATTAACCCACACTTGTATTGCATAACAAGTATTAACCCACACTTGTATTGCATAACAACCATTAACCACACTTGTATTACTTAACAACCATTAACCACACTTGTATTGCATAACAATCATTAACCCACACTTGTATTGCATAACAATAATTAACCACACTTGCATTGCATAACAATCATTAACCACACTTGCGTTACATAACAATCATTAACCCACACTTGTTTTGCATAACAACCATTAACCACACTTGTATTGCATAACAATCATTACCACCCACACTTGTATTGCATAACAACCATTAACCACACTTGTATTGCATAACAATCATTAACCACATTTGTATTGCATAACAATCATTAACCCACACTTGTATTGCATAACAATCATTAACCACATTTGTATTGCATAACAATCTTTGACCACATTTGTATTGCATAACAATCATTAACACACACTTGTATTGCATAACAACCATTAACCACATTTGTATTGCATAACAATCATTAACCCACACTTGTAATTCATAACAATCATTGACTCACTTGTTTTGCATAACAATCATTAACCACACTTGTATTGCATAACAATCATTAACCCACACTTGTATTGCATAACAATCATTAACCACACTTATATTGCATAACAATCATTAACCCACACTTGTACTGCATAACAACCATTAACCACATTTGTATTGCATAAGAATCATTAACCCACACTTGTATTGCATAACAATCATTAACCACATTTGTATTGCATAACAATCATTAACCCACACTTGTATTGGATAACAACCATTAACCACACATGTATTGCATAACAATCATTAACCACATTTGTACTGCATAACAATCATTAACCGACACTTGTATTGCAGAATGATCATTAACCATACATGTTTTGTGTAACAAACACTGACTCACACTTGTATTGCATAACAGTCATTAACCCATGCTTGTATTTCATAACAATCATTGACTCTCAGTTGTATTACATAACAGTCATTAACCACACTTGTATTGCATAACGATCATTAACCCACACTTGTATTGGATAACAATCATTGACTCACACTTGTTTTGCATAACAATCATTAACCACACTTGTATTGCATAACAGTCATTAACCACACTTGTATTGCATAACAACCATTAACCCACATTTGTATTGCCTAACAATCATGAAACCACACTTGTATTGCATAACAATCATTAAACCACACTTGTATTGCATAACAACCATTAAACCAGTTATATTGCATAACAATCATTAACCCACACTTGTATTGCATAACAACCATTAACCCACATTTGTATTGCATAACAATCATTAACCCACACTTGTATTGCATAACAACCATTAACCCACATTTGTATTGCATAACAATCATTAACCCACATTTGTATTGCATAATAACCATTAACCCACATTTGTATTGCATAACAATCATTAACCCACACTTGTATTGCAGAATGATCATTAACCATACATGTTTTGTGCAACAAACACGAACTCACACTTGTATTGCATAAGAATCATTAACCATGCTTGTATTTCATAACAATCATTGACTCTCAGTTGTATGACATAACAGTCATTAACCACACTTGTATTGCATGACAATCATTAACCCACACTTGTATTGCATAACAACCATTAACCACACATGTATTGCATAACAATCATTAACCACATCTGTACTGCATAACAATCATTAACCGACACTTGTATTGCAGAATGATCATTAACCATACATGTTTTGTGTAACAAACACTGACTCACACTTGTATTGCATAACAGTCATTAACCCATGCTTGTATTTCATAACAATCATTGACTCTCAGTTGTATTACATAACAGTCATTAACCACACTTGTATTGCATAACGATCATTAACCCACACTTGTATTGCATAACAATCATTGACTCACACTTGTTTTGCATAACAATCATTAACCACACTTGTATTGCATAACAATCATTAACCACACTTGTATTGCATAACAACCATTAACCCACATTTGTATTGCCTAACAATCATGAAACCACACTTGTATTGCATAACAATCATTAAACCACACTTGTATTGCATAACAACCATTAAACCAGTTATATTGCATAACAATCATTAACCCACACTTGTATTGCATAACAACCATTAACCCACATTTGTATTGCATAACAATCATTAACCCACACTTGTATTGCATAACAACCATTAACCCACATTTGTATTGCATAACAATCATTGACCCACATTTGTATTGCATAATAACCATTAACCCACATTTGTATTGCATAACAATCATTAACCCACACTTGTATTGCAGAATGATCATTAACCATACATGTTTTGTGCAACAAACACGAACTCACACTTGTATTGCATAAGAATCATTAACCATGCTTGTATTTCATAACAATCATTGACTCTCAGTTGTATGACATAACAGTCATTAACCACACTTGTATTGCATGACAATCATTAACCCACACTTGTATTGCATAACAATCATTGACTCACACTTGTTTTTCATAACAATCATTAACCACACTTGTATTGCATAACAATCATTAACCACACTTGTATTGCATAACAACCATTAACCCACATTTGTATTGCATAACAATCATTAAACCACACTTGTATTGCATAACAATCGTTAAACCACACTTGTATTGCATAACAACCATTAAAGCAATTGTATTGCATAACAATCATTAACCCACACTTGTATTGCATAACAACTATTAACCCACATTTGTATTGCATAACAATCATTAACCCACACTTGTATTGCATAACAACCATTAACCCACATTTGTATTGCATAAGAATCATTAACCCACACTTGTATTGCATAACAATCATTAAACCACTTGTATTGCATAACAATCATTTACCCACACTTGTATTGCAGAATGATCTTTAACCAGACATGTTTTGTGTAACAAACACTGACTCACACTTGTATTGCATAACAATCATTAACCCATGCTTGTATTTCATAACAATCATTGACTCTCAATTGTATTACATAACAGTCATTAACCACACTTGTATTGCATAACAATCATTAACCCACACTTGTATTGCATAACAATCATTAACGCACATTTGTATTGCATAACAACCATTAACCCACACTTGTATTGCATAACAATCATTAAACCACTTGTATTGCATAACAGTCATTAACCCACACTGTTCTCAACCAGTTTTAAAAATATCTTGGATATTACCAATTCACTATTTGTAAGAAATTAATTTTTTTATTTCAGGAAACCCTGGAGTAGCAGAATACTATGAACACTTCATGCAAGTGTTGTATGAAAACAGTGGGAAACGAGTGCCAGTCTGGGCAATAGCTCATACAGGACATGTGAGCATACCAAAAGAACATTCCACAACCAGCCAAATGGATGGTACATTAAAAATCTTTTACTAGTTTTCATTGCAATTCTAAATTTTTTTTTTGTGGGTATTGATAGTGCAGTGATAGCAAACGTACTTAGTCCCATTATGATGGGTGAGTGTAAGGAAAGATCTTTGTCTGGTCAAAAGGTTCAGTAGATGTGCTTGCCTTTCTGTTTTTTCATAACAGAAATACTTGCTTCAGTATTATCTTAAACATACGGTCTGTCAAGAACTATAGTGCAGCTATTATATTAAAAATTTTAATTAATAGTATGAATTACTGAAGCTTAGTGATTGCCACATTTGACAGCCTATAAGTCAATGCGTAATATAAGTCGAGGCAGCAAATATGGCAAATTTTCCATCCTTTATCCATATATAAGTCGATGCTGAGTATAAGACGAGGCCAGATAAATACCTCAGAATGTGTTTTTAACTTCACATTCCATATAGCATCACGAATTTCATCCTATCTGTATCTCTGTAAACTTTCCATTCAGGATCATTTAATGTAAGTGAAAGTACCAAATTTTTTTCACATGAATTATTTAAAATGTATTGTGTACTTTTCGCAACATATGATATCACTGACTTGAAAATTTATTGGGTTACAGAGAGGATAAAACTTGCGATGCTGTGTGGAATTATAACAACTTCCAGTTTCATAAATGTTAACTGTATTGCTGTATGCTATTTCAGATTACAAGCAATAGGGAAATTGCATCATTAATACTAAAATGCTTTTTCCAGTTTGTTTGTTGTTTTTGCGGGGAAGGGGAAGGAAGAGAGATACAGAGAGAAGGATGCAAATGTATTCCCTCACATTTTTCTTCTTGCACCTGATGGTCATAATGATAGTTGGGGCCAACATATTTGAGAAAGAGAGATAGTTCAGCTCTTTACTCTTTGTATTTTTTGTTTGTTTTTGTTTTCCATATTACCCCTGTGTTGCTGAAGTTTACATCAAAAGAAGAAACATTAATAAATGAAACAGTAAATGTAAACTTATGGAAATACATACCATACTCCGTCAAGGTTTAAATATTTACAATAGTTATATCCTTATAGACTCCATTAGGTTAAATCCCAAAAATGGCCATTTTGCATGCTAATTTTCTTTGCAAGTATAACAACCTCTCCATTCCCATCAAATAACCTTTTTTTTAAAGTGCATGTACTCTTCCTGTACTTAGGCAGCAATTGTTTTTGATCTTTGCTCAAGCTAGATGTACTTTAAATTGCTTTCGGTTCCATCTGCAAGTTCAAAAATGTCACTGGCTGAAAAATTTACACAAGTAACCATCTGGTATTCATTTCATTGTATGGTACGGCATTCATAACACCTATGGGTAGCTTCATTTCCTTATTGGTAGCCTCGCTAATCTGATTTGGTCTGCCAAATCTTGATCTCAAACAGGTGTCAGCTTGGATAGACTGAATACAGTGTAGCATATTTAATGAGCATGTAAATACCACTTCAAAGCTATGTGAATCTTTTAATAATGGAAGTGGCAACAAAAACTAGGATGCATTGTTTACCTAGTGGTATTAATTAATAATGGAATATGGTACTGCAATAAGTCTGAACACGAGTAAGATCAGTCATCAGGCAAGCGACCAATATAGATTTACAATTGTGAAGACATCTCAGTCTGTCTGTCTCTCTGTCAATGGGACATATGTTTTATTTGATCATTACATGCATGAAGAAAATTGTGATGGAATATGCCTTTGTCATGGTTACTCATCTTCTAACTTTTCAATTCTAATGCACATATATGTATTCAAATTTAAACAACATATATTACAAACAACATACATGCTGGTTTAGCACAGTTACATCTGGTCTGTGTTAATTTTTAATACTGATGATAATGTAATTGTTTAAGATACTCAATGTGGGATCCTATATTTTTTTCATACACAATTTCTTCACCAAAATGAAATATTTATTACACAATATTTTTCATACTCTAGGAGAATTATTTTCCTTATGATAAATATGATAAAGTAATTCAGATGGCGTAATCCATATATAAGTCGATTCAGAGTAAAAGACAAAGCTAAGATTTTCTGGTCAAACGGTATCATCGTATAGGCTGGCAAATACCATAAGTTTGAGAAGAAATGAACTTGATCAAGGTCCCCATTTCAAAAGATACTGTCTCACCTTCCTCTTTTTTTAACATTTGTGGTGACATTCAAGGTTTTCTTCCACCTTTCCTCGGAGAAACGTATCTGCAAATGCATCACTCTATGTTACACGTACAGAGTGACCTTGGTTCAGTCATTTTATTCAGCCAGTCAACAGACCAATGTCTAACAATTAGACTCATTCTGATTGTTCAACATTCATACATTTTCTTGCTTGAGCAACATAAAATTGGTATGTGGAAGCAAATCAACAAGCATAACTGAATCGTGTTACAGCCTTCATCACTCTGACCTAATATTGACACTTGAGTGACGTATGTATTTTAGCTGTTTGTTGATTACGCCCTCAGTACATTGGACACTATTTTACATATGCATGAAAGCTTATATTCGGTGCATGTCGACAAGAGTAACTCAAATGTACCAAGGTCACTGATTTTAATACTAGAGAAACATTTGTATTTTCAGCCATTTATTCTTCTCCTTGGCCTTGACCTTTAATGTCTAGACTGTACTATGGTCTGTATTTTGATCTCTGTGGCCTGATTTTTATGCAAAAATAATGGCTTTTTAGCCATTTTGTTATACTTCAGTATTATCTCCATCTTCCAAATCTTGTTTTAGCCATTTGCTTTGATTCACATGTCTTGGGTAGCGGGTGTGAATCCTGTCCAGGACATCTTGGAGGACCTGTAATTGTATGTCCCTTTTGCAAGGCCCATAACTTCCACTGCCTTGGCATCAGCCTTCTGTGCCATTCTCTGTGTTGTCAGTTAATACATAATATTGTCCTGATGAGAAGATTCATATTTACAAGTAAACACTGTACTGGAAATTGCAAGCAGAAAAATCAGCTGGCCAATCAGACTCACTGCTTGTAATATTAACGGACCTATCTGACACACTACTTGTAATACTAACAGACCCATCTGACACACTACTTGTAATACTAACAGACCCATCTGACTCACTACTTGTAATACTAACAGACCTATCTGACTCACTACTGTAATACTAACAGAACTATCTGACTCACTGCTTGAAATATTAACAGACCTATCTGACTCACTACTTGTAATACTAACAGACCCATCTGACACACTACTTGTAATACTAACAGACCCATCTGACTCACTACTTGTAATGCTAACAGACCTGTCTGACTCACTACTGTAATACTAACAGACCCATCTGACTCACTACTTGTAATACTAACAGACCTATCTAACTCACTACTGTAATAATAACAGACCCATCTGAGTCACTACTTGAAATATTAACAGACCTATCTGACACACTACTTGTAATATTAACAGACCTATCTGACACACTACTTGTAATATTAACAGACCTATCTGACTCACTACTGTAATACTAACAGACCCATCTGACTCACTACTTGAAATATTAACAGACCTATCTGACACACTACTTGTAATATTAACAGACCTATCTGACACACTACTTGTAATACTAACAGACCTATCTGACACACTACTTGTAATACTAACAGACCCATCTGACTCACTACTTGTAATATTAACGGACCTATCTGACTCACTACTTGTAATACTAACAGACCCATCTGACACTACTTGTAATACTAACAGACCCATCTGACTCACTACTTGTAATATTAACAGACCTATCTGACTCACTATTTGTAATGCTAACAGACCCATCTGACTCACTACAGTAATACTAACAGCCACATTAGTATCACTACTTGAAATATTAACAGACCCATCAGACTCACCACTTGTAACATTAACTGACATGGTACTTGTAATATTAACTGGCCTGTCAAGCCCACTGCTTGTCATATTAACTGCTCCAAACCTTAACTTACTGTTAGGTTACTACTTTAATCTTTGATTACTGTGTATTTATATTTGTTTGTAAGACTTTATCTTGCTAAAGTTCTTTAACACACATTTATTTATATGTACATGTATTGAATTATTACAATCAGTGCCATATTGCCTTATTGTGCTGATTTGTTATCTCAGTGAACAAACAATTAATACAAACAATCTCATTGTGAATTATATAACTTTTCATTTCTTTTCAGTTCAACACCTAAATAAAGTATGTTCCCTGGAAGGACAAATCAAGAACAAGGTGTCTTTCATTGAGCAGTACATCCCAAAAGATGTAAGCCTGATTTTGATTGGTCATTCTATCGGCTGTTACATGATAATAAAAATGCTAGAGGAGATAGACCAGTCTTGTGTTCACCGATGTTTTCTCTTATTTCCAACGATAGAAAGAATGAAAACATCTCCAAATGGGATAGTGGCAACACCAATTTTTAAATACCTGCGATGGCTCATTACCAGTTTTGTGTATTGCACATCATATCTGTCACCATCTTTGAAGAACAAACTTTTAGCTTGGTATTTCAAAGACAGGAAAGTCAATCAATGTATTTTAAATGCATCTATGAATCTATTTGATCCTTTGTGTGCCAGCAATGCCATGTACATGGCTCATCAAGAAATGCAGACAGTAGACAAGTTGGATGTTGACCTGGTTCAGAAACATTTATCAAAATTGAGCTTTTATTATGGCCAATGCGACGGATGGTGTCCAAAGGAATATTGTCATGATATGAGAAAATCATTCTTTCATGGTGACATTCGCCTCTGCAAAAAAGGCTTCAGCCATGCTTTTGTACTTGATGCTAGTCAAGAAATGGCAGATACAGTCTGGAAATGGCTTTATACAAGCTTTGATCCTAAGGATGAGCTGTGAAGATGAGATGCTGCAGCACATTGTTAGACATAATGGTGAATTTAGTAAATAGCATGCATTCAAAGCAGCAACAAGTATCATTTTTTTTCTTTGGTTTTTGCACATATCAAAGCTGTCTAAGGCCAATAACATTAATAATAACTTTGGTGTTTTCTAACTTAATTTGTAATAATGTTAAACAGACATCTTTTCACAGAACTATAGCAACAGTCAAAACATCTATGCTCACTCATAAAAATATGATTTTTTTAATGATGTTTTTCTTATTGAACAAAAACTTATTCTTATAGTCACACGGAAAGACAATTTTGAATAAAAGACCAAATAGTTACAGCAACCTTAATTTGCATGTATTAACTTAATTTAGTGAAAATCTTGTTTTCTAACAAATCGATCTAAAGCCACTTTAATCATACAGGAACAGTGAGGTAAAGATTCACAGAAAGCTTTGTTTGGAAAAAGCAATAGATGTAAGAAAATTGTTTAAAGGGCTAAAGTCAGGTTACCAATATAATGCAGCATGTATCATCACAGACTTAATGAAGAATATACGATGCTAAGGGGGACCTAACCTCAGGTGTAACAGATTTTGTTTGGTAGATATTAATCATCTGGTTTTGATGACTGCTGTGATGCATACTGAATGGTTGTTGTTGTAGGGTTTTAATGCCATTTTTCAGCACAAGATAGGCTATAAATGGCAGCCTGTATAATTGGTGGAGGAAGAACCATCGACCCACGAGAAGCTACTGGCAGGCTTTCTCACAAAGCTAGCAATACTGAATGGGAACCCATAGGCAAGGTATATACAACTTCCTACATGGCATGGGCCCTATCTTGATTTTTAAATGTGCTTGTGTTATGTAAATGTAACCAGATAAAACCAGGTCATGGGCTAAAGTTGCTTTTACTTGAAATAGGCATTGAAGAGTTTGCATGCTCTCGTCTTTTGATACATCACCTAAGTATTTTTTTTTTAATCTTAACTTTGTGTGGTTTCTTATATCTTGTAATAATATGCAGCAGAGCAAATAAAATGATCATAAACAGTTAGTACCAAGTTTTTCTTGTTTACCAGAATTTTCGATGTTTATGCTGATGTCTACCATGTTTAAACCTGAATTTTAAAATTAAAATTTCTCTTACAATGATGCTTCTGTTGATTATATCTTTCTTCCAAAGATCAATGCAATTAAAAATGAATGATATTGAAGGAAGAATTTATATCAGTTTTAGGTACTTCAGCTCATTTTGCCTTAATTTCCTGTAATTGTTTTCAGTATGTATTTTCTGGCCAATGAACTAGAACTATAGTGTTGATACAAAGGGAGGTAACTTGTACGATCAGAAAGGTGGAATTTTATTTCTTTTTACAATGAATTGTCCCCCTGAGACAACTTATAAAATTTGAACATGCTATGCAGAATACTACCAGAAAGATACTCTTTGCTTACCAATAACCTGGATATTGTGTGTAAGTACTGTAACAAATTACGTATTCATCGTACTGGTGTTGATGGAACCTTGGTGTATATGGCCTTATAGTGACACTGTTTTATAATGAAATACAATTGACATATAATATTACTATGATATACCAGAATGTGGTCCATGACCATGCTTGCCTTAAAAAAGGGACCATGTATTTTAATGAAGGGTCATATGGTTTGGGAGTTTTGGATACAGACTGTAATTGTAATTAATATTTAAGACTAGCAAATACATTGAGCACATTAAGATAATTTTGTGACAGTTTAGTCTGCGTTCTGTAATTTTCATACCTTTTCAATGAAAGAGACAGTGCACAACATTACTTGTGTTTCTGTATTATATATATTGCCTCTTGGTAAAATAAATGTATTCAATATAGCAGGCAAATTATAAATCTATTTAAAGAACATTTAGAGCTTTGCCAATGTAATGTAAATGTAAATTCTCTGATTCAACTTGCACAAAACATTCTCACTTTGAAAATGTGACAATGTATTTTAATGTGATCTCTATTGACTGTCAAAATCGCACGATGGAATGGTGAGCAATGTTAACAGATTGTCCAGATATGTGGTAGGCTGTAATGGCTCCTGTTTCTGTTCAGCATCGGTTTGTGCACATGGATGTAAATCAGTTCCTTAACACAACACACGGGCACCCCACTCGAACCGGGTTTGTTCTCATTTTAGGATTTTTACAGAGTTTCAAGTTACTGTATGGCCACGGCAAACATTGTGGATGTGCCATGATACCTCAGACGAGCTTGAACTTGGTCTTTGATGTTCGTTAACTCTTGCTTTCAGTACCACATATCTTGGAAAATCTGTTAGCATTGCTCACTGTAAGGATGAAAGCTTTAGGATAGCTTTCTCTAATGTTTGTATGCAAATGAAAAGTTAAATACATTGTCAGATATAAATATTACTAAACTTATATTTCAGTAATACAGAAAAAGCTAAATACATTGTCAGATACAAATATTACTATGCCTATATTTCATTAAAACTGAGGAATTCTTTACTCACAACAACTTTCATTAGTTCATCCTATAAAAGACAGTATTTAGCAAATATAGACTCGGATCATATGACAGTAGTGAGAATTTTTTTTTTTTTTAAGTACCGGTATGTCAAGTTTTGTTCATCATTTGTTTTTTAAGCGATTGTGACTAATTTGTATTAATATAATTTATTTTTATTTTTTTTAAATTATTAGATTAATGTTATTTGAATATCCAGTGAGTTTAGTTGTACAATAAACATTTTATGTAATTACCATTGTGGCAGAAACTCATGAAATCTAGTTACCATTGTGGATAAATGTCTTTATATAATCACTATTGTGGAGGAAAATCCTGATTATCAGTGTATACAAAAAGTCCTTATGCAATTACCATTGTGGAGGAAATTCCCTAAATACCATTGTGGAGGAAAGTCCTAATTACCACCATTGTGGAGGAAAGTCATGTAAATAAACTTTCCATATATGAAGGAGGGTCTAAATACTTCTATGGTTATTTCCTCATGCTTTCAGTCCTTCACACTATTTCCCGTGGGTGTGGTGGCAGGGTGTGTTTATGTGGTGTTATGTATATTTGATTTAATTTATATCTGATTTAATTCTTTGTAAGTTTGTAAATCTCTTTGTTACGTTTTATTATATGCCAAAATAATGTAGTTCTATTTACTAGGAACTCGTACTTTTTTCCAGAAATAGTTTGACCTTGACTGTTCATGTCTGTAAAGATAAGGCTGACCTGGTTTCCGACCTTAATTCAAATTTAGTAACAGTCACATCAGCAAGTTCTTTTTTTTTTATTCATTTTTATTGTGGAAGTAATAAGAATGAGATCGAGGCTGTATTGTATACGTGACCCATGGCTTGTAAATAGTATTTAGTGAAGTAAACAGCTTGTTTTTATTTCATTCTTGGAGTAAAATGATTGGTTCTTATCAAGGACATACAGGGGCTATGTGATTATAGTAAATTTGTAAACATGATCACGTGACCCTTATCCGGGATATAAAAGTCAACTTTTAAACCATCATTTCTGACAAATAATCTCAGTTGAGCTTTTACACTGGAAACTGTTTGTTGTGTCGTTTGGAGTTATTTCGAATTATTTGGATTCAAAAGGATTAATTCTTTTTTCTGGAAATATATGTGTCCTCATACAGAATTGTTGAACAAAGACATTTCTTAAAAATTTTATTTAGATTTCCAAAACCAGAGGATTATTTATTGTGTTTTACAAGGAACTGTAGTCAGCCACACTATACAGGATACAGCATATGCCATCGCCTTCCATCTTGGATACTTTATTGGGACTCGTAACTTGAATTCGGTAGAACATTTTATTATTAGGACTTCTAAAATTTTATTTGTGGATTATTTTTGGATTTGATTCTTAAAACTGTAAGTTCTTACTTTTTCATTTTTACAGTATTTTTCCAGGGAAATAAATTATTTGTTATACTTTTCAAAGCTTGTTGTTTTCACTCATTCTTGTGTTGCTGTTTATTCGAGCCTAAACATGTAACATAAGAGTGGACAGAACTGTTGTAAAAGTTTCCAACAGTACTCAACCCCGTCAAGAAAAATATAAATTAACGTGGATGTCAGTGCTTTTTATAACATACTTTCATAAATTAGTCCAGCTAAGCAGTACATCTGACATCGTTATTGCATACAAATTCAACCATAATCAACTTGGTAAAGGTAAAAATCATCCTAGAAATGAGGGATAATGATGACAAAGAGGAAGTTGTAATGTTTGTTGAACAAAGATTTTCTCATTTTAAACAGCATTATTTATGTAACATTACAGCAGACACATTTGGATTAGAATTAAAGAGAAGCTAGATTGATCTAGACATAAATTCATAGCCCATTAATAATAATAATACTAATAATTGTGAACATATCTGACCTTGTTTGCGAATCTACGGGTCATTATACTGTATCATAAGATGAGTGACACCCTGTATATAAGGTAGACGAAGTAAACAGTTGTTTCTTATTTTCTTAATAACAGTCTTTTAGTTGTGTTCAAATATAATTTGAGAGGTTTCTTTTTTTAAAAATTATTTGTTGGAATTTACAAAGTACTCATTGATTATTTGGATTAAAACACTGTTTTAGGATTATCGTGAATTCATTCAAATACATTAAAGATTATTTCAATGTGATACATCAAGACTCTTGGCACTTCAATATATTCAAGGCTGTTGGTACATCAGCATATTCAAGACATGGATTTCTTTCAGAACACCCTATACTTTTGTACATGTCTTGTGACTTTAAGGATTATTTGAGATTTTATTCACAAAACCATAAGTTACTTTTAAATTTTCACTTTGTATGTTATGGAAATATATTATTTGTTGCACTATATTATTTTGTTATTTGCTTTTTCTGTTACTTAATTTACGATTATCAAGTTGTAACATACATACATACATACATACACACACACACACACACACATACATACACACATGCATGCATCAGTACATACATTCATACATACATATATACACACATATATACACACATACATACGTACATTCATACACACACATACATACATACATACATACATACATACTTGTACTACTGTTTATTAATAAGTCTTGTTTATATACTTAAATTATACACCCATCCATTCACATGCCCACCTCCCAATAAAATATCATTTGTAAAAAATTAAATACAGAGAAATCAGGTTAAATAGATTTTACTAAAAATTACATGCAATTCTAAATTATCCATTTTTTAGGGGGATACCAGACAGATGCCCCCACCCCTAATTGCCAATAAAAGGTGTTTTTACATGTTTCTGTACCCCTAAGGTCTGTTGTGTTGTTTTTTATTAAAAAGAATTCTGTATAAAACATTCATTGAAATATAATATAATTTTGATAAGGGTGTGTATCCCTAGTGTATGAATAACCCAGGGTGATTCTTCTAAGGAGTTGTTCATCCTACCAATGACTTCATTTTCCAAGGCAGATTCCCAACCCTTATGTTTTCCAGTGATCTTTCCCCAGGATCTCCCTAGTCCTGTGTTTTCTGTGTGTTTTTGCTATATTGTTTGTATGCATTACAAGTTGTTGTTAAGGATGTTTGTATAAAAAAAAAATTACCCAAGTTGTATATTTCTACATTCGTTATTTTTTAAAAAATCAATTTATAACTTATAGTTTATGTCCGTTATATGAGATTTTTGTATCTTCTTTGAAAGCATATACTGTACAAAGAAAAAGCAGCTGATGTGTCCATTTTTGTTTTGTTTGATTTAGTTATTAATCTATCATTCCTTTATCGAGGGTAATTCCTAGCCTGATTAAGAAGGCGACATCATTTTATTTATACATTGTTGTCCTCTGTTGGGGCACAGTTCGACTCATTTTTGTTTTGTCCGAAGAAAAAAAAAATGGGGGGGGTAATATAACCGCCAAAACATTTTCATTCTGTCTCTTTTTTTCTGGAGAGGAATATTTTGCTAGTATTTTGTTCATGTCAACCCCTTGATTTTGTTTGTTTAACCATATGCTGTGTCAGGGGTTTCACTTTGCGTAGCACCTTGTGACAGAGTCCAGTGTTATCTACACTCAATACTTCCTCCGGAACGCAGGTTCCCTGTTCCCGACTGTTTTTGTTTCTTTCTTCTTTCTGTTGTGTTCCTACCTAAGTTAGTCTTTTAGTCAACATTATATTAGTAGGTTTCCCTCTTGTGAGGTTAGCTGTTAGTTTTTACTGGTATCCAAGGCTCCCTCCCAGACTCATAACCCCTATGACGTGTGAGAGGGAACCATCAAGCCCGCACACTGGCTGGAACAGCCCCCCTTGGCGGGGCGGTAAAGGTGGCGCCCATCTCCCACAGTTGTCCCCCGCCAGTGGCCCAGGAAGGTTTTAATATGCACTGTTTCTCTTTAGTTAAATTCTTACCATGTCTTTTAGTTTCTATAATAATCACTTGCCTGCATTGCCTCGTTTTATCATAAAGCCTGTTATTACATGTAGTATTTCTTTATTTGTTATCTTGTCTAAATACAGTAATTGGTTATCATATCCCCTTTAAAAGCCAGTTGTTTTTGTATCCTTCCCCCCCCCCCCATTTTTATTTGCTGTACAATTTAAAATTATGTGTTTTTGCTAAATATATATTTTTTACATGACATACTTTTGGGCATATTTCTAATCATATGTTTATGTATGACTGCATCCTCTGTTAGCCATACATCATCTAGATACATGAAGATCAAACTTATCATTTTCATTGATTAAATTTGTGCCCATGTTTTCCATATAACTCTTCCACTGAAATTAAATTGTTGTATGTTTTGTAAGTTCATCCCTTATATTATATATGTTACGGTTGTTCTTTTCCTCCCATATAGTTACCTTGTCCCTATATTTAGTTATTATTAACCTAATGCATGCAAGTTTTCTTGGAGGTTCTGTTTGACATGTCAGTTTATTCTCTCTCTCTCTCTCTCCTTATCTATATATATATATATATATATATATATATATATATATATATATATATATATATATCCACCCAAACCAGTGTATATAAAGGCTTCCCATAAGTGCTCCGGTTGGCCTTTTAGATTCCTTAATCTATAATATTTGATATTTTCCTGTATCTGTGATGGCTTGGTTAATGCTTCCCTTATTTCTTTCTCTAAATAGGTATTCCTTTGGTATGTAATGTAGTTTCTTATTCCGTACGTAATTTGTTATAGTCATATCCAGTTTGTCAATTTGGTATCTTCGGAATCGTTTCTGTATAGTATATAATTTATGTTGCTAGATATGTATAATTTTTGCAATCTCTGCCCTCTCCGTCAAGCATAGGGACATTAGTGCCCCGGTAAAATGCTTTGTACTAATTTATCTTTCATTTTTGGATAGTTTTCTGCCATGCTTTTGGGACATTTTTAGTTGGGGAATTTTTATTGTCAGTTCCCCGGTTATTTCTTCTTCTTGGCTTGATTCCGGGGATAGTGAGTTTTTTTGTTCTTCTTCTGCCTCACTTTCCCTGCTGAAGTTCCGGTTAAAGGTAGCATCCCTATAAGATCCTCTATTAAGCCCTCTTTTTGTATGTCTCCCATTTTTCTTTCTCCACAGAGGGTTGGTCTTCATTGTTTACGGACACATCTAGCAGCAGAGAGACTAAGCCCACTAACTATTTCGTCAAACAGAACCTTCTATCGAAAAGACTCTTGATAGAAGGTCTTGTCTTCACAAAATAAACCCTTCTAGTCAGAAAACACTGATAAATAGGCTTTCTTCGCTGACCAGAAGGGTTATCTCATGAAAAATATCTACCTATATAACTACTTCTCGATACAAGGGTCTACTAGACGAAACACTCGGTGTTGTTTCAGTCTTTCTGCTGCTCCTGGAAACACTAGCGTTTCTAATTCTAGAATTTTTAATGCAAGCATTTCTGGAAAAATCCTTTAGGATTAGAAACGCTAGCGTTTCTAGTTAAAAATTGTATCTAACCCAATTCGATACCATGTCCGAGGATCATGTAAATTTATTGTTACAAATCCGTGTGGTTTTGCCTGAGCACAACTAAAGAAATTTCTGAATTTATTTATGTCCATGTCACCGCTGCACCAAGTCTGATGTATATTTCATAACGTGTGTGTGTCAACGCCGTTGAACACTGCGAGAACATTACAGTTATCTCTGATCACTTTTGGTATTTGTGTATACCGTTGAGTTACATAAATCACATCAGTGTTCTTGTGTCGTCCACGTGAAAATATCCTGGCAGGGTTTGATTGTTTGTCCAACATCACATCGTCGTACACGACTAAATTATCAATACTCCCGTCAATATCATCGATACTCGGTGCTTCATCAATATCAGTTATAAAATCAACAACATCTTCACTTATCGATTTTGCACTTTCGTTAAAAATCTTTTAACACGCTGTAGCATCGCTGATCGTCCACTGACAGTGCTATCAAATATAATTTATCCCACTTCATTCACTTCATTATTAAATTAAGTAACAACTCTGTCTTACCCGACCCAGATGGACCTATAATAATCATTCGAACAGAATTTGGTAGCACTGAGTTATGTTTAATTGGCTCTCGTCGCTTTGACACAGAAAAGTCAGTAATCTCCATTAGATATATCATAAAAATAATATGGATTTATATTGTGTGAAATGCCGAGCACGTACCCCAACTGTGGATATGACAACAATATTACAAAAAATAATCGACAAATGCTTACAGGCAAGTGTGAATGATGTGGCACAAAAAAGTTTAAATTTATTTTTTGTAAAAAGGAGGTGATATCGCAGCCAAGTTAGCCAAGTTACCAGGAACACCGTGGGCTAAATACCCGGCAGAAAAACATCTTCCAGGATATAATTACTGTGGTCCTGGAACCCGACTTGATATCAGACTTGATGACCAGAATCAGCCCAATCCAGGTGAGTATCCGATAAAGGCTATTGATAAGGCGTGTCATGCTCATGATGTAGCTTACCGAAGTAAGGATTTGCAACAGCGCCATCTCGCGGACGTGAAATTAATTCGTGCGTTAAATGCCATCACTGATAAATCTTTAAAAGAAAAGTTAGCATCCTGGTTAATAAAATCTGCAATGAAAGGTAAATTAGCGCTAGGTGCTGGTATATAATGGAGTCGATTTATTATTCCCCAAGCAGATATTGGAGAGGTAGGGCAGCAATTAGTAAATTCGCTGAAGCAGAAAAAGTTACAAAAGTTACTGCTAAAAAGTGGTTATCCCGACAGGCAATATGGCAAATTTATCTACCGCATCCTAAACAAATTCACTTTGCACATTTCGATGTTAGTGTGCCAAATGAGGTTCATCAGGCTGATATATTATTTCTGCCACATGATACTATCCGAAGATGTACATACAAGTACACGTTAGCTGTAGTTGATGTTGCAAGTAGATACAAAGATGCTGAACCGCTATCAACTAAAACAGCATCTGAGGTTGCTTCTGCTTTTAAACGAATTTATCAACGAGGTGGTGGACCACAGAATGGTCTGCGATGGCCAAATCTATTACAAGTTGATCCTGGCAAAGAATTTCAGGGTGCAGTATCATCACTGATGAAACAACATAACGTCACCATCAGACGAGGACATACTGAAATTCACCGCGATCAGGCAATTGTTGAGCGATTCAATCGAACACTTGCTGAGCGGTTATTTGGATATCAATACGCGAAGGAATTTATTCAAGATACGAGATCGCGCGAATGGGTTGCAAGATTACCAAGCGTGATAGCTGTGCTAAATAATGAGATCACACGAACAACCAACATGAAACCTGCCATCGCGATCACAAAAACACAAGGTGTTTTTCAAAAAAATATACCACGAAAGAAAGAAAAACAAAAAATACTGGGTGATGTTACAGTTAGATGTTTATATGAACCGGGTGAACTTGAAGGTGGTAAACGAAGAGCGACTGATCCCATTTGGAGTGTTACCACACACAAGATATCCACTGTGACAAGATCTACTGGTAGACCAGCAATCTACAGGTTGGATTCAACTGCTCCTCAACGCGGATTCACACGTGAGCAATTACAAGTAATTCCAGAGGATACACAATTACCACCGCGATCACTTAACTAGCGCTAGCACCCGGACGTCGATTGCACTCAAGACAGGTCAACATGATATTATTACGTGTATGACCGCGATTGTTATCTTTTCTGTCTACGGTAAATTGTCTTGGATTATTACTCGAATACTGCCATAGCATTATACAGTTACAGCTCGCGCAGTGATTATTCTGCTGTTGTTTCAGCGCAACAACGAAGTCAACATCAAGATCGAAATCGTGATTATTTATTTTTTTTTTTGTCACTCTGTTTGTAACCGGCGAGTTTTCTTTTTATTACATCACCATCGGTGTTGTTTTTATCAGTTATTGACTCTTCCAAGACAATCCTTCGCAGTTGAGATATTCTTCTGACTCTGGACACAGCCAAGTAGACTAAGTTTGACCATTCGATTCGATCATCAACAATCCAGACAGTTGTATCACTGATAGTTAGTCCTTGAGATGAATGAATTGTCATTGCGTATCCTAGCGTCCACGGGGATTTATTCATTTTTAGTGCATCTTTGACAGCATTAATATCAACTAACACAATATCATTCAGTACTAAATTCTGTTTCCCGGACTCTGACGCAGTCAGGCGCCCTGGTATATCAACATCTATATTTTGTAACCGCGTATCAGCTGGTCTATGACATAACGGCACTGGCAACATTGGAAACTTTTCTTGTTGTAATTGAAATAGCTGCCGTTGAAGTGTGTCTCTGACTATCTTTCTACTTGCCACTATCAAATCGTCTGGTTTCCACACACCCCAAAAGTCGCTCATCGAAGTTTCAGGAATCATCTCGCGCATAATTTCACATTGAATTTTATTCGGTTGTAATCTGATTAATGTTTTAAATTCTTTCAACGTTGCATCAAGTGCTCTATGATCATCAGACACTTCTTCCTAATAATCAACAAAATCTTTTAACCAATCATGTGGAGACGCGCCGACAAACGGAGGTGGTTGACCGTGATCGCCGCACATAATCACTGCAGTATTTTTCGTTAGCAGCCAATCAAGAAATGTTTTTAATGTTTCCAAGGGCACCGTACATATCTCATCCCAAATTATTTTCTCGGGAATATATTTTGTTCCCATTCGATCTGACGTCCACACACCGCCGCTGTATTTGAAAAAGCTGTGATAAGTACAAGAATTGACTCCTCGTTGTTTCATCTCCCTGGCAAGCCTGTGTGTAGGTGTTAGCACAATCATATCCGATTTTCCAAATAATTCAATCGCTTGAGTTGTTTTACCAGACCTACCCGGCCCGTTTAAATAAACAGTTTTGTGTCTGGTGATTGGATCATACACAGATGGCAACAACGAAGTTGTCGAAGACATTTCTGATAATTCTGATTTACAATAATCATCCTTAATTGCAACATCAGCGGATTCACAATATTCATGTAACATCTCCGCTTTTATTCTCCACGAACTCCATGATTCATCGCAAAAGTCTTCGACGCTCTTTGTAAAACGAGCCAGTAATTCTAAGTATCTTTTATTGATATAAAATGAATCCGTTGCAACTCTAACTGCGGTGTCAGGAAATCGATTTATCATTGATAGCAAATTTATAGAAACATAAGCCAGCATTGAAGATCTTAAATGTGTGTACTGAGGCGATTCTCCGTCGATATAACTTACAATTGTGCCCAACTTTTTCCCGTCGGACAAGTAAGCGTCCTCCCGATTATAAAATATATTTCTTGCAACAGCGTCAGCAATTATAAAATCCAATTCAGCATCATCGATAATCAGTCGCGAGTGATGTAGTTTGTGATCATATGCAGCACCTTGAGTAAATTTACCAATTATTCTTCGTCCAAGATCTTTTGCTGTTTTTTCACTATTGCTAAGTTTGATCTTGAGAACTTTAGGAGCCTCACCGACAATGACATCCATCGGGGTATTTGGACTCTCTCGTACATACTCGCTAATAACTTCATCGAGACTGATACGCTCCGGTGTTGGCAACCAAACTGAGGTCTGCGGTCGATATGATATGATTGCTTCACTGACAGTCAACGATACCAGTATTCGGCTGTCAAGCATATATCGCAATAACACTATTGGTACCCAGCGCTTTTCACTGAAGTGTCTGCCAAACCAAACATAACAGCACGGATGAAGTCTCGCGGCGAATTCAAACGAAGTCACACGAGCAAATCCTGTCAAGTCAAAGTCGGGTAAAGGACCGTTTATAGCAACTCGTGTCATCGAGTTCGTGGGATGTCCAAATCGCTTAAAATATTCGCGACACTCGCCCATCCCGAGAAAGCTTCCTGGGTAGCAAGCAATCATATCCACGGAAATCATATCCCGGTAGTCATACCGGGTATTCCACAACCCGCCATGCCCATACTCGACACAACTCAATTGTATATCCGAAAGAAACTGACTTCGGGTTGGTCTCCACGAATTTCTTTCTCTTGCGGCGTGAGCGGCAACACTTGGAACTGTAAAACAATTAACCAATAACTGCTCAATGTTTCCTTCGATGTTCACATATTTCTCTGCGAGTTTTTTCATTTGTTGTTGCAACGACTCCGTCCGGTATAATTCACCGTTGGGTTTTACAAATTGATCATATTCGCCATCTTCGGAACTCTTAAATAACCACACTGACACAGGGTCGGTTTTACTTAGTGTGTAAATAACATCAAATATGTTTTCCGAGTAAAGATTTACAACACGATCTCGTGGAAATATTGTAACTGCATCAGTCCAGGCATGAGAGTTATGATCAATAATTTCAATCGGTGATCCTGACTTTTTATAATGCTTCGAATTATATAATATTTCCCCGGTTAGTGTTTTTACTGTTATTGAAAATTTTAATTTACTTGATAGCACAGCAACATCATTTATTGATGCCCCAGTATCCTTGACTTGCTCAGCCCATGCTGCTATTTTTTCACGTCGCAGATCGGTTAAACCGTTTCCTCGTTTTGCGTTTTTAAAATGTTCCATTACTCGCTCGGCTACACAATTCAGCCCCGACATTGACTTTGTCAATGTTGACAAAGTCGTTCTCATCGGGGTGAGTTTATCAATTTTTTTTTTTTTTACCGGATAGATTCCATAAATGACTGCGGTTACAGGATACGCTCGAGCGTAATATGGTTTATCAATCCCGGTCAGTATTCCTGGTTTGGAATCTTTACTTACCAGAACGGTTTTTCCATTATCAAGAACAGGGTCGAGTTTGTCACGGATAATCCATATATCGGAATCTGTTTGCACAATAAATTTTATTCTGAAAAAATATTTCTTACCGCGTTGATGTTTATCAAGGGGAAGATAATCAATAATTGTTTTCGCTCGCGCATCATTCATTGTAGAGTCAACGACATTAACTTTGTCATCCTTGATTTTATCAACGATATTGACTTCGTCATCCTTGATTTTATCAACGACATTGACTTCGTCATCCTTGATTTTATCAACGACATTGACTTCGTCAATGTTGCGGATAATTTTAAGTGACGACCATACATGAGATGCGCCGTCGTCGCGGAATTCTTTTTTGGCATTCCTGATAATATTAAATAGATCAGTTAGATTTCGTCGTCGTGAGTCTCTGTTTAGTCTGTCAAGATCGAATCTCCCGGCGCCAAATAACTCCTTCATATTATATTTAAGACAAATATTTAAATAAGAAATATTATATATATATACAAATGAATAACTGCAAGTGGTTAAAAGTTGGATCTGTAACAATCTGTAATAAGCCCTGCAGGAAGGAATTCTGCGGTGAACACATACAAAGCATCAAACGAGGAAGCACAGGACCTATACCATGCCTGTGATGTGGCATTGGGGTCAGAGGTAAAACACAGTTATGTGCGGGGTGCGGAGGAAAGCGATACCGTGAACTCAAGCGATATTACAATAAAAAAAATAATGGAGATGCGCTGAAATCCGAGCGTGATTATATAACTAAGTTTTCAGACAAATTATAAATTAGACAAATATATTATTATATAAATGAGCCAAGAATTTGTCCCACATCCAACCATTAAGAATTATGAAGCATCTCGCGAGGGAATAGTGAGACATTGCAAATTGAAAAAACCAGTTGGTGTCGTTAATAATTCTGGTTATCTCCGATTTAATGCTGGAGGTAAAAACTATTATAATCACAGGGCCGTGTACGAATGTTTCTTTGGAGAGACCAAAGATGGTCTTGTAATCGATCACAAAGATAATAATAAACTTAATAACTCTCTCCAAAATTTACGATCCATTACTCCGAGCGAGAATTCTGCACTAGGTGGCACTGGTAAATTTGCAAAAATTCCCAGAGCTGTCAGATCTCTCAACAAAAATACTAATAAAGAAAATATATTTCGCTCAATGAACTCAGCTGCGAAGTATTTTGTTATTAACTCCCATTCGGTTCAACGTGTTGCAGAAAATATTATCAAATCAACTTTTTCACGTAAGTTTGATAGCTGGATTATATTTTCTTATGTAGATAACTCTACAGTGACTGCGTGAAAGTCAATGATACAATTATTTCCCCCTTGTCACCTTGACAAAGTCAAGGATGACAGCGCGCTATAACACTTCCGCGTTCACAGGTACGAGCAGACGGTTTTCTGTGTACAAGGAAGTAAATAACTTCCCTTTATTTTATCAAGGTGACAGCGTCAAGAATGACAAAGTCAGGGACAAACGCGTATTTATCTTTTTTTTCACAGATAAAATCTTTATTTTATTACACTTGTTCGGGGTTATGGTACATCTGTATTTTCCACACGATCATATTTAAGAAAAAACATTTTAAACAAATCACGCTGAGCTATTTTTGAACTTCCAAGTATCAGTTGGTTTATATACGATATCGTCCGAATAATATACGGGTTTCGAAACCCAACGAAGTTGCACAACTTTCCCCGTTATCACCCCGTTAGGGGTGGTCTTTTACCACTCAACGGGATTGATTTCGGGGAGGGAGTGCAACTTTGTTGGACGTAGAATATAACCCCGCATCTGTCTGTGCTGTCCTTAGTTACTACTATATGTTGTATCGTCCTAGGATAAGTTATATATGCAATTGTAAATATTGTAAATACAACTGCTGTAAATATGCTTCTACAATGCTGTAAATATGCTTCTACTGTAAATATTGTAAATACTATGTGTTTGTGCCGTCCTAGGATAAGTTAGAATTAAGTTATATACAGTCTTAGGATAAGTTAGAATTAAGTACCTAGGATAAGTTAGAATTAAGTTATATATGCAATTGTAAATATTGTAAATACAAGGGTCAAAACGACCCACATTTTTTATTTTAAATATATAAAAATATATATAAATATGAATCACGAAAATATCAAAAATGTGACTGATGCTATTAAAAAATTAGAAAAACAAGGATTTAATATATCACTAACTCCTGAAACAATTCTGTCTGATTTTGAATCATTATATGAAGCTAAATGCGCAGGGCGTTATATTCTTCCTGCTCAATATTGTTTCATAAAGATGATCCAAAATAAGTTACATAAATCACTGGCCAGCGTAGAAGAAGCACAAATAAATGAATTTGTTCCATTGTCTCGTGCAATTGAAAAGATCAGGCTGGCATTGGCAGCCGAGTATGAGATGAAAAAGATAATAAATAATCGCGTTAGAAAATTGAAACATTGTATGTCCCTTGACAGCGTCAAGGATGACAAAGTCAGTGATGAAATCCTTGATGAAATCAAGGAAGTAAATACCTCACCTTGACTTTGTCAAGTACTTGGAAGTGAAATCGAAAGTAAAAAAAATATATTACTTTTTTTTTACTTCCCCCCTTGATGAAATCAATGACAGCGTCAAGGTGACAGAGTCAAGGAGATGAAATCCTTGACTTCGTCAAGGTGATGAAATCAGGGTGATTAGTTGGTTGGGTTCAATGCAGGAATGTGCATAATTGAGAATTTGATCTCTGTCACATACTATTGCGGTAATATGCTCGCATCTGAGACTATCTAACTGTTGCTGTGTTAGTAAGAAATCTTCTTCTCCGTATTCATCAATGAGCAATTTAACGTTAATTTCTTCTTGTGCAAATGCAGCCTTGACTGCTTGCTCGAGTGCTTGTTTGTCATACACAAAAGCATTTATGTGGTGGTACATATTTGAGATTTATATAAATCTAACGATCTAAATAAGCGTATATACTCGAGGATTTGATGTGCATCGCAATGCGCGATCACAACATGATCTTTTATCAATACTTGCAGTTGTGCATCAGTCAGTATAAAATCGTCATGACCGTATATATCAACAATTATTTTTACCGGGTTAACTTTTCCGGTTCTGACAGCGCTATCAAGAAGTACTTTATCATATATGAAACATTTCACGTGGTGATACATTATATGATACTTGCTTGATTAATTGTAAAGTCCTAAGGACTTTCATCGTAAACGATTTTTACTAGTGTTATATTTTTTATAATTTATTGAAATATTTTTTATGTTGACGGTGACATTACTGCTATCGTCGTCGTCGGTGATGTCAGTGACATCGTCGTCAGTGACATCAGTGCTGTCATCGTCAGTTACATCAGTGCTATCATCGTCAGTTACATCAGCGCTATCATCGTCAGTGACATCAGTGATATCATCGTCAGTTACGTCACTGCTATCATCAATGAAATCATCATCACATTTTTTCGGAAATGTTTTGCATTTCTGGGAAGTCTTTGACTTGAAAATCGAAGATTTTTGGGACATTATTATAATATAATATTATTAATTGAAAAATCGTTTTACGATGAAAGTCCCGAAAATCGAAGATTTTTAGGATTGGAAATCGTTTACGATTTCACAAGGAGACTAATATGTAGTGTTTCATTCCGTAAATCAAGGGGATTCCCAGACTGGTCTGTCATTGTGAAATTTATTCTGGTCAGCCATGGATTATGACATCGTAGATAGACCGGATTGATTGGCTCTTGCACAATCAGAAATCCAGGTGGTTCTTTCGGAGTAAATGAATAAAGAATAAATCCTTGCTGGGCTTGATTTGATAATGTCGTGTCTGTACTGTAACTGCCATCGATGGCATCACACACAAGATTGACCGCGACCAGATCGGTTATATTTACGATGCCCAGGGATTCATGACGGCCTTGCCCTTCGGTGTTATTGTTATGTCTGAGGATAGTTGGCTCCGGCAGTGTTTTTCTGTATTGTGCAAGTATATCTTCGAAGGACTCATCAATAAGGTCGGTGACGGATTTTTTTAACTTGGGCACGTTATACCAAGGAAGTTTAAAATTTGGTAGATTCGCCTCTGGTATTCTAAAGAAGTTTAAAAATTTTTGCTTACTACGATGTATGTCGGTATCAGTGTGATCAGTTGTTGCCTGAATTACTCGCTGGTTAAGATATTCCATGTCATATGCGAGCTGATTTGATATTTCAATCCGTTTATAATTTCGCTACGTAGCGCTATATCAAAAAGATGTTCTTGGAAGAACCACCGCAGCTGTGTTAGTTGTGTTTTATGTTCTTGATTAATTTCTTTAAAATATTCAGTAATACTGTTTAGGGTAATAATCAAAGTTTCAGGGTCCCGGGTAAAACCCCACTGAACAGTGTCCTTGTCGGTGAAGTAAAAATGACGACTAGACGTTGACCCTTTTATGTGATCCAGAGTTTCTTTGTATGACGGTGTAATTTCGTGATACGATTGTTTGTCAGTGACATAATCAGACTTTTTAGGTTCAGGTGGTATTGGTGGTGCCGGTGGAGCAACTTCAGGCCATCCTAACACTGTTCTGATTGAACTCTGATATATATCCACGGCGTAGTCAGTGCCATCGGCACCGGTGCTTATTTCGATCGCGGATGACAGCGTTGGCTCGTGAACAGTTATTGCTATTTTGGATTTCTTTATTGTGATATTTTGTATTCGACGTTGTAATTCATCATTGATTTCTTCGATTTGATAAGACCCGGTTGGTAACCCAATGACATTCCAGTCTGGCGTGCCATCGGATTTTTTTTTGTATGAAAACACAAACGAATTATTTGCTGGCAATCCACCAAACGATTTTGATCTGATAATGGGCCAACTGTGATATACTCGTAATTGCGCTAACGCGATTTCGCATGCTGGAATCGCAGTTGGAAAATTAACACTGAATTCTGGCTTAGTTGATGTTACTGTTAACAAAGATGTTCGCGACGGGTTTGTATTTGCGACTATCTGCTGAAGTAATTCCGTCATTATTTATTTGCTGTCGTTTCAAATAAAAGTTCTTTGAAAAACACTTTGTGTTTTCGTAATCGTTGTACGCGGCTGCCATCTGCGCGAATTCGGAATCTGATATTGTTGTATCGTCAAGACTGGATGATATCAACGACGACAATTTCGAGTAGGTGCTTGTGGCCGCGCTGTTTAACTTTTCATACTCGTGCAATTTTGTTAACGCACACGAGGATATTTTTTTCGCGATAATATTAGGAACTCCTGCAATTGTCGCTGATGTTGAAACTGTAATTGTAATCGCGATTGCAGTTGTCACTGGTGTCAGCGCTGATAATAGCACCCCAGTAGATGCAACTACCGCTGACACTGAATACACTATTGTGTCTAATACAGTTACACCCCGTTTGTATTTTTTTTTATCTTTGTTGCGCATTTGTCAATAGTATCTTTTAACTCTGACTGCCATTCGCGTGCTTGATCATATCTATATTGCTGAGCATCTAATGATGTCGTTGGTGCTGATTTCATTTTATTATTTTACGCGGTAACCAATTGAGGCGTTTCAGCTACAAATTCCAAACACCACCAGTAAGATGTTGCGGTTAATTTCTTGTCTGCGGCTTCCAGTATAAATGTTTCTTCGGTTTCCTTGTTTAATATGATAGTCACAACCCCGGAATATTTATCGGTGGAATGTCTCCAGGGATATGTTGTAAAGATCTCAAACTTAGCGGCACTGAACACAGACAGTCTATACACGCCAGTGGCTGTTGCTGTATATTTGATAGTATTATTTTCTTGAGACCATGTTGAGAATCCCGATGATACAGTGTATACTATGTTGGTGATATGCCCGGGGGTAACTCCAGTGGGGACGTTAATCAGACTGGTTTTGTTAACGATATCAGGAATACCCGATACGATATCCTGCTGTGTTTGTTTGATCGTGTCAGTGTTGGTCTTGATATCAGAAAGTTTCATGTCGATGACGGGAGGAGTTCCAAAGAACTTATCCGTGGCATCATCGGTTTTTGCGAAGTTTCTTCGAAGTCTTGAGAACGCGTTTACATGAACATCATACTCTGCCCGTAACGTGGTTAGTTTACTGTCAACGGCGCTAGTGCTTGTGTGGACACTCGTGTCTACACATTGTTTGTTTGCGGCATCTTCGGGGGATGTTGGATCTCTTAAAACCACTATTTTGTTACCATTCATGCTAAGTTCACCTGTCATTGTATCACCGGATTTACTTACACGGGCTGATGCAATGTTTTGCATATTATCTCTTTGACTTTACCGCCGTCGGTAAACACTGGAATGTTATCATCGGTAGCTCCAATAACCCTACGAATTATTTCATGCCATTTGATATCGCTGGTTTTTAGTTTTCCGTGCTGGTCCTGAAAAATAACAACCTCATCTGGTTCTATCCCGGTCAGACTTAAAAGATTATCGATTTCATCTTTGGTCGCATATTTTGATAAATCCACATCGGCGCGTTTTTTTGTCTTTGTTTCGAGAAGAGATAATCCGTAAATATCAACCATTATTTGATAGGAAACTGTTTAAATCGACCCATAGTATACTCGTGCACGATTTTGTGAGGAGAAATCTTTGATTTCGAGATCGCATCAAGAACATTTAATACTTCACGGCCACATATCGGAGGATCGGTCAGTGTTTGTGTTGGTAACGTTGAATACCAAATTGCAGTGCCTGGCACCAGAGTACTTTGTACTCTGCTGACATAATTCAGAAACTCAATTGGCGGTGCTAGCCCGTACGAATCAAAATAGATAATTCCACGTGGATCGATCGCGTAAGCAACCCAGTGAGTTCCTGGACCATCACTGTTATCAAGATTAATAATTCCGGTTTCTGGATTATTCGGTCGTGTTGGTAATTGATCTCGCATAAATCGCCTCTGAAATTTTTTATATTTAATTGTTTAACAGCATCGACCAAATCAAAATTTGACATTGGAGTGATGTCTAGAACCGTTTTGGGTACCATGAGGGTGGAGTTCCTGGAAGTCTTGGCCCTGATCCGCGAGCGGATCTCCCCTTTTTTGTATCCTTTCCCTGTGGCTTTCTTTAATGCCATTCCAGCAGGTGTTCCAACAGCCCCTAACGCGGCTGCTTTTGCGACTGCGGAAGCAGCAGCAGCTATTAGTGCTGGTATTGCTGCGAGAAGAGGAAATATACTGCCTGTTTTAACCATATCTTTGACAGCTGCAGGAGAGAAATCAAGTTGAGTTCCAGTCGTTGCTTGCTTTGCTTTATTGAAATGTTTTAGCTGGGTTTTAGTTAATGACAGTTTGTTTGGACCGCCCATTAGCTGATCGTGTTTTAGTGTTATTTTTGTCCCACATGTGCTCGCGTTCTTCGATTGTAATTTCTTGACCTGACCAGGAGTCAGAGTGACATTAACGTGATTGTAAGACATTTTATTTAATACGAGATTGATCTAATTGTTACATATTTTGTACTGGTGCATCAGCGAAAATCATTCGGCCGTCAGCACCTTCAAGCAACATTGCTTTATCGGAAAGTATGACCGCGATTGCTCTGTAATTAGCTATAGCTCCCACGTCTCTATTCACGGTAGCCCGAAAGTGTATATCAACAACAGACTGTCTGGTTAAATCAAGATGCTCTAACGAGAAGTAATAGATTGGATAATGAGATATAAAATCCAATTGTGATATTTGCAAACCAGTATCGATATTTAGATCACACGCTAGATACTTTGTCAATCGTTGATATGCACGTGCAACATGATTATTACCAAAATCTAACAGTATGTACTCAGATGGTTCTTGATGCCCGTTTATTCTCAGAGAATCATCAGTGATACCAAGTTGATCAAATATCATATGCGAACGTGTTTCATTATCCACCCGTGCAGCATCCTGAAGAGCAATGAAAATATGTCGCGGTGCAGAAACCCCCTGCTGTGATGCTATATGCCATGTGAACAAACCGTTATTGGTACTTTGAACACTATCTGTGGTTGTTGTAAGCCACGATAACAACACTTTACCACCTTGATCCATAAAAGAAAGCAGTCGCTGTTCTTCAGTAATTGCCGGAGTCATTACCGGCATCCACAGTGATAGTTTTGTTATGTTTACCTTACCCTCGTCACCTAGAGGTCGCCATATAGCATCATTGTCGTTGGCTTTTCTAACAAGCACGACCGTATGTTTTGCTCCAAAAATTACCTTTCTGACATCTCTGCAAAATCCAAAGATGTGCGACAGCGGAATGGCACATGAAAAATTTCTACGATTACCTTTCAACATTTGTCTACGTGCAGCGAAACCTAAATTAAATTCTTCATTAGCACCATGAACCACCGGCGCCACATCAGCGTCATCGGCAGCGGCAGAGTGTTTTTTCGGTCGTCTAATATTGTACTGATCACTGTTAGGAAAATTAGAAGTATCCTTGGCAAACATCATTGATGGACCAGCTGATCTTGTATAATCATCAGAATATCTCGCTAGACCAATTATTGTTGTAGCAACATCGACATCCTTCTGAATCGATTCACTATTTTTTCCATCAATCATGTAGATAGCACTATCAAACAAGGCCATAATTCCGTTATTGACAAAACCGACTTTAGCCTCAGGTCCGTATTCTGTATTATCTGTTTTTATAATTTCTCCTTCTACCTCAATAAATGCTTCAGCGGGCAGGAAATATCTACTTGTATCTTGAACTTGCAATTCAATTCGTCCTCGTTTATCTGGCTCTCGTGCGTCATAAGAATAATACTGATAATCACGCACTGATTCATTTTTAAGAACCGGTTCGTCTATGTCGAATGCTGGGTCGGATTCCCGTTTAAACATTTTATTATAGAAGTTATCGTCTAAAACGAAGACCACTTCCCGCCACCAAACTTGTGTTTATTTGTTCAGGATTTATCAGCGCTGCTAGTTTTTGATTTGAGGTTTCATTTATTACTTTACTAACATTTGCTAGCATGTCTGCGGTGGCTGGTAATTTTACTGGCGGAAGTGGACCTTTTTGAGGTGAATCTCTTTGAGATTTGCGTATTAATCGCGCTAGTCTATCCTTGATTGCCAGGAATGCTTTACTGGCAGCTCTACCAACAGCGCCAGTAGCTTTATCTTTAATAACATCAATGGCTTTCATCGATAATTGTTTTGCGATCGGTATTGCTTTAGGTGCCATTCTCGCGAATAAACCCCGAACAACATCGCCTAATCCGTTTCCATATGTTATCCTGTATACGGGTACTCGTGAATTTACCATCCTGACCATGACTGGTCTACGATGAGAATTGTGTACGATCATTTTATTTAATTAGTTATTTATTTAGCTAGTTGTGGCGCTTTTCAATCGCGGCGACTTTCAGTCGCTGTCCACGAGTTCATCAATAAGTTCTCGATAGATGTGAGTATCCATGATGCCGCCTTGAAATAATCGCTGACAGATATCAGCTGCTTCATTAATTATTTCTAGTGAGTTATTTCCGGCACGCCTTCCTCCTAAGAGAATTTCTAGCCGTGATACATCATTGATGATATTATCAGGACAAGTAATGTGACCACCAAGACCACTACCTGTAGCGTCATAGAGGCCAAGATCTTCGAGAACATCATCATCTTTTTCATCTGGACGCTCCTCCAATAGCGGTGAATAGGGAGGTGGAAGTCCTCGTCGTCTACTTTCGTCAAGTTTCTTCATTGCATTTACAAGGGTTGAAAATTTTGAATCGTTAGATTTGACCGTTTTCTTGTCGTAGTATACACGATACGCCCATTTAACAAAATTTGTATCATTCGTGGACTTATATTTCTCGTTTAAATTTTTACCTTTTTCATATAAACCATCTAATATCAATTCAGGTAATTTTTCTTCTGGTGTGTTTTTAAGGATTTTAATAAAACCCGGATTAAATTTTGCAGTTAGTTCAACAATTTCCTTTGCTGCTTTGGGCGCAGCAGCTTCGGCGACTTTAGTGACTTCTTCAGCGGTGGGTGGAGGTTGAGCTATAGCGGTGGGTGGAGGTTGAGCTGCAACTATATCAGTTGGAAGATCTCGTAAAATCTTTTTTGTTTGTTTGGTTCTTTTTGCAATCTTTTCAGTCCGCTCAGCGGTTTGTTTTAGCACTGGAAGAATACCCTTTCTTCGTTCCTTTTCCTCTTCCATATCATCCTTAGGTTCTCCCAGTAAAGCTCTTTCAGTGACCATCGCAGCTTTTTCAGTAGCTGTTGTAACAGGTTTAAATAATTCTTCTGCACCTGTTGCAAATTCAACTTGTGCTTGCTGCCGTGCTTGTAATTTTTGTCTTACACTGTCTCGCACAGGAATACATTTTTTGATTGCTTCTAGTCGCTCTCGAGCTAGTCTAGCGGAATGAGCTTCTCCGATGTTGGCCATTATTGTTAACTTAAATTTTTAATTCACAGCAGCAGAAACGGCGACGACAATCAAACCCTGCCAGGATATTTTCACGTGGACGACACAAAAACACTGATGTGATTTATGTAACTCAACGGTATACACAAATACCAAAAGTGATCAGAGATAACTGTAACGTTCTCGCGGTGTTGACGCACACACGTTACGAAATATACATCAGACTTGGTGCAGCGGCGACATGGACATAAATAAATTCAGAAATTTCTTTAGTCGTGCTCAGGCAAAACCACACGGATTTGTAACGATAAATTTACATGATCCTCGGACACGGTATCGAATTGGGTTAGATACAATTTTTAACTAGAAACGCTAGCGTTTCTAATCCTAAAGGATTTTTCCAGAAATGCTTGCATTAAAAATTCTAGAATTAGAAACGCTAGTGTTTCCAGGAGCAGCAGAGAGACTGAAACAACACCGAGTGTTTCGTCTAGTAGACCCTTGTATCGAGAAGTAGTTATATAGGTAGATATTTTTCATGAGATAACCCTTCTGGTCAGCGAAGAAAGCCTATTTATCAGTGTTTTCTGACTAGAAGGGTTTATTTTGTGAAGACAAGACCTTCTATCAAGAGTCTTTTCGATAGAAGGTTCTGTTTGACGAAATAGTTGGTGGGCTCAGTCTCTCTGCTGCTCATCTTGCAACACATGGTACTTATTTTGTGTTATATCTTATCATCCACATTTTCCAGTGGTGTACGCTTGTGTTGACTTTCATGAATGTAATTCCCCTGAAAGTTTTCCCACTCCAAATCCTTGTTGACCGTACTTTCATTTTCAATAGTTTCATGTGTGCCATTTTAATGTGTACTTTTAGCCTGAATCTTGTATGTCCCCTCTGTTATTGGCTCATTTTCTGAGGGCTGTATTTATATCACACTACCCTGATCTTACAGTGTTTCTTGCGTGATAGTGTTTCCTACTTTTTTTGTAGTCACTACTGGCTGTTCTGAACAGCCCTGGTCAATAATGTGGGTTCCTTCTGGGGGGTCTTCTTTGTCAAAGTATCCAGATGTAATGGCAAAAACGCTCGTTTGGTACCGTCTTACATGCATACAAATTATTCAAATGGATACGAAGTTGGGCGAGACTATGCACATACGCAGAGATCGTACACACATACGCACAGTGACACACGTTAAAGAATTAATGTACTTGAGGCATATGCAAAAAAAAATGCAGGAAGAAAACTTAAAATTTAATTCACAATTAAAAAACGTACAAAATTAGAATTTTACGATGATCAGACCTTAAAAAAGAATGGTATTTAGTGAGATAAAGCACGAACAATCCAGCTTTATCAACAGCAAGTTTCACCTGGGTTTTGTACATGTATGTATTTATAATCTCTGGTTTCCACTCATGAGTTTTACATCCATCACCAATGGTTCTTTATTGTAGAATCCGCTCCACTTGGATTTTTTTTTTCAATCATAATTAGATGCACAAACTTTTTGGGATTGATAATTGTGTCAAATTTTACTTCAGGTTTTTGAAAATAGTTACATAAAGCTTTATAGTGAATTGATGCACTGGCAAAATGCTTTTCGTTAAAGGGCTTTAAGTCTATCAATTTTAACGAATATAACTTGTGTATCTGAACCAGTCTTTATACACTGTAGCAGAATACAGCATCCTACACACACACACAGAATTTATAAAAAAAAAAACAATCTTTCTTTATAGTAGCAGACGGTTCTGATATTTCATTTGCATTGTCTTTCCTGAGTTTTAAATAGTACCAATGCACTTCAAATGAAAGCGCGGCAGACGTGGCTACATAAAATTTACAATATCCATTTCAGCAATTACTCGGCTAAAAGTTACGATTACATTGTTATCACATTGATATAGTCACAAGTAATGAGTAAAAATGTAATACCTGTTTACGGCTGTATTTTGTGCGTATCAAGAATTTGGACAATAATATATCGTTGTTTTGACCCATTTAAAAAAGAAAGTTGACTGCAAAGGCCTGTACAAAAAAGTCGAATAATTCTATGCACTTTATCATGTTGTTTAGTTTGGTAATGATTGGGTATTGGACAATGCGGCCCAACGTAACAATACAACTGACATAGTTTCAACAAGTTTTTCTTCTTCAGAATAAATACCCAGTACGACACAGATATATTTATATTAGTAATTTATCTAAGGCAAAATATTTTTAGGACAATTGATATATAATTTGTTTTTTACCGTCAAGTTCAAAATTGTTGCTTTACGTAACAGAACCATGTGGAATTATGTTTTATCTTTTGGGATATAATGCATGTCAAGTATGAAATAAAGGGAGGTCACTTTTTCCTTCTTATTATTTATTTTGCTTTTCAAAGTGAGAACGAATATAAATGATGCATAATACTGTGTTCCTACCGTTGAACATGTGCTCTGGTTTGAGAACACCGTTTCATTCTCAATGTAATTAGGTTTGTAAAATAGAATAGGTTTCGGTAAAGGAAACTAATAAATTGGAAACGTTAGTTGATATAGATAAATGTTTTTCGATGTTACGAAAATTAGGAGCTTTCGGATATCTTCAGAGAAACAGTCCCAGAGACAAATCGTACATGGGAGAAAGGACGTCTGAAGAAAAAAAAAATATGTTTAGTAGAGATGGATGTGATGCTTTGGGAGTTACGAAGACGATAATGAGATGCATCATATCTCAATGTGGGAAAAGGTCGATTTAATTCGGCACTTGAGTATTTATAAATAAATACAATATTCATAATTTCTTCTTCCTTCCTTGCGTAAGAGTTTTACCAAACAATTTCTGTATAAAACACTCTATAGAGCAAATAATCGGTGCAGCTTCCAATTTAACTCTTTTTCCAATTTGTCCGTATCTTCAGTAGAGCAAATGTTTCAGATTCGAGAAACATTTTCTAAAATTTACGTAGAAAAGAATTTGTAGTTACGCACAACATAGATATTTACATGTGTTCTGAATAATCACGATAATACAATAAGTTCATTTAGCTTCAGTGCATAATGTTAGTTCAAATTGTCTATGACTCGGATCAGGAAGCAAATGCATATTGTGTAAAGAGAACTTGGGATAGGAAAAGTCGGTCTACCTATTTGCAATTAATGTCCGTTTTTGAAGGGATAAACGAAAAAAAGAATGTTGTTTGTCCATGCAGTACGTTTTTTCAAGCTCATTATTTTTAATTATGTGTACATTTGACGGATCTGTAGAAGTTGCAATATAAGAAGTATTATCAGCAGATAGTATCGCTTGTGAGTTGATGTCGTCTGCTTTATCGCTGACAAAATTAATAATAAAGGCTCTAGCACAGAACCATGGGGAACCCCAGTTCCTTGACATTTTGATTATACTAAAGTTCTGTGAAAAATAGCTCCTAATTGTCTATAATAACAGACCCATTAGGCCTTTACTACCTTTATATTATCATGTTATTCACAAATGAATACAATAATTAATCCAACTTCAGAGATATAACATGAACAGAAAAACAAAGTCACACGCTATTTAGAACCTCGAGAAATACCGTTAAGTGTATAGTATGTATGTATGTGCACTCAAGCTGTGGAGTTTTGTGAATTATGGGCTCATATATATTTTGCTGTTTCACTTTCTTCCTTTCTAGCATCTTTTTTTATATGTGAGAGAGACTCGCACACAGATATGCGCCTTCAGACGTACAGTCTTTACAAGTCTGTACATTTTTTTTTTTTAAATCAGCAGCTAACAAGAGACTAAAGATAATTTGTACCATAGTTAAGATGGCAATCAGTTTATTAATTTCTACTTTGTATGGAATAATGGAGGAAATGTGATTGACGATATCGACTAATATAATGGCATGCTTTCAGCTTTCACGTGCACACACTATAACATCAGCTTCAAAAATAAAAACAAACGATAAAATTAACTTGTAACAGCTTCATATTGCATCAATTAAAAACTGATAAAATGCTCGGCATTGTTCTCTCTCTCTCTCTCTCTCTCTCTCTCCCTGTCTGGGCCACGAGTGGTCTAAAGCGCTCTCTGTTACGGATCACTGCCATTACACCTCTGTTCGAGTCTACGATTCGGCCAGTGTATGTATGTGAGAAAACTTGCCACTAACTTCTCGTGGGTTTTCCCGGGTTCTTCCTTCACCATTAATACTGGCCGCCATCCATAGCCTATCGTGTGCTGAAAAAATGGCTTTAAACCCCACAACAAGAAGAACTCTCTCTCTCTCTCTCTCTATCTCTCTCATGTGCAGCTGAGTATGTCTTAAATGAAGCAATGTTGCAAGTTGAAGCCTAAAATTATTTATATATTTGTTATAATATCTCGTGTACAGTTTTGCTACTCACCTGTCATATTAAGACGTTTTGTCTCCACCGTGCTTGCCACCCTAGCCCTCCATACTCGCTCCCAATTGAAGTTATGTGGTGGAGTGGTTTTAAGTAACTAACAAATCAACATCATGACTCGGTAGGCGTACGTTTTACACCTTTACCATAGAGTGGGTATGTAGGTAGTATAGATTAGCATTGGAATAGACAATGCATGAAGATCACTCACATAAAGATTGAGGTTATATTGATTGACAATGGAATATACAATGCATGAATATCACTTACATAAAGATTGAGGTAGTATGGAATAGACAATGCATGAATACCACTCACATATAGATTGAGGTAGTATGGAATAGACAATGCATGAATATCACTCACATAAAGATGGAGGTAGTATGGAATAGACAATGCATGAATATCACTCACATAAAGATTGAGGTAGTATGGACTAGACAATGCATGAATACCACTCACATATAGATTGAGGTAGTATGGAATAGACAATGCATGAATATCACTCACATAAAGATTGAGGTAGTATGGAATAGACAATGCATGAAGACCACTCGCATAAAGATTGAGACACAAGACTGGTTAAGAGCTGATAACAATAAAAAGAATATTTTGAAGATACTTGATGCGAAAGTAAAGAACAATTAAGAAATGAAACCAAAAATAATCAAAAGGGTCCACTTTTTCTGAAACTCATCAGTTCTTTTATTCACCTTGGCAACATATTTTTCTAGCCTTTTGTGTGATAAAACACAATTTTTATAATGGGTGAGATTTGGGAGTTTTCATGCTCAATGTGGTCTGTATATAACATATTATGCAAGCGAGATTAGAAAGTTCACAAGATCATCAAACGTTTTGTTCCCTATAAAGACATATTTTCTTGTAAGTTTAAAATTTAGGTCGTAAGCTTGGATTCTGTCCACAAATAATTTCACCGCTCCGGTGGCCTAGTGATTAGAGCGTCCGCCTCTGAGGTCGTGGGTTCATCCCCGGCCGAGTCATACCAAAGACTTACGAAAATGGTACTAACAGCTGCTTCGCTTGACGCTCAGCATTAAGAGATTAGTGCTAGGGCTGGTCGGCCTGGTGTCAAGATAACGTGACTGGGTGGGAAATCATGCTACATGTCTGCGGCATGATGCCCCATTGCTAGACATCACTATAAACTGCCACACTGCAGACATCGTAGCGATATGACTGAAAAATTGTTAAAGCTACGTTAAAAATCCAAATCTCACACACACACACAAATAAGTTCCAAAACTGTTCAGTAACTAAACGATCACATAATAAGTGCTCAATTTGTTTTGTTTGCTCCATACAGAATACATATCATGATGAATTTTTAATGAGTTGCAGATAGGGAAAACATTTTGAGATGATATGTGGAATTAAACTATAGTAACTTCTAGTTTCATGAATATTAAAGGTATGACTTAGGCTATTTCAGATTGCTAGCAATAGGGAAACAGCATCATTGATACTGAAATGCTTTTTCCAGTTTTTGTTTGAGAGAGAGAGGGAGATGAGTATTTCATCGCAGTTTTCCTCTCGTACCCCGTGATGAAAATAGAATATGACCTGATGAGAGAGAGAGAGAGAGAGAAGAGAGAGATAGAGAGAGAGAGAGAGAGAGAGAGAGATGGGGAGGGGACTTGTATTCCATCGCATTTTTCATGAATATTAAAGGTATGACTATCCTATTTCAGATTATCAGCAATAGGGATATTGCATCATTGATTCTAAAAGCTTTTTCCACAGTTTTGTTTTGTTTGGAGAGAGAGAAGGAGAGAGGGGAATCCCATCGAATTTTACTTCTTGAACCTCGTGTTCAAAAAAATACGTGAAATGATGAGAGAGGAGGAGGGGAAGATAACTATTCCGTCGCATTGTTTTTATTGAACCTCGTGGTCAAAATAAAATATGAACTGATAAGAGAGGGGGAAATATGTAGTCCATCGAATTTTGCTTCTTGAACCTAGTGATCAAAATAAAACATGAAATAATGAGAGAGAGAGAGAGAGAGAGAGAGAGAGAGAGAGAGAGAGGATGGGAAGACATGTATTCAATCGCATTTTCATTATTGAACCTTGTGATCAAAATAAAACATGACCTGATGAGAGAGAGAGAGAGAGAGAGAGAGAAAGGGAGGGACAGATTTCAGTTTTTCTTCATGCGTTTTTGTACCTTACTGCCTGTTTAGCTAAAGCTTTTGTTAAAGAGAGAAAACAGTAATAAACTTAATGGTAAATATACAGTACTAAAATATACGCAATACTTCTTCATTTCCAGTTTACTTTGATGACAGTCCAGTAGGCAATATACAAAGATTGTGCGGTAGTTTATTTATATATTGTGGTTAGACTAATTTTACTATTAGCAACCTTAACTGATCAATTCTGCCGAATCTATCTCAAACTTGGAAAACCTGACTACAGCCATAGCACTTGGGCAATCGCTGTAAGTACATAAACAACACATATCTGTCTGTATGTATGTCTGCCTGTCTCTCTTTCTCACATATCGGTACATACTTTCTTTTGTTGATTATTAGATGTAGGAAGGAAAATGTGATGGAATACCTGTCTCTGCCATTGTTATTCATCTTATAACTTTCCGTTCTAATGCACACATATATAATCAAATTTACGCAACGTATATTACTAGTCCATGCTGCTTTAGCGGAATTACATCCAGAGGCGGCGTTAGGAGTACGCAGGGCCTAGGGCCGACCACGACCGCGCGGAGCCAGAGTATCGGAATCTTAGTTGGTATGCTACTGCAAACAACTGTTAATTGCGTTACAAAATTGACTATGTTGACTTCGCATCTTTGCGTGCATTATGTGCGGCCCGTATCAGCGTTTCCAATTTATCGGAGAATATAGCTTGAGAGACTCACAAGGACGACCTTAGGCCTGAAGTGCGGGGCCCCCTCAAGAGTGGGGGCTGGGGCGGTCGCCCCATTTGCCACCCCAAACGCCGTTCATGATTACATCTGATGTACGTAAATGTTTAATAACGACATTTATGCAGCTATTTTTAAATCCTTCTCAATATGTAGGCCTAGATATTTTCATACACAATCACTTTCACCCCCACCCCCCCCAAAAAAGGTATTTTTTTACACATTATTTTTTGTACTTTTGACTAATTTATTTACGTAAGCAATCTGTGACATTTGATAAAGCGAGTTAGATGACATAATCCATATACAAGTCGATTCGCAGTTTAAAAAGCTCAGAATTTCTTGTCGAAAATGTTTCAAAACTCTAGGTCGACAAATAAGGCACAATGAAAATATTTCCACAATAATAATAATAATAAACTATCTTTAACGAGGATAACATATTTGGTCATGACTGGCCCATCGGCCATGTGGTCCTCAGTTTTTTGTAATAAAATAATAAAAATAGAAGTTCATGCACATAACCATATATCGTCGCACACTCATTCGTACATAATTGACATGAATGACTATGTGTGACTATACTGGGAAACATACAAATATATATCAATTATGGATATGATTTTAAAGTTTTCTATTCAGAGCTTTTAATATATCATTCCAGCTGGTCTAGAAAGAATTTCTTTAATGATAATTTAAAAGAAGCAAGGGATGTTGAATTGCGTATCTTCATTGATAAGGAATTCCATACAGTAGGTGCTGATACAGAAAATGAGCTTTTGTAATGATTGGTTTTCGACCAAGGAATCTGGAGATCGTTGTTTGTCCTCGATCGGAGATTACGCTCAGTATTTGATGATCTTAGTTCAATTATGTTAGAGATATAAGCTGAAGAATGACCGTTTAAAGACTTGATGTCATGATTCCTTTAAAATAAAGAATACGTTTTTGTATAGGTAGCCATTTCAGACGTGAAATCAAAACATTTGAGGGAGTCATAACAGGACGTTTCAGTATTATTCGGGCTGCCCTTTTCTGGAGTCTATCAATTCGGGACAGATTATAATTTGATGTGTTTCCCCATATGGTACAACCGTAATCTATCAGTGGTAGTATATAACCCGAAAAATAAATTTCAAGTGATTGTGGAGGTAGAAATTTCATAATTTCTTCTTCCTTCCTTGCGTAAGAGTTTTACCAAACAATTTCTGTATAAAACACTCTATAGAGCAAATAATCGGTGCAGCTTCCAATTTAACTCTTTTTCCAATTTGTCCGTATCTTCAGTAGAGCAAATGTTTCAGATTCGAGAAACATTTTCTAAAATTTACGTAGAAAAGAATTTGTAGTTACGCACAACATAGATATTTACATGTGTTCTGAATAATCACGATAATACAATAAGTTCATTTAGCTTCAGTGCATAATGTTAGTTCAAATTGTCTATGACTCGGATCAGGAAGCAAATGCATATTGTGTAAAGAGAACTTGGGATAGGAAAAGTCGGTCTACCTATTTGCAATTAATGTCCGTTTTTGAAGGGATAAACGAAAAAAAGAATGTTGTTTGTCCATGCAGTACGTTTTTTCAAGCTCATTATTTTTAATTATGTGTACATTTGACGGATCTGTAGAAGTTGCAATATAAGAAGTATTATCAGCAGATAGTATCGCTTGTGAGTTGATGTCGTCTGCTTTATCGCTGACAAAATTAATAATAAAGGCTCTAGCACAGAACCATGGGGAACCCCAGTTCCTTGACATTTTGATTATACTAAAGTTCTGTGAAAAATAGCTCCTAATTGTCTATAATAACAGACCCATTAGGCCTTTACTACCTTTATATTATCATGTTATTCACAAATGAATACAATAATTAATCCAACTTCAGAGATATAACATGAACAGAAAAACAAAGTCACACGCTATTTAGAACCTCGAGAAATACCGTTAAGTGTATAGTATGTATGTATGTGCACTCAAGCTGTGGAGTTTTGTGAATTATGGGCTCATATATATTTTGCTGTTTCACTTTCTTCCTTTCTAGCATCTTTTTTATATGTGAGAGAGACTCGCACACAGATATGCGCCTTCAGACGTACAGTCTTTACAAGTCTGTACATTTTTTTTTTTTAACTCAGCAGCTAACAAGAGACTAAAGATAATTTGTACCATAGTTAAGATGGCAATCAGTTTATTAATTTCTACTTTGTATGGAATAATGGAGGAAATGTGATTGACGATATCGACTAATATAATGGCATGCTTTCAGCTTTCACGTGCACACACTATAACATCAGCTTCAAAAATAAAAACAAACGATAAAATTAACTTGTAACAGCTTCATATTGCATCAATTAAAAACTGATAAAATGCTCGGCATTGTTCTCTCTCTCTCTCTCTCTCTCTCTCTCTCCCTGTCTGGGCCACGAGTGGTCTAAAGCGCTCTCTGTTACGGATCACTGCCATTACACCTCTGTTCGAGTCTACGATTCGGCCAGTGTATGTATGTGAGAAAACTTGCCACTAACTTCTCGTGGGTTTTCCCGGGTTCTTCCTTCACCATTAATACTGGCCGCCATCCATAGCCTATCGTGTGCTGAAAAAATGGCTTTAAACCCCACAACAAGAAGAACTCTCTCTCTCTCTCTCTCTATCTCTCTCATGTGCAGCTGAGTATGTCTTAAATGAAGCAATGTTGCAAGTTGAAGCCTAAAATTATTTATATATTTGTTATAATATCTCGTGTACAGTTTTGCTACTCACCTGTCATATTAAGACGTTTTGTCTCCACCATGCTTGCCACCCTAGCCCTCCATACTCGCTCCCAATTGAAGTTATGTGGTGGAGTGGTTTTAAGTAACTAACAAATCAACATCATGACTCGGTAGGCGTACGTTTTACACCTTTACCATAGAGTGGGTATGTAGGTAGTATAGATTAGCATTGGAATAGACAATGCATGAAGATCACTCACATAAAGATTGAGGTTATATTGATTGACAATGGAATATACAATGCATGAATATCACTTACATAAAGATTGAGGTAGTATGGAATAGACAATGCATGAATACCACTCACATATAGATTGAGGTAGTATGGAATAGACAATGCATGAATATCACTCACATAAAGATGGAGGTAGTATGGAATAGACAATGCATGAATATCACTCACATAAAGATTGAGGTAGTATGGAATAGACAATGCATGAATACCACTCACATATAGATTGAGGTAGTATGGAATAGACAATGCATGAATATCACTCACATAAAGATTGAGGTAGTATGGAATAGACAATGCATGAAGACCACTCGCATAAAGATTGAGACACAAGACTGGTTAAGAGCTGATAACAATAAAAAGAATATTTTGAAGATACTTGATGCGAAAGTAAAGAACAATTAAGAAATGAAACCAAAAATAATCAAAAGGGTCCACTTTTTCTGAAACTCATCAGTTCTTTAATTCACCTTGGCAACATATTTTTCTAGCCTTTTGTGTGATAAAACACAATTTTTATAATGGGTGAGATTTGGGAGTTTTCATGCTCAATGTGGTCTGTATATAACATATTATGCAAGCGAGATTAGAAAGTTCACAAGATCATCAAACGTTTTGTTCCCTATAAAGACATATTTTCTTGTAAGTTTAAAATTTAGGTCGTAAGCTTGGATTCTGTCCACAAATAATTTCACCGCTCCGGTGGCCTAGTGATTAGAGCGTCCGCCTCTGAGGTCGTGGGTTCATCCCCGGCCGAGTCATACCAAAGACTTACGAAAATGGTACTAACAGCTGCTTCGCTTGACGCTCAGCATTAAGAGATTAGTGCTAGGGCTGGTCGGCCTGGTGTCAAGATAACGTGACTGGGTGGGAAATCATGCTACATGTCTGCGGCATGATGCCCCATTGCTAGACATCACTATAAACTGCCACACTGCAGACATCGTAGCGATATGACTGAAAAATTGTTAAAGCTACGTTAAAAATCCAAATCTCACACACACACACAAATAAGTTCCAAAACTGTTCAGTAACTAAACGATCACATAATAAGTGCTCAATTTGTTTTGTTTGCTCCATACAGAATACATATCATGATGAATTTTTAATGAGTTGCAGATAGGGAAAACATTTTGAGATGATATGTGGAATTAAACTATAGTAACTTCTAGTTTCATGAATATTAAAGGTATGACTTAGGCTATTTCAGATTGCTAGCAATAGGGAAACAGCATCATTGATACTGAAATGCTTTTTCCAGTTTTTGTTTGAGAGAGAGAGGGAGATGAGTATTTCATCGCAGTTTTCCTCTCGTACCCCGTGATGAAAATAGAATATGACCTGATGAGAGAGAGAGAGAGAGAGAAGAGAGAGATAGAGAGAGAGAGAGAGAGAGAGAGAGAGAGAGAGATGGGGAGGGGACTTGTATTCCATCGCATTTTTCATGAATATTAAAGATATGACTATCCTATTTCAGATTATCAGCAATAGGGATATTGCATCATTGATTCTAAAAGCTTTTTCCACAGTTTTGTTTTGTTTGGAGAGAGAGAAGGAGAGAGGGGAATCCCATCGAATTTTACTTCTTGAACCTCGTGTTCAAAAAAATACGTGAAATGATGAGAGAGGAGGAGGGGAAGATAACTATTCCGTCGCATTGTTTTTATTGAACCTCGTGGTCAAAATAAAATATGAACTGATAAGAGAGGGGGAAATATGTAGTCCATCGAATTTTGCTTCTTGAACCTAGTGATCAAAATAAAACATGAAATAATGAGAGAGAGAGAGAGAGAGAGAGAGGATGGGAAGACATGTATTCAATCGCATTTTCATTATTGAACCTTGTGATCAAAATAAAACATGACCTGATGAGAGAGAGAGAGAGAGAGAGAGAGAGAGAGAAAGGGAGGGACAGATTTCAGTTTTTCTTCATGCGTTTTTGTACCTTACTGCCTGTTTAGCTAAAGCTTTTGTTAAAGAGAGAAAACAGTAATAAACTAAACGGTAAATATACAGTACTAAAATATAAGCAATACTTCTTCATTTCCAGTTTACTTTGATGACAGTCCAGTAGGCAAAATCCAAAGATTGTGCGGTAGTTTATTTATATATTGTGGTTAGACTAATTTTACTATTAGCAACCTTAGCTGATCAATTCTGCCGAATCTATCTCAAACTTGGAAAACCTGACTACAGCCATAGCACTTGGGCAATCGCTGTAAGTACATAAACAACACATATCTGTCTGTATGTATGTCTGCCTGTCTCTCTTTCTCACATATCGGTACATACTTTTTTTTGTTGATTATTAGATGTAGGAAGGAAAATGTGATGGAATACCTGTCTCTGCCATTGTTATTCATCTTATAACTTTCCGTTCTAATGCACACATATATAATCAAATTTACGCAACGTATATTACTAGTCCATGCTGCTTTAGCGGAATTACATCCAGAGGCGGCGTTAGGAGTACGCAGGGCCTAGGGCCGACCACGACCGCGCGGAGCCAGAGTATCGGAATCTTAGTTGGTATGCTACTGCAAACAACTGTTAATTGCGTTACAAAATTGACTATGTTGACTTCGCATCTTTGCGTGCATTATGTGCGGCCCGTATCAGCGTTTCCAATTTACCGGAGAATATAGTTTGAGAGACTCACAAGGACGACCTTAGGCCTGAAGTGCGGGGCCCCCTCAAGAGTGGGGGCTGGGGCGGTCGCCCCATTTGCCACCCCCAAACGCCGTTCATGATTACATCTGATGTACGTAAATGTTTAATAACGACATTTATGCAGCTATTTTTAAATCCTTCTCAATATGTAGGCCTAGATATTTTCATACACAATCACTTTCACCCCCACCCCACCCCCAAAAAAAGGTATTTTTTTACACATTATTTTTTGTACTTTTGACTAATTTATTTACGTAAGCAATCTGTGACATTTGATAAAGCGAGTTAGATGACATAATCCATATACAAGTCGATTCGCAGTTTAAAAAGCTCAGAATTTCTTGTCGAAAATGTTTCAAAACTCTAGGTCGACAAATAAGGCACAATGAAAATATTTCCACAATAATAATAATAATAAACTATCTTTAACGAGGATAACATATTTGGTCATGACTGGCCCATCGGCCATGTGGTCCTCAGTTTTTTGTAATAAAATAATAAAAATAGAAGTTCATGCACATAACCATATATCGTCGCACACTCATTCGTACATAATTGACATGAATGACTATGTGTGACTATACTGGGAAACATACAAATATATATCAATTATGGATATGATTTTAAAGTTTTCTATTCAGAGCTTTTAATATATCATTCCAGCTGGTCTAGAAAGAATTTCTTTAATGATAATTTAAAAGAAGCAAGGGATGTTGAATTGCGTATCTTCATTGATAAGGAATTCCATACAGTAGGTGCTGATACAGAAAATGAGCTTTTGTAATGATTGGTTTTCGACCAAGGAATCTGGAGATCGTTGTTTGTCCTCGATCGGAGATTACGCTCAGTATTTGATGATCTTAGTTCAATTATGTTAGAGATATAAGCTGAAGAATGACCGTTTAAAGACTTGATGTCATGATTCCTTTAAAATAAAGAATACGTTTTTGTATAGGTAGCCATTTCAGACGTGAAATCAAAACATTTGAGGGAGTCATAACAGGACGTTTCAGTATTATTCGGGCTGCCCTTTTCTGGAGTCTGTCAATTCGGGACAGATTATAATTTGATGTGTTTCCCCATATGGTACAACCGTAATCTATCAGTGGTAGTATATAACCCGAAAAATAAATTTCAAGTGATTGTGGAGGTAGAAATTTTGAAAGCAATTTTAATAGAGTTATTCTTTTGACTACCATTGCACATAAGTGATCGATATGCGCATTCCAGCTGAGGTGTTGATCAATGTAGATACCAAGAAGTTTTTGATTTTTGACAATAGATACGTCTAAGCCATTTTGAGTTAGAAGTAAATCCATGTTAGTGGATAGACGGTGCCTTGTTCCAATTGTCATACATTTCGTTTTAGAGATGTTAATATGCATTTTGTTTTGATGACACCAAACTGATATATTGTTGAGGTCGGTTTGAAGTTTAGTTTTAATGGAGTCTAGAGATTTATCAGATAAATGCAATGTCGAATCGTCAGCGAATCGTCGTTGATAAATAGTAGAAAAAGAAGAGGCCCTAATATAGATCCTTGAGGAACACCACTTAAGATATGGCTTGGTTCGGATATATGTTTACCCGTGCAAACAACCTGGTGTCTGTTTGTAAGATACGACGTGAACCAGGCAACTGAGTTTGGAGAAAACTTGTAGGCTGAAAGTTTTTTAATGAGCACCGAATGGTCAACCAAATGAAAACTCTTTCCTTTTCCACTTCACTGATTTCTTCGAGATAAGAGCAAAATACTGTATAAAATTATTAGTTTATGTTATTTGCTTTATTTCATCAAAACTTAATAGAGATCATTGTGCATCAGAGAGGTGTTCAATAAGCATGACACCGTTATTTGTTCTTCTTCACCTTGTGTACGATTTAAAATTGTCCATAGTTACTAGATTAAGAATGTCGTGAGACAAGTATTCCTGAACAGTCGATGGCTCATTTGTCCATTGAGATAAGCATAATTAACATCATGCCAAAATATTTTAATTATTTTAGAGATTTATTTCAATTTAGTTTTTTCTAATTTTAATAACAGTATACCTCCAAAATTTCCAAATATTTCTTCGGAAACCAGTTTTTGCCACAAGGCGCCTTAACCAGAACAATTATATATAACACATAAATGAGTGCAAGTGAATCATACTTAATCCCATTTTGTTAAATTGATTTACGAGACTGTCTCCTTTTTCCTGTTGCTTTTGCCACCCCAAATAAACACGAAAAACAATGTAATTAGTTCATTTTCTATATGGGCTAGCGGACTTGGTAGAGCAGCAAAAAGATTAATAAAGTTTGGCAAATTCAAGGATTTTATGAAAGCAATTATTCCAATAAGGGACAAATTTCTTCTGCTCCACCAGCCGAGCACTTTTCCTTCCTCCAACTTTGTGAAACAATTATGTTCAATATTAACCCCCACATTCAGGGGCAAATCTACTCCCAGTAATCTAATATTGGCAACTGGCCAGTTAATATCAATTTCAGGACATATTTGTTTCCATTAGAATTTTTTTTTAGTTCCACTCCAAACAGCTTTTGATTTAAAAACATTGCAGTGCAGACCTGATGCCTAGGCAAAGTCATTTAAAATCTGCATGGTTGTCTTGAAGGACAAAGGAGAACCGTCTAATAATTAAAAAGCATGACCAGCGTACTGCTCAGTTTGAACTCCATTTTTATATAGAAAATGCCTGTGTTCTATTTAGTTCTACTACAAGAAGTTAAATTCCTATTCCTATTATAAATAAGCGTGGTCCTAATGGGTATCCTTGGTGACAACCTCTCTCAAAACTGAAACATGGGGATAAATGTATTAGGACAGAATTTTTTAGTACAAGTGGCAAGATTGAAAATTCCTCTAAATTGCATTAAGAGTAAGTTTTGATTAAATTGTATTAGAAGTAAATTGATAAATCATATTAGAAGTAATCTTTTACTAAAATATATTGAGATTGAATCCATTTATTCGTGTTACAATTATATACTACTATTCAACAATGATTACGCTATTATGATCAAGTACGAACCGTCTTATACGCACATTACTTGTATCTCAGACTCAGCACAAAAAGAATACATTCATTAGGTTGCGTAAATAGTGAACTAGACAGATTCCAAAGATTCCTATAGAGGGCAAATGTGCTGATCTTGCAGAAGTACCTACGTAATAATGTACATAGACCTAGACAATAATCTGTAAGAGACTACGAAGCCTCACTTTGAGATCCTGGCCATGGCAAAGAGCTAGGAGCGCGCCATATTTGGCGCTGTCTTAAGAAACTGGTATAAAAACCCCAGCCACGGGCCGACATCAGTTTTGCTGGCCAGAAGCTCAAACAGGCTTTGTCTTTGCAGGTAAGATAACCGTCTATGTACAGTTTTTCATAGTATAAGACTTTTTAGTGTTATAAGAATGTTTAGTGTTAAGATGTTAACCTAACATCAGTATGTTTAAACATTAGATCATTTTAATATTTCTTTACTATTATTTGACCTAATGTATTAGAAAGTTTAACTGTTTGAAGAACTTATATTTACTTATAATTATATTATTGATTATAGTAAAAGCAACGTTCGCTACCAACTTCATACTCAGTAATAGTTAATTTAGAAATAAAATACTATTTAAATAATAGAGTTTAATATGCTGACATTTTAGAATTAATTCAGTAAAATATATTTCAATTACGGTATTAGTCCGAAATATTGAATTTTAGATTCTTTTGCTATCGTGAATTTATTCGATATTTAATTATCTGTATTACATTCTAAACGGCAGTTATTATACAAGTATGATGTTGGTAAGTGAAAGAATATCGTAGTTTAATATGAATTTCTTATACCCGAAAATTGAGCTTGTTATAGTTTGATATTGAAATGTAAGTTTATATGTTGAGTATTTCAATAAAGTTTTGCTGGCCAGAAGCTCAAATAGGCTTTGTCTTTGCAGCTCGATCCCCTACCCTCGCAAGCCAAGATTTTCAAATATGTAGCTGTATTTACAACATCATCGAGTGACACCTCTTTCAAGAGGATTGAACTTCCTTTCTTCTCTCTCTATCTCTCTCGGAATTGAGAAACGGATTGACTTAGAGTTTACGAAGCAATTCTTCACGTAAAAGCTGGTGAAGAAATTCTTACGTAAAAGTTGGTGGAGAATAAAATGAAGTGAAAAGCATGGATAAAGTGTCACTCAACATATTGATGATTTACGAGAGAGACTCGCACCAAAACCTTTACGACTAGCAGACCTCATGTCGCTTATGTATGCAGCCGCCTCGCATAGAACAGCTACAGCACTAATCTATCCACATGGCCGATCCGCGGTTCATTCTACTTCGCTCCTGCTTGAATGTCCAGCAACTAACCGCAACTTCCCAGTAACAGGTGTACGCCATTACCAACACCCTGTCAGTTCCAGTGATTCACACTCCATTCGACTATGGTTCCCTTGATACTACGCAGACGACGATTGAAAACTAAAGCCAGTACATTAAGCAGACGACTACCGAAGAAAGCCCCACATAACACAAGTTCAGCAGTAGCAGCCCTCAGTGACCTCCGCCAGTTCTAAAGAATCCTAACAGAACTCTTACTTGGAAAACTAATTGGACTTAACATATACTGTCAGTGCCTAGAACATTCTGACATTTAATTCAGTTAATGTGACTCATAATTATATAGGCAGTTTTTCTTGGAGTGCAATTTGTCTTTGGAAACATCAGATTCTCACATACAGATATGTCTGTTATCACATTAGATATTTTTAAAGGTGACTAATCCCAGAATGCTGTTAAATGGTTAAATCATTTTATACGATAGGCTAAGTTTTATGAACTATCAGAAGATAAAGTTCTAAATGCTTTTCCTTTTCACCTTCAGGGGCATACTAAAATTTGGTATGATACCTTACCAGAAAATGACATAACCAATTGGCACGACCTAGTCACTGCATTTAAGGCTAGATTTCACAATGACGATGTCATTTTAGATTTATCAATTTTACAAACTCGCCAAGAGTCTTCTGAAACGGCTATGGACTATTTAAGTCGTCTTTTACAAATTGCAAATAACCAAACTATCCCAGATCAAATATTGTTATCAGTCGCAGTACAAGGTTTAAAACCAGCCATTAGACAAATTGTACAGAATAAAAACCCCAAAAATATGGATGATTTACGTCAAGCCGCAAATTTAGCAGAGAAATCTATTGCCACCACTGATAACTATGATTGGCCTACACTTAACGGAATTTTAGAGGAACTTAAACAACTTAAAGATGAAATTAAAGCAGTCAACTCAGAACAGAATATAGAAAACAATTCATTCTCTCAATCTTTTGTACATGTCAATAAGGAACCATTTCGGTCTCAACATCATAACTTGTCTTACCCAGCCAAAATTCCAAAATTTTCCTGCAGCTCAGTACACTATCCTCGCGATAACTACACATATCAATTACCTCATGGTGCGCGCTACCAGCCACAACCACATAGTCGTACCCACAAATACTGTCTTGGATGTGGTAGACTCTGTACTTCACGTCGCGTATGTCGTGCAGGAAATAAACAATGTCACTCTTGTTATAAAACAGGTCATTTTTCACGAGTATGCTTCTCATCACAACAACAATATGAATTCGAGCCAAATAAAGGGACACAATCTTGCCACAAGCGAACTCGACAGCCCCAAGTTAGCTTGGTAGTGCCAATTCATAAAAATCTCATCCCTACCTATGTCAGAGACAAGATAACTAATGCACTTGTTGATTCAGGCGCAAATATATCAGCAATTAATGAAATTTTTTTTTACCGCGTAGGTTTGAATTCAAGTCACTACAAACCATCAAATATTTCCAAAATTGTAGGAGCAGGTGGTGAACGTCATAGTGTTTCCGGTATGGTTCAACTCAGTTTGAAAGTAGGAGGCATACGCTTCTCTCACTCATTCTATGTTGTACCTAATTTAAATCATTCGATTATTTTAGGTATTGACTTTTTGACTAAACACAAAGCAGTCGTGAATCTAGATACACAAACGCTCTCCTTGTTAGACGATACGGTAACCATAAATTTGATTCATAACCAGGCTGGTCTGGCACGCGCCACAAAACACACAATGATCCAACCTAACTCAGTTAGTACAATTGCAATAAGTATCAGTAGAATTCCCAAAGGAACATCTGTTTTACTAGAACCGACTCATAGTATGCCAAATTCTACAATTCTTCCAGCTAGAACAATTTTGACAGTTTCTAAGAAGAACTTTATACAAATAATTAACCCCACTCCAATGGCTATGCAAGTACGTGCCAATACAGTATTAGCATGTGTGGACGTACTAGACCCACAAACAATATTTACCATTAATGATGACACTCTTGATAGGAATGACACACCTAATATCATGAATACACAGTCGAGCAAACCACGCGAACCAATTAATTTTGATTTACACTCTTCAGATTTGACAGAAAACCAAAAACAGGAACTTCATTCATTTTTGAATCAACATAAGGATGTTTTCGCAATAAGCTTAGATGAGTTAGGCAATACTAATGTGTTTACACACCGAATAGAAACAGGTGACTCTATGCCAGTTCGTTGTCAACCTTACCGTGCGGCACCGCACATCAATAAGGAAATTGATAGACAGGTAGAAGAATTATTAGAACATCAATTAATTAAACCTAGTTCATCTAGTTATGCATCCCCAGTTGTATTGGTCAAAAAGAAAAATGGTGATTATCGTTTTGCTATTGATTATAGGAAACTTAAACAGGTGACACAACCGATGACCTTCCCTCTTCCTCGATTAGAAGACATTATTGATGCAGTTGGACAAACTCAGCCATGTCTTTTCAGTACTTTAGATTTAAATTCAGCATTTTGGCAAGTTTCTATGGACCCATTATCAAAACATAAGAGTGCTTTTATAACATCACGTGGTCTTTACGAATGGAATGTAATGCCGTATGGACTAAGGAATGCCCCCGCCACCTATTGTGTTCTTTTAAGTCATGTTCTTAGAGGGATACCGTGGTCAACATGCCTTGCGTACATAGATGACATCATTATTTTTTCAAATTCATTTGAAGAACACCTCAAACATTTAGACCTTATATTTGGACGTTTGCGGCAATCAAACTTGACACTTAAGCCATCAAAATGTGTATTTGCAGCATCTGAAGTTGTTTATCTTGGTCATAATTTCTGAACAAAAGGTATCAAGGTAGATGAATCAAAAATAAATACAGTTACACAATTTCCTGTTCCTAAAACACAGAAAGATGTTAGGAGTTTTCTAGGTTTGTGCAACTACTACAGAAAATTTGTTCACGGTTATTCTACCATAGCAGCACCATTAAATAAATTGTTGACAAAGGACAGTTCATTCCATTGGACAGATAAGTGTCAAAAGGCATTTGAAACTCTTAAGACAGCTTTGACTTCAGCGCCTATCTTGGCTTATCTTGACTTTAACAAACCATTTAGGCTCACATGTGATGCTAGCGGCACCGCTCTAGGGTATATTTTGTCTCAAATAGGGACAGATGACAAAGAACATGTTATAGCTTACGGTGGTAGAGCTTTAACAGACGCTGAAAAACGATGGTCAGTTACAGAAAAAGAATGTTTAGCTGTTTTGGAAGGTATCAGAACATATCATGTTTACCTATCACATCAGAAATTCACTGTCATTACAGATCACAAAGCATTAGTGTGGCTTAAGACAGTTAAACACACTTCAGGTAGATTAATTGGTTGGTCACTTCGCTTGCAAGAATACAACTTTGACATCGTATATACTCCAGGACATAAAAACACAAATGCTGACGCACTCTCATGTCGACACTACGAACAAACTGATAACACTCGCAGAGAAGCGGAGAAATCTCCAGATTACATAGACACACAGATTATTCACTCAGAGCCAGCTGTTCACAGTATTCAAAAAGAATTAACAGAAATTACACTTTACTACACTAACGAAGACATTCCAACTCTATCCGCAGTACACACAAATGACACCACACTCAGTGATTCTCTTTCAGAACTACAGTATGAACTTGTAAATGGTGTCTTATATCATTTTTTCCAGCCTCGAGCAAAACACAAAACTTCATCAGATCAACTCATAAAACAAGTTGCCTTACCAACAAATTTGAGACAAGATGTTCTTCTGTCTTATCACGATTCAAAAGCAGGAGGTTGTCATTTAGGTGTCCAAAGAACATATCAAGCTACAAACAAAAATACTTTTGGTCTAAAATGTACCAAAATGTTTATGATTACATTACATCATGTTCTCAATGTCAACTCATTAAACGGGACACAAATGCTCGAAAGGCCCCATTACACCCATTGCCTCCAGAAGACGTATTTTCTCGGTGGCACATGGATATTTTGTGCATGCCAAAAAGTAAGGAAGGCTACCAGTATATCTTATTTGTGACAGATAGTTTGTCACATTGGTGTGAAGCCTTTCTCTTACGTACACAGACAGCAACGGACATCGCCAGTGTTTTGTATAATGAAATATTCACACGTTATGGCGCACCGCGAACACTTGTCAGTGACCGTAGACGAAACTTTATGTCCCAGATTGTATTAGCACTCTGTGAACTATTTCAAGTAACACGTCACCATACCAGTTCATATCACCCTCAAACTAATTCTGCGTGCGAACGAACAAACAGCACCATTAGTCAATCGCTTAGAGCGTACTGTAGTAAACAATAAGATGATTGGCCGTCGCTATTGCCCAGCATAATGATGGCATTCCGAATGAGTCCAGCTGGCAACTCAACTGGTTATTCGCCCTATTACATAGTCTTTGGTAAGGAAATGACTTTACCTTTAGATGTGTCTCTTACACCTCGAGAGACTGTCCAGAAACAAACACAGCAATACATAGATCAGTTAATTCAAAGATTAAAAATAGTTCAAGAATTAGCTAAAGCAAACACTCGCGAAACGCAAGACATAACGAAACAGAGGTTTGACCAGAAGCAAAGGAACCGCCCTTTCGCGTTGGAGATTATGTACACCTACAAATAGCACACATACCGGTAGGGTTATCAAAAAAGCTTTACCCACGATGGAAGGGTCCGTATTACATCACTCATTTAGGTCCGAATAACACGTACAGATTACGCCGTTGTTCCGACAATAAAGAAATGAAATCACTCGTACACGCCAACAGGCTTAAGTATTATAAAGACCCTAGGGATTATCGACCGCCAACCCCGCATGCAGCTAACAAAGTCCCTCAGTCGACTTGGCCACGACATGATGAAACGAGCAATGGTGACCCACCAACTGACAATAGTACAGAATGGTACTCAGTTGATAAACTTTTGAAATCTAAATGGATTTCTGGAAAGAAACATTACCTGGTTAAGTGGACCGATGGATCCACGCCATCATGGCAACCAACGGAGAATGTTTCGCAGGCATTAAAAGAAGCATTTCACAGAACGCGCACACAATCGAATACACGTCGCAAACGACTAGGTCGAATATTTCGTCATTGAATTCAATACGAAATTCTGAAGTGATTTCCTTCGAATATGGGAGAGATAATTATAGTCACATCCTCCTCCATTCCATTCTTTCCTCATACCTTCTATTTCTTTTTCTTCTTTCTGGCGCCAAATCTCTTAAACCTTTTTCTTACTCTTTAAGGTATGGATGGAATATGGATTCGGTTGGTAGGATATTGTTTCTTTTTAACTCTGAATTCAGGGTTCGCAATATCAGAACAAAAACAATTTAAACTATGAGTTATCTTTAGCCTCTCTCACTATGGCATGGTTCAGTCTGTAAGTGTATTCACACTTTTACATCAGACTCTCACGGAATTGTTCAGTTGAGTTTATCGAATATTGTCTTTCACAGCTAAATACAATACGTCTTACAATGAATGTACAGTTTAATACAACAATCTTGTTATTGAATGAATTAATTCAGAAAGGTGCTTTTCTACAATAAAATGTGTCATAGAGAGAAGTTTTGCCCTTCATTAATAAAATAGGTAAATACCTATTTGGAACGTTAACAATGAGAAACGTTGCAACATTAGCAAGTCACATAAATATGCTGACGCAATAGAATAATAATAAATTATCGATGTTATTGTTCGATATGGAAGTGATGTCTCCTCCTATACCCAACAGGTCAATAATCGGTTTTAAATTTTTTTTAAAAAACACAACGTGTAACGGCTATTGGTCGAAAGTCGAAAACGTTACTATTTTTAGAGCAAGCGATGCTCGTCACTGTCGAAAACATGCGTGAAAAGTATTAGAGAATGGAAGAAATGATTGCTGCTCAAATGGTTGAGTATCAGCAAATTAGTCACACGGCAGCAGGCAAGGCACCTGCTATACCGATTAAACCGCATGTTTTTACGGAATCTATTAATCAAGTTGAAACGATCATATCTACCTATTATATATGTTATTCAATAACGCCAAGGGATCCGCATTACTGTTTCTAGCAACACGTAAAGATCGTGACCTATATAATTCGCTACATATCCCAATTTCGTCCCAACCTTTAAAACGAATTATTAATTCCAGTTTTAATGAATGCATCATGAACACACGTTACACAGTTACTTGGTTTACCTGGCATATTACCGCATCGCATCACACATTCTAGATATCTTCTCAAATTATGTTCTGCCGATACAAAACCAAAGTAAAAAAAAAAAGAGAAATATAAACATACATAAAGTAAGATAAAGTGAACAAGAAATGTATGATAATATTAGTGTTATAATTATTTCATAAGCCCAGTTGTAGAAGTAGATTGCGTAGAATTTTATTGAAATATTTTAAAACCCTATTGGTCATCTTTTCCTTCAGATTTTTTATTTAATGTCGTACCATGATCTTTTTATTGTATCAGTTTTTTTTTTAATATTATCCAATATTGTCAAATGTTCTACTCATTGCATTTGGAATTTTATTAAATATTTTGCAAAAATACTCGTCATTGTATTTTTTGTATTTTACTGAGTATTTTGCAGTGTTTCTTCTCATTGTACCTTTGATATTTTACTGAATACTTGCATTGTTTTCTCATTGTATATTTTGTATTTTACTCCGCATTTGCAGTGTTTTTCTTATGTATTTTTGAACTTACAATAGGTCTCACAATGTTTTATTATTGTATAATTTGATCTGACACCTTTTTCCTTCTATTTATGAATGTAATTTTTTTTCTCTCGAGCCTCGAGGACTCGGCTCAAATGAACCGGAGGGTATTATTAGGACAGAATTTTTTAGTACAAGTAACAAGATTGAAAATTCCTCTAAACTGCATTAAGAGTAAGTTTTGATTAAATTGTATTAGAAGTAAATTGATAAATCATATTAGAAGTAATCTTCTACTAAAATATATTGAGATTGAATCCATTTATTCGTGTTACAATTATATACTACTATTCAACAATGATTACGCTATTATGATCAAGTACGAACCGTCTTATACGCACATTACTTGTATCTCAGACTCAGCACAAAAAGAGTACATTCATTAGGTTGCGTAAATAGTGAACTAGACAGATTCCAAAGATTCCTATAGAGGGCAAATGTGCTGATCTTGCAGATGTACCTACGTAATAATGTACATAGACCTAGACAATAATCTGTAAGAGACTACGAAGCCTCACTTTGAGATTCTGGCCATGGCAAAGAGCTAGGAGCGCGCCATATTTTGCGCCGTCTTAAGAAACTGATATAAAAACCCCAGCCACGGGCCGACATCAGTTTTGCTGGCCAGAAGCTCAAACAGGCTTTGTCTTTGCAGGTAAGATAACCGTCTATGTACAGTTTTTCATAGTATAAGACTTTTTAGTGTTATAAGAATGTTTAGTGTTAAGATGTTAACCTAACATCAGTATGTTTAAATATTAGATCATTTTAATATTTCTTTACTATTATTTAACCTAATGTATTAGAAAGTTTAACTGTTTGAAGAACTTATATTTACTTATAATTATATTATTGATTATAGTAAAAGCAACTTTCGCTACCAACTTCATACTCAGTAATAGTCAATTTAGAAATAAAATACTATTTAAATAATAGAGTTTAATATGCTGACATTTTAGAATTAATTCAGTAAAATATATTTCAATTACGGTATTAGTCCGAAATATTGAATTTTAGATTCTTTTGCTATCGTGAATTTATTCGATATTTAATTATCTGTATTACATTCTAAACGGCAGTTATTATACAAGTATGATGTTGGTAAGTGAAAGAATATCGTAGTTTAATAAGTATTTCTTATATCCGAAAATTGAGCTTGTTGTAGTTTGATATTGAAATGTAAGTTTATATGTTGAGTATTTCAATAAATTTTGCTTGCCAGAAGCTCAAACAGGCTTTGTCTTTGCAGCTCGATCCCCTACCCTCGCAAGCCAAGATTTTCAAATATGTAGCTGTATTTACAACATCATCGAGTGACACCTCTTTCAAGAGGATTGAACTTCCTTTCTTCTCTCTCTATCTCTCTCGGAATTGACTTAGAGTTTACGAAGCAATTCTTCACGTAAAAGCTGGTGAAGACATTCTTACGTAAAAAATGTATTATTAATGACACAACTGTTTGGCTTGTTACAGAATACTCGAAATCACTGACAAATAGATTCTCCAAAGTCAAAAGATTTAAGGACATTCTATAAATTGTCACAATACAGATATCATAGCGATATGACTGAACGTGTTTTTACACACTCCCTCACAGATGAGGTTACTGGGCGATGAATGGATGGTTGCATCACAACAGATGAAATACCATATATATATATATATATATATATATATATATATATATATATATATATATATATATATATGTGTGTGTGTGTGTGTGTGTGTGTGTGTGTGTGTGTGTGTGTGTGTAAATGTTGTCCTGTCATTTTCTAGTTTGTATATTATTACAGTTGCCGGAATTAAAATTGTAAATTACTTTTGAAGGTTGCAGTTTATATTTTACATTGGTATTGACAGATGCCATTTATCTAGTACATTGAAGACTGCATTTTTCTTCTATTTATCATGATTGCTGCAAAATGGGGGACGTGAACCGGCATTTAAAAGTGACTAAATCCATCCTACGATCAACATAGGAAGCAGGAAAGAGGGCATCCCAGCACACACTTCTTTGTGAGTAGCCATGTGCAAATGGGAACAGAATATAAGCATGCGTAAACCTTAACCTTTGTCACAAAATGTATTTACACTAATATTATTGGATAAGTTTTGTATAACGCAACAGTAGTGAATGGGGACGATATAGCGACAATGGGAATTAGCATTAAAAACACCCCTGGGACGATATAGCGACAATGGGAAATTTAACATTACGAAAACCGCTGGGACGATATAGCCACAAGGGAAATTCACATGGGAAATATATTTTGGGACTGTTGAGCGACAATGGGAATTTAACATGGGGAATATATTTTGGGACTGTTGAGCGACAAGGGGAAATGGAACAGGGTCGGGACCCTATTTTAATAAGGTCTCGACCTGACGGGTCTATGGAAATGGAACAGGCGAAAATTGAAACAGGGAGGGGTGTCTATTTTTTTTTAAAAATAAAAAAATAAAAAGGGGTAGGCAATGAAAGTCAAGGTCTTTTCGAGAAATTGGAGTGGTCCTGAAAAGGGCCTTTGGTTTCATCATCATCATCTTCTTTTATTTCCTCCACTTCTTCCACCAAATTCTCACTTTTTCCATCATTCCTTTCTTCTTCTTCTTCTCCTTCTCTGGCATCCAGTCTGGATGACCTATCGCTCTGAATTTCTCCTGTATTATGATCCAATTGTTGTTGAGTTTTTCAAAGGCCTATTTTTTCTTTAAGTTCTCCTTATCCTTTCGTTCTATATTCCACTTGTCTTTGATCTTCATGACCTCTTCCTCCATCACTTTTCTCATAAGTTCGTCCGATTTCTTAAGATGGTCCAGGCCATTTTTGACAAAGGACCACTCTATCCATTCCATTACGTCTTCCAAAAAGCACCTTACTTCTAGCACATTATCAATGGCTTCTTTCAAGTGACCAGTCTTTACATACTATGGATCTATAAAGCGTCTTATTCTTTTTGCTTCTTCTTCTATCATCTCCTTCACCAGATCCATAGCTAATTTCATGTTTGTCACTTGCCTTCTGACAAAATCCCTGGTAACTTCATGCTTCCATTCACGTTCAATCCTTTCCACTACATAGGCTCCATCCACCATCCAATACCAAATGTCCTTCAACTGGTTAAACAATTCTGTTACAGCCACCATCTTCCTTGTCTTTATTCCTTAGAATGGTGCGAACGACGAACACTGTGGGTCTTATACGAAAAGCGCGGACGTCAAGGAAAACATCCCCATAACACAAAATTACCTAGATCATCACTTAAAACGCGCGGACGTGATGGAAAACGTCCCCTACTTTTCTCTTCTCATATTATCTACTATTCACATACGCGAAGCAGCAATAAACAAACCCAAATCTACTATTCACACAACTTACTTGATCACTTACAAAACCCAATAATCTACTATCCACACAAACATACTTGAGCGCTTACAATCACCCACACACACACGCACATAAACATATACAATCACACCAGAAAAGAGTGAGTGTATATATTCACACTACTCTACATACACACATTGGTAAATGGATTACTATTTATTTTCTAAAGGTTTGGGTAGCCCTGAAAAGGGCTGCTTGTTTTGAACTTCAGAGCACCTGGGTAATGGTTGCACCTCCCCGGCCTGGCATCACACACACATCTCCTACCCCAATCTCCTTTCACTCTTTTTTGGGGAAGTGCAGAGGCGGAATGAGTGGCTTCAGAATCCCAATCTTCTGTCTCGGGGATTCTGAAATTTCCTTCTTGTGTCTGTGGTACAGCCATTTCTTCTCTCCTTTTCCTACTCTTCTTTTTTTCTTCTCTCCTCCTCTTTCATCCTTCCCTCTTCGACGATGGCCTCCGCGGCCAGTTCATTTAGTATGAGCCTGGCATATTCCAGGTGCACATGAAGTTCCAACAGTTTCGCTAGCTTTCTGCTCATTCTCTAGTGTTGATCAATCAACAAGGTTAGCTAGACTGCCGAGCGATTTTCAATTTATAGTTAAAGAACGGACGTGAAGGAAAACATCCTCCGAAACAAAAGTTAAATTAGCTAGATCATGGCCAAACAACGCGCGGACCTAAAAGAAACACTCACTTAATTTTTTATACTACCCATCACTATTCTAAAGAAAGTTTCATTAAACAAATAATACACTATCCACATAAACAAAGCATTCAAATCAAACACAAAATCTACTATTCCCACACGTCAAACAGCAAAAAAACATTATCATAATCTACTATCCACACAAACGTACTTGAGCGCTTACAATTACCCCCCCACATAAACATATACAATCACACCAGAAAAGAGTGAGTGTTTATATTCACACTACTCTACATACACACATAGGCAAATCGATTGTTATTTCTTTTCTAGAGATTAGGGTAGCCCTGAAAAGGGCTGTTTTTTTTTTTTTTTTTTTTGCTTGCGTGAAGTTGAAGCTAGGGCGATCTTTTATATTCTAAGAATGCGACGTCCTCTGACGATAGGCCTTCTGACGATAGGTCTGCTTCTTCGGAAAGAGAAGAACTCCTTGGCATCGATACGACAGTCTACAAAGCCTCTGTCAGGTTCAGGTTGCTGCTGCTGTTGTTGTTGTTGTTACTGTTGCTGCTCTCTCTGCTGTTTCTGAAGTATGTACCTTTCTGTCCATTCTTCTTTCTCCCTGTTAATTTCTTCTCTGAAGAGCTCTTCTATTAGGTCTTCAGTGACTTTTAACATTCTCACATTCTCTATCTCTTCAGGCTTCGGTATCAGACTGTCTGACCCTATGCAAATTGACGTAGGCTTCGTTTAGCTTAGCTAGTCTGGAGCACATCTTCGTAGGAAGAAGAGTCGACAATGAATGGTTAGACTGGAAACTACCCCGTTTTTTTAAAGTAAAAGCGCGGACGTGAAGGAAAACATCCCTATAGGTTTTCGAGCCGGAACGTTCAATGAGTGTCATGAGAGGGATAGTAAGAAGTCAAAGAGCATGAATCAAGATTCCTATAGCCAAACAAAAGACAAAGGCATTTTTTTCAAAGCACAACATTTTGCATTCAAAATCACTCAATACTAAAAAACAACTATAACATTTTCAACAATAATCAACGATATAACATCAAACATTTTTTTTCTTCAAATTACAAACATTTGTTTCAACTCACACATTATTTTGGACAGGGTTGACAACGTTGTGAATGAAATTGTGATTTCCGCTGTTGGAAGTCATTAGGCCATTGATGGACACTACGTTTCCTAGCTTGAGACAAAAGATAAGCATAATGGTCACAAAACCATTTATCTACTTTCACATCGTTTCTAGAAGAAGAACGAGGATCAAAATGAGTCACTAAATGTTCTAAGGAATAGCCCAGAGTGAGATGATGCAGAACATACACACAATATTGTCAACACACCAAGGAATCTGTGCCTTGTAATTTCACATTATTGAATCGGGTGGTCTGAGCATTTCTTCTCATAAAGTCAATGATATCGTCTTCCAAAAGGGGCAATCCATAGGAATCGAAATATTCCACACATCCTTCTTGAGGAAAGTAGACGGCTACCCAGTGGGTTCCTGGGAGATGACTGTCGTCCGTGTTGATCACATAAGCTTGATGGTCTTGAGGTTTGCGATGAGGGAGTTCATATTTAGCACAGACGACAGGATTCCAAGAAGCAGTGTACGAACTGTGGTTCAAAAGATAATTAAGTTCCCAGGTATCCATTTGTGTGTGTGTGTGTGTGTGTGTGTGTGTGTGTGTGTGTGTGTGTGTGTGTGTGTGTGTGTGTGTGTGTGTTTTCTTCTTCACAGGTAATGATAAGTGATCAATTCGATCCTGACTTTTTGCTTGAAAATGTTTGACAAGTAAAAGGCGTTTAGCTCCGACTTCTTATTCTGGTCAAAGAGAGATTCGATGCGACGGCACTCTAGAGACGTTAATGGAGGAGAAGAATGTTTATCCAAGCCTTTATACCACTCGTTCAACACGAATTCTATCTCGATGAGACCCCAAGCTTTGTCCAGATATTCGTCCAATTTTTCTTCTTGACTCAACATCAGACATTTCTCGTGTTGAATTTGACTGGGATGATCGTTGTGACATCCATAGCACTCTTCCTTGTTCAATTCTTTCATTATATCTGCCAGGAATGTAGCAAAACAGGAGACTAAATGGGCTTCTTGTTCTGGGCATCTTGACTTCATCATGATAACTTCTTCGTCTTTGTCTTGGGATTCTTCTTCCACGGTCTCCTCACATTCCATGTCCAAAGTTTCTAAACTAGGTGAAGAGGGATAACAGTCTTCCATAGCTTCTAATAATCTAGAATGACTTCTCTTAAACTGTTGATTTCTAGGGTATTGTCAAATTCGGCATACAGGAGAACGTTCACTGCGTCAGGTAGAAGATTAGTAAACTGAAGTTCCACACGAATCTGGCCGGATAGTATAGGGTGGAAATGTCCCTCGTCGCTGCCTTGGTCTGGAGTGTACTGAAACGCCCACAAACCGTAGCCTCCTGTATAATCCTCGTACGATATGCCGTGACTGGTGTTGGTTCCTAACTGTCCGGTGGCTTCGTACAGGGACAAGTACGACCTCAAGTAATTCCTGTCACCAAACTTAGGCTCAAACGGTCGGGCACACAGTGTCTTGCCATCGCGACTGACTTCGATCTTGGCTACGTTTTAATGATGAAACAGGAAAGGATTTTCGTTGTGGACTCCGTTGAAGGCTGAATTCTTGACGATACCAAGGATCAAACGCTTGGGAAACTGGCCTTGGAACAGATGATCTTCGATCATGGATCGCTGTCCAGCAGGAATGGTGAACGTTTTCACTTCCACGCGTCGTATCGGATACTTGGCGGTCGTTCTGCTCAACGTTTGACTGATGTCGTTTCCCACTTTGGGTAACACTTCCACGCGTCGCACATAGAGCCTGGCTTCTTGAATGATGGTTTTGTACTCATTAGCATGGGTCAACAAATGGAAAGCGGTACTGCTACGATTCAGTCTCAGGCGAATATCCACCCCGTTCAGTAAAATCTTTTCTTGTAACCACATGTCCAAATGCAAACGATCTATCAGTTCTAAACTACGTCCTTGCAGAATTTTATTTCTACGTGTGTTAAACCCCACATTGTGAGGATTGTCATCTGCTGTAAGGACTGTGTCGTTAAACGTGTTATCACCCGCTGTGTCAGGTTTCCATACCACGCAAGCATCCAGATGAGTATTCTTGGCTTCTTTTCCGTACGTCAAGAGATTTTCCAGGTAGGCACGATACTGGTAAGTATCCATGCTGCTGCTGACCAGTTTGTTATTCAAGTACAAATCCACTTCGCTGAACAAGGAATGCATGAAATTATTGACAGGAGCTACTCTAGCATCGCCTTCTGGATTGGTATTGTCCGTTTTGATTACTTTGACTTTCAAGTAACTGCTATTCCGATCGATGTAATCTTCGGGTTGACCTTTGGTATTAAACTCGATAGGAGCTGAATCGGTCAAAGAGGAGACAGGGTGAAACTCCACCCATTGGGATTCTTGCATCGTCATCATGGTGGGTGGCATGCAAATAGATCCAGTTCCGACTTGGAACAAGCGCAAGACTCTCGGTCCATCATTTTTTCTCTTTCTCAATAATCGAAAAGGTCTAAGTCTCGAACGGTTTTTCTTTTCTTTCTCTTTCTAGCTTTAAACGTGTGAAGTCTGGTAGAAAGGTTTTTCCTTCGTCGTCTTTTTCTGCCTTGTCCTTGCTGTGGCTTCAAGGAAGTAGGAATGCCTGACTCGGTAGCGTGTAGGGCATTTGTAGGTGTTTCTCGTCGGCCCAAAAGGTCTTTACCCTTTTGTAGCAAGACATTTTTGCCTGCCCTCAAGAAAGCTTCTTTGGGGTTTGTTTGTCGATGATGACATTTTGGAGAAATTCTTTGCCGTGTGTCAATGCCGCATCTTTCAAGGCGTGCAATCCGCGTGTCACCATCGGTTTCAACACCGGAGCCACAGAACAAAAAGCCGATTTTAACATATCTCCTAGACCGTGTCATCGCTGTCGAGCAACCCCTCGGTACATTGGATACATGACTTACAACTCGTGAGAGAACCGTTTTCGAAAATGGAGTTTCACCGTGACTTTCCCTTTGGTGAATGGAATATTTTGTCCCAGATCTCATTTTATAGCAATGTTGACCGTGTCCAAATAAGACTTGCTGACGGGCAAATAGTGAGGATGTACAAATTCGCGGTGGACGTGGTAAGTGTTTCCACCTTCTTCGTCAGCGAGCGTGACAGAATCCACTTTGAAAGGAATGACACGCAGTAACGGTACGGAGGTGTCTCCCACCACGTTATACTCCACCACATCGGAGTACACAAACATCAAATTCAGTCCGTGGTTCAGTTCTACCGGGAAACGAAATAACTTGCTAAAAGAATCGTTGTCGGAAATGACTGGTAATTCGTTTTTCTTGATCATGGCCATTCTCATGTCCATGTTCCCGCCGAACATGTCAAACAATTCAGGACAAAATATAATAGACATGATTTTACCTCCGTCAAATTTCATCAGGATGCGACGAGCTGCTTTGTGGTACTCCAGGGTGACACTTTTTTTGACACTCTCCAAAGCTTTCAGAAACACGACATTAAATCTGGAGGTAATGGTGCTGACCAAATGTTGACCACTAAAATAATAGCCTGGGGGTATGAACAAGTGGTAGGACCACTTTTGAGTTTTGTCATCATAGCTTTTGTGATCACATTGGACATGGGTATTCAAGTACTTTTGCAATGGTTCGACATGAACTTCCACTAAAAAATAATTTTAATTGGGAAGGACATTGAAGGCTTGGGTCGGGTGAATGATTTCTACCAAAGCCACTTCCCAATGGGCTTCGTGATCTAATAGGATGGTCTGAGGTAATTTGACCGTTTAACAGCACAACGTGTTCTTGGGAAACACCTCCATGGAACCGTCACTGGGTAAGGTTAAGTAAAATTGGTTGTTATTGCTCATAATTCCAGAGTTCTGTGGTTGTCCGAGGGGTTACTGGAAGTCAGAGGTGTGTCTCCGCCCAAAATGGGGTTGTTGTTATTGGAGTGGTGACTGGCACTGACACTGGACACAAGGTTCCCGTTGTTCGCGTTCGAAGTGAATTTCAGAGAGGGATTAGGAAACAGGTAACCGATGCAACTGCTCAATAAAATGGTCCACAATTGTTTGTCTCCTTGTTGCAAACTCAAATTGGCAATGGCTGCCCCGATGACACAATACACCACGAAGATTTGGCAGAAAAAGACGATTTGCGTTTTAGGCACACGTTCTCCGCACCACACCCACAAGGGTTGTGTTTGTAAATCTTGCAGAGAAGAACTGGGTGCAGGAGTGGTCGACGTAGCTGCGTCTGTGTGAAAGGGCATGATGGTCACTTTTTTTATAGTCGATGATTTGCGAAGCGTCGATCCAAGAATCAAAACTGGGTGGATATCCTTTCCAAGGTACTTTGACTTCTTTGACACGTCATTTTCCCACTTTATAAATTCTCCCTTCGAGAATGCTTTCGATGTCGTACACGTCTTCTTTTTTGGTGACACGTTGTAACTCTGGCAAATAAAACGTTCCTTTGAGCACTTCTTCGTTATGTCTTCCAATTTATAGACGGCAGGATCACGACCATGCACTCGTCCAGTGACGCGAAACAATTCGGTGGTCCAGTTAGGTAAGTAACCTTTATCGAAAGTGCGTTTGGTTTTGCCAATGCGTACCCAATCTCCTACGGCCAACACTCCACTTTTCTTGGGGACAGCTCTCGTCGGGGACGTACCAAACAGGCGATCAGACACAAGCACTTCATTCTCGGGAGTCGCCTCTTGTGGCGCACGTCCAATGCTTCGATGGTAAGATTGGTTGTACGCTTGCACCAGGTGCGGTAAGATATCGATGTACTTCAGAGTGTGGTGATGCGTAAAATATTTCCACATGCGTTCTTTCAAAGTGCGTTGAAAACGTTTCCCGATGCTGGCTTTGGTTTCAGGATTCTCGGTGGTAAAAAATGAATGTCACGTTTCTTTAATTCTTTCTGGAAAGTTTGGTTCAGAAATTCGGTACTTTGTCCGATTGCCATTGAAGAGGGTGACAACCGCTTTGTTTCAACACCCGTTGCAGGGCTCGCACTAACTCGCTGCTCGATTTTGAAGTCAAGGGCACGACCCAGGCAAATTTGGAAATGACGTCGATGACACAAAACAAATATTTGTAGCCGCGATTGTAGCTGGCCAAATGAGAGACATCGGCTAAGTCGGCTTGCCATTGATGATGGATGCCTTCCACTCGGGTGCGACTTCTGGAAAACTTGCGTCGAATGGGTTTGTGTAAAGTATAAGTAGCTTGTTCTTGTAACCATCGTTGCACTTGAGGTAAACGGAGACTTTTCAGTCGAGTTTTGGCAGCACGATACAATTTTTGTACTCCTGCGTAACCTGCAGGATGGGAGGGATCGTAGTAAATGCTGGCTAACACCTTCTCCATTTTTTTGTGTGTTAATAAGTCACCCACTCTTCGGCAATGCTACTTTGGGTGGGACGAAAGGGTGGTTTGGAAACGGATTTACGTGTCCGATGGGCTGCGGGAGTAGAAGTCGAAGGTAGTGGTGGAGGTGGCAATGGAATGGCTTTTGTCTTCTTTTCTTTGTTCACTTCTAGTTTCCCTTCTTTCTTTTTCACGTCTGTCGAAGGAGGAGTGGACATCATCTTTTTAACCCAAGATTTCATTTCTTCTCGTTGGGGTGTGGCGGACGGGGTCAACAAGGATGCTGAAATCTTACTAGACATGGGAGCTTCTGACGGTGTTTGAAACAGTTCTCGTATCTTTTTTTCCTCAGGCCTTCGTGGGGTAGCATCTCTGATGACCCCTGGGGATGGTATTAGTGGTGGTGGTGGTGAAGGTGTGGGGGATGGACTTTTCATCAAGGTCTTAAAATCTTTCAGAGTGGGAAGAGCTATCTCGTCTAAAGCCTTTTGGCGAAAGAGTTGCAGTCGTTGCAAGATTTGGCCGTACTTTTGAGATTTTTCTGTTTCGGACAAGTCTTGGCGATCCATCAAGGACTGCAATTCGTGTTGTAACTGGGACATCTCGCTCAAATTGGGATTGGGAGTAAATGCGGGGTGCGTTGTTCTTGCTAACGATCGATGTAAGGTTGCGTCCTGGCCGAATTTCCTCTCTTGCGACTAGTTTTCTGCGGGCTTGTCTTTTTCTGGGGACTTTTTCTCTGTTTCTTTTTCTGGGGGCTTTTCTTTTTCCGGGGTGGTGACTGGTAAGAGGAGGGTCCCGCCACTGGAGAAGTTCTTAGAGACACGGGTCTCTTTGGGGACCTGGTCTTGACACCGTGGCTCTTTTTCTTCTTGGGGCTTCGTTTGGCTTTTTTCTTGGGGAGAACTTCGGGAGCATTAGAATCCCATCTTAAGAGAGAGCGAATGATGACCCCTCCTAGAGTACCGCTCCCTCCAGGTTTCAAAATGATTTGTTTTTTGATCTGAGTGTCGATGCGGGGATCGGCCAGTTGGGTCAAATCGACTTTGTTTCGATCGATAAAGCGTTTGGTTTGATGAGGAATCTGAATGATCCTTTGGAGTAATTGACGTGCTGTCACCGTGAACCGTCGTAAGACTTCTTTGAGACTAGATTCTAAGACACGAGCCCGTATTTTGGACTTTTTTCTCGACTGATGCCATACAAGGCACGAATCAATTTGACGGGAAGATGCGACTGAAGGGACGTCATGTTCACACTGTGTGAGACAGACGAAAAGTGTCTGAGGATTTTATAGATTTTTTTGAGTGAAGTTAAGTCGAAGACGGAGACGTATACAGGACAGGCCCTCCGTCTTGACACCAATGGTGAAACAATTGGGTACGAAATCGCAAATCATCGGGGGTCGTAGGTTTCAAATCGACGAGTAGATAGGCGTGTGGAGTTTGAGTGGCATCGTCGTACGCCTGAGTCAGCCAAGGCGTTCTTAACTGTTTTGCTAAGACTTGCACATGCGATTTATCTCGAGGGCTTTTAAACAAGACCACGTAATGCGCATTGAGACTGATGGTGCGATGGGCTTTACTTTGTTGAAACAAACTTTGAGTGATGTAAATGACACTGGCATTACGGTGATGCCCTTTGCGCGTGAACCACAGTTTAGTTTCTTCTTCGTCTTCTCCTAACATGTCGTCGGAAATGACCAAATGGGTTTGACGGGAGTCAGAGACGATGCCATCGTCTTCTTTAGGAATGCCTTCCACAAACACGATGGAATCGCCTTGACTTTCTCGCAAGAGACTATGCGCCGATTGCCACTCTTTGTAACACCATACGACACGTTGAGGTGGACGATCGATCAAATGATGTTGATATTCGATCAAACATTTGACGAATTCGGTTTTGCCTGAACCGCTAGGTCCAGCAATGAGCATGTTAAAGGGATGGCGAAGATACAAAGCCTCCCAACTGGCACGATCTAAGTGTTCGTCGATGACTTTGACAGTGGAGGAAGAGGAAGCAGAGACAGCAGAGGTAGCCATAGTGTTAGGAATGTCACTTGTGACATGAAAACAGACAACACAAGAGTTTTTATACTTTTTCAGAACACGTTTATTGAATGTTTTAAAAAAGAATACGAAAGACAAAAATACATAAAAGTCAAAGGCTTCAGTACAACGATAAAAGGCACATCGAAATCATCAACGAGGAATAGAAACAAGTGTCTGTACAACATGTTTTGGGTACGGTCCTGACCAGTTCTATAGTGGGTAAGGTCACACAAGTATCCTCCCGAAAGGGTCTTTCAGGCATGTTCACGACAGTCCTGTGCTGAGTAACGGGTTCTTCTTCTGGCACCGTCACTAACACAGGTTGAAAAGTAACATTTTTCCTTGAACAACTCTCATGCATACTGGGCCACTTCATGGGTCCAAGCCTCAAAATCCCATTCTTTCCAGGCACGAACATCTGTCCAATGGGGGTGTAAGTCACAAGCTACACACACATCGTCATACACGTCTTGGGTAGCATAAAAGTTGACGATTCTTTTTTCCCGTAGAGGTCGAGAAGTATCCAGATGAAAACGCAAGGCTTTGAGTAAAAGGAGTCTGTAGTGACCATTTAAGGCCATTGGGGTGGTAAGTACTGATGGTAAGGAGTCCACAAGGAATCGGCTGGTAAACGAAATCCTAGAAAACAAGTCACTAAGACACACACCACTTGTCGACCCAAATTGAATGGATACAGTTCTTGTAATAATTGATGGTAATGATCCACGGGTTGAATATGGTCATTGCGTCCCTTCCACGGAATCTGTTCAATCAGTTGTGACATAAGCCGTGGCATGCATTCCTGATTTTATAGTCTCTTTATTTCGGAAGCAATAAAGGTACTTTCTAACTAGACATCTTCGTTCTCCAGTTGGGAATCTTAATCTTGCATACTGTAACCTACACTTCAGAGTTTGTTTAGATGTTTCCCCTTCCGCTAAGCAGATTCCACGTAAAATATTTTGGTAATCCTTTAACTTGTCATCCTCAATGCGTTGCTCTAGGTGAATCTCGAAGCAACCAAAATTATGAACATTTCTTTCATTCACTTATTCAAAGTGTTGAACAAGGTCTGACCACTGGAACAATTTTTGACGAATCAGATCTCTTATACCTTTCAGGTGCAAGTGGTTAAACATCTGGTGACGTAACGGATGCAATTGTTCTTTACCTTTGACATGTATTTTGACCAGCTCTCGGTAAATGCGTTCTCTCAACTCCACAGGCAAAGCACGAATGTTCTCTTGTAAAGTATCCATGAATAGGTCAGTCAGTACAATTCACAATCTTCTCCTAGAGCAAAAGTAATCCACATAGTGAGTTATTTCTGACCACTTTCACTCAGGGTAACGTCCAAGAGTCTCTCTGAACTCTTTTGACGTAAACGGTCTAGAGGGATATAAAAGGATGAATGCACACTTGACCCAGAGAAATCTAACACATTGATTAATTTTTTCACTTTCCTCTTGTGAATTTGTCGGCATAAAAATTCTACAGTTATCCATTGAGATTTTACTCTGACAAGCCCCTGCCAAACATCCTTGTAAATCTTCTCTTGCAGTTCTTTAGGTAATGATTCAATATCGTTTTTGAAATGATGTTTATATACTGGTCTCGGTGATGTCCAACATTTGACTCCTAACCAATCTGGTTTCTTCTTCATCGACATGGTATGTTACTTCAATGTCCCACTAAGGGTAAGTAAAGACAATTCGGTGACCATCGAGCATGTTCTAGGTAGGCCGAATCTTGTGGTTCCCAGTGGTGAAGTGACACATCGCAACTGAAGCACTTGACTTTATCTCCGTCGCTCTGTCTAACTCTTCGGGCGTTGGTCCTCCCGATACTAAGGCCATTTTCCTTTGAACGATTGAAGACGATTTTCAAAGTCGCAGTATTCCGACAAACGCACAGAGAACGTATATTCGTCTTTCACAGGTTCTTTCCGATGAGGGATGGGTGACATAGACAGGAGTTTGCTCAGGGTTGGATGACATCCGTTGGGGGGTAGACGTGAAGGTGAACATCCACCTTTAAAACAAAACCCAGTAAAGTGTCCAAGAGGACAAGCGGCATCGCTTTCGCATCCCTCAGGTTTGGCACGCACAGCATCACATTCCATGATAGGGGTAGTGAGAACAAAGTTCCCATGATGCCTTACGGCATCGCTAAGGTCACAGCGTACAGCATCGCTCCCATCGCAAGGCTCACAATCGCACTCGTCTGCAAACTCCGTAACGCAATTACAATGGTAACCCCATGGATACTTGCAGTTTCCTTCCGGACATTTTCCGTCGCAATGCATGGGTCTTATCCATCCAATATTAGTCACTCTAGGGGAAGATAAAACATTTTTACAATCCCCAAACTGAAATGATGTCTCTTTCAAAAGATTCATCTTGTTCGTTTGGTTTTGGTAGTCACAATGAACTATCGATCTTGACCACATCATCTTTTTATACTAGGCGCAATGGAGTCTCAAGCTTGTACATCGTTCCTTTTAATGTCTAGTTTTGGAAGGTACCATCTCTAAGGTGCCGTCATAATTGTACCGTAGTGTAATGGGTGGAAAGGCCATAGAAAGGAAAGGGCAGTGCGGAGACCATCGAGTATGTTCGAGAATAGCTGAATCTTTATAGATACATAGATCCATTCGTAACTTCAGTCCGCAAGCGAAACACTGTACTTCGTATTCCAATCCTCACTCAGGTCCCAAGTAGACAAATCCTGTTCAAGCTAAAACCTGCGAAGTAGGTAATTCTTCCCTATCCGTAGGCCATTTTTGAAACGTGTCCAATCGACGGGCACAATCACAATAGTCAGGCAAGAAGACTGGAAAATGGTAGGGTTTGAACTTGGAGTTCTCACTGGATTTCTCACTCGATTCTCGCTGTGGCGAAGTCATCCTTCTGGTGAGTGGCATTCCACTTACAACCAATGTTTTATACCGACATGCCCATACGGCAACGTAAAGTGGTTGGGAAGCAGCACTCGCTTCTGGTACACGATTTGATAGACTTTTACCAAGGGTCGACTGACGATGTGATGAGTGGGTAAACGTACAAACCTGTTGGACTGATAGGTGGTCACTTTAAAGTGTTCATCTTCTCCAGAATGCAGTGCTTCTTTCAATACGCCAAAGTTTACCAGTTGACTGGTACGATAATTCAGAGTCAATCCTTTCACTTTGCACTCCGTGTGCACTTCTCCTTGTTTGTCCCGGTATTGGTAGCCGTAATTTTTAGGACTGCCAATCGCGAAGATTAGAATCTTGTTGTCGGGGTGCTCGTCTGTCCAGGCTCCTAAACGGTCTCCTTCGATGTCAGGGTGCTGTTGACTCGGGTGATCGATGTAAATGCAACTGTCCGTGTCAAAGTACAGGACGCGTTCCCCTAACAGTTCTAAAGCTTCGTACAATTTTAAGCGAGCATGAGCTGTCACGAAAGCCGCAATGACGACATTTCCAAAAGGGTCGTCTTGTACAAAGTCCAGATCTTCTTCGTAATTCACTAAGATCAAATTTTCGCGAGCGACGTCCACGTGTTTCATAAATTTGGTTTTGTCGTGAATCATCTGGAAGTAGCGGGAAGGTTCTGTCAAATACTCCGTCTTCGGTAAACACGGACGTTGTGCCATTTTGCCCCACAAGCAATTTAACATCACTTTGGCAAACGATCGCCTGCCTTAGTTTTTCTCGATGTGATCTAAAGAGATGCCTTCTTGTGCCCAGTATTTCTCTTTGAATGTCTTTTGGTCTTCGGGAGTGTGACACCAGGAAGGATAGCCACTGGATTCTTGTTTCAGTTTCAAAAAGGCATCTACGTAGTCTGCGAAAATGCCTTTCCGACTTGGGTCACCCTTGTGGTATTGTTGTGTCTTGCGAAAGTGGAAAATTTCGTACACTTCTAACAGTTGGTATCCCATGTCCAGAGCTTTGAACAATTCTACGCTAACCCACGTCCCCGTCAAGGCGCGTTCTTCCTGACTGTGGTGACAAGGCTGGTCTTGGCTGCACGTTTCGGCACAAGTGCGGCACAAGGGAAACATCAGTTTGCCTTGACAATGGTGAGGTAACACGGGATGGTACGAGTCGGTGGGAGGCAAACCTTTGCACTTGATCAAGCCTTCATATTGTTGAATGTGGTTCAGGTCGATGTGTTCGGTGAACAATTACGGGTGCCCTGCAGGAAAACGACAATATTTGCATACGAAGGGATACAGCGAATACACGTCCAAGTATTTCATTTCTTCTCCTTTTTCTTCGTCGGCTTGGTACAGCAAACAGGTGGCATTGGTCCTTCTTCCGTACAAACTATCCCTTGGGTTCAGGGGGTCTATGAACTGGTAAGTTTCTACGAGGCGTTTAAACTCGGGATCGGTTTTCAAACGGTGATCGTACTCGTGTTCCCACATTTCCACCACTTGGTATCCTTCCTGTTCTAACTTTTGGCGTCGCTGACAAGTAGCCTGGTACAAGTCTTCCATGGTTCGTTGCAAAAACTGATTTTTAGTGCCGCGGTCAAGGTAACAGACGGGACATCCGTGAAATAAGCAACCGTTAAACTCGTACACGTTCTTTGGGTTTTCTAAGTCTTAGCCATCGACCGAATGCGTTCCGATGGTCTTTTCGCCCCCTCCGTTGCGGGAATGCTGAATCCATTTGTTTTCCTTGTCGCACAAGTAATGTAACCAGCGTAGGGCTTTGACCGAGTATTGACGTTTGACATAGTTGGTCATTTGACTGATGACAGCCACTGTGTTTTCAGGCATGAATCGTTGTCGGTAGACTAAGGAATACGCTTTGGCAATGGTGCAAGCTTCTTTCAAAGGATCGACCCCACCGTGTTCCATGAACAGTTCTCAAAATTTTCCACCGCAACGCCGTAAAATGTCCACATCGGAACGACAATACTTTAGCCTTGTCCACACGCGGGGCACAATCTCAGGAGTTGACAAGCGCATTTCTTCTGTGAACCTTGCGTCTTCAAATGTTGTTAGTAACAGGTAGGGCTGACAAAAGTGCGCAGACAAGTAGAGCAATGCACTCGTTCTTGTCCTTCGCTCAGACAGGGTGGAGAGGCCAAACATGCTGAGCATTTCGATCCACAATGTTTGTATTGCACTCGATTATTATAACCATAGTCACATTTCTCACAGTAATAACCGTATCCCAGGAATGCGGTCATACTGGTAATGGTATCGAAATGGTCATCGTGATGATAGAGGTAAATGTATTTTCCATTTTTAAAGTCTTGATCTCGAAACAACAGAGGTCTATGCACTTCTTGAGGGTGTACTTTCAAGGTGTAGCGTGTAGCTAAGACATCTTGCAATGTTTGCATTTCAGGAATGCCACAGGGTGTGTCTTTGGACAGGCCATCTTGTTGTAACAGGAGTTCTGCTTCACTTCGTTGTTTGGCTCGGTCCGATTGTTGAATAGTTTTCAAGGCTCTTTTCCATTCTGCCGTGTCCTTCTTGTTGGCATAGGTTCGTCCCGCCACGATAGCCCTGGCTAAACACATCTGTCCTGAGAGTTGTGAATTTGGACGAGGTTGCTCTTAATGCTGCGTAGGTAGATCACCAATAACATCTTTCTGCGTTGTCCGGTCCCTTGAGGAGGAGAGACGTGGGTCATAAACAGTGTGGCTTTTCCGTCGGTGACGTCAAACTGGTCATTGGATTGTTGTACGTGTTGAATTTTGTCCATGACTTTGGAAGGGGTCAATTCTGCAGGGCTACTAAACTCGATCCAAACAGGGGATTTCAAGCCGTCGTGTTGTATGGAAAGTCTCAAGCGATCGTCTTCTTTGGCTTGACATTGTCGCTTGAGTGTGGTGCGCAAAGAATCCCACATCTCGGTGATGAACACTTCTGCTTTCTCTAACGGTCCGTCGGACTTGAAATTTTTAAACTTCACCCTGTACATGTAAGCCGTGGTTCAAACTTTTCTAGAGGATCGCTTTTCTTTCTCTCGAATGTGATAGTACTTTTCAGGGTTGACTAAGGGTGGTGAACTTTGTCTAGAGGAAGACTCTCTGGGCTTGAATTCTGGTTCACTCATGTCCTCTTCAAAATTACTGCCATGAATTTGTGCCAAGACTTCTGCTCTGGTACAAGGCGATAGTTCTCGTTTCTGCCTCTTACTTTCTTCTTCTTTCTTCTCAAATGAATTGGATCGTGTCATCTTGAAAGCAAAAAGTCAGATGACTAAAGTTTATACACCATGAGCTACTTTATAGTCATGGCAGACCAGCGTATATAAAGGGTATGTGTCTTGTCCTTTCACTATTCATTTCACTCTCAAACCGAGCAAAACGATGGAAGAGACTACCCAGATCGAACATTTCATGAGAGCTTTGCGATATCTGTCAGAAGAAAGGGCATTGGTCTTCAGAGTGTCGTGACCGTCAAAGAAGAATAAAAGGAGTTAAAAGAGACAAAAGTCAAGATACCTGTTATTATTGTCAAGAAAAAAGGACACTGGTCTCCAGATTGCCCAAAAAAGAAACAAGAGGAGTCAGAAGAAAAGAGGGATTCTTCAGAGGAAGAAGAAGAGGAAGAAGAAGAAAAGGAGGAAGAAAGCAGCCAGGTAAAGAAAAAGACAGAGGAGAAGAAAAGAAAAAGGGAAGAAAGTGAGGAGGAAGAGGAGGAAAAGACTGTGACGGTACAGAAATTAAAAAACAGAGAGACTAAACAATGAGACAGAAGAAGTCTTGAACTTTTTAAAGTGTTATCTTGTGAATTGTGAATTGAATTGCAAAATTTGTACCAGAATAGAAAGTCTGTAAAACGTAAATGCCTTCGGGTTTTGATTTTAAAATAAGAACCTACACTCACACACTCATACACACGTAATATAGGGGTAAAATGTTTTTTTTATAGTTTGAATGGATGTTGGCAATTGAAAGTCTATCTATTTTCGAGAGACGTGGGTGGTACTGAAAAGGGCCTTTTTTGGTGCAGTGATGAGTTTAAGCAATCAACTTTAACTGTCTTAAGCCTTTGCCACGGCCTAGGCCAACTTCTGGACTGCGTACTGTTGATGATGATTTGGTTGAAATCACTAAGGGTGGCACGGTAGGCTTAGTCACAGGGTTGGAGTGTTTAGCTCGGGAAGGTAGTATTCTCTTCCGTCATGATAAAGAAGTCTGATACATTTGTTTCAGACTTCTTAACTCCGCTAAAATGTCTAACAGAACTGTGACCGTTTGATTTTCACACCCTTGTTTCTTTGCTACTGCTACTTTCTTCTAGTTGTTGTTTTTTTCTTACCTCTTCTTCTTGCTGATGTTGCTGTAGGAGAAAAGCTTGTTCCGCTTCCTTTTTTCGTTGTATAAATTTCTCCAATTCTTCTTTCTGTCTCTGTCTAAAATGCTCCACGTGTGGTAATGAAGGAGAAGGTGGCGAAAGTTCCGGAACAAATTCTTGCGAGGTAAGAAAATCCACAAAATCCCAATTCACTTCTTCTGAAAGTAAGTCCGGGTTCCCTTGCGTAGTCTCCACGGTTGGTGCACCCCAATTTATCGTTTTCTGAGTTTCCGTCATGTTGAAAAACTGTCACATGAATTGACTGCGCACAGGCGCTAGCGAATCTATATAGACCATGTGACGTCACAGACTGCTCTCTTTGGATTGGATGTGGGCTGACTGAATTTTGTAACGCTTGTTTGGATTGGTCAACGAACTCAATCCGTTTCAATCCTTCCTATCCCTATAAATAAGTGCAGTTCACTGAATTCCTTCACCTGTTTTCGGCGCCTCAACATGTGGACCGACGTTCAATCTTCTTCGCTTGTGTCTTCGATGATGTTCCGGACGGACATAACGATGTATGTCCAATCCGAGTGGACAGTTGTCCATAGGACAGACACCAGCCTATGGACACGTAAGATCTATGTGGAGAGGCAAGGATGCCTCAAAAGAGTGCTAATCAAAGTCCTACAGTTAGACGAAGTTTAAGTTGAAGAAGATGTCGCAGATGCTGTGTATGTTAATATACCATAATATTAACATAAAACCAAATGCCCTTTTCATGGCCACTCCAATCTCTCGAAAAGACCTCGACTTTCATTGCCTACCCCTTTTTATTTTTTTATTTTTAAAAAAAATAGAGACCCCTCCCTGTTTCAATTTTCGCCTGTTCCATTTCCATAGACCCATCAGGTCGGGACCCTATTAAAATAGGGTCCCGACCCTGTTCCGTTTCCCCTTGTCGCTCAACAGTCCCAAAATATATTCCCCATGTTAAATTCCCAATCTGCTCAACAGTCCCAAAATATATTTCCCATATTAATTTCCCTTGTCGCTATATCGTCCCAGGGGTTTTCGTAATGTTAAATTTCCCATTGTCGCTATATCGTCCCAGGGGTGTTTTTAATGCTAATTAGCACTGTCGCTACATCGTCCCCATTCACTACTGTTGACCATCAAGAATACAATGAAACGGGCGAGTCAGAATTGGTTGCCGTCAGGGCTGGAGTGAATAGGAATTATGGAAAGAATATGACAGTAGTTCAGCTACTCATTTTGTATCTGTGATTTCCAGGTTCGGTACCTACTACCAGTATGTGCTGGGAGGTACTGGTGGGTGATTTTGTTTAGACGATTTGAGCTTGCCATTATCTTCCAATAATGGATTAAGCTCCCAAATTTGGCCGCAAAGAATTCCTCTGATAAGTCGTTAGTACCAACTAAACAGCCAGGCACTAACAAGAATATTTACTTTTGTTATTGTTATTGGGGATACAGAAAAGGACCACCGTTTACTTTATTTCCCAGAGACTATGTACTTTAAATTATGATGTGTTTTATTATTTAATTGTCCATGTCAGAGTTGTTATCTAAAACTATAAATCGGAGATTACAAACTTTTGAGATCAGTATAATAAGAAGCTCTCATGTTTTAAAATAATAAGCTGCATTATCAGATCATCAGTGTTGGAAAGAGGGCTATCAAGGGAAATTTCATTTTGTTTTGACATGCAGAGAAAGTTAAGTTGACTCATCTATACCTAACTTTACTCCAACCCTGACCCATTTGTTTTCATTATATACAATGAGATAACGTCTCCTATCTTTAAATTAATGTGATGTGATGTGATGTGATTTGGATTTTTAACGTAGCTTTAACAATTTTTCAGTCATATCACTACGATGTCTGCAATGTGGCAGTTTATAGTGATGTCTAGTACTGGGGCATCATGCCGCAGACATGTAGCATGATGTCCCACCCAGTCACATTATCCTGACATCGGGCCGACCAGTCCTAACACTAACCTCTTAATACTGAGCGCCAAGCGAGGCAGCTGTTAGTACCATTTTTGTAAGTCTTTGGTATGACTCGGCCGGGGATCGAACCCACGACCTCCCGCATCCAAAGCGGACGCTCTAACCACTAGGCCACCGGAGCGGTTTTAAATTAATGTAACAGGATAAAAGGTTCTTTTGTTGTATATGTATGTAATCAACTTTGTTGTCATTTTAATTATTGTTGATTTGCTGTTTTATTTAGTAGTTTATTGAAGCACCCTTGGCTAAAACAACATTACGATCTACAAGATTTTCAAAGAATTTACATGTTGACTTCTGATTCACTGAATGGTACATCCATGAATAATATAGTGCTAGCACTACAACGAGCAAAATCTATATATAAATATGTTTTGTATTCAATATTAATTGAGATACTTAAAATAAACCAGCTAAATGCTTTATCTATTGCATGATACAGGAAAATACATGTACTGGAATAACATTTGATTGTCAGTGTGCTTGCATATTCATTTCCCAGGCTAACATAGTGTTAAAGAATGTAATAATCTTGTTGATTTAGAATAAAACAAAACAAAAAATTTTTAGTCAGAGAGAATGTCTTCCATTTGTTATTTTTAATTTTAATCTTGATCATTTTTAATAAGCACCCATAAAAAGGGTAATTTAGTAATTAACATATTAAATACTAATTTTCATAGTTTTATAGTTGCGGGTTCGTATTTTCAGATAATTTAAAATTAGCTAACCTAATTCCTGAGTAGCTAGATGCTAAAGTACTTGCTGACAGGTTAGTGGTTTCAAAATGATATTTTCATAGAAGTGACGATTTACTGAAAATTATTTATTCCCAGAATAACACTCAATCTTTGAGGAGTCAGCTAGTTGTAATCAATTCAGTTGTGTGGATTTAATATATTCATTTCAATCATTCATTGGAATCACAAAGTGCTCAGAGTGTAAGATTTAATATCTGTTACAGAATTACTGTTAATTCATTTAAAGCCACTTTGGATTATATCACTGTAATACATTAAGACTATTAGCAAATCAGCACAACAGACTGAACTCCATTAGGATAACCATTGAAACTTGATACTTTTGGACATGGTCTAGAACTTTCAGGACTATTTTTTAATTGCATTCACCATACTGCATTTATAATTTTTCACCTTCTGTTTTAGGGAAATAAATTATTTGTTCACTTTTAAAAAACTTGTTGATTTTCACTCTTTTGTTTTACTTTGTTTAAGACCATAGTGGCACAACACAACCCATATCAAATGACACCAAACAATATAAATATTAGAAAAAGAATTGTATACTCTCACTTATAAGTAAAGCCCAACTACAAACTATTTAAACTCGAATCTCAGAACACATACTATTCCAGAGCTGGATCTTTTGTTTAGTATACTGGTTATTTCTAGAAAACTGCAGAGCTCTGCATCTGCTGGTGCATTATGCAATGGTAGATCTTTGCTTTGCAGTTGGATACGAGTTACAATAATAATTATATATGGTAGTCGTACCAGCATCATCATTGACTATAGAACTACAGTATACCTGTGAAGGAAAAATATTCCTTGCCTGTAACCTGATGCAGTCTAAGTGGAGGCTGACTATGGAGTAATGAATAAAATAACTTGTTACACAGGTGTAATGGCTGACAAAAATAGGGATGAAAGTTTTACATAACTAACACATACCATGTAATGACTGTAACCTTATGACACTATTAGTCTTGTGACACCCTTAAATTATGTTCATTGCAGATTTAACATTCAATATAAAAACGGTCTTCATTGAAATGCTTATTACATCTTTTTTGTAAGGTGTTTCTAAAAATGTTTGAATATGAGAGATAATGGTTTTCATATTTCCTGTTCCACACTTAATTGGTCGGTCTTCAGCATAATAATTAAATATAAGATAAACCATCTTTGTGAATTAAATAACTTTTAATTTGTTTTCATCTCAACATCTCAACATGAGCAGATTATTCCTTCCTGGTGATATATGCCTCATATGTCATTTGCCAGAAGATGTAGCAGAGCAAATAAATTGTAGACAAACATTAATGTATTGTTATTGTTTCCACACTTTTGTGATATTTACTGTAATCCATGGGCAGTGTGCACTGGGTAGAATATCTGTAATTCAATGTCTAAACCTTTCTAAATTTCGAGGAAGATCAGTAGAATTTATTCTTTTGTTGATACTTGCTGAAGACTGTCCCAAAACACACTCACCAACCCAGGATACATCTATACAATTACAATGACTTAATGAAATATGCAGTTTTAGTGCATTCTCTCTCTCTCTTTCTTTGATCATGGATAGTTCACTAAACTACTTTCATATTGCAAAGAGCAGCACAATTAATAAGTCAGAAGCATGTGTCACTACAATCATATTTCAAATATTCTTTAAAGCGTTTATTTAAAAACAAAAATTAATGTGACAAAGAGCAGCTGAATACTTAGAAACCAAGGGTGCTATATTTATATTTATAAAATTCTTGAACCAAAAATAAGAATTACAATACATAAAAGTAAAGTCTCCTGTAACATCTTTTGTCTCTGATTATTTCCACTTTTTAGAGACAAAAGTTTTAAAGGGTGCAAAGCAGTTTTAAAGCTGAGTTTTGGTTTATATATATATATATATATATATATATATATATATATATATATATATATATATATATACACACATTCAAAGATTGATGTTCTGTATATTAGCAATGGAAATTAAGCATTGGAAAACAATTGTACACTAAATCTAATCTTTCTAATTGCAAGTAAACATTTTTATCATGATACGATCATGACTTTCCGGTTTGATTATTTCAGATTTTGTGGCAAAATATGTTCCAAAATGAAGATCGTGTTAAGAATAAGAACACCTTTAAGGATTGCTTAATTTTTGTAATGTCATTTTACCTATAAACTTTTTTTAATGTGCTATTGATGTTGCTCTGAAATATTTTATTTTCGAGGGAGCTTATGTACAATAGTATCACAGGAAAGATAGACGTCTGTGAGGTGAGTCAAAATGGGTGATACCCAATAAAATCCTTACAACCAGGGTTTATCTGATGAAAACTCATTAAGAAGAGCACGAATATATCATTGTCATTTCTGATCCTTACTAAAATAACTAATGTTTCCAAAGTAATGAGAGATATCACTAAGAAATAGATTTCTTAAACGGTGACGGTAAATACTTTAATGCGTCAAAACTGGGGTTGAAAAAAAATGACCACGCTGCTGTACTGCACAGGGGCTCGTTACAAAGAAATTTGTAGTATCTCTCCTGAATCAAGGGATGGGGGTTCTAACCTGTACCAATATAATACAGGGGTTTGTTACAAAGAAAATTTAATGCACAACTCTGCCTGAAAATATTGTTGCAAACTTCGCTTATCTCCAGAATCTATTCTCACGTGTCTCTTCAAAATACTACTGTCACGAAACGTTTTAACACAAACTTCACATTTGAATGGTTTAATCTCCAGTATGTAACCTCATGTGTTTGTTCAAACTAGAACTCAGTCTGAACATTTTATCACACACTTCACATTTGAATGGTGTATCTCCTGTATGTATCCGCATGTGATTATTCAACTGACTACTGCGTCCAAACATTTTATCACACACATCACATTTGAATGGTGCATCTCCTGTATGTATCATCATGTGACTATTCAAATGACTACTGCGTCCAAACATTTTATCACACACTTCACATTTGAATGGTTTATCTCCTGTATGTATCCGCATGTGACTATTCAAATGACTACCGCGTCCAAACATTTTATCACAAACTTTACATTTGAATGGTTTATCGCCAGTATGTATCCTCATGTGGACCTTCAAATTATGTTTCTGGATAAACACTTTATCGCATACTTTACATTTGAAAGGCTTATCTCCGGTATGTATCCTCATGTGGACCTTCAAACAACTACTATATGCAAACATTTTGTCACAAACTTTACATTTGAATCGTTTATCTCCAGTATGTATCCTCAGGTGTGTCTTCAAACTAGAAATCTGTCTGAACATTTTATCACACACTTCACATTTAAATGGTTTATCTCCTGTATGTATCCTCATGTGACTATTCAAATGACTACTGGATCCAAACATTTTGTCACAAACTTTACATTTGAATAGTTTATCTCCAGTATGTCTCCTCATGTGGACCTTCAAATAACTACTACATCCAAACATTTTGTCACAAACTTCACATTTAAATGGTTTGTCTCCAGTATGAATCAACATGTGGGTCTTCAAATGATCAAGGCACCTAAACATTTTATCACACACTTCACATTTGAATGATTTATCTTCAGCATGTATCATCACGTCACGCTTCAAAATCCAACTAACACTAAATGTTTGCTCACAAACTTCACATTTGAATGGTTTATCTCCACTATACGTCTTCAACTGAATACTTCGTCCAGTCATAGTATCAAACTTCGGTCGGCACTAGAGGACAGGGAGTGACAGCAGGTTTACGTAGACAGGGAGATGGAGTACGTATTCATGAGTTTGGGCTGGTCGATCTGGACTGTAACAATAACGTTTTATTCGCCGATTGTCGGAACCTAAACTTCATCCCGCAAACCGCACTCAACGTCTGGTTCAAATATAGTATTATTATTGTTTGTGTAGGCATCAGTATTAAATAGCTGCATCTAATTCAGTTTTCCGACACTGTTGTATGTATATGTATAAATTGTGGCACTAACTGGTTTCAAAAGTAGGTTATCATGATCAATATTTTATCTTCCCATGATTGTATTCCAAGGTTTTAAATGTATCTCAGTTCCGTCTTCGAATGTGTTCCCAAATTACATTACTTTCATAATAATAACCTGCTACCTCGTGAATCCTGCCCTACTAAAAGGTTAAAATCATCTTATCCAGACTGTTTTAATAGTCAAATGACAATAACACTTGTATATTATCTCCCCTTGGCACCACCATGTTTGCTAGTTCTTAGCTTTGTTGCTTTACTGGATAGCATTGTCCAGTTTAACCTCTCACAATCCAAGCCACCCACTTGCCCTCTTCCAAAGTCAGATCGAGAACATTAGTCACTCCATATCCTGATTGCGCTCACAAGCAATACTTTAATGTGTTTAAAGGTGAATATATAACGCACAATAGATTAAGTGAATTCAAATGTTTAAGTAAATTATGTTTCTCTAAGAATCCTTACCCAAATCACATTATTTAAAAACCCTGCCAACCACGCCACCATGAGAGCCTTTTCGCTTGTTTCTCTCTCAAGTACAAACTAGCATGATCCTGATTATATCATTGCTGTGTAACCTCAAATGCACAGCTGACATTATTTTAGAGTGACCAAAATAAGCATGACTATCAAAGGAGAGATAACACCATTTGACTCTCAGGATTAACAGAAGTGAAATCCCAAGTTAACTTGCAGTACCAGCAAGTCCAGGCAAAACCTTGAAATGATCCTAAACACGATTAGACTGCACGGCAAAGATCCCCACTTGACTCTCAGCAACAGAAGATCTTAAGTCAAAATCTGGTATGACTTATATAATTGGACATTCCCACGGTCTTTTTGAATATCAAGACTAGCAGGTTTCAGAGCAAAATTCCCAACATATTCTCACACCTGCAGGTCCTAAGACATAAATCCTATCAGATTGTCAGGACTACCACGACTTCCCCCACCCATCAAAATGAAATACTGTTGCACAGATTCTGTGTATATAAGAAGATAATTTCAGGCTATGTGACACTAGCATCATATAAATCTCTAATCGTTGATTATTATATTTTCTGTTTGTATAATAATATAGATTTCATCCTTTATGGCATGTTTCATGATGATTTTAAATGTACATTAGGAAGCGACTAATTCCAACCAAGCTGATCACAGTTGTTGATGTATTCATGCCTTTGTCTGTACAAAAGTGCAATTTTTGTCAAGCCTTCATTGATGAAACTGCTACATAACAAACATCTGTGTATGTGTGTCTGCATGTATGTCCATACCCTTGAATATCCACCATGTTTAATGCAGTTCATGGCCAGTTTCGTGTTTCTTCAGAAATTCAGCAGGACAACGGTGTTATATGCTGTAGCTGATGAAAGCAACGAAAATATGAAGCTGATGTCAAAACAGACGTCGAAAAAGAACAAGAATTTGAGTGTAAGGAAAAATACTACTTTTTAAGCTTTATTGATGGAAGACCTCTAGATTTTATAATTCTTCATCTGATGTACATTCAAGAGTCCATTGTGAGTTTGTCTGACAATGCATGATCCATTAGAAGTTGATCGTTATCACTATTTAGGAGTGAAGTAACAAAACTTTGCATAGAGTTTTGTTTTGTTTTTATATCAACAATGAGTGATTGGTCATCTCAATATTGGGTCTTTAAAAAAGACTTCATATGACATGAGCATAGTCCTAAATGAAAATTGTACCAATCTGACATCCATCATGGCCATCTTAATACTTTCAGTATCAATAGCAACTTGTTGAACCGTACTCAAGACCAATACCTTTTCCGTCCTTCAGAATTTAACAATTCTCCATATCTTGAGCTTGGCATAAATAGTACATAATCAGTCCCCTTAACAACTAAAGAATCATTTATATATATTTTGCCATGTGCATTGATATTATTTTTAGATAATAATTGTGATCCTCAGAATACGCATACAGCGAATTTGAAGGGTTTAAGAGGGAAATTAATGGATCGGATATGAGGGATAGGAAATCCATAAAATAAGTTGCATTATCAAATATTACCTTACATACAGTCAATGGGAACATGTATTAATCATTTCCTTTAATATATTTAATAAATAGCTGTGCCAGAAAATCATATTTACTGCTCTGGATCTTCATCTCGTTTTACATTTGCTAGGTTTGTGTAAAGTTTTTTTCTAATTCATTTTTCACCATTTCAGTGGCCTAAGTCGTTAGAGCGCCTGCCGCGGATGTGGGAAGTTATGGGTTGAAACATAGACACAACTATAAACTGCCACACTGCAGACACAGGTGTGATGTGAATAAAAAATGTTAAAACTACATCAAAACTCCAAATTAATCACATCCTGGTCATGAACTACATGGACAAAACTCCTAAAGACAATCATGGGAGCTTATTCTCAAACATTCCTATAGGTGACTGTTATGAAGGTATGTTCTGAAATGGGATATTGTTTTTACCTTACTAGTGGCTTCAGCAAAGTGTAACTAAGTAACAACATTGACCATGATCTATGCATCGGCAGATCAGGACCTGTGCTTATTCGGTTGGCTACTAAAAACTGCTTAGTCCCGGATCGGCTGAAACATGATGTTGAAATTGTTTCAATTTATATTCTGCAACCCTTTGCTCATAGTTGGAACCGAGACTGGGGGTCGCAGGAGGCCTAAATTGCATGCCTTAACTTATCACTGCCATCACACCTATGTCAGAGTCTGTTTGCATCTCGGACATGGCCACTGTGAGTATGCAAATAAGCTTCCCAGAATCTTCCTGTGGGTGGGTAGTTTGTACTGGGGTTTTCCCAGTTTCTTCTGCAGTAGTTATACTGGGTACCACAGAGAGCCTATCTTGTAGTTTATCAGACTTGTTAAAGTGAATATCACCTTTACTGGACTTACATGCTGCATTGAGGGTATACATGATTCACAAACACAAATTTAGTTACTCAGTAAATTGTATGCCCTTATACTATTTTTTGTGATAGCAATTGTACATGAGCATCAATATATTTTTTGTACGAGTGGAATTTCTCTTGGATTTGAAATTATTATTGAGCAACAAGCTTTATATATTAATCCGGAAAATATTGTAATAATATCTTTTCTCTAAATTCTAGAATATAAATTAATTTTATTTAGTTTGAGAATGTTTTCCTATCGAAAAGGAAGCAGAGGATGCAGTGGCAAGGTCAGCTCTACAGAGACTTTGGCTAAATAAAGTAAATTTGCATTATCTCTGTATATTTATGTCTATCTGTCCATATATCTACTGCAAATTCAATTTATTTGTGGGTAAAGACATGTATAATTTCATGGAGTACCGCAAATTGAAATATCTGACATCTGTTGGACATAAAATCCCACAAAAACAAATAATGCACTATTCCATTCAGCTCTCTGATTTCCTGCCTGTCTGCCTGTTTGATTTTCGTTTTAAAGTGCTGGCTGAAATGGTAAAAATATTGTAACTCTTGTCATAACTTCCCTTTCTGAATTACTTACATATCTGGTTTCGTCGTCTTGATATAAATGGATTTAAAACTACATTACATTGCCACATTGATTCCCATAGCAAGCAATGTATCAAAGTTTGAATCTTGCATCTAGGAAGTTTAAGAAATATGCATTTGGAATACGGGTTATCTAGAAGACCCAAATTGGCAGAATCCCAGCATTCATCTTTAAATGTATGATTATCACTTCCTTTTCAAAGTATCATGATCCAGCATCTTAAATCTTTGACAAAAGCTATTGCCTCCAAATTTGTCAAACATTAGGGTACGGTGTGGTTATATAGGACTAATTATATTTGTCATTAAAGTGTATAATTTGGTTTTTGTTGCTCTCCTCTATCCAGATGGTGCAAAGGAACAGTCAACCTCATCATCAAGAGTGTCAAATCTCTGATGAAGAGTTGTTGACCATCAAGAATAAAATGAAACGGGCGAGTCAGAATTGATTGCCGTCAGGGTGGATTGTGATTAAGGAAAGAATATGACAGCATGTTCAGCTACTCATTTTGTATCTATGTGATTTCCAGGTTCGGTACCTACCACCAGTATTTGCTGGGAGGTAATGGTCGATGATTTTGTTTAGACGATTTGAGCTTGCCTTTATCTTCCAATAATGTATTAAGCTCCTAAACCTGGCCGCAAAGAATTGCTTTGATAAGACGTTAGTATCAACTAAACGGGCAGCATCCAACAAGAATGTTTACTTTTCTTCTTGTTATTGGGGATGCCAATAGGGACCGCCGTTTCCTTTATTTCCCAGAGACTATGTACTTTAAATTATGGTGTATTTTATTATTTAATTTTGCATGTCAGAGTTGTTATTTAAAAATATAAATTGGAGATTAGAAACGTTTGAGATTGGTCTGCTAAGAAGTTCTCATGTTTTAAAATAATAAGCTTCATCATCAGATCATCAATGCTGGAAAGAGGGCTATCAAGGGGAATTTCATTTTGTTTTGACATGCAGAGAAAGTTAAGTTGACTCATCTATATTTAACTTTACTCCAACCCTGACCCATTTGTTTTCATTATTTACAATGAGATAACGTCTCCTATCTTTAAATTAATGTAACAGGATAAAAGGTTCTTATGTTGTATATGTATGTAGCCAACTTTGTTGTCATTTTAATTGTTGTTGATTTCCTGTTTTATTTAGTACTTTATTGAAGCACTCTTGGGTAAAACAACATTACGATCTACAAGATTTTTCAAAGAATTTACATGTTGACTTCTGATACTTTGAATGATACATCCATGGATAATATAGTGTTAGCTCTACAATGAGCAAATATCTATATAAAAATACGTTTTTTAATACAATGGTAGTTGACATACTGAAAACAACCTATTAAATGCTTAATTTATTGCATGATACAGGAAAAAAACATGCATTGGAATAGTATTTGATCGCCAGGGTCCTTACATATTCATTACCAGACGGACATACTGTTAAGCAAAAGAATGTAATAATCTTGTTGATTTAGAATAAAACAAGATATAATTTTTATCCAGTCAGATATTTCTTCCATTTGTTATTCTCAATTTTAATCTTTATCATTTTCATGAGCACCCTTAAAAAAAGATAATTTAGTAAATAACATATTAAATACAAATTTTCATTGTAGTTGTGGACTCTTATTTTAAGATAATGGAAAATTAGCTAGCCTACTTCCTGAATAGCTAGATGCTAAAGCAATTGGTGACAGGTTAGTGGTTTCAAAATGCCTCTTAGTTTTTCATATAAGTGATTATTTACTGAAAATTATTTATTATTATCATAACAATCAGTCTTTGAGGAGTCAGCTAGTTGTATTCAATTCAGTTAAGTGGTTTTAGTATATTCATTTCAATCATTCATTGGAATCACAAAGTGCTCAGCGTTTAAGATTTAACAGCTGTTGAAGAATTACTGTTAATTCATTTAAAGCCACTTTGGATTATATAATTGTAATACATTAAGACTATTGGCACATCAGCACAATAGACTGAACTCCGTTAGCATAACCATTGAAACTTGATACTTTTGGACATGGTCTAGAATTTTCAGGACTATTTTTTAATTCATTTGTAATTTTTCACCTTCTGTTTTAGGGAAATTAATTTTTTGTTGAGTTTTAGAAAACATGTTGATTTTCACTCTTTTCTGTTACTTTGTTTACGACCATAGTGTCATAAGACAACTCACATGAAATGACACCAAACAATATAAATATTACAAAAAGTATTGTATACTCTCTCTTGTAAGTAAAGCCCTTCTACAAACTATTTAAACTCAAATCTCAGATCACATAATATTCCAGAGGCTGGATCTGTTGTTTAGTGTATTGGTTATTTCTAGCAAACTGCAGAGCTCCGCATCAGCTGGTGCATTATGCAATGGTAGATGTCCAAACGTATCAAGTTTCAATGGTTATGCTAATGGAGTTCAGTCTATTGTGCTGATGTGCCAATAGTCTTAATTTAGTTTGCAGTTGGATTCGCGTTACAATTATATATATATATATATATATATATATATATATATATATATATATATATATATATATGGTAGTCGTACCAGCATCATCATTAACTATAGAGCTACATTATACCTGTAACCTGATGCAACCTAAGCGGAAGCTGACTATGGAGCATTGAATAAAATTATTTGTTATACAGGCGTAATGGCTGACAAAAATAGGGATGAAGTTTTACATAACAAAGACATGCCATGTAATGACTAATTTTTTAACTCTATAAGTCTTGTGACATCTTTAAATTATGTTCATTGCAGTTTTAACATTCAATATCTAAACGGTCTTCATTGACATGCTTATTACGTCTTTTTGTGAGGTGTTTTTAAAAATGTTTGAATATGAGAAATAATGGGTTTCATATTTCCTGTTCCACTCTTAATTGGTCGGTTTTCAGCATAATAATTAAATACAAGATAAAGCATCTTTGTGAATTAAACAACTTTTAATTTCTTTTCAGCTCAACATCTCAACACGAGCAGATTGTTCCTTCCTGTTTACATATGCCTCATATGTCATTTGCTAGAAGATGTAGCAAAGCAAATAAATTGTAAACAAACATTAATATATTGTTATTTTTTAGCAGACTTTTGTGGTATTTACTGTAATCCACGGGCAGTGTGCACTGGGTAGAATATCTGTAATTCGATATCACAAGGGATAATTCCATTCTAATCACGCCTCCTTTGGAGATATTTCTCTTTGCGCCATGAAATTAGTCAATTTTAAGAATTTGGAGCCACTTTTCAGCCAAAGGAGCCATTTTATGCCATAATGTAGGGACTTGAATATATGCGTAATATTATATTTTCACTATCTAAAATCCAGATAAACATGACAATAAAGCAATTTAACATGTTTAAGATTAATTAATAATAAATATAACAATTCCATTATATACACGTGAAGTTCAATGAATAGCATATGGAAAACAAGAATGAATAAGAACATTTCTGTATAACTAATAGTAGAGAATACTGCTTAGTCTTTATGAAAAATGTCGCTGACACTTCATCAATATATGCCCCATTATTTTCGCATACAATATCTTAAATGCCTTCCCGAAATCAAAAATCTTAACACTGGGCCCATCAAAAGAAAATCTCATAAAAATTTTCCGAGCGGATATAGCATTTGAGCAGATTCTGGCAGCTGAACCACCTCTCGCAGTCTGCAGTAGAAATAAGGGCAACAAGTAACCTGGTAGCTGCCTCAGATGCAACTCGATATAAACCTTTGTTTTTCATACATAGATCAGCCATATTCTTTGGGCATGATACGGTTCTGTAATATAAGTAAATGGTTAATTTTTCATTGATATAAGTGACTCTGGCCCTTAATAGTCGATGACTGGCATTCTTGTATCTGCATCCTGTCTTACTCAGTGTTGTTCAGCTAAGCTCAGACCACAAATTCGTGTTATCTAAGTAAATACTCCCTAACACACTAAAAAGACCCAAGTGTGTAAAACTCTCAGTTTTCAATTAACATAAGTTAGCAACATGTGCAATTGACACCAAATATTTTAGCCGCTTTGCTCAATAATAGAGTGTTTCCACCGGACAATCCTTACTTCCTACTAATCACATTCAATTGCTTCTCAAAACTGACTGACAGGAAGCAGGATAGCTGCAATCATGTTTGCGAAACATCTTATTCATCATCTACCGACATTACCCACTGACTTTCTCAGAGAGTGAGAACGGGTATTAGGTGGCCCAAATCGCTTATATCAATAAAAACAAAACATTTACTTTATAAAAGTTTGTCGCTTGCAACGTTCCCCAGTTAGCCAAAAAATAGCACCCCTTTCCGGATTCTTTCGTATTTGGTGACAAATGCCAAGCCTAGTGGAGGTCCTGGTAATAGAGGTTTAACAATGTGATTTAAACATAAATTTTCAATTTATTTGTGAAAGGAATCAAATTATTTAGTAATTGAAACCTTTTTACATAATTTATTCACTTTCTGAAATGTTAAATAGCGCATTTATTTTAGTTGCTTTCACAGAAATGTGACTTTTTTCTATGTGCACAATGGAATCGTCACATATATCATGCATATATAAGTCGGAAATGAATATAGATGAATTGGGTTGTTGAAATTATAGAGAAAGAGAGATTTGCACAAACAAAAATCTGGTGTGGATAATATCACTGACTCTACTTTAATTTTGTGTCATTGACTTTTTAATAACATTGCAAGAACAATGGGTTTTCAATTGAATAGAAGGAATAGAGGAAATAAAGTCTGAAATGGGATTGAGAGAAACTATAAAATTGAAACACATCTCTCTGGTTCCAAAGTTGATAGAAAATGACCATTTGGTTCATTATGTGCATGGTCTGATTTCATTGGCTCATTCATTTCCATATCATATTTCAATGATTGTAAGATACCTAGATGACATTTCATAATATGTATTCTAACTTTGGAGAGAGTGACGTATGTAAAGTGAAGTTCCTTGCATTTAAAACATGTGCAGTGGAGAGAATGTTGACATAACTCTATGCTATGCTGTAATGTAGCTCACATTTCTTTGGATATTGTACTTTTGGAGATTGTACAAGATCTAAGCACACTGCTAACTAAAAATACTGCTCCCTAGTGCTAGAAAATTCAGCCTGAATTAGTCCAAAGAACACTATCCATAGCAGCTATTAAAATAGGGAAAATGAATTTTACCAGACACGACAATAGCAGCTTCTGAAATTAAATTGAATGAATTACCAATTTGTTTAACATTACTGCATATATTGCTTATATCTTACTTCAATAGTTATATGTCCTTTGAAGTGAAAGATATTGAAGAATGAATTTATCTCAGCTGTAGGTATTTCAGCTCTATATGTTTTGACTTTCTGAAATTGCACATCATCTTTCCGGAGTGACCAAGCGGTATAAAGCGCTCACCGTTCCGGATCACTGCCAGCTTACCTGTCTACGTGGGTTCGAGTTCAAAGCTCGGCTAGCGTGGGTACGTGGGAAAGCCAGCCAGTAGCGTCTCGTGGGTCGGTTGTTCTTCCCTGGGTTTTCCAGGGTTCCTCCTCCACCAGTTATACTGGTCGCCATGTATAGCCTATCTTGTGCTGAAAAATGGCGTTAAACCCTAGAACAACAACAACAAAATATCATCTTTCCCCTATGCCTTTACTTCCTGTAATTGCATATCATTTTCCCCATCCTGGGAACAAACTGTTGATTGCGTTCTAAATTTGTTAGGTCATCAATTTTATCAGACGAATTGTTTATTCCAAAAAAATTCTTTCCATTGAGAATTTTAATTTAAATCTTGATCTCTTGTTCATTTCAAATCAATTTCCCTTTTAAAACAAAATAGAAAGGAAATCAAACAATTACCTTAGATATTGCAGTGCAGTCCAGCCATAAAGAGGATCAGTCCACTATCTGTTCATTATAAAATTTACGTCCCATACCAGCTAGTGATTGTCTCTTCTTAGTATAATTGTATGTGTATGATAAGTTAATGTTTCACAAAACTTACCGTCATTAAATTGAGATAAAATAAACCATAAATCCTACATTTTTCTTGTATTTATCGTTAGTTAACAATAAATCGAGATTTAATGTTTTCAATATGTATTGGTTTAGCAACATAAATATTTTATTGATAGAATGGGAGTAACTTGTATGTAAGAGAGGTAGAAGTTTATGTTTACACTGAACTGTTCCCTTGAGGGAACTCATGAAATTTGAATATGTTATGAGGAATGCTACCATAAAGATACCCTTTGCTTATCAATAACATGGATGTAATCTATAAATATTGCAACTGATTTCAAATATATCAATTAATGGCAAAATGAATTGTACAAGTTACGTCGTCGTTCTTGTCGTTCTAGGGTTTAACGCCATTTTTCAGCACAAGATAGGCTATACTTGGCGGCCAGTATAAATGGTGGAGGAAGAACCCTGGTGACAGTGATACGGAACGGTGAGCGCTTTAGACCACATGGCCCCCCGTACAAGTTACAGCATTTGTTATAATAGTGTTTATTGGAAGCATGGATTATACGGTCTTGCAATATGATTGTTTTTTTTGGGATAAGGACAGTAATCGTCATTAATCTTTAAGACTAACAAAGACATTGACCACATAATATAATTTTTTGACGATTTAGTAAGCATTCTGTAATTTTCATGACATTTCAATGAAAGAGATAGTGCGAAATATTGCTTGTCATTGTTTATTGTATATATCTCATGTGGGTAAAACAAATTAATTTTCAGTATTGGCAGGCAGATTTAAAAGTTATTCAAAGTAAGTCAGAGCTTTGCCAGCGTAATGTAAATGTAAATTCTTTGACATGGCTGACACAAACAACCCTTTTGACTCTTAAAAACACAAATGAGAACTATTTTAAACCAAATCAACATTTGATATAATGCGTAATATTTTCATCGACACCAAGACATTCTTGACTCACAATAAATGAGACAAGTTAATCCAGCTGTTGCTGTTGTTTAAGGGTTTAATGTCATTTTTCAACACACGATAGGCTACACATGGCGGCCAGTATCAGTGGTGGAGGAAGAACCAGGGAAAACCCCTGAAAGAACCACCGACCCAGGAGAAACTACTGGCAAGCTTTCTCACATATCCACATTAGCCAAATCCAAGACTCGAACCCACGTAGACAGAGGTGAGATGGTTGTGATCCGTAATGGAGAGCGCTTTGACCACTCGGCCATTCGGGGCCCCAATTAATTCAGTAAGAGACAGTATATATGAACGTTAGAATCAGATCATGTGAAAAGAAATGTATTATCAAAAACTACATCAAATTTTGTTCAGCATTTGCTTTTTAAGTGATTTCTTATGATCGATTTTACCTGATGTAATTTAGTTTATTTTCATTTGATTAATAACATTGTCATTTCCTTTAAGTTTGGTTTCTGCAATAAACATATTATCTAATTTCCAACATAGAGGAAGCCCTAATGTAATTTATTCATCGGGTCTTGATCGGATTTTACCCTCAACTGAGGGCTGTGGCGGAGCCATATTGTGCAGATTGTCCGATAATGTCCTCAAGTGAGTGCAGTCCTGGCCGCCAATTTTGACAAGGATCGGATTTTCACTCAAGCTACAGGAGCCAATTTTGGTCCATGAATAATAGCACCATTACCACGTTTTGTATGGATATTTTTGAATATAATGTAGACTTGTACCAATATTATACATACTGTAATTTAGGTGAACTGATCTCTAAGATGTAAATTGACTTAATTAAGATGGTCTTAGAACTTGCCTTAAGAATAGTTCTTTATGGGTGGGTCGGTCCTCTTTCACGGCTGTCGGCGTCATCGTTGTTGTGTTTGGCGAACAGGACAGGCACTTTTCTATCATTTCTTCTGGCATCGTTCGTGCTTGATTGCATATTGACCTCTGAATGGTCTCTTTCTTTCTCCTTTGACGCCTTGTACTCTCGACTTTCACGTAGAACTTGAAGTGGTTTAATGAAAATGGTTACACAACTACCTTTAAGAATTGACCATAAAACCATTGAAGACCTGCAGTGATTTCATGACAATTGTTATGGAACTAGCATTTAGAATTGCTAGGGGGTGGGGGATCTCCCTTTGCTGTCAGCGTCACCTTCGAGAATAAGTGTAACAACCACATATTTTGTGGTTGGCTAACTGCACAGTCACTACTGTCACTCAGAAGCAGGTGAAAGTGAAACTTAAAATTAAGAAAAATAACAAAGTAGAAACTGGTGAACGTTATTTGAAAATGGCAAAGTCCATCTTAGATAAGAAAATGATACAGTGCAACTTTCACCGAAAAATATCCATATTTGTTAGAAAATTACAAAGTTCAGCCTTAACTATCAAGGTCTTAAACCAGCACGTTTGTAAGCAGGTGTCATACTACCCACGGTCCACTTTGTAGAAACCTTACACAAAGTCCCCTCTTATTGGTAGAGGTGTGGGTTAGCGGATTGTATCTTCTTTCAAGGTATCCGCTTAACTTGGTTTTCGTTATCTAGAGATTGACCGCCCTTAATAGTATTGACCGGTTCTAGTAAATATAAATATCAGTGGTGAAACTTATAGGTGGAATAGATATAGATCTGAGCAGATATCTAGAACAAACCAACGAGAGCCCTCGTACATGTAAACAAACAATTTAATCAATTACATACAACAGCTCTCAGAATTAATACGTCGCACCATACGTCACAAGAGCTATTTTCTCCCTTTAAAAAAATATAAATAGAGCCAACCAAAATTTCCTGTTGTTTATGACACAGGGACTTGAAATATCCCCCTCTCGTTATCGATTTTACTATGGGTACTAAACTGATACTAAGGCTATCAGTTGACTCCACATGTCCGATTATGACCCTATTCGTTGGTTTTCCCCAAAAATAGTCCTCTTGGACAACAGTTTTACGAGAGAATTTCTCCCACATTTCTCTCAGAGTATACTTTACACTTGTTTTTCTCTTGAAGAAAAGCTTCGACCGACTAAAATTTTCAATGTTGGCGATATCAAAACTAGGAAATTTAGTGTGAATACTGGTTAATGGAAATTCTCAATTTGTGACAGTTTTACCATGAAGTCAGAGTTTATTTTGTCCCTAATAGTCCGTCTGGCTTAATGAAGAATAAAATTCTTCCATCGAAAGGTATGGAGGGGGATTACCGCCATAATTATATGCATGTATTTTCTAATCTTCCTTGATGATCCATTGTAAATGGCTGCTTGCAATTGCTACTTTCATACTTCTATGAATGTATATTGAATTTTTCATTGATGCAGATTATACCTGGCAATTTGCAAGTGATACTTTCCTTCTGCAATATTGTCAATAGCTGCTTGCATGTGCTACATTCATAATTCTAGTCATGAATTTTCTATTCTTCACTGATACAAGCTTTACCTGGTTGTTTGAAAGTGCCTAGATCTACTATCCTTCTGCGTCCTTTTATCTTGCAATTTGCCAACTACTGAATTGATTCTATAGTTTGTCGTATGGCAAATGCTGTGTCAGTTATTACAAGTTTAACATTCCATTTATAAACTTGCTGTATCACAAGTTTCATAAATTGCACCTTCCAAAATCATGACTTTAATGTAGCTTCAATCACTTTGCAAGTTAGAATCAAAGAAGCAAGCATAAAATAATGCCTCATTATTACAACAGATGGCATTATAACACGACAATGTCTTACAATACGACTACTCCCTTGACCATAGCAACAAGAAGTTATACCACTTTACGGCATGTTTGGATGTCTTATTTAAATACCATTCGAATTAAATTACAGCAGCTGATGTCTCAGACTATTAACATTTGGAAGAGAGGTGGTCTGCAAATAGCACAAAACAAATTAAATGCACCAAATTGTATACAATTAGATATATTTACACAACGTTATATTTCCGCTAACCCTTCCCACCCCATTTTATTTGAACATTTTGTCTCTTCAATTTACCGCTGCCGCACAGTGGCAGAATAGGGTAGCCGCTTACAAGCAAGATTTAAGGCCCTAATTTGTTTGTATATTCTCATTCACAATACTAACTGTTTAGAGTATATTTATTATGTTAGAGTGCAGTGCAAATTTTGCTTTTTGTAGCAATATAGAAATCATAGGGTTTGAGCAAAGTGCAGATAATAGCTCCTAGAGGCCGTACTTTCATTTCTTTATTCAAGAGAGAGAGAGAGAGAGAGAGAGAGAGAGAGAGAGAGAGAGTACATTACATAGATGAGGATTCTGTTTATTCTCTCAACTCTATGTAATTAAATTTTACTGTTAATAGCAATTTACAGTAGCTTTTTATTATATATATATATATATATATATATATATATATATATATATATATATATATATATATATATATACATACATACATACATACATACATACATACAAAGATCTCAACAAAAACACTTAATTACGCGTATTTGGAAGCCAATTTTTTTTATCTGGGAGGCAGAAAATCACTGAGGCGGTAGTCTTCCGTACGCATGTAATAGGTGTGCGGCAAAATTCAAAGACTTGACCGTTCTGCTTCAGCCACTTGCTTTGTAGGAAAATGTGTTGATTAATTAGCTGTGCTGATATTTACAATGACAGAATTCAGTGATTGAAAGACCCCTTGATCTACATACATGATGTCATTATAAGAGTGCATCTAAAAGAACATGATGCAATTGCTGGTCGACAAGTTCAGCAGCAGAAGGGGGCGAACCCACTTCATTTTATAAGTTATTTTGGTAAACTAACCCTTATTACACAAACAAAAAAAAAGGTGAAACCGAGGCTTCATACCTTCCAAAGGTGAGTCTCTCTGCTGAGCTAGTGTTTTTTTTTTATTATCGGGTATACACGTGCGTTTTACTATGATGACGCCTTATCGAGGTCGCGCCCCCTCTGCTGCTATTAATTAATAATTGTATCTCGACCTTGGATCATGCAAGTTGCTCGTGATAAATCCATGTGGGGTTGATTTTGCCTGACTAAATAAACTTTTTAAACGATTATTATCCATGTCACCGTTACACCAAGTCTGATGAATATTTCGCAACGTGCGTGTATCAACTCCGTTAAACACAGCAAGAATATTACAATTATCCCTGATCACTTTTTGGTATGTGTGTATACAGCTGGGTTACCTAAATCACATCTGTGTATTTATGTCTTCCTTAAGAAAATATTCTAGCTGGATTTGACTTTTTATCCAGCATCACATCATCGTACACTGATAAATTGTTAACAGCTCTGTCAAGATCATCCACAGACGGTGATTCATCAATGCTAGTAATAAATTCAACAACAGCCTCGTTGTTTTCATTCAACGACACTGCGTTTTCATTAAAGTCTTTTAACACTTCATATCACAGCTGGTCATCTACAGATGGTGCTACTAAATACAGTTTATCCCATTTTAACCTCATTATCAAATTAAGTAACAGTAGTGTTCTACCATATCCGGATGGTCCAATTATGATCATTCGGATAGAATTTGGTAGCGCAGCATGATGCTTGATCGGTTCTCGCTGTTTTGTCGCTGAAAAATCAAATACATTCATGTTGTAGAAATATAATAAATAATATGGATTTATATTGTGTGAAATGCAGGACGCGTACCCGCACAAGTACACTGACAACAATGAAAACAAAAAATAACAGGTCAGCAGTTACAGGTAAGTGTGAACGATACGATTCAATAAATATTTTAAAAAAGAGGAGGTGATATTGCCGACCAGTTAGCCAAACTACCAGAACTCCGTGGGCTAAGTACCCAGAAGAAAAGCACCTCCCATGATATAATTACTGTGGCCCTGGAACTCGACTTGATATCAGACTTGTCAATCGAGACCAAACAAAACCAGGTGAATATCCAATAAATGCTAATTGATAAAGCGTGTCATGCTCATGATGTAGTTTACAAAAGTAAAGATCTTCAGTAGCGGCACATTGCAGATTCACGCGATAAATTCCATAACGAGTAAATCTTTCAAAGAACCATTTGCTAATTGGTTGGTGAGATCTGCAACGAAAGGTACGCTTGTATTTGGAAACGGTAATTAATCAACAGATTATTTTCATAATGGAGTCGATCTATTATTCCCCAAGAGGATACTGGAAAGGTATAGCAGTGATTAGTAAACTCGCTTCGGCTACAGGTGTCGGACGTTCTACTGCTGAAAAAATGGTTAGCCTGGCAGGCAATATGGCAAACTTACCTACCACCATCTAAAACAATTCAGTACGCACATTTTGATGTCAGCGTCCATAATGAAGTTCATCAGGCTGATATTTTATTTCTATCACACGATACTAGACGTCGAGTAACATACAAATACGCGTTAACTGTCGTTGATGTTGCAAGTAGATATAAAGAAACAGAGCTGTTATCAACAAAGACAGCTGCTGACGTAGCTTCTGCGTTTAAACGAATTTATCAACGAGGATCTGGACCACAATGTGGTCTACGATGGCCACATCTACTACAAGCTGACCTGGTAAAAAAATTCAGGGCGCAGTATCATCGCTGATGAAGCAACATAATGTCAAAATACGACGAAGACATACTGCAATTCACCGCGATGAGGCAAGTGTTGAGTGATTTAATCGAACACTTAGCGGTTATTTAGATATCAATACGCGAAGGAAATCATTAAAGATACAATATATCACGTGTGGGATGTAAGATTACCAAGTGTGATATCTACGTTAAATAATGAAATTAGTCGAACAACCAACATGGAACATATTAACGCGGTCACATAAAAACATATACCTGTACAACGGCGTGATTCTTCAGCACAATCAGTGCTGGGTACTGTCACTGTAAGATTTTTATATGAACCCGGTGAACTGGAAGGTGGTAAAAAAAGAGCAACTGATCCTATCTGGAATATTACAACACACAAAATTTCCAACGAGGTAAGGTCAATGGGTAGACCTACAATCAACATATTAGATACAACTGCTACTCAACGTGGATTTACACGTGAAGAATTACAAGTACTTCCTGAAGACACGCAATTACCACCGCGATCACTTATCTAGCGCCGTCACGTCGATTACACTAGAGACAGGTCAACATCGTATTTGTACGTGTATGACCGCGACTACTATCTTTTCTATCTACGGTAAATTGTCTTGGATTATTAATCGAGTGGGGTAATTATACCAATATACAAACAAAATTGTAAAGATGGAAAGGATCCGGTGAATTATCGTGTTATAACATTGACATCTTGTCTGGGGAAATTGTTTGAAAAAATATTGATGACCAGAATTCAAAAGTATTTAGACAGAAATAAGCTTTCCACATCCTTATCAGTTTTGATTTCGTAAGGAGGCTGGAGCTATCTCCGCTGCATTTACCCTTCAAGAATGTTTGATGTACTTTAATAATCATAACTCGAATGTATACGCTGTTTTTCTGGATAATGAAAAGGCATTTGATAGACTGTGGCATTGTGGACTACTAAAAATATTAGGAATTAATGCAAAAATATGGAGAATTATCGCCCATTCCTACACACAGTCAAACGCCTGTGTAGCGTGTAGAAGATGTATATCGAACACATTTCCATTACGGAGAGGCGTTTGTCAAGGGCGTGTAATGTCGGCTTTTTTTTATCTCTCATGTACATAAATGACCTATTGAATGAACTAGTAATGACTGATTGCGGGATAACAGGGAATCAGATGAATATACCTGGCATGCTTTTGGCAGATGACACTACTCTACTAAGCTCTACGCTGAATGGATTACAAATACTCGTGTATACAGCTTATCAGTAAACACACAAGTGGAAATTGAAATATAACTCTAACAAGAGTAATTGGATGATATTTAGTACTTTTTTTTTAAAAGCAGACTCATCAAATGGAATTACTCTGGGATCACAGAATAGAGCAAAAAAAGTGAAATATGCAGGAGTTACCTTTTCACCACCAATGAAAACTAATGATCGTATAGTCTACTACGATAAAGCTGAACGTGTAACAAACTCACTATACTCAATTGGATTAAATGCAAATGGGATGAATCCTATAGTTTCTGTGAAAGTCATCAGTGAATTCATCAATGAGAGGTCGATAAACATTAGTATTAATGATGCCGCCTTGAAATAATCGCCGACATATATCAGCTGCTTCAATGGTTATTTAACGAGAATTATTTCCAGCCAGCGCTCCTCCTATGAGAACTTCTAACCGTTGCACATCATTGATGATATTGTTAGGACAAGTAACAAGACCACTTTCCAAACCACTATCAGTAGCACCAATGTCAGGCTCATCGTAAAATTATTCCTCCTCAATACGAGGTGGAGCGAATAAAGTTTCTTTTTATGATAAAATATCTCCCGGTAACGGATGTTTCTTCATCTGTTCAACTTTTTTTTCTAATTGTTTGTATTTTCCCATGCATATACTATTGTTTCTTTGCATATTTTCAAAAGTTCGAAATATAATATTTCTTCTGAAATATCGTCGGTGGTTGGATCTAATGATTTATCACACTCTTTATATCCGTAAGCGGCAATCAACCTAGGAGTCTCATACAGTTGTCTATGACCCTCTTTGGTAAATTGAGTTGGTGGTTTTGATTCTGGCTTAACAACACTGACCTCCTTGTGGACTTTATCAATACTATCAAATCTATGTTGTATTTCTTTGACGGGTGGAGGTTGTGCGGCAACTATTTCAGTTGAAGGTTCTCGTAAAAGTGTTCTTGCTTTTTTTAGTTCTTTTTGCTATTTTTTCAGTTTGTTCAGCGGATTGTTTGATTGATGGAAGAATACCTTCAGTAGCTGTTGCAACTCTTTCAGTAACATTTGTGACGGGTTTAAATAAATGTTCTGCAGCTTCTGCGAATTCAACTTGGGATTCTTGTCGCGCTAGTAACTTTTCCTTAACAGCATCTCTTAAAGGTACATACTTTTTTTATTACTTCTAGTCGCACTCGAGCTAATCGAGTTGTACAAGCTTCTCCGATCTTTGCCATTATTTGTTATAATTTTATTTAATTGATAGCAGCAGAGGAGGCGCGACCTCGATAAGGCGTCATCGTAGTAAAACTCACGTGTATGCCCAAAGAAGAAAAAACCCACTAACCTAGCAGGGAGACTCACTCTCGGAAAGTTTGAGGGCTTGGTTTCACGTTTATTTTTCTTTCGTTTTTGTAATAAGGGTTAGTTTACCAAAATAACGCTTATAAAATGAGGTGGGTTCGCCCTCTCTGTTGCTAGTTCAAAGGCTTTGACAGGCGGCTAGGTGGGTAAAAGGTACTTATATTTACAGTGATTGAATTCAGAGTCAGAAAGACCCAGAGATGTAAATGCGGCCATTAATAAAAGTACATATAATTAAGAACTTTAGATTGCGTTATTGTGTTCATTTCCGAATATATCGGAGTAAGTAGTGCACGTGACCTCAAATTCGAGACATGTTGAGACTTATACAAAATGCAATTCGTAAATTTGGATAAGTATTTTTGGGTTAAACGGCAAACTTACGAAGACTGTAACGAGATTCTGAAGAGTGCTAAAACTGCTAGAATTGATAGTTCGGATAAGACAGTGGCTAAGTGTGAGAAAGTGTGTGATGCCTAGCTTAGTGTTTAGAATAAGTCCTTACTTGGATTGACAAAATTCAGTATCACTCTGATGGACGAACAAGGGCTATTTATGAGGTACATTGACTGACCATACTTTTTTTTAAATGCCCCTCGCCTTAGCCCGGTTAGTTCGAGTGTTGTAGCGAAATGTATTCATCAAGACATCAGTAGCTGGGCCTAGTTTTTATATCAATTACGTTGACAAACAAACTCTTGCCCATTCACAAACATATGATTTGATAGCTGATTGACCATTAACCCTTTTCCAAGTAAGGAAGCAACTATCAATTTCCTGCATGATATCCTTTGATGATAATACAACCATGTGTTTTAAGATCAGAATCGGTGATCTGGATATATTAACTGCCTAGTGTACACTATTTTGTCATAAAATTAGTTTGAAACTGTAAGTGAACCAGTAGGCCTAACGGAAAATAATGGCGGACTTCGCTAAATCTGGGATGTACCAGTTTATTAGATTGTCTGTTTTCGTAAATCATCAGGCAAATATTTTCAGAAAAATATACAAATCATTGAAAGCAAAGACAAGGTATTATTTTATTACAGATTTAAATTTAAAATGCAAATTATGTAGGTCAGAAACGTATGGGACAATGCTATGTTGTGGAATTCGTGAGATGCGCTTTAAGGTCTAAGCTGTTTTCCGACTTGACACGTATTTGTGAAAATACGGGAAAAAACAGCAGATACTATTTAACCATTGCCTAAAATTACTACAAGGATGTAGACATAAACCATAAATTTGCAATCCTGTCAATGCACTATTGTAACGAAGCTATATTAAAGTGAGTGATTATAATACGAAAACCTCTCCATCTAAAAATAGATGCACTCACGTCTGTGTTGAGTCTCTAGTAAAGAAGGGACTGCAATTTTTGATGGTGGGACTCAAATTTTTAACCACAATAGGAGTCCTGGACTCCTAGTTTTAAAATTTTAGCAAGACCTCTGTTTTATATATATATATATATATATATATATATATATATATATATATATATATATCACATAAAGTAAGGTAAATAGTCAAACTATACAGAATTCTTATATAGGTATGGCATGGATGATTATGCAGTTATGCAATAGATAGCAAGTATTGTTATTGTTGTCTGTGACAAGTATGTCATATCTCCAATTTCATTTTAAATCTCCACTTCCTATACAACAGCAAGAGACAATGACTTGAAACAAGGAAATCACATGCAAAGCATACACGCTATAAAAATATGAACTATTTCATTATATAAGAAAAGAAATTCTAAGAGTATGAAATATATTTTCTATATGTAAACTTAAAGAACACTTCTATACAAATATGAGATACTTTATTTTGACAAATATTAAACTGGAAACTACCGTTTTTTATTTTTTAAAACCGTATTCATCCATATATGAATACTATATATACTATATATATATATATATATATATATATATATATATATATATATATATATATATATATATATATATATATATATATATATATAGTACAGATAAGATGACTGTTTGTATGATACCTTACTGATAAAACATCAAAACTCCTTCAGTAGCAATTATAAAAATATAATATATTGAATATAAATAACATTGCTAGCACTACCAGTAACCAGCTCAATTTGTTTGCATTACTACTGCTACTGTACAATACTAAAAGTGCTTGATACATTTAGATATGAAATTAATGTAGTAGTTAAAAAAATTAATACAAATTTTAACATGTATCTTCTACAGAGGCGATTGTTTTCTGATAAAAGAATAAGACACACCCACATAATTTTCTAAAACAACTTGTAACGTTTTTAAGACTAGTGACAGTTCAGGCTGTTGTAGCATTCATCACCCCTACCACCCCACATAAACATCTTCATTTGTCTGTGATTTTATCATTATCCTGTTTAAAATATAAGCTAATATTGTCCTGACACAAAAAATATCAGCACAATACAACTATGCAATAAAGCAAAATAAATAAATAAAAGCAATATACAGTCCTATCTTAACAAAAGTTTAATTTAAACCAACATTCATAAAATCAATATTGTTCAACAAATTAGTCTGAAACAAAAATTATCATACTGGTAGGCAATTATAAGGAACAAATACCTGGATTGTCTTGTTACATGGTTCTTATAGATTTATATGCTAATCCCTTTTGTTTTTCACTTTCACATGAATACAACATGACTGAAGACAAACTTTTCACACAGTCTGGCTTTTGGATTGGACATACACTTATCATTGCAAATTCTGAGGAATTAAAACTAAATTCTAGATTGGCCAAGACACACTGTCTTTTGTGTGCCACACATTTGTAACTTATGACTCAAAAACAGTCAGGTTATATTCTGTAGTGTCTGTTTCAAGAATTAATCCCCAAAACCATTCCATTACTGGATCTGCATTCAATAAATATACTGTACAGAAATGCTCACTTTTTGATGAATTTATTTTGTGGACAATAAAACAAGTTGTTTGCACTTGCTATGAGCAAAAAACCATGACAAGTATTATATTTTATTTGCTAATTTGTTATTTCTGACACTTTGACCTTCACAAAACCATTATATTTCTGAACCTGAGATGAAATTGTAAATTTGACCTCTTATCTTTAATGTATTTGCCTTGGAACAAAGGAAATGGTAAATTCCATAATTTCAATGTCTCAATCATTCAGCACAGAGAGAGAGAGAGATTCATAAGTTAGTTTCTTCACAGAAAAATAGAAACCACTAGCCAATTTCTGACTGCAGTTGTTAGATATCTGAGCAGAAAGTAACAGCTACTTTATAAGCATGCAAGTCTTTTTAATGTGAGTTATAGGCCCCCAAGTACTATTCCTTAGAGAAGACACAAGACTGGGTTTTAGAAATTAAAGCCACACAAGTACCAGTTTGTTTCTTTGTAAAAGATGGTGCCATTATGAGATGTACCTGCTGGTGATGAGTGGTCAGTGTGCAATCAAATTGTTGTTCCTAAGTCATATAGACAGGAAATGCATAGTCTAGCCCATAAAACTCCTTAAGCTGGTCATTTTGGTGTCAATAAGACTTATCTACAAGATCTTGAATCATTTTTATTTGCAGAAAATTAACAGTATTGTTTATAAGTACTATAGATCTTGTCACACTTGTCAAATGGTAGGAAATCCCAATCAGAATATATCTAAAGCAAATCTGCAACTTATTCCTGCATTTGACCATTTGACAAGGTATTTAACATAAAAACGGAAGACTGTCAGTTCTTTACCTAATACCAAGTCAAGCAACCAATACTTGTTGACCATAATGTATGCATCCTCAAGGATTTCCATAATCTATTCCTTCGAAGAATATTAAATCAAAAACAGTTCTAAAAGTGTAGGCAATGTTTTAACACTTGTTTGCCACCCCAAATCTGTCCCGCATATTTTATGTTTGATTATTTCCCACAATATATGCATGAATTAGACATCCAAAAGTTTAATTTTTCTGTCACCCTGAATGTAATGGGGCAAGCTCAAGACTGTCTGAAAATGCTCTCACCTACCCTGGATACATGTATACCATTATATTGAATCAAACCTTAAAAAGAACAGTGATCAGTAAAATCCTGCATTGTATAATTATTGAGTAAGATATGGAGAGTTTTTTCCCCCATATTGGTATTTATCACCAAATGAAAGACCCTATGATTACCATAAAACATAAAAAGACTGTCCCAAAACACCCTCAACTACCCAGGATACATGTAGGCAATTAAATAGAATAAAACCAAATTAAAAGACAGTATTATGTAAAATTCTCCCCAGTATAAATATCAAGTAAGATCAGTAGAACTTATTCTTTTCTTGATACTTGACTGTCCCAAAACACACTCATCAACCCAGGATACATGTATACAATTACAATGACTTAATGAAATATGCAGTTTGGGTGCATTCTCTCCCTCTCTTTCTTTGATCATAGATTGTTCACTAAACTACTTTCATATTGCAAACAGCAGCACAATTAATAAGTCAGAAACATGCATCACTACATTCATATTTTGAATATTCTTTCAAGCGTTTCTTTTAAATCTTTAATGTGACAAAGAGCAGCTGAATAATTAGAACCAAAGGGTGCTATATTTATATTTTTAAAATTCTTGAACCAAATTAAGAATTACAATAAATAAAAGTAAAGTCTTCTGTAACATCTTTTGTCTCTGAATATTTCCACTTTTAGAGACAAAAGTTTTAAAGGATGCAAATCAGTTTTAATGCTGGTTTTTATGTTTTATATATATAATCGCAAGTAAACATTTTTATCATGATATGATAATGACTTTCCAGTTTGATTATTTCAGATTTTGCAACAAAATATGTTCCAAAATGATGATCGTGACAAGAATAAGAACACCTTTAAGGAATGCTTAATTTTTGTAATGTCATTTTACCTATAAACCTTTTTTAATGTGCCACTGATGCTGCTCTGAAATATTTTATTTTCACGGGAGCTTATGTACAATAGTATCACAGGAAAGATAGACGTCTGTGACGTACATCAAAATGGGTGATATACAATGGGGATATCCATTAATTATGTCAACAATTTTTAGGCAATTTTTTACCCCCTCCTCCCCCCCCCTTGTCAAGAACTGTCAAACTTTCAGTGACCCCCCTAATATGGACTGCAATATATAGATATATAACATCTATACATATAACATAATAGAAGTCCATTGATAGATATAATATTTAAATGTCTATGGCTCAGTGCAGTCTTTGAATTTAGTAACAGCTTCCCTTAAAAATCTGTCTACAGTCTACAATCTACATCGAATAAAAACAAAATATGATGATGCAAGACTATGACTTCCTTGGCAAGAGCTCAACCAGTTTAGGATTAAACTGGTGGGATGTTGACGGGCGAGCAAGTGTGGAAAATTAGCTAGCCTACTTCCTGAATAGCTAGATGCTAAAGCAATTGGTGACAGGTTAGTGGTTTCAAAATGCCTCTTAGATTTTCATATAAGTGATTATTTACTGAAAATTATTTATTATTATCATAACACTCAGTCTTTGAGGAGTCAACTACTTGTATTCAATTCAGTCAAGTGGTTTTAGTATATTCATTTCAATCATTCATTGGAATCACAAAGTGCTCAGCGTTTAAGATTTAACAGCTGTTGAAGAATTACTGTTAATTCATTTAAAGCCACTTCGGATTATATAATTGTAATACATTAAGACTATTGGCACATCAGCACAATAGACTGAACTCCGTTAGCATAACCATTGAAACTTGATACTTTTGGACATGGTCTAGAATTTTCAGGACTATTTTTTAATTCATTTGTAATTTTTCACCTTCTGTTTTAGGGAAATTAATTTTTTGTTGAGTTTTAGAAAACATGTTGATTTTCACTCTTTTCTGTTACTTTGTTTACGACCATAGTGTCATAAGACAACTCACATGAAATGACACCAAACAATATAAATATTACAAAAAGTATTGTATACTCTCTCTTGTAAGTAAAGCCCATCTACAAACAATTTAAACTCAAATCTCAGATCACATAATATTCCAGAGGCTAGATCTGTTGTTTAGTGTATTGGTTATTTGTAGCAAACTGCAGAGCTCCGCATCAGCTGGTGCATTATGCAATGGTAGATGTCCAAAAGTATCAAGTTTCAATGGTTATGCTAATGGAGTTCAGTCTATTGTGCTGATGTGCCAATAGTCTTAATTTAGTTTGCAGTTGGATTCGCGTTACAATTATATATATATATATATATATATATATATATATATATATATATATATATATATATATATATATATATATATATATATATATATGGTAGTCGTACCAGCATCATCATTAACTATAGAGCTACATTATACCTGTAACCTGATGCAACCTAAGCGGAAGCTGACTATGGAGCATTGAATAAAATTATTTGTTATACAGGCGTAATGGCTGACAAAAATAGGGATGAAGTTTTACATAACAAAGACATGCCATGTAATGACTAATTTTTTAACTCTATAAGTCTTGTGACATCTTTAAATTATGTTCATTGCAGTTTTAACATTCAATATCTAAACGGTCTTCATTGACATGCTTATTACGTCTTTTTGTGAGGTGTTTTTAAAAATGTTTGAATATGAGAAATAATGGGTTTCATATTTCCTGTTCCACTCTTAATTGGTCGGTTTTCAGCATAATAATTAAATACAAGATAAAGCATCTTTGTGAATTAAACAACTTTTAATTTCTTTTCAGCTCAACATCTCAACACGAGCAGATTGTTCCTTCCTGTTTACATATGCCTCATATGTCATTTGCTAGAAGATGTAGCAAAGCAAATAAATTGTAAACAAACATTAATATATTGTTATTTTTTAGCAGACTTTTGTGGTATTTACTGTAATCCACGGGCAGTGTGCACTGGGTAGAATATCTGTAATTCGATATCACAAGGGATAATTCCATTCTAATCACGCCTCCTTTGGAGATATTTCTCTTTGCGCCATGAAATTAGTCAATTTTAAGAATTTGGAGCCACTTTTCAGCCAAAGGAGCCATTTTATGCCATAATGTAGGGACTTGAATATATGCGTAATATTATATTTTCACTATCTAAAATCCAGATAAACATGACAATAAAGCAATTTAACATGTTTAAGATTAATTAATAATAAATATAACAATTCCATTATATACACGTGAAGTTCAATGAATAGCATATGGAAAACAAGAATGAATAAGAACATTTCTGTATAACTAATAGTAGAGAATACTGCTTAGTCTTTATGAAAAATGTCGCTGACACTTCATCAATATATGCCCCATTATTTTCGCATACAATATCTTAAATGCCTTCCCGAAATCAAAAATCTTAACACTGGGCCCATCAAAAGAAAATCTCATAAAAATTTTCCGAGCGGATATAGCATTTGAGCAGATTCTGGCAGCTGAACCACCTCTCGCAGTCTGCAGTAGAAATAAGGGCAACAAGTAACCTGGTAGCTGCCTCAGATGCAACTCGATATAAACCTTTGTTTTTCATACATAGATCAGCCATATTCTTTGGGCATGATACGGTTCTGTAATATAAGTAAATGGTTAATTTTTCATTGATATAAGTGACTCTGGCCCTTAATAGTCGATGACTGGCATTCTTGTATCTGCATCCTGTCTTACTCAGTGTTGTTCAGCTAAGCTCAGACCACAAATTCGTGTTATCTAAGTAAATACTCCCTAACACACTAAAAAGACCCAAGTGTGTAAAACTCTCAGTTTTCAATTAACATAAGTTAGCAACATGTGCAATTGACACCAAATATTTTAGCCGCTTTGCTCAATAATAGAGTGTTTCCACCGGACAATCCTTACTTCCTACTAATCACATTCAATTGCTTCTCAAAACTGACTGACAGGAAGCAGGATAGCTGCAATCATGTTTGCGAAACATCTTATTCATCATCTACCGACATTACCCACTGACTTTCTCAGAGAGTGAGAACGGGTATTAGGTGGCCCAAATCGCTTATATCAATAAAAACAAAACATTTACTTTATAAAAGTTTGTCGCTTGCAACGTTCCCCAGTTAGCCAAAAAATAGCACCCCTTTCCGGATTCTTTCGTATTTGGTGACAAATGCCAAGCCTAGTGGAGGTCCTGGTAATAGAGGTTTAACAATGTGATTTAAACATAAATTTTCAATTTATTTGTGAAAGGAATCAAATTATTTAGTAATTGAAACCTTTTTACATAATTTATTCACTTTCTGAAATGTTAAATAACGCATTTATTTTAGTTGCTTCCACAGAAATGTGACTTTTTTCTATGTGCACAATGGAATCGTCACATATATCATGCATATATAAGTCGGAAATGAATATAGATGAATTGGGTTGTTGAAATTATAGAGAAAGAGAGATTTGCACAAACAAAAATCTGGTGTGGATAATATCACTGACTCTACTTTAATTTTGTGTCATTGACTTTTTAATAACATTGCAAGAACAATGGGTTTTCAATTGAATAGAAGGAATAGAGGAAATAAAGTCTGAAATGGGATTGAGAGAAACTATAAAATTGAAATACATCTCTCTGGTTCCAAAGTTGATAGAAAATGACCATTTGGTTCATTATGTGCATGGTCTGATTTCATTGGCTCATTCATTTCCATATCATATTTCAATGATTGTAAGATACCTAGATGACATTTCATAATATATATTCTAACTTTGGAGAGAGTGACGTATGTAAAGTGAAGTTCATTGCATTTAAAACATGTGCAGTGGAGAGAATGTTGACATAACTCTATGCTATGCTGTAATGTAGCTCACATTTCTTTGGATATTGTACTTTTGGAGATTGTACAAGATCTAAGCACACTGCTAACTAAAAATACTGCTCCCTAGTGCTAGAAAATTCAGCCTGAATTAGTCCAAAGAACACTATCCATAGCAGCTATTAAAATAGGGAAAATGAATTTTACCAGACACGACAATAGCAGCTTCTGAAATTAAATTGAATGAATTACCAATTTGTTTAACATTACTGCATATATTGCTTATATCTTACTTCAATAGTTATATGTCCTTTGAAGTGAAAGATATTGAAGAATGAATTTATCTCAGCTGTAGGTATTTCAGCTCTATATGTTTTGACTTTCTGAAATTGCACATCATCTTTCCGGAGTGACCAAGCGGTATAAAGCGCTCACCGTTCCGGATCACTGCCAGCTTACCTGTCTACGTGGGTTCGAGTTCAAAGCTCGGCTAGCGTGGGTACGTGGGAAAGCCAGCCAGTAGCTTCTCGTGGGTCGGTTGTTCTTCCCTGGGTTTTCCAGGGTTCCTCCTCCACCAGTTATACTGGTCGCCATGTATAGCCTATCTTGTGCTGAAAAATGGCGTTAAACCCTAGAACAACAACAACAAAATATCATCTTTCCCCTATGCCTTTACTTCCTGTAATTGCATATCATTTTCCCCATCCTGGGAACAAACTGTTGATTGCGTTCTAAATTTGTTAGGTCATCAATTTTATCAGACGAATTGTTTATTCCAAAAAAATTCTTTCCATTGAGAATTTTAATTTAAATCTTGATCTCTTGTTCATTTCAAATCAATTTCCCTTTTAAAACAAAATAGAAAGGAAATCAAACAATTACCTTAGATATTGCAGTGCAATCCAGCCATAAAGAGGATCAGTCCACTATCTGTTCATTATAAAATTTACGTCCCATACCAGCTAGTGATTGTCTCTTCTTAGTATAATTGTATGTATATGATAAGTTAATGTTTTACAAAACTTACCGTCATTAAATTGAGATAAAATAAACCATAAATCCTACATTTTTCTTGTATTTATCGTTAGCTAACAATAAATCGAGATTTAATGTTTTCAATATGTATTGGTTTAGCAACATAAATATTTTATTGATAGAATGGGAGTAACTTGTATGTAAGAGAGGTAGAAGTTTATGTTTACACTGAACTGTTCTCTTGAGGGAACTCATGAAATTTGAATATGTTATGAGGAATGCTACCATAAAGATATCCGTTGCTTATCAATAACATGGATGTAATCTATAAATATTGCAACTGATTTCAAATATATCAATTAATGGCAAAATGAATTGTACAAATTACGTCGTCGTTCTTGTCGTTCTAGGGTTTAACGCCATTTTTCAGCACAAGATAGGCTATACTTGGCGGCCAGTATAAATGGTGGAGGAAGAACCCTGGTGACAGTGATACGGAACGGCGAGCGCTTTAGACCACACGGCCCCCCGTACAAGTTACAGCATTTGTTATAATAGTGTTTATTGGAAGCATGGATTATACGGTCTTGCAATATGATTGGTTTTTTTGGGATAAGGACAGTAATCGTCATTAATCTTTAAGACTAACAAAGACATTGACCACATAATATAATTTTTTGACGATTTAGTAAGCATTCTGTAATTTTCATGACATTTCAATGAAAGAGATAGTGCGAAATATTGCTTGTCATTGTTTATTGTATATATCTCATGTGGGTAAAACAAATTAATTTTCAGTATTGGCAGGCAGATTTAAAAGTTATTCAAAGTAAGTCAGAGCTTTGCCAGCGTAATGTAAATGTAAATTCTTTGACATGGCTGACACAAACAACCCTTTTGACTCTTAAAAACACAAATGAGAACTATTTTAAACCAAATCAACATTTGATATAATGCGTAATATTTTCATCGACACCAAGACATTCTTGACTCACAATAAATGAGACAAGTTAATCCAGCTGTTGCTGTTGTTTAAGGGTTTAATGTCATTTTTCAACACACGATAGGCTACACATGGCGGCCAGTATCAGTGGTGGAGGAAGAACCAGGGAAAACCCCTGAAAGAACCACCGACCCAGGAGAAACTACTGGCAAGCTTTCTCACATATCCACATTAGCCAAATCCAAGACTCGAACCCACGTAGACAGAGGTGAGATGGTTGTGATCCGTAATGGAGAGCGCTTTTGACCACTCGGCCATTCGGGGCCCCAATTAATTCAGTAAGAGACAGTATATATGAACGTTAGAATCAGATCATGTGAAAAGAAATGTATTATCAAAAACTACATCAAATTTTGTTCAGCATTTGCTTTTTAAGTGATTTCTTATGATCGATTTTACCTGATGTAATTTAGTTTATTTTCATTTGATTAATAACATTGTCATTTCCTTTAAGTTTGGTTTCTGCAATAAACATATTATCTAATTTCCAACATAGAGGAAGCCCTAATGTAATTTATGCATCGGGTCTTGATCGGATTTTACCCTCAACTGAGGGCTGTGGCGGAGCCATATTGTGCAGATTGTCCGATAATGTCCTCAAGTGAGTGCAGTCCTGGCCGCCAATTTTGACAAGGATCGGATTTTCACTCAAGCTACAGGAGCCAATTTTGGTCCATGAATAATAGCACCATTACCACGTTTTGTATGGATATTTTTGAATATAATGTAGACTTGTACCAATATTATACATACTGTAATTTAGGTGAACTGATCTCTAAGATGTAAATTGACTTAATTAAGATGGTCTTAGAACTTGCCTTAAGAATAGTTCTTTATGGATGGGTCGGTCCTCTTTCACGGCTGTCGGCGTCATCGTTGTTGTGTTTGGCGAACAGGACAGGCACTTTTCTATCATTTCTTCTGGCATCGTTCGTGCTTGATTGCATATTGACCTCTGAATGGTCTCTTTCTTTCTCCTTTGACGCCTTGTACTCTCGACTTTCACGTAGAACTTGAAGTGGTTTAATGAAAATGGTTACACAACTACCTTTAAGAATTGACCATAAAACCATTGAAGACCTGCAGTGATTTCATGACAATTGTTATGGAACTAGCATTTAGAATTGCTAGGGGGTGGGGGATCTCCCTTTGCTGTCAGCGTCACCTTCGAGAATAAGTGTAACAACCACATATTTTGTGGTTGGCTAACTGCACAGTCACTACTGTCACTCAGAAGCAGGTGAAAGTGAAACTTAAAATTAAGAAAAATAACAAAGTAGAAACTGGTGAACGTTATTTGAAAATGGCAAAGTCCATCTTAGATAAGAAAATGATACAGTGCAACTTTCACCGAAAAATATCCATATTTGTTAGAAAATTACAAAGTTCAGCCTTAACTATCAAGGTCTTAAACCAGCACGTTTGTAAGCAGGTGTCATACTACCCACGGTCCACTTTGTAGAAACCTTACACAAAGTCCCCTCTTATTGGTAGAGGTGTGGGTTAGCGGATTGTATCTTCTTTCAAGGTATCCGCTTAACTTGGTTTTCGTTATCTAGAGATTGACCGCCCTTAATAGTATTGACCGGTTCTAGTAAATATAAATATCAGTGGTGAAACTTATAGGTGGAATAGATATAGATCTGAGCAGATATCTAGAACAAACCAACGAGAGCCCTCGTACATGTAAACAAACAATTTAATCAATTACATACAACAGCTCTCAGAATTAATACGTCGCACCATACGTCACAAGAGCTATTTTCTCCCTTTAAAAAAATATAAATAGAGCCAACCAAAATTTCCTGTTGTTTATGACACAGGGACTTGAAATATCCCCCTCTCGTTATCGATTTTACTATGGGTACTAAACTGATACTAAGGCTATCAGTTGACTCCACATGTCCGATTATGACCCTATTCGTTGGTTTTCCCCAAAAATAGTCCTCTTGGACAACAGTTTTACGAGAGAATTTCTCCCACATTTCTCTCAGAGCATACTTTACACTTGTTTTTCTCTTGAAGAAAAGCTTCGACCGACTAAAATTTTCAATGTTGGCGATATCAAAACTAGGAAATTTAGTGTGAATACTGGTTAATGGAAATTCTCAATTTGTGACAGTTTTACCATGAAGTCAGAGTTTATTTTGTCCCTAATAGTCCGTCTGGCTTAATGAAGAATAAAATTCTTCCATCGAAAGGTATGGAGGGGGATTACCGCCATAATTATATGCATGTATTTTCTAATCTTCCTTGATGATCCATTGTAAATGGCTGCTTGCAATTGCTACTTTCATACTTCTATGAATGTATATTGAATTTTTCATTGATGCAGATTATACCTGGCAATTTGCAAGTGATACTTTCCTTCTGCAATATTGTCAATAGCTGCTTGCATGTGCTACATTCATAATTCTAGTCATGGATTTTCTATTCTTCACTGATACAAGCTTTACCTGGTTGTTTGAAAGTGCCTAGATCTACTATCCTTCTGCGTCCTTTTATCTTGCAATTTGCCAACTACTGAATTGATTCTATAGTTTGTCGTATGGCAAATGCTGTGTCAGTTATTACAAGTTTAACATTCCATTTATAAACTTGCTGTATCACAAGTTTCATAAATTGCACCTTCCAAAATCATGACTTTAATGTAGCTTCAATCACTTTGCAAGTTAGAATCAAAGAAGCAAGCATAAAATAATGCCTCATTATTACAACAGATGGCATTATAACACGACAATGTCTTACAATACGACTACTCCCTTGACCATAGCAACAAGAAGTTATACCACTTTACGGCATGTTTGGATGTCTTATTTAAATACCATTCGAATTAAATTACAGCAGCTGATGTCTCAGACTATTAACATTTGGAAGAGAGGTGGTCTGCAAATAGCACAAAACAAATTAAATGCACCAAATTGTATACAATTAGATATATTTACACAACGTTATATTTCCGCTAACCCTTCCCACCCCATTTTATTTGAACATTTTGTCTCTTCAATTTACCGCTGCCGCACAGTGGCAGAATAGGGTAGCCGCTTACAAGCAAGATTTAAGGCCCTAATTTGTTTGTATATTCTCATTCACAATGCTAACAGTTTAGAGTATATTTATTATGTTAGAGTGCAGTGCAAATTTTGCTTTTTGTAGCAATATAGAAATCATAGGGTTTGAGCAAAGTGCAGATAATAGCTCCTAGAGGCCGTACTTTCATTTCTTTATTCAAGAGAGAGAGAGAGAGAGAGAGAGAGAGAGAGAGAGAGAGAGAGAGAGTACATTACATAGATGAGGATTCTGTTTATTCTCTCAACTCTATGTAATTAAATTTTACTGTTAATAGCAATTTACAGTAGCTTTTTATTATATATATATATATATATATATATATATATATATATATATATATATATATATATATATATATATATACATACATACATACATACATACATACATACATACATACAAAGATCTCAACAAAAACACTTAATTACGCGTATTTGGAAGCCAATTTTTTTATCTGGGAGGCAGAAAATCACTGAGGCGGTAGTCTTCCGTACGCATGTAATAGGTGTGCGGCAAAATTCAAAGACTTGACCGTTCTCTTCAGCCACTTGCTTTGTAGGAAAATGTGTTGATTAATTAGCTGTGCTGATATTTACAATGACAGAATTCAGTGATTGAAAGACCCCTTGATCTACATACATGATGTCATTATAAGAGTGCATCTAAAAGAACATGATGCAATTGCTGGTCGACAAGTTCAGCAGCAGAAGGGGGCGAACCCACTTCATTTTATAAGTTATTTTGGTAAACTAACCCTTATTACACAAACAAAAAAAAAGGTGAAACCGAGGCTTCATACCTTCCAAAGGTGAGTCTCTCTGCTGAGCTAGTGTTTTTTTTTTATTATCGGGTATACACGTGCGTTTTACTATGATGACGCCTTATCGAGGTCGCGCCCCCTCTGCTGCTATTAATTAATAATTGTATCTCGACCTTGGATCATGCAAGTTGCTCGTGATAAATCCATGTGGGGTTGATTTTGCCTGACTAAATAAACTTTTTAAACGATTATTATCCATGTCACCGTTACACCAAGTCTGATGAATATTTCGCAACGTGCGTGTATCAACTCCGTTAAACACAGCAAGAATATTACAATTATCCCTGATCACTTTTTGGTATGTGTGTATACAGCTGGGTTACCTAAATCACGTCTGTGTATTTATGTCTTCCTTAAGAAAATATTCTAGCTGGATTTGACTTTTTATCCAGCATCACATCATCGTACACTGATAAATTGTTAACAGCTCTGTCAAGATCATCCACAGACGGTGATTCATCAATGCTAGTAATAAATTCAACAACAGCCTCGTTGTTTTCATTCAACGACACTGCGTTTTCATTAAAGTCTTTTAACACTTCATATCACAGCTGGTCATCTACAGATGGTGCTACTAAATACAGTTTATCCCATTTTAACCTCATTATCAAATTAAGTAACAGTAGTGTTTTACCATATCCGGATGGTCCAATTATGATCATTCGGATAGAATTTGGTAGCGCAGCATGATGCTTGATCGGTTCTCGCTGTTTTGTCGCTGAAAAATCAAATACATTCATGTTGTAGAAATATAATAAATAATATGGATTTATATTGTGTGAAATGCAGGACGCGTACCCGCACAAGTACACTGACAACAATGAAAACAAAAAATAACAGGTCAGCAGTTACAGGTAAGTGTGAACGATACGATTCAATAAATATTTTAAAAAAGAGGAGGTGATATTGCCGACCAGTTAGCCAAACTACCAGAACTCCGTGGGCTAAGTACCCAGAAGAAAAGCACCTCCCATGATATAATTACTGTGGCCCTGGAACTCGACTTGATATCAGACTTGTCAATCGAGACCAAACAAAACCAGGTGAATATCCAATAAATGCTAATTGATAAAGCGTGTCATGCTCATGATGTAGTTTACAAAAGTAAAGATCTTCAGTAGCGGCACATTGCAGATTCACGCGATAAATTCCATAACGAGTAAATCTTTCAAAGAACCATTTGCTAATTGGTTGGTGAGATCTGCAACGAAAGGTACGCTTGTATTTGGAAACGGTAATTAATCAACAGATTATTTTCATAATGGAGTCGATCTATTATTCCCCAAGAGGATACTGGAAAGGTATAGCAGTGATTAGTAAACTCGCTTCGGCTACAGGTGTCGGACGTTCTACTGCTGAAAAAATGGTTAGCCTGGCAGGCAATATGGCAAACTTACCTACCACCATCTAAAACAATTCAGTACGCACATTTTGATGTCAGCGTCCATAATGAAGTTCATCAGGCTGATATTTTATTTCTATCACACGATACTAGACGTCGAGTAACATACAAATACGCGTTAACTGTCGTTGATGTTGCAAGTAGATATAAAGAAACAGAGCTGTTATCAACAAAGACAGCTGCTGACGTAGCTTCTGCGTTTAAACGAATTTATCAACGAGGATCTGGACCACAATGTGGTCTACGATGGCCACATCTACTACAAGCTGACCTGGTAAAAAAATTCAGGGCGCAGTATCATCGCTGATGAAGCAACATAATGTCAAAATACGACGAAGACATACTGCAATTCACCGCGATGAGGCAAGTGTTGAGTGATTTAATCGAACACTTAGCGGTTATTTAGATATCAATACGCGAAGGAAATCATTAAAGATACAATATATCACGTGTGGGATGTAAGATTACCAAGTGTGATATCTACGTTAAATAATGAAATTAGTCGAACAACCAACATGGAACATATTAACGCGGTCACATAAAAACATATACCTGTACAACGGCGTGATTCTTCAGCACAATCAGTGCTGGGTACTGTCACTGTAAGATTTTTATATGAACCCGGTGAACTGGAAGGTGGTAAAAAAAGAGCAACTGATCCTATCTGGAATATTACAACACACAAAATTTCCAACGAGGTAAGGTCAATGGGTAGACCTACAATCAACATATTAGATACAACTGCTACTCAACGTGGATTTACACGTGAAGAATTACAAGTACTTCCTGAAGACACGCAATTACCACCGCGATCACTTATCTAGCGCCGTCACGTCGATTACACTAGAGACAGGTCAACATCGTATTTGTACGTGTATGACCGCGACTACTATCTTTTCTATCTACGGTAAATTGTCTTGGATTATTAATCGAGTGGGGTAATTATACCAATATACAAACAAAATTGTAAAGATGGAAAGGATCCGGTGAATTATCGTGTTATAACATTGACATCTTGTCTGGGGAAATTGTTTGAAAAAATATTGATGACCAGAATTCAAAAGTATTTAGACAGAAATAAGCTTTCCACATCCTTATCAGTTTTGATTTCGTAAGGAGGCTGGAGCTATCTCCGCTGCATTTACCCTTCAAGAATGTTTGATGTACTTTAATAATCATAACTCGAATGTATACGCTGTTTTTCTGGATAATGAAAAGGCATTTGATAGACTGTGGCATTGTGGACTACTAAAAATATTAGGAATTAATGCAAAAATATGGAGAATTATCGCCCATTCCTACACACAGTCAAACGCCTGTGTAGCGTGTAGAAGATGTATATCGAACACATTTCCATTACGGAGAGGCGTTTGTCAAGGGCGTGTAATGTCGGCTTTTTTTTATCTCTCATGTACATAAATGACCTATTGAATGAACTAGTAATGACTGATTGCGGGATAACAGGGAATCAGATGAATATACCTGGCATGCTTTTGGCAGATGACACTACTCTACTAAGCTCTACGCTGAATGGATTACAAATACTCGTGTATACAGCTTATCAGTAAACACACAAGTGGAAATTGAAATATAACTCTAACAAGAGTAATTGGATGATATTTAGTACTTTTTTTTTAAAAGCAGACTCATCAAATGGAATTACTCTGGGATCACAGAATAGAGCAAAAAAAGTGAAATATGCAGGAGTTACCTTTTCACCACCAATGAAAACTAATGATCGTATAGTCTACTACGATAAAGCTGAACGTGTAACAAACTCACTATACTCAATTGGATTAAATGCAAATGGGATGAATCCTATAGTTTCTGTGAAAGTCATCAGTGAATTCATCAATGAGAGGTCGATAAACATTAGTATTAATGATGCCGCCTTGAAATAATCGCCGACATATATCAGCTGCTTCAATGGTTATTTAACGAGAATTATTTCCAGCCAGCGCTCCTCCTATGAGAACTTCTAACCGTTGCACATCATTGATGATATTGTTAGGACAAGTAACAAGACCACTTTCCAAACCACTATCAGTAGCACCAATGTCAGGCTCATCGTAAAATTATTCCTCCTCAATACGAGGTGGAGCGAATAGAGTTTCTTTTTATGATAAAATATCTCCCGGTAACGGATGTTTCTTCATCTGTTCAACTTTTTTTTCTAATTGTTTGTATTTTCCCATGCATATACTATTGTTTCTTTGCATATTTTCAAAAGTTCGAAATATAATATTTCTTCTGAAATATCGTCGGTGGTTGGATCTAATGATTTATCACACTCTTTATATCCGTAAGCGGCAATCAACCTAGGAGTCTCATACAGTTGTCTATGACCCTCTTTGGTAAATTGAGTTGGTGGTTTTGATTCTGGCTTAACAACACTGACCTCCTTGTGGACTTTATCAATACTATCAAATATATGTTGTATTTCTTTGACGGGTGGAGGTTGTGCGGCAACTATTTCAGTTGAAGGTTCTCGTAAAAGTGTTCTTGCTTTTTTTAGTTCTTTTTGCTATTTTTTCAGTTTGTTCAGCGGATTGTTTGATTGATGGAAGAATACCTTCAGTAGCTGTTGCAACTCTTTCAGTAACATTTGTGACGGGTTTAAATAAATGTTCTGCAGCTTCTGCGAATTCAACTTGGGATTCTTGTCGCGCTAGTAACTTTTCCTTAACAGCATCTCTTAAAGGTACATACTTTTTTTATTACTTCTAGTCGCACTCGAGCTAATCGAGTTGTACAAGCTTCTCCGATCTTTGCCATTTTTTGTTATAATTTTATTTAATTGATAGCAGCAGAGGAGGCGCGACCTCGATAAGGCGTCATCGTAGTAAAACTCACGTGTATGCCCAAAGAAGAAAAAACCCACTAACCTAGCAGGGAGACTCACTCTCGGAAAGTTTGAGGGCTTGGTTTCACGTTTATTTTTCTTTCGTTTTTGTAATAAGGGTTAGTTTACCAAAATAACGCTTATAAAATGAGGTGGGTTCGCCCTCTCTGTTGCTAGTTCAAAGGCTTTGACAGGCGGCTAGGTGGGTAAAAGGTACTTATATTTACAGTGATTGAATTCAGAGTCAGAAAGACCCAGAGATGTAAATGCGGCCATTAATAAAAGTACATATAATTAAGAACTTTAGATTGCGTTATTGTGTTCATTTCCGAATATATCGGAGTAAGTAGTGCACGTGACCTCAAATTCGAGACATCTTGAGACTTATACAAAATGCAATTCGTAAATTTGGATAAGTATTTTTGGGTTAAACGGCAAACTTACGAAGACTGTAACGAGATTCTGAAGAGTGCTAAAACTGCTAGAATTGATAGTTCGGATAAGACAGTGGCTAAGTGTGAGAAAGTGTGTGATGCCTAGCTTAGTGTTTAGAATAAGTCCTTACTTGGATTGACAAAATTCAGTATCACTCTGATGGACGAACAAGGGCTATTTATGAGGTACATTGACTGACCATACTTTTTTTTAAATGCCCCTCGCCTTAGCCCGGTTAGTTCGAGTGTTGTAGCGAAATGTATTCATCAAGACATCAGTAGCTGGGCCTAGTTTTTATATCAATTACGTTGACAAACAAACTCTTGCCCATTCACAAACATATGATTTGATAGCTGATTGACCATTAACCCTTTTCCAAGTAAGGAAGCAACTATCAATTTCCTGCATGATATCCTTTGATGATAATACAACCATGTGTTTTAAGATCAGAATCGGTGATCTGGATATATTAACTGCCTAGTGTACACTATTTTGTCATAAAATTAGTTTGAAACTGTAAGTGAACCAGTAGGCCTAACGGAAAATAATGGCGGACTTCGCTAAATCTGGGATGTACCAGTTTATTAGATTGTCTGTTTTCGTAAATCATCAGGCAAATATTTTCAGAAAAATATACAAATCATTGAAAGCAAAGACAAGGTATTATTTTATTACAGATTTAAATTTAAAATGCAAATTATGTAGGTCAGAAACGTATGGGACAATGCTATGTTGTGGAATTCGTGAGATGCGCTTTAAGGTCTAAGCTGTTTTCCGACTTGACACGTATTTGTGAAAATACGGGAAAAAACAGCAGATACTATTTAACCATTGCCTAAAATTACTACAAGGATGTAGACATAAACCATAAATTTGCAATCCTGTCAATGCACTATTGTAACGAAGCTATATTAAAGTGAGTGATTATAATACGAAAACCTCTCCATCTAAAAATAGATGCACTCACGTCTGTGTTGAGTCTCTAGTAAAGAAGGGACTGCAATTTTTGATGGTGGGACTCAAATTTTTAACCACAATAGGAGTCCTGGACTCCTAGTTTTAAAATTTTAGCAAGACCTCTGTTTTATATATATATATATATATATATATATATATATATATATATATATATATATATATATATATCACATAAAGTAAGGTAAATAGTCAAACTATACAGAATTCTTATATAGGTATGGCATGGATGATTATGCAGTTATGCAATAGATAGCAAGTATTGTTATTGTTGTCTGTGACAAGTATGTCATATCTCCAATTTCATTTTAAATCTCCACTTCCTATACAACAGCAAGAGACAATGACTTGAAACAAGGAAATCACATGCAAAGCATACACGCTATAAAAATATGAACTATTTCATTATATAAGTAAAGAAATTCTAAGAGTATGAAATATATTTTCTATATGTAAACTTAAAGAACACTTCTATACAAATATGAGATACTTTATTTTGACAAATATTAAACTGGAAACTACCGTTTTTTATTTTTTAAAACCGTATTCATCCATATATGAATACTATATATACTATATATATATATATATATATATATATATATATATATATATATATATATATATATATATATATATAGTACAGATAAGATGACTGTTTGTATGATACCTTACTGATAAAACATCAAAACTCCTTCAGTAGCAATTATAAAAATATAATATATTGAATATAAATAACATTGCTAGCACTACCAGTAACCAGCTCAATTTGTTTGCATTACTACTGCTACTGTACAATACTAAAAGTGCTTGATACATTTAGATATGAAATTAATGTAGTAGTTAAAAAAATTAATACAAATTTTAACATGTATCTTCTACAGAGGCGATTGTTTTCTGATAAAAGAATAAGACACACCCACATAATTTTCTAAAACAACTTGTAACGTTTTTAAGACTAGTGACAGTTCAGGCTGTTGTAGCATTCATCACCCCTACCACCCCACATAAACATCTTCATTTGTCTGTGATTTTATCATTATCCTGTTTAAAATATAAGCTAATATTGTCCTGACACAAAAAATATCAGCACAATACAACTATGCAATAAAGCAAAATAAATAAATAAAAGCAATATACAGTCCTATCTTAACAAAAGTTTAATTTAAACCAACATTCATAAAATCAATATTGTTCAACAAATTAGTCTGAAACAAAAATTATCATACTGGTAGGCAATTATAAGGAACAAATACCTGGATTGTCTTGTTACATGGTTCTTATAGATTTATATGCTAATCCCTTTTGTTTTTCACTTTCACATGAATACAACATGACTGAAGACAAACTTTTCACACAGTCTGGCTTTTGGATTGGACATACACTTATCATTGCAAATTCTGAGGAATTAAAACTAAATTCTAGATTGGCCAAGACACACTGTCTTTTGTGTGCCACACATTTGTAACTTATGACTCAAAAACAGTCAGGTTATATTCTGTAGTGTCTGTTTCAAGAATTAATCCCCAAAACCATTCCATTACTGGATCTGCATTCAATAAATATACTGTACAGAAATGCTCACTTTTTGATGAATTTATTTTGTGGACAATAAAACAAGTTGTTTGCACTTGCTATGAGCAAAAAACCATGACAAGTATTATATTTTATTTGCTAATTTGTTATTTCTGACACTTTGACCTTCACAAAACCATTATATTTCTGAACCTGAGATGAAATTGTAAATTTGACCTCTTATCTTTAATGTATTTGCCTTGGAACAAAGGAAATGGTAAATTCCATAATTTAAATGTCTCAATCATTCAGCACAGAGAGAGAGAGAGATTCATAAGTTAGTTTCTTCACAGAAAAATAGAAACCACTAGCCAATTTCTGACTGCAGTTGTTAGATATCTGAGCAGAAAGTAACAGCTACTTTATAAGCATGCAAGTCTTTTTAATGTGAGTTATAGGCCCCCAAGTACTATTCCTTAGAGAAGACACAAGACTGGGTTTTAGAAATTAAAGCCACACAAGTACCAGTTTGTTTCTTTGTAAAAGATGGTGCCATTATGAGATGTACCTGCTGGTGATGAGTGGTCAGTGTGCAATCAAATTGTTGTTCCTAAGTCATATAGACAGGAAATGCATAGTCTAGCCCATAAAACTCCTTAAGCTGGTCATTTTGGTGTCAATAAGACTTATCTACAAGATCTTGAATCATTTTTATTTGCAGAAAATTAACAGTGATGTTTATAAGTACTATAGATCTTGTCACACTTGTCAAATGGTAGGAAATCCCAATCAGAATATATCTAAAGCAAATCTGCAACTTATTCCTGCATTTGACCATTTGACAAGGTATTTAACATAAAAACGGAAGACTGTCAGTTCTTTACCTAATACCAAGTCAAGCAACCAATACTTGTTGACCATAATGTATGCATCCTCAAGGATTTCCATAATCTATTCCTTCGAAGAATATTAAATCAAAAACAGTTCTAAAAGTGTAGGCAATGTTTTAACACTTGTTTGCCACCCCAAATCTGTCCCGCATATTTTATGTTTGATTATTTCCCACAATATATGCATGAATTAGACATCCAAAAGTTTAATTTTTCTGTCACCCTGAATGTAATGGGGCAAGCTCAAGACTGTCTGAAAATGCTCTCACCTACCCTGGATACATGTATACCATTATATTGAATCAAACCTTAAAAAGAACAGTGATCAGTAAAATCCTGCATTGTATAATTATTGAGTAAGATATGGAGAGTTTTTTCCCCCATATTGGTATTTATCACCAAATGAAAGACCCTATGATTACCATAAAACATAAAAAGACTGTCCCAAAACACCCTCAACTACCCAGGATACATGTAGGCAATTAAATAGAATAAAACCAAATTAAAAGACAGTATTATGTAAAATTCTCCCCAGTATAAATATCAAGTAAGATCAGTAGAACTTATTCTTTTCTTGATACTTGACTGTCCCAAAACACACTCATCAACCCAGGATACATGTTTACAATTACAATGACTTAATGAAATATGCAGTTTGGGTGCATTCTCTCCCTCTCTTTCTTTGATCATAGATTGTTCACTAAACTACTTTCATATTGCAAACAGCAGCACAATTAATAAGTCAGAAACATGCATCACTACATTCATATTTTGAATATTCTTTCAAGCGTTTCTTTTAAATCTTTAATGTGACAAAGAGCAGCTGAATAATTAGAACCAAAGGGTGCTATATTTATATTTTTAAAATTCTTGAACCAAATTAAGAATTACAATAAATAAAAGTAAAGTCTTCTGTAACATCTTTTGTCTCTGAATATTTCCACTTTTAGAGACAAAAGTTTTAAAGGATGCAAATCAGTTTTAATGCTGGTTTTTATGTTTTATATATATAATCGCAAGTAAACATTTTTATCATGATATGATAATGACTTTCCAGTTTGATTATTTCAGATTTTGCAACAAAATATGTTCCAAAATGATGATCGTGACAAGAATAAGAACACCTTTAAGGAATGCTTAATTTTTGTAATGTCATTTTACCTATAAACCTTTTTTAATGTGCCACTGATGCTGCTCTGAAATATTTTATTTTCACGGGAGCTTATGTACAATAGTATCACAGGAAAGATAGACGTCTGTGACGTACATCAAAATGGGTGATATACAATGGGGATATCCATTAATTATGTCAACAATTTTTAGGCAATTTTTTACCCCCTCCCCCCCCCCTTGTCAAGAACTGTCAAACTTTCAGTGACCCCCCTAATATGGACTGCAATATATAGATATATAACATCTATACATATAACATAATAGAAGTCCATTGATAGCTATAATATTTAAATGTCTATGGCTCAGTGCAGTCTTTGAATTTAGTAACAGCTTCCCTTAAAAATCTGTCTACAGTCTACAATCTACATCGAATAAAAACAAAATATGATGATGCAAGACTATGACTTCCTTGGCAAGAGCTCAACCAGTTTAGGATTAAACTGGTGGGATGTTGACGGGCGAGCAAGTGTGGAAAATTAGCTAGCCTACTTCCTGAATAGCTAGATGCTAAAGCAATTGGTGACAGGTTAGTGGTTTCAAAATGCCTCTTAGATTTTCATATAAGTGATTATTTACTGAAAATTATTTATTATTATCATAACACTCAGTCTTTGAGGAGTCAACTACTTGTATTCAATTCAGTCAAGTGGTTTTAGTATATTCATTTCAATCATTCATTGGAATCACAAAGTGCTCAGCGTTTAAGATTTAACAGCTGTTGAAGAATTACTGTTAATTCATTTAAAGCCACTTCGGATTATATAATTGTAATACATTAAGACTATTGGCACATCAGCACAATAGACTGAACTCCGTTAGCATAACCATTGAAACTTGATACTTTTGGACATGGTCTAGAATTTTCAGGACTATTTTTTAATTCATTTGTAATTTTTCACCTTCTGTTTTAGGGAAATTAATTTTTTGTTGAGTTTTAGAAAACATGTTGATTTTCACTCTTTTCTGTTACTTTGTTTACGACCATAGTGTCATAAGACAACTCACATGAAATGACACCAAACAATATAAATATTACAAAAAGTATTGTATACTCTCTCTTGTAAGTAAAGCCCATCTACAAACAATTTAAACTCAAATCTCAGATCACATAATATTCCAGAGGCTAGATCTGTTGTTTAGTGTATTGGTTATTTGTAGCAAACTGCAGAGCTCCGCATCAGCTGGTGCATTATGCAATGGTAGATGTCCAAAAGTATCAAGTTTCAATGGTTATGCTAATGGAGTTCAGTCTATTGTGCTGATGTGCCAATAGTCTTAATTTAGTTTGCAGTTGGATTCGCGTTACAATTATATATATATATATATATAATATATATATATATATATATATATATATATATATATATATATATATATGGTAGTCGTACCAGCATCATCATTAACTATAGAGCTACATTATACCTGTAACCTGATGCAACCTAAGCGGAAGCTGACTATGGAGCATTGAATAAAATTATTTGTTATACAGGCGTAATGGCTGACAAAAATAGGGATGAAGTTTTACATAACAAAGACATGCCATGTAATGACTAATTTTTTAACTCTATAAGTCTTGTGACATCTTTAAATTATGTTCATTGCAGTTTTAACATTCAATATCTAAACGGTCTTCATTGACATGCTTATTACGTCTTTTTGTGAGGTGTTTTTAAAAATGTTTGAATATGAGAAATAATGGGTTTCATATTTCCTGTTCCACTCTTAATTGGTCGGTTTTCAGCATAATAATTAAATACAAGATAAAGCATCTTTGTGAATTAAACAACTTTTAATTTCTTTTCAGCTCAACATCTCAACACGAGCAGATTGTTCCTTCCTGTTTACATATGCCTCATATGTCATTTGCTAGAAGATGTAGCAAAGCAAATAAATTGTAAACAAACATTAATATATTGTTATTTTTTAGCAGACTTTTGTGGTATTTACTGTAATCCACGGGCAGTGTGCACTGGGTAGAATATCTGTAATTCGATATCACAAGGGATAATTCCATTCTAATCACGCCTCCTTTGGAGATATTTCTCTTTGCGCCATGAAATTAGTCAATTTTAAGAATTTGGAGCCACTTTTCAGCCAAAGGAGCCATTTTATGCCATAATGTAGGGACTTGAATATATGCGTAATATTATATTTTCACTATCTAAAATCCAGATAAACATGACAATAAAGCAATTTAACATGTTTAAGATTAATTAATAATAAATATAACAATTCCATTATATACACGTGAAGTTCAATGAATAGCATATGGAAAACAAGAATGAATAAGAACATTTCTGTATAACTAATAGTAGAGAATACTGCTTAGTCTTTATGAAAAATGTCGCTGACACTTCATCAATATATGCCCCATTATTTTCGCATACAATATCTTAAATGCCTTCCCGAAATCAAAAATCTTAACACTGGGCCCATCAAAAGAAAATCTCATAAAAATTTTCCGAGCGGATATAGCATTTGAGCAGATTCTGGCAGCTGAACCACCTCTCGCAGTCTGCAGTAGAAATAAGGGCAACAAGTAACCTGGTAGCTGCCTCAGATGCAACTCGATATAAACCTTTGTTTTTCATACATAGATCAGCCATATTCTTTGGGCATGATACGGTTCTGTAATATAAGTAAATGGTTAATTTTTCATTGATATAAGTGACTCTGGCCCTTAATAGTCGATGACTGGCATTCTTGTATCTGCATCCTGTCTTACTCAGTGTTGTTCAGCTAAGCTCAGACCACAAATTCGTGTTATCTAAGTAAATACTCCCTAACACACTAAAAAGACCCAAGTGTGTAAAACTCTCAGTTTTCAATTAACATAAGTTAGCAACATGTGCAATTGACACCAAATATTTTAGCCGCTTTGCTCAATAATAGAGTGTTTCCACCGGACAATCCTTACTTCCTACTAATCACATTCAATTGCTTCTCAAAACTGACTGACAGGAAGCAGGATAGCTGCAATCATGTTTGCGAAACATCTTATTCATCATCTACCGACATTACCCACTGACTTTCTCAGAGAGTGAGAACGGGTATTAGGTGGCCCAAATCGCTTATATCAATAAAAACAAAACATTTACTTTATAAAAGTTTGTCGCTTGCAACGTTCCCCAGTTAGCCAAAAAATAGCACCCCTTTCCGGATTCTTTCGTATTTGGTGACAAATGCCAAGCCTAGTGGAGGTCCTGGTAATAGAGGTTTAACAATGTGATTTAAACATAAATTTTCAATTTATTTGTGAAAGGAATCAAATTATTTAGTAATTGAAACCTTTTTACATAATTTATTCACTTTCTGAAATGTTAAATAACGCATTTATTTTAGTTGCTTCCACAGAAATGTGACTTTTTTCTATGTGCACAATGGAATCGTCACATATATCATGCATATATAAGTCGGAAATGAATATAGATGAATTGGGTTGTTGAAATTATAGAGAAAGAGAGATTTGCACAAACAAAAATCTGGTGTGGATAATATCACTGACTCTACTTTAATTTTGTGTCATTGACTTTTTAATAACATTGCAAGAACAATGGGTTTTCAATTGAATAGAAGGAATAGAGGAAATAAAGTCTGAAATGGGATTGAGAGAAACTATAAAATTGAAATACATCTCTCTGGTTCCAAAGTTGATAGAAAATGACCATTTGGTTCATTATGTGCATGGTCTGATTTCATTGGCTCATTCATTTCCATATCATATTTCAATGATTGTAAGATACCTAGATGACATTTCATAATATATATTCTAACTTTGGAGAGAGTGACGTATGTAAAGTGAAGTTCATTGCATTTAAAACATGTGCAGTGGAGAGAATGTTGACATAACTCTATGCTATGCTGTAATGTAGCTCACATTTCTTTGGATATTGTACTTTTGGAGATTGTACAAGATCTAAGCACACTGCTAACTAAAAATACTGCTCCCTAGTGCTAGAAAATTCAGCCTGAATTAGTCCAAAGAACACTATCCATAGCAGCTATTAAAATAGGGAAAATGAATTTTACCAGACACGACAATAGCAGCTTCTGAAATTAAATTGAATGAATTACCAATTTGTTTAACATTACTGCATATATTGCTTATATCTTACTTCAATAGTTATATGTCCTTTGAAGTGAAAGATATTGAAGAATGAATTTATCTCAGCTGTATGTATTTCAGCTCTATATGTTTTGACTTTCTGAAATTGCACATCATCTTTCCGGAGTGACCAAGCGGTATAAAGCGCTCACCGTTCCGGATCACTGCCAGCTTACCTGTCTACGTGGGTTCGAGTTCAAAGCTCGGCTAGCGTGGGTACGTGGGAAAGCCAGCCAGTAGCTTCTCGTGGGTCGGTTGTTCTTCCCTGGGTTTTCCAGGGTTCCTCCTCCACCAGTTATACTGGTCGCCATGTATAGCCTATCTTGTGCTGAAAAATGGCGTTAAACCCTAGAACAACAACAACAAAATATCATCTTTCCCCTATGCCTTTACTTCCTGTAATTGCATATCATTTTCCCCATCCTGGGAACAAACTGTTGATTGCGTTCTAAATTTGTTAGGTCATCAATTTTATCAGACGAATTGTTTATTCCAAAAAAATTCTTTCCATTGAGAATTTTAATTTAAATCTTGATCTCTTGTTCATTTCAAATCAATTTCCCTTTTAAAACAAAATAGAAAGGAAATCAAACAATTACCTTAGATATTGCAGTGCAATCCAGCCATAAAGAGGATCAGTCCACTATCTGTTCATTATAAAATTTACGTCCCATACCAGCTAGTGATTATCTCTTCTTAGTATAATTGTATGTATATGATAAGTTAATGTTTTACAAAACTTACCGTCATTAAATTGAGATAAAATAAACCATAAATCCTACATTTTTCTTGTATTTATCGTTAGCTAACAATAAATCGAGATTTAATGTTTTCAATATGTATTGGTTTAGCAACATAAATATTTTATTGATAGAATGGGAGTAACTTGTATGTAAGAGAGGTAGAAGTTTATGTTTACACTGAACTGTTCTCTTGAGGGAACTCATGAAATTTGAATATGTTATGAGGAATGCTACCATAAAGATATCCGTTGCTTATCAATAACATGGATGTAATCTATAAATATTGCAACTGATTTCAAATATATCAATTAATGGCAAAATGAATTGTACAAATTACGTCGTCGTTCTTGTCGTTCTAGGGTTTAACGCCATTTTTCAGCACAAGATAGGCTATACTTGGCGGCCAGTATAAATGGTGGAGGAAGAACCCTGGTGACAGTGATACGGAACGGTGAGCGCTTTAGACCACACGGCCCCCCGTACAAGTTACAGCATTTGTTATAATAGTGTTTATTGGAAGCATGGATTATACGGTCTTGCAATATGATTGTTTTTTTTGGGATAAGGACAGTAATCGTCATTAATCTTTAAGACTAACAAAGACATTGACCACATAATATAATTTTTTGACGATTTAGTAAGCATTCTGTAATTTTCATGACATTTCAATGAAAGAGATAGTGCGAAATATTGCTTGTCATTGTTTATTGTATATATCTCATGTGGGTAAAACAAATTAATTTTCAGTATTGGCAGGCAGATTTAAAAGTTATTCAAAGTAAGTCAGAGCTTTGCCAGCGTAATGTAAATGTAAATTCTTTGACATGGCTGACACAAACAACCCTTTTGACTCTTAAAAACACAAATGAGAACTATTTTAAACCAAATCAACATTTGATATAATGCGTAATATTTTCATCGACACCAAGACATTCTTGACTCACAATAAATGAGACAAGTTAATCCAGCTGTTGCTGTTGTTTAAGGGTTTAATGTCATTTTTCAACACACGATAGGCTACACATGGCGGCCAGTATCAGTGGTGGAGGAAGAACCAGGGAAAACCCCTGAAAGAACCACCGACCCAGGAGAAACTACTGGCAAGCTTTCTCACATATCCACATTAGCCAAATCCAAGACTCGAACCCACGTAGACAGAGGTGAGATGGTTGTGATCCGTAATGGAGAGCGCTTTTGACCACTCGGCCATTCGGGGCCCCAATTAATTCAGTAAGAGACAGTATATATGAACGTTAGAATCAGATCATGTGAAAAGAAATGTATTATCAAAAACTACATCAAATTTTGTTCAGCATTTGCTTTTTAAGTGATTTCTTATGATCGATTTTACCTGATGTAATTTAGTTTATTTTCATTTGATTAATAACATTGTCATTTCCTTTAAGTTTGGTTTCTGCAATAAACATATTATCTAATTTCCAACATAGAGGAAGCCCTAATGTAATTTATGCATCGGGTCTTGATCGGATTTTACCCTCAACTGAGGGCTGTGGCGGAGCCATATTGTGCAGATTGTCCGATAATGTCCTCAAGTGAGTGCAGTCCTGGCCGCCAATTTTGACAAGGATCGGATTTTCACTCAAGCTACAGGAGCCAATTTTGGTCCATGAATAATAGCACCATTACCACGTTTTGTATGGATATTTTTGAATATAATGTAGACTTGTACCAATATTATACATACTGTAATTTAGGTGAACTGATCTCTAAGATGTAAATTGACTTAATTAAGATGGTCTTAGAACTTGCCTTAAGAATAGTTCTTTATGGATGGGTCGGTCCTCTTTCACGGCTGTCGGCGTCATCGTTGTTGTGTTTGGCGAACAGGACAGGCACTTTTCTATCATTTCTTCTGGCATCGTTCGTGCTTGATTGCATATTGACCTCTGAATGGTCTCTTTCTTTCTCCTTTGACGCCTTGTACTCTCGACTTTCACGTAGAACTTGAAGTGGTTTAATGAAAATGGTTACACAACTACCTTTAAGAATTGACCATAAAACCATTGAAGACCTGCAGTGATTTCATGACAATTGTTATGGAACTAGCATTTAGAATTGCTAGGGGGTGGGGGATCTCCCTTTGCTGTCAGCGTCACCTTCGAGAATAAGTGTAACAACCACATATTTTGTGGTTGGCTAACTGCACAGTCACTACTGTCACTCAGAAGCAGGTGAAAGTGAAACTTAAAATTAAGAAAAATAACAAAGTAGAAACTGGTGAACGTTATTTGAAAATGGCAAAGTCCATCTTAGATAAGAAAATGATACAGTGCAACTTTCACCGAAAAATATCCATATTTGTTAGAAAATTACAAAGTTCAGCCTTAACTATCAAGGTCTTAAACCAGCACGTTTGTAAGCAGGTGTCATACTACCCACGGTCCACTTTGTAGAAACCTTACACAAAGTCCCCTCTTATTGGTAGAGGTGTGGGTTAGCGGATTGTATCTTCTTTCAAGGTATCCGCTTAACTTGGTTTTCGTTATCTAGAGATTGACCGCCCTTAATAGTATTGACCGGTTCTAGTAAATATAAATATCAGTGGTGAAACTTATAGGTGGAATAGATATAGATCTGAGCAGATATCTAGAACAAACCAACGAGAGCCCTCGTACATGTAAACAAACAATTTAATCAATTACATACAACAGCTCTCAGAATTAATACGTCGCACCATACGTCACAAGAGCTATTTTCTCCCTTTAAAAAAATATAAATAGAGCCAACCAAAATTTCCTGTTGTTTATGACACAGGGACTTGAAATATCCCCCTCTCGTTATCGATTTTACTATGGGTACTAAACTGATACTAAGGCTATCAGTTGACTCCACATGTCCGATTATGACCCTATTCGTTGGTTTTCCCCAAAAATAGTCCTCTTGGACAACAGTTTTACGAGAGAATTTCTCCCACATTTCTCTCAGAGCATACTTTACACTTGTTTTTCTCTTGAAGAAAAGCTTCGACCGACTAAAATTTTCAATGTTGGCGATATCAAAACTAGGAAATTTAGTGTGAATACTGGTTAATGGAAATTCTCAATTTGTGACAGTTTTACCATGAAGTCAGAGTTTATTTTGTCCCTAATAGTCCGTCTGGCTTAATGAAGAATAAAATTCTTCCATCGAAAGGTATGGAGGGGGATTACCGCCATAATTATATGCACGTATTTTCTAATCTTCCTTGATGATCCATTGTAAATGGCTGCTTGCAATTGCTACTTTCATACTTCTATGAATGTATATTGAATTTTTCATTGATGCAGATTATACCTGGCAATTTGCAAGTGATACTTTCCTTCTGCAATATTGTCAATAGCTGCTTGCATGTGCTACATTCATAATTCTAGTCATGGATTTTCTATTCTTCACTGATACAAGCTTTACCTGGTTGTTTGAAAGTGCCTAGATCTACTATCCTTCTGCGTCCTTTTATCTTGCAATTTGCCAACTACTGAATTGATTCTATAGTTTGTCGTATGGCAAATGCTGTGTCAGTTATTACAAGTTTAACATTCCATTTATAAACTTGCTGTATCACAAGTTTCATAAATTGCACCTTCCAAAATCATGACTTTAATGTAGCTTCAATCACTTTGCAAGTTAGAATCAAAGAAGCAAGCATAAAATAATGCCTCATTATTACAACAGATGGCATTATAACACGACAATGTCTTACAATACGACTACTCCCTTGACCATAGCAACAAGAAGTTATACCACTTTACGGCATGTTTGGATGTCTTATTTAAATACCATTCGAATTAAATTACAGCAGCTGATGTCTCAGACTATTAACATTTGGAAGAGAGGTGGTCTGCAAATAGCACAAAACAAATTAAATGCACCAAATTGTATACAATTAGATATATTTACACAACGTTATATTTCCGCTAACCCTTCCCACCCCATTTTATTTGAACATTTTGTCTCTTCAATTTACCGCTGCCGCACAGTGGCAGAATAGGGTAGCCGCTTACAAGCAAGATTTAAGGCCCTAATTTGTTTGTATATTCTCATTCACAATGCTAACAGTTTAGAGTATATTTATTATGTTAGAGTGCAGTGCAAATTTTGCTTTTTGTAGCAATATAGAAATCATAGGGTTTGAGCAAAGTGCAGATAATAGCTCCTAGAGGCCGTACTTTCATTTCTTTATTCAAGAGAGAGAGAGAGAGAGAGAGTACATTACATAGATGAGTATTCTGTTTATTCTCTCAACCCTATGTAATTAAATTTTACTGTTAATAGCAATTTACAGTAGCTTTTTATTATATATATATATATATATATATATATATATATATATATATATATATATATATATATATACATACATACATACATACAAAGATCTCAACAAAATCACTTAATTACGCGTATTTGGAAGCCAATTTTTTTATCTGGGAGGCAGAAAATCACTGAGGCGGTAGTCTTCCGTACGCATGTAATAGGTGTGCGGCAAAATTCAAAGACTTGACCGTTCTGCTTCAGCCACTTGCTTTGTAGGAAAATGTGTTGATTAATTAGCTGTGCTGATATTTACAATGACAGAATTCAGTGATTGAAAGACCCCTTGATCTACATACATGATGTCATTATAAGAGTGCATCTAAAAGAACATGATGCAATTGCTGGTCGACAAGTTCAGCAGCAGAAGGGGGCGAACCCACTTCATTTTATAAGTTATTTTGGTAAACTAACCCTTATTACACAAACAAAAAAAAAGGTGAAACCGAGGCTTCATACCTTCCAAAAGTGAGTCTCTCTGCTGAGCTAGTGTTTTTTTTTTATTATCGGGTATACACGTGCGTTTTACTATGATGACGCCTTATCGAGGTCGCGCCCCCTCTGCTGCTATTAATTAATAATTGTATCTCGACCTTGGATCATGCAAGTTGCTCGTGATAAATCCATGTGGGGTTGATTTTGCCTGACTAAATAAACTTTTTAAACGATTATTATCCATGTCACCGTTACACCAAGTCTGATGAATATTTCGCAACGTGCGTGTATCAACTCCGTTAAACACAGCAAGAATATTACAATTATCCCTGATCACTTTTTGGTATGTGTGTATACCGCTGGGTTACCTAAATCACGTCTGTGTATTTATGTCTTCCTTAAGAAAATATTCTAGCTGGATTTGACTTTTTATCCAGCATCACATCATCGTACACTGATAAATTGTTAACAGCTCTGTCAAGATCATCCACAGACGGTGATTCATCAATGCTAGTAATAAATTCAACAACAGCCTCGTTGTTTTCATTCAACGACACTGCGTTTTCATTAAAGTCTTTTAACACTTCATATCACAGCTGGTCATCTACAGATGGTGCTACTAAATACAGTTTATCCCATTTTAACCTCATTATCAAATTAAGTAACAGTAGTGTTTTACCATATCCGGATGGTCCAATTATGATCATTCGGATAGAATTTGGTAGCGCAGCATGATGCTTGATCGGTTCTCGCTGTTTTGTCGCTGAAAAATCAAATACATTCATGTTGTAGAAATATAATAAATAATATGGATTTATATTGTGTGAAATGCAGGACGCGTACCCGCACAAGTACACTGACAACAATGAAAACAAAAAATAACAGGTCAGCAGTTACAGGTAAGTGTGAACGATACGATTCAATAAATATTTTAAAAAAGAGGAGGTGATATTGCCGACCAGTTAGCCAAACTACCAGAACTCCGTGGGCTAAGTACCCAGAAGAAAAGCACCTCCCATGATATAATTACTGTGGCCCTGGAACTCGACTTGATATCAGACTTGTCAATCGAGACCAAACAAAACCAGGTGAATATCCAATAAATGCTAATTGATAAAGCGTGTCATGCTCATGATGTAGTTTACAAAAGTAAAGATCTTCAGTAGCGGCACATTGCAGATTCACGCGATAAATTCCATAACGAATAAATCTTTCAAAGAACCATTTGCTAATTGGTTGGTGAGATCTGCAACGAAAGGTACGCTTGTATTTGGAAACGGTAATTAATCAACAGATTATTTTCATAATGGAGTCGATCTATTATTCCCCAAGAGGATACTGGAAAGGTATAGCAGTGATTAGTAAACTCGCTTCGGCTACAGGTGTCGGACGTTCTACTGCTGAAAAAATGGTTAGCCTGGCAGGCAATATGGCAAACTTACCTACCACCACCTAAAACAATTCAGTACGCACATTTTGATGTCAGCGTCCATAATGAAGTTCATCAGGCTGATATTTTATTTCTATCACACGATACTAGACGTCGAGTAACATACAAATACGCGTTAACTGTCGTTGATGTTGCAAGTAGATATAAAGAAACAGAGCTGTTATCAACAAAGACAGCTGCTGACGTAGCTTCTGCGTTTAAACGAATTTGTCAACGAGGATCTGGACCACAATGTGGTCTACGATGGCCACAGCTACTACAAGTTGACCTGGTAAAAAAATTCAGGGCGCAGTATCATCGCTGATGAAGCAACATAATGTCAAAATACGACGAGGACATACTGCAATTCACCGCGATGAGGCAAGTGTTGAGTGATTTAATCGAACACTTAGCGGTTATTTAGATATCAATACGCGAAGGAAATCATTAAAGATACAAGATATCGCGTGTGGGATGTAAGATTACTAAGTGTGATACCTGCGTTAAATAATGAAATTACTCGAACAACCAGCATGGAACATATTAACGCGGTCACATAAAAACATATACCTGTACAACGGCGTGATTCTTCAGCACAATCAGTGCTGGGTACTGTCACTGTAAGATTTTTATATGAACCCGGTGAACTGGAAGGTGGTAAAAAAAAAGAGCAACTGATCCTATCTGGAATATTACAGCACACAAAATTTCCAACGAGGTAAGGTCAATGGGTAGACCTACAATCAACATATTAGATACAACTGCTACTCAACGTGGATTTACACGTGAAGAATTACAAGTAATTCCTGAAGACACGCAATTACCTCCGCGATCACTTATCTAGCGCCGTTACGTCGATTACACTAAAGACAGGTCAACATCGTATTTGTACGTGTATGACCGCGACTACTATCTTTTCTATCTACGGTAAATTGTCTTGGATTATTAATCGAGTGGGGTGATTATACCAATATACAAACAAAATTGTAAAGATGAAAAGGATCCGGTGAATTATCGTGGTATAACATTGACATCTTGTCTGGGGAAATTGTTTGAAAAAATATTGATGACCAGAATTCAAAAGTATTTAGACAGAAATAAGCTTTCCACATCCTTATCAGTTTTGATTTCGTAAGGAGGCTGGAGCTATCTCTGCTGCATTTACCCTTCAAGAATGTTTGATGTACTTTAATAATCATAACTCGAATGTATACGCTGTTTTTCTGGATAATGAAAAGGCATTTGATAGACTGTGGCATTGTGGACTACTAAAAATATTAGGAATTAATGCAAAAATATGGAGAATTATCGCCCATTCCTACACACAGTCAAACGCCTGTGTAGCGTGCAGAGGATGTATATCGAACACATTTCCGTTACGGAGAGGCGTTTGTCAAGGGCGTGTAATGTCGGCTTTTTTTTATCTCTCATGTACATAAATGACCTATTGAATGAACTAGTAATGACTGAAAGCGGGATAACAGGGAATCAGATGAATATACCTGGCATGCTTTTGGCAGATGACACTACTCTACTAAGCTCTACGCTGAATGGATTACAAATACTCGTGAATACAGCTTATCAGTAAGCACACAAGTGGAAATTGAAATATAACTCTAACAAGAGTAATTGGATGATATTTAGTATTTTTTTTTTAAAGCAGACTCATCAAATGGAATTACTCTGGGATCACAGAATAGAGCAAAAAAAGTGAAATATGCAGGAGTTACCTTTCCACCACCAATGAAAACTAATGATCGTATAGTCTACTACGATAAAGCTGAACGTGTAACAAACTCACTATACTCAATTGGATTAAATGCAGATGGGATGAATCCTATAGTTTCTATGAAAGTCATCAGTGAGTTCATCAATGAGAGGTCGATAAACATTAATATCCATGATGCCGCCTTGAAATAATCGCCGACATATATCAGCTGCTTCAATGGTTATTTAACGAGAATTATTTCCAGCCAGCGCTCCTCCTATGAGAACTTCTAACCGTTGCACATCATTGATGATATTGTTAGGACAAGTAACAAGACCACTTTCCAAACCACTATCAGTAGCACCAATGTCAGGCTCATCGTAAAATTATTCCTCCTGAATACGAGGTGGAGCGAATAAAGTTTCTTTTTATGATAAAATATCTCCCGGTAACGGATGTTTTTTTTATCTGTTCAACTTTTTTTTCTAATTGTTTGTATTTTCCATTGTATTTACTAGTGGTTCTTTGCATATTTTCAAAAGTTCGAAATATAATATTTCTTCTGAAATATCGTCGGTGGTTGGATCTAATGATTTATCACACTCTTTATATCCGTAAACGGCAATCAACCTAGGATTCTCATACAGTTGTCTATGACCCTCTTTGGTAAATTGAGTTGGTGGTTTTGATTCTGGCTTAACAAATTTCTTTACATCAGTGACCTCCTTGTGGACTTTATCAATACTATCAAATATATGTTGTATTTCTTTGACGGGTGGAGTTGTGCGGCAGCTATTTCAGTTGAAGGTTCTCGTAAAAGTCTTCTTTGCTTTTTTTAGTTATTTTTGCTATTTTTTCAGTTTGTTCAGCGGTTTGTTTGATTGATGGAAGAATACCTTCAGTAGCTGTTGCAACTCTTTCAGTAACATTTGTGACGGGTTTAAATAAATGTTCTGCAGCTTCTGCGAATTCAACTTGGGATTCTTGTCGCGCTAGTAACTTTTCCTTAACAGCATCTCTTAAAGGTATATACTTTTTTTTATTACTTCTAGTCGCACTCGAGCTAATCGAGTTGTACAAGCTTCTCCGATGTTTGCCATTATTTGTTATAATTTTATTTAATTGATAGCAGCAGAGGAGGCGCGACCTCGATAAGGCGTCATCGTAGTAAAACTCACGTGTATGCCCGAAGAAGAAAAAACCCACTAACCTAGCAGAGAGACTCACTCTCGGAAAGTTTGAGGGCTTGGTTTCACGTTTATTTTTCTTTCGTTTTTGTAATAAGGGTTAGTTTACCAAAATAACGCTTATAAAATGAGGTGGGTTCGCCCTCTCTGTTGCTAGTTCAAAGGCTTTGGCAGGCGGCTAGGTGGGTAAAAGGTACTTATATTTACAGTGATTGAATTCAGAGTCAGAAAGACCCAGAGATGTAAATGCGGTCGTTAATAAAAGTACATATAATTAAGAACTTTAGATTGCGTTATTGTGTTCATTTCCGAATATATCGGAGTAAGTAGTGCACGTGACCTCAAATTCGAGACATGTTGAGACTTATACAAAATGCAATTCGTAAATTTGGATAAGTATTTTTGGGTTAAACGGCAAACTTACGAAGATTGTAACGAGATTCTGAAGAGTGCTAAAACTGCTAGAATTGATAGTTCGGATAGGACAGTAGCTAAGTGTGAGAAAGTGTGTGATGCCTAGCTTAGTGTTTGGAATAAGTCCTTACATGGATTGACAAAATTCAGTATCACTCTGATGGACGAACAAGGGCTATTTATGAGGTACATTGACTGACCATACTTTTTTTTAAATGCCCCTCGCCTTAGCCCGGTTAGTTCGAGTGTTGTAGCAAAATGTATTCATCAAGACATCAGTAGCTAGGCCTAGTTTTGATATCAATTACGTTGACAAACAAACTCTTGCCCATTCACAAACATATGATTTGAAAGCTGATTGACCATTAACCCTTTTCCAAGTAAGGAAGCAACTATCAATTTCCTGCATGATATCCTTTGATGATAATACAACCATGTGTTTTAAGATCAGAATCGGTGATCTGGATATATATTAACTGCCTAGTGTACACTATTTTGTCATAAAATTAGTTTGAAACTGTAAGTGAACCAGTAGGCCAAACGGGAAAAATTGGCGGACTTCGCTAAATCTGGGATGTACCAGTTTATTAGATTGTCTGTTTTCGTAAATCATCAGGCAAATATTTTCAGAAAAATATACAAATCATTGAAAGCAAAGACAAGGTATTATTTTATTACAGATTTAAATTTAAAATGCAAATTATGTAGGTCAGAAACGTATGGGACAATGCTATGTTGTGGAATTCGTGATATGCGCTTTAAGGTCTAAGCTGTTTTCCGACTTGACACGTATTTGTGAAAATACGGGAAAAAACAGCAGATACTATTTAACCATTGCCTAAAATAACTACAAAGACATAGACATAAACCATAAATTTGCAATCCTGTCAATGCACTGTTGTAATGAAGCTATATTAAAGTGAGTGATTATAATACGAAAACCTCTCCATCTAAAAATAGATGTACTCACGTCTGTGTTGAGTCTGTAGGAAAGAAGGGACTGCAATTTTTGATGGTGGGACTCAAATTTTTAACCACAATAGGAGTCCCGGACTCCTAGTTTTAAAATTTTAGCAAGACCTCTGTTATATATATATATATATATATATATATATATATATATATATATATATATATATATTATATCACATGAAGTAAGGTAAATAGTCAAATTATACAGAATTCTTATCTAGGTATGGCATGGATGATTATGCAATAGCCAGCAAGTATTGTCACTAGTTGTCTGTGACAAGTATGTCAAATCTCCAATTTCATTTTAAATTTCCAGTTCCAATACAACAGAAAGAGGCAATGACTTGAAACAAGGAAATCACATGCAAAGCATACACGCTATTAAAATATGAACTTATTTCATTATATAAGAAAAGAAATTCTAAGAGTATGAAATATATTTTCTGTATGTAAACTTAAAGAACAATTCTATACAAATATCAGATACTTTATTTTGACAAATATTAAACTGGAAACTACCTTTTTTTATTTTTTAAAACCATATTCATCCATATATGAATACTATATATATATATATATATATATATATATATATATATATATATATATATAGTACAGATAAGATGACTGTTTGTATGATACCTTACTGATAAAACATCAAAACTCCTTTGGTAGCAATTATAAAAATATAATATATTGAATATAAATAACATTGCTACCACTACCAGTAACCAGCTCAATTTGTTTGTATTACTACTGCTACAGTACAGTACTAAAAGTGTTTGATACATTTAGATATGAAATTAATGTAGTAGTTAAAAAAATTAATACAAATTTTAACATGTATCTTCTACAGAGGCGATTGTTTTCTGATAAAAGAATAAGACACACCCACATAATTTTCTAAAACAACTTGTAACGTTTTTAAGACTAGTGACAGTTCAGGCTGTTGTAGCATTCATCACCCCTACCACCCCACATAAACATCTTCATTTGTCTGTGATTTTATCATTATCCTGTTTAAAATATAAGCTAATATTGTCCTGACACAAAAAATATCAGCACAATACAACTATGCAATAAAGCAAAATAAATAAATAAAAGCAATATACAGTCCTATCTTAACAAAAGTTTAATTTAAACCAACATTCATAAAATCAATATTGTTCAACAAATTAGTCTGAAACAAAAATTATCATACTGGTAGGCAATTATAAGGAACAAATACCTGGATTGTCTTGTTACATGGTTCGTACAGATTTATATGCCAATCCCTTTTGTTTTTCACTTTTACATGAATACAACATGACTGAAGACAAACTTTTCACACAATCTGGCTTTTGGATTGGACATACACTTATCATTGCAAATTCTGAGGAATTAAAACTAAATTCTAGATTGGCCAAGACACACTGTCTTTTGTGTACCACACATTTGTAACTTATGACTCAAAACCAGTCAGGTTATATTCCGTAGTGTCTGTTTCAAGAATTAATCCCCAAAACCATTCCATTACTGGATTTGCATTCAATAAATATACTGTACAGAAATGCTCACTTTTTGATGAATTTATTTTGTGGACAATAAAAACAAGTTGTTTGCACGTGCTATGAGCAAAAAACCATGACAAGTATTATATTTTATTTGCTAATTTGTTATTTCTGACACTTTGACCTTCACAAAACCATTATATTTCTGAACCTGAGATGAAATTGTAAATTTGACCTCTTATCTTTAATGTATTTGCCTTGGAACAAAGGAAATGGTAAATTCCATAATTTCAATGTCTTAATCACTCGGCAGAGAGAGAGAGAGAGAGATTCATAAGTTAGTTTCTTCACAGAAAAATAGAAACCACTAGCCAATTTCTGACTGCAGTTGCTAGATATCTGAGCAGAAAGTAACAGCTACTTTATAAGCATGCAAGTCTTTTTAATGTGAGTTATAGGCCCCCAAGTACTATTCCTTAGAGAAGACACAAGACTGGGTTTTAGAAATTAAAGCCACACAAATACCAGTTTGTTTCTTTGTGAAAAATGGTGCCATTATGAGATGTACCTGCTGGTGATGAATGGTCAGTGTGCAATCAAATTGTTGTTCCTAAGTCATATAGACAGGAAATGCATAGTCTAGCCAATAAAACTCCTTAAGCTGGTCATTTTGGTGTCAATAAGACTTACCTAAAAGATCTTGAATCATTTTTATTTGCAGAAAATTAACAGTGATGTTTATAAGTACTATAGATCTTGTCACACTTGTCAAATGGTAGGAAATCCCAATCAGAATATATCGAAGGCAAATCTGCAACTTATTCCTGCATTTGACCATTTGACAAGGTATTTAACATAAAAATGGAAGACTGTCAGTTCTTTACCTAATACCAAGTCAAGCAACCAATACTTGTTGACCATAATGTGTGCATCCTCAAGGATTTCCATAATCTATTCCTTCGAAGAATATTAAATCAAAAACAGTTCTAAAAGTGTAGGCAATGTTTTAACACTTGTTTGCCACCCATATCTGTCCCGCAGATTTTACGTTTGATTATTTCCCACAATATATGCATGAATTAGACATCCAAAAGTTTAATTTTTCTGTCACCCTGAATGTAATGGGGCAAGCTCAAGACTGTCTGAAAACGCTCTCACCTACCCTGGATACATGTATACCATTATATTGAATCAAACCTTAAAAAGAACAGTGATCAGTAAAATCCTGCATTGCATAATTATTGAGTAAGATATGGAGAGTTTTTTTCCCCCCATATTGGTATTTATCACCAAATGAAAGACCCTATGATTACCATAAAACATAAAAAGACTGTCCCAAAACACCCTCAACTACCCAGGATACATGTAGGCAATTAAATAGAATAAAACCAAATTAAAAGACAGTATTATGTAAAATTCTCCCCAGTATAAATATCAAGTAAGATCAGTAGAACTTATTCTTTTCTTGATACTTGACTGTCCCAAAACACACTCATCAACCCAGGATACATGTTTACAATTACAATGACTTAATGAAATATGCAGTTTGGGTGCATTCTCTCCCTCTCTTTCTTTGATCATAGATTGTTCACTAAACTACTTTCATATTGCAAACAGCAGCACAATTAATAAGTCAGAAACATGCATCACTACATTCATATTTTGAATATTCTTTCAAGCGTTTCTTTTAAATCTTTAATGTGACAAAGAGCAGCTGAATAATTAGAACCAAAGGGTGCTATATTTATATTTTTAAAATTCTTGAACCAAATTAAGAATTTACAATAAATAAAAGTAAAGTCTTCTGTAACATCTTTTGTCTCTGAATATTTCCACTTTTAGAGACAAAAGTTTTAAAGGATGCAAATCAGTTTTAATGCTGGTTTTTATGTTTTATATATATAATCGCAAGTAAACATTTTTATCATGATATGATAAATGACTTTCCAGTTTGATTATTTCAGATTTTGCAGCAAAATATGTTCCAAAATGATGATCATGATAAGAATAAGAACACCTTTAAGGAATGCTTAATTTTTGTAATGTCATTTTACCTATAAACCTTTTTTAATGTGCCACTGATGCTGCTCTGAAATACTTTATTTTCACGGGAGCTTATGTACAATAGTATCACAGGAAAGATAGACGTCTGTGACGTGCATCAAAATGGGTGATATACAATGCCATTATGGGGATATCCATTAATTATGTCAACAATTTTTAGGCAATTTTTTACCCCCTCCCCCCCTTGTCAAGAACTGTCAAACTTTCAGTGACCCCCCTAATATGGACTGCAATATATAGATATATAAAATCTATACATATAACATAATAGAAGTCCATGGATAGCTATAATATTTAAATGTCTATGGCTCAGTGCAGTCTTTGAATTTAGTAACAGCTTCCCTTAAAAATCTGTCTACAGTCTACAATCTACATTGAATAAAAACAAAATATGATGATGCAAGACTATGACTTCCTTGGCAAGAGCTCAACCAGTTTAGGATTAAACTGGTGGGATGTTGACGGGCGAGCAAGTGTGTGCCACAACAACGCACCAACTAATTTCATATTTTTTTATTTATTAAATTTATTGTAAAAAATAACATTGTTGACTTCAATTTATCTTGAACTCACCCTTCCCCCATGTCAACAATTGTCAAAATTCTTCAAACCCCTCCCCCCCCTTTTAGTTGACATAATTAATGGACGACCCCAATACAATCCGTGCAACCAGGGTTTGTCTGATGAAAACTCGTTAAGATGAGCATGAAAATATCATTGTCATTTCAGATCCTTACTAAAATAACTAATGTTTCCAAAGTAATGAGAGATATCACCAAGAAATAGATTTCTTAAACAGTGAAGGGAAAAACTTAAATGCGTCAAAACTGGGGTTGAAAAAGAAGGACCACCCTGCTGTACTGCACAGGGGCTCGTTACAAAGAAAATTTGTAGTCTCCGTCCTTGAATCAAGGGATGGGGGTTCTAACCTGTAACAATATAACACATGGGTTTGTTACAAAGAAAATTCAATGTACAACTCTGCCTGAAAATTTTGTTGCAAACTTCACTTATCTCCAGTATGTATCTTCATGTGTGCCTTCAAATTAGAACTGTTTCTGAACATTTTATCACACACTTCACATTTGAATGGTTTATTTCCTGTATGTATCTTCATGTGGACCTTCAAATAACTACTACATCCAAACATTTTTTCACAAACTTCACATTTGAATGGTTTATCTCCTGTATGTATCCTCATGTGACCATTCAAATTACTTCTGCGTCCAAACATTTTGTCACAAACTTTACATTTGAATGGTTGATCTCCAGTATGTATCTTCATGTGGACCTTCAAATACCTACTACATCTAAACATTTTTTCACAAACTTCACATTTGAATGGTTTTTCTCCTGTATGAATCATCATGTGGTCCTTCAAATGGCCATGGTTCCTAAACATTTGATCACAAACTTCACATCTGAATGGCTTATCTCCGGTATGTATCCTCATGTGTGCCTTCAAATTAGAACTGTCTCTGAACATTTTATCACACATTTCACATTTGAATGGTGTATCTCCTGTATGTATCCTCATGTGCCTACTCAAATGACTACTGGAGCCAAACATTTTTTCACAAACTTCACATTTGAATGGTTTTTCTCCTGTATGAATCATCATGTGTTCCTTCAATTGGCCAAGGCACCTAAATATTTGATCACAAACTTCACATTTGAATGGCTTATCTCCAGTATGAATCAACATGTGGACCTTCAACTGGCTAAGGCTCCTGAACATTTTATCACACACTTCACATTTGAATGGTGTATCTCCTGTATGTATCAATGGTGTACCTCCTGTATGTATCCTCAAGTGACTACTCAAATGACTTCTGGATCCAAACATTTTATCACACACTTCACATTTGAATGGTTTATCTCCTGTATGTATCCTCATGTGACCATTCAAATGACTTCTGCATCCAAACATTTTGTCACACACTTCACATCTGAATGGTTTATCGCCTGTATGTATCCTCATGTGACCATTCAAATGACTTCTGCGTCCAAACATTTTGTCACACACTTTACATTTGAATGGCTTATCTCCAGTATGTATCTTCGTGTGGACCTTCAAATAACTACTACAGCCAAACATTTTTTCACAAACTTTACATTTGAATGGTTTATCTCCAGTATGTATCTTCATGTGGACCTTCAAATAACTACTATATCCAAACATTTTTTCACAAACTTCACATTTGAATGGCTTATCTCCAGTATGAGTCACCATGTGGACCTTCAATTGGCTAAGGCTCCTGAACATTTTATTACAAACTTCGCATTTGATTGTTGTACCTTCAGTATGCATCCTCATGTGGTACTTCAAATAACTACTGCTTGGAAACATTTTGTCACAAACTTCACATTTGAATGGCTTATCTCCAGTATGAGTCATCATGTGGACCTTCAACTGATTATGGAGCCTAAACATTTTATCACAAACTTCACATTTGAATGGTTTAACTCCACTATGAATCATCATGTGGACCTTCAAATGGCAAAGTTGCCTAAACCTTTTATTACAAACTTCACATTTGAATGGCTTATCTCCAGTATGAATCAACATGTGGACCTTCAAATGGCTACGGCTCCTGACCATTTGATCACACACTTCACATTTGAATGGCTTATCTCTGGTATGAATGCTCATGTGGACCTTCAAGACGGCAAGGCTCTTGAATATTTTATTACAATTTTCACATTTGATTGTTTTACCTCTAGTATGATTCCTCATATGGCACTTCAAATAAAAACTGCTTGCAAACATTTTGTCACAAACTTCACACTTGAATGGCTTATCTCCGGTATGACTCTTCATGTGGACCTTCAAATTACTACCGAATCTAAACATTTTGTCACAAACTTCACATTTGAATGGTTTGTCTCCAGTATGAATCAATATGTGGGTCTTCAAATGATCAAGGCGCCTAAACATCTGATCACAAACTTCGCATTTGAATGGCTTATCTTCAGTATGTATCATCATGTGACGCTTCAAATGGTAAAGGCGCCTAAACATCTGATCACAAACTTCACACTTGAATGGCTTATCTCCGATATGAATCATCATATGACGCTTCAAATGCCAACTACTACTAAATATTTTATAACAAACTTCACATTTGAATGGCTTATCTTCAGCATGTATGATCCACAGGCACTTGATTCTGGGGTAAACTAATGTGTACACTCACTATATAATTCAAGGTAACTAACTCTCGCCAGTCACGATCTGGCCCTCGATGACTCGGATCTAATTTTCCGATACTATCTAGGCATAAAGTCACTCATAACGTACACCACTGTAAAGAAGACACTCCACACCTTTCATCCATTACCATTTATACAACCTTACTGATTCTGAAAGGCCAATTTTGCAAAATATTTATCCGTTGCTTCGTGTCTTCCACACATGGGCGACCGTTCTAAAGATCTACATCCGGTCTACTTCGGAGTGAATATTACTATTGGGCATTACGTCTACAAACAATGAATATCGAACATAAGAAACATCCATATTAAAATTAAAATGTAATTATTATTTTCTTTCACGCTCATTTGGGAAAAAAAATTGCGTACATTATCTCAACAAATCTGCTCATTTACTATATTGTACGTGTATCGTAGCGGTCATGACCCTTATATAGTTGCATAAAATAAGAAACATTCCAAATGCCATATTTCATGACAGGAGAGAAATTCGAGGAAAAAAAATCTTGAGACGTATGTCGTGAAAATCTATTTAGCAGCAACAAAGCATAAGACAAAAAATGTGTAATACTGTCGAACATGGAAGAAATTACAATTACTACGTGGTATGTTCTGGCTAGACATTTATATTTAGGTTCATAAACACAGCCCCACACCCCACCCCGCCTATGTCCAGGTACTTGATTCAGGAGGAAACTAATGATAACACACCACTTAATTGGCTTATCATACCCCCCCCCCCCCCGAATCTAGTGCCGTATACAAATGGTATTAATTTTGTGTTTAAAAAAAACAGGGTGGGGATAAGGTCTTCACATTTTCTGAATGAAATTTCAAGTTTTCTAACAGATTTAAAAATGTTTCTTGCCCTGATATGTTAACAATTATATCTTCATTTACTTATTTTTGGACTGGGCCCTTTCTTTTTTACAAAGTATAATTATCATGATTGAAATAAAATCACATATTTGAAATGGCTAGTTGTATGCTTGTGAATATGACTTTAATATATTTTCAAGCCAAATCACCTCAATTTAAATACAGCACAAGTGTACATGTTTGGACTTGTATTATTCTTGAATAAATACAATGTTTCCTTAATTTGGCAAAATATACAGGAGTAGACAAATGATTATTGGTATGTATATTTCTAGGGATACACTGTCATTATATTGTCATGCCATAATAACCTTTATATTTTTTCAATGATTAATTACTTCACTAAATCACAATGTAGACAATGGCAACCTACCTGATATATTTGCATCCCATAAAGAGAGAGAGGATGTGAGTTTATGAAGTCATGTAAAATAATTTGAACCTTACATGACCACTCCTCCAGAAAGAAAAACCTAAATTGATAGTTTTGAGTAAAATATATAATTTTAAACTGAAAACTGCAAGAAACATATATATACATATATATATATATATATATATATATATATATATATATATATATATATATATATATATATATATGTGTGTGTGTGTGTGTGTGTGTGTGTGTGTGTGTATTTAGATAACCAGTCCTTCAGTTCTATCATAGTATATTCACATAAATACACATATCTTACATTTTAAGACATCTCCTCATTCTGAGTAACAGATCACACTTTTCAAAGGATTTTTCCATTATATTGAAGGCTGTCTGAGAATCTCATGATTGACTGGAACAGAAACACAAGCCTTGATGACATTATTAATATGCTGACAGACGATATTCCAGCTTCTAAGGATGTGTGCAATCCAGCAATGTTGACTTTCATAATAATGAAAATATTTCCAAATGTGAAGAAGTCTTGTGTGAGAGTTAATGGCATACAGATAAGGAGCATACATAGTATAACTATGGATTCATCAAGTGGTAAAAGTCAGCCTATTCCATTTGAAGCGATGCATACTATGAAGCCATCAGAATGGTTTCTGCTTGACAAATCTGAAAGTGTTTGCAAGCTTTGTTGTAGATCAAAGGAGACTTTTAATGGTAACCCAATGATGATAGAAATCAGCATCAGTAAGGATGGTCTTGTACAATTGTCTGTAGCTGGAAAATTCATAGACCTTCCTCAGTTCTAGATCAGTTCAAAGCTGGCATTCAAGGCCAACTCAATAAATGCTTTGTTTCTTGTCTCAAAATTATTTCTGTATGGCATGGATACCATGACAAGAATAAAGAATAGCCATTTACATTTTTCAGTGATAAATATGTGAAAGAGGTATGCATAATGCAGAAGGATAGTGAACCAAAATGTGTAATCAGATATATCAATTGCTATAAAGTAGTTCCTATAGGCAATGTTTCTCATACATGCCAGATATGAAGCAGAGCAATGTGTAAAAGCCGAAATAATGAAAGAATGAAACAGAAGCAATCAAAACATGCACAGCATTTGTATCAGGATAAAGAAAATGAAAATCCTTTGCCTGGATGCAAACATTTTGAAGATATAATATCAGTTTTCAGAAACATTGCACCAAATCTGACTGAAAATCAGCTTACACTCTTGTGTTCTCAAATCATATCCTCTAATGTACAAAATAGTAAAGGTATGAGATGGCCAAGGGAAGTGATCAGTATGGCAATAACTTTGTATAACAGAAATCCCTCAGCTTACAGAGATGTGACAAAAAATGGTTGGTTACATCTCCCATCTGAGCAGGTACTATCACTATATAAAAATGCAGTATGTCAGGGTCCTGGAATAATACCACACATGATGGAATGGATGTTGAATATGGCATAAAGACACAATTTGACACAAGAGGGCTATTATGGAGGTTTAATCTTGGATGAAATGTCAATTCAAGAAGACATACAAATTGTTCATTATAAATCTGGTAGTACATTGGTTGGTCTAACTGATCCTGGTCCAGAGATAAAGATGATGCATGCAGCCAGCATGGGTAAAGTAGAAAGTAAAATGGCCAATCATGTGTTGTAATACATCTTTCATGGTATAACAGGTTTCAGATGGCCATTTGCCAATTATCCAAATACACAGGCATCACCAAGTGATCTTTTTAATTACAACCTGGAAATGTATTGATGCCCTTTATGAATATGGTTTTAAGGCAATATACTGCTGCATGGATGGGTCAAGCAATAACCGTGCATTTTTAAAAATGCACTTTCTGCATGAAAATCCCATAGAGATAAAGATGGTTGCCAAAGACTACAGAAATCCAATGAGAGAAATTATCTTCATGATGGACCCATGCCATTTACTCAAGAAGATTAGGAACAGTATTCTAAGCAGTGGTTTTGAGGACTTTCATAAGTGACTTCTCACTGTTGATGGCTTCTTTATCATCTGGAAGATGTGGATAGATGCCTATAAAGTGGGACCACAGCACAAACCCTTTCCCAGTTCATCGGAAACTTTCTGATTAGCATGTTTTTCCAAATGATGCTCATAAGATGAGAAACAAACTTGCTTTTGAAGCTCTAAACCAGGACATGTTGAATTTGATGACTATGTACCAAGAAAGTCTGCCTGAGCCAGCATAGAAGGAACTAACAGCAGCACTTGATCTTCTGCAGCATATAAGTTTTTTAGTTTCATTCTTCAGTGACAGTCGACCTGTAAAAGATATAACAGATGAAAGGTTAAGAAGACTTACTTTAGCATATGACTGGTTCAAGTCCTGGTAGAAACAAGTTGCCAATTCAGACAGTGTCAATAAGAGATATAAGACTTTAATGACAATGGAAACAAGAGAGGATCTTGATTTCATGTATCATGGTTTCATGTCATTAACAAAGTTGTGTGTGTCAAAAATAGGTCAAAGCATTGTTCCTTCCAGAATCAACAGTGACATTGTTGAAAATGTGTTCTGCCAACAGAGGTCTTTGTGTCATGCTGCTGCTGCTAACCCAACATATAATTACTATCGTAAAGGAATACATTCCATAGTGCTAGGACAAGCAACAATTTGACGCAAATCAAATTCTGGTGGAATGCATGCTGAACCTTATGCAGCAGCAAGCTCAACTAAACTTTCCAAAAAAATGTTGACACATTCTTATCAATTCTGTAACTGGATCACTGAATGAATAGACAAATGATTTACTGATGGAAGACAATGCAGTGATGTAGATACAGACATGAAATACCATGAAGTCAGAGATCCCAAGGAATGCTAAAATTTATTTAAAAAATAAGAACAACAAACAAGATGCACAGGAAAAATTTAAATCCATCATGAAAATTATTAAAAGGAAAATATGACCAACCAAAATGCTGTTTTAGAGGTCATGCAAATAAAAAAAATGGCATATTACTTGAAAAGGGAATAGTACTCTAATTTAATTCAAGGGGAACACATGGCAGCTACTCTTCAGTTTAAAAGTCAATCATGTAGGTGATACCTGGGAAACATGGAAAAACACTTTTTTAGCTACATGAGGCAAAAATATCTATAAGACAGAATACTTTTATTGTGATTATATTTTTGCTAAATACAAGCTTAATAAAGGAGAACTATGTTACAGAAGTTATTACTTAGCATAGGAAAAAAGTTAGTACAGAAACATTGTAATCCACCAGAAGTCACTATTGACAATAAGAATATTCAGGTTATATATATATATAAAGATAAATAGTTTTGGAAACTTGGATTGGAAACATGTAATATGTTCCCTACCGAATTCAGTTTTGATGCTGAAGCTACTTTACTCTCCCAGCAGAATATGTCCAAGTGTTTGAAAATAGTGAGGATTGATTTTGGATTGTTTCAATCAATAATTATAACATTTTGTTTATGTTAAAAAAACAAATAAGCCTTCAAAAGTGATCATTGCCTTTAAAAAAAACCTGAATTTAATGCATATTTATCTCTGACTTTTGTGTGCTGCTGTAATATGCAATTTCATTTCTTTCAAGTTTTCAATCTAATGGTTTTTTTTCCCTTTTATTTTGTTTTTCATAAAGTAAGTAAATGTTTCAATATTCAGCTCACTCCATATTAATTTGTGTCTTTTAATAATTGTTCTTTTGAATATTTGATACTAATTTAAATATTGTATAAATAATCTGGATTATACATTAACATTTGATAAGAGACAAATATAAACATTAATACCAAAATTAACTTTATAACTTTTACTTGATAATGAATAGGTGTATTTTGTGGGTTCTGTATCACTACACCCACCCCAATATAATAAAACTAAAATGTATCAACTTACCATAAGTTGTGGGATTCCATTTCAGTGTCCTGTCAGCAGTATATATACTGTATCCAAATTCTCATCATAGCATTGGTCCATCATCACACTACTGGCTAACTCAATATAGGTAGTGTCCTATTGAACCCTATGTTCACAATATGTAGTTTTTCATCATACTAATGGTTTACTGAATACAGGTAGATTGTCATCTTAAATTTTGATGTTCACAATATGTAGTCATTTATCATACTTGTGGCTTACTCAATACAGGTAAATTATCAATGTAAACTTCATGTTCTCAATACATTGACATTTACAATACCATTGGTTTAATGAATACAGTTAGATTGTCATCAAAAACTTTGATGTTCATGACATGCATACTTTCATCATACTACTGACTCACTGAATACATATAGATTGTCATATTGAACCTCATGTTCACAATATGAAGTTTTACATCATAATACTGGTTTAATGAATACTGGTAGATTGTCATTTTCAACTTAATGTTCACAATATGAAGTTTTACATCATAATACTGGTTTAATGAATACTGGTAGATTGTCATTTTCAACTTAATGTTCACAATATGAAGTTTTACATCATAATACTGGTTTAATGAATACTGGTAGATTGTCATTTTCAACTTAATGTTCACAATATGAAGTTTTATATCATAATACTGGTTTAATGAATACTGGTAGATTGTCATATTGAACCTCATGTTCACAATATGAAGTTTTACATCATAATACTGGTTTAATGAATACTGTTAGATTGTCATAAATTTTGATGTTCACGACATGTATTATTTCATCATACTACTGACTCACTGAATACATATAGATTGTCATATTGAACTTCATGTTCACAATATGGAGTTTTACATCATAATACTGGTTTAATGAATACTGGTAGATTGTCATTTTCATCTTAATGTTCACAATATGAAGTTTTATATCATAATACTGGTTTAATGAATACTGGTAGATTGTCATCTTAAACTCATGTTCACCATATGAAGTTTTACATCATAATACTCTATCTATCTCTATATCTAAAAATATGTTGATGCAGTCACACTTGGCTATTAAGCAACGGGTGGTACATGGTCAAAGATAAAGTAAAGATGGAAGTGATAGGACAGTCAGAAGAGTAATGAAAGGAACGGCAGAAATAAGTAAAAGTATGTTAGTGTACGTTTTCCTCCCTTCATACTCAGACCAATCTGGCTACCGTAGAGGCATAGCCCTGAGAATCACTAGGTCTTACTTGTAGCTGACTAGTTCATTAGAATGTGATTTTGGAAAGCTCCTGCTTGTGAGATACCAAGTTAGGAGCTTCTGCAATTATTGATGGTAATTTGTTCCAAGTTCCTATTGTACATGGGAAGAAGCTGAACTTGAAACAATTTGTCGATGCTGACTTTAATTGCAACTTCTTGATGTGGTTTGCCCTAGTTTGGCTATATGCCAGGGTCAGGTATTTGTCTGCTGGTATGTCCACTAGGTTGTTCGCAATCTTGTACATCATGGTTAGCTGGACCTTGGTTCGCCTGGATTCGAGTGATTCCCGCTGGAGATGGTTGAGCATTGCACTGACACTGCTAGTGTTACGATATTTATTTCTGGTAGACCTAGCCACTCTCCTCTGAACCATCTCTATCTTATTTGTTAGATCTTTACTATGTTCGTTCCACACAATCGAGCAATACTCAAGACCTGGTCGAACCAGAGTGAAATATGCCACACTTTCTACTTCTTCATTGTTGATTTGGAGGTTGCGGCGCAGGGAACCAAATTTACTGTTCCCTTTTTTCACTATCTTGTCTATGTGCCTTTTCCATGTTCACAATATGTAGTTTTGCATCACAATACTGGTTTAATGAATACTGGTAGATTGTCATCATAAACTTCATGTTCACAATATGAAGTTTTACATCATAATACTGGTTTAATGAATACTGGTAGATTGTCATTTCAAACCCCATGTTCACAATATGTAGTTTTACATCATAATACTGGTTTAATGAATACTGGTAGATTGTCATCTTAAACTTCATGTTCACAAACATAAACACGGCGAGCGAGGTAGACGGGAAGAGACCACATTTGGGTTGCACATTCTAAAGTTAAATCTGCTGTCTGATATAATAGTTTATGTACTGTACTTGTCAGTACTAAAATAATTTTTTTAGGCACAGTATGTAGTCTTTCATCACACTAGAGTATATGCATTACCGATAAACTAAAACAACTTATATATATATATATATATATATATCTGTGTGTGTGTGTGTATGTGTATATGTATATAGTTAGATGAGAAGATACTATAAAGAAATGTATGAGCCAGGCAACCTTGCCCTATTCAATATGGAATACAGGAGTGGGGCAATAATGGTGGTATTAGGGCAGCAAACGTAATTAGCATGCTCAAATAATGTAAAAGGAATAAAGACAAAGACGGAGGACAAGAGGCTACATTTTGGTAAAGCCATCCTTTTAGTTATTTACAAATTAAAATAGAAACTTGAACACTTATTCTTAATATACAAAACACTAATTTGGGAGGTTAATGTTGAAGCAACATTAATATTACTGAAATCTATGGTTTGGGCAAACTGACAAAATAAGACAAGCATTTGACGTAGATGCACCAGTTCCCAAAGACGAGGCTGCACGTGACTATAAGTATTATTCTTATGATGCGCGCACACCAAACTCACGTGGAAGAATTGAATAACAAGTTCAGGTTACAAGCAGATATTTAAGCAGATGATACAGGATACGGTGATTGCGATCAAGTTGGTTTTGTCAACAATGGCATAATGGCGTTATTTAACAGAGCCACATACTTGATTGATGAAAAGGATATTGAATCATGTCTTGAAAATGTCGATGTTGCCACGACGATACTTGGTCTTGCAAGATACTTCGACAAATATATGAAATCGTCCGGTCCAACAATAATGTTTGCAAAAGACAGCTGAATTCTCTAATGGTAATCAATATATTATGAGGCGACCTAAAAAGCACACTGCTCCCGCCGATGATGCAGATGTAGGGCCTGTGGTCAAAAATACTAATTCAGAATACAACTTAGGTTTTGCTGCACGCCGAGCAATGTTAAACGGTAACAAATAGTTTTCATGCGCAATTCAACTGACCCATATTTTTGGATTTTGCAGCGATGTTAGAAAGGTTATATTCTGCGCTAAACACACAGTAGTACTTGTTAGAAACCCACTGACGATGATGCAATATGGTATCCTGATGGAGTTGATAATGGTAAAGTAAAATTAACAAAACTGTCACTGTGGATGCCAGTAATGACTCCATCACTTACTGAAGTACAGCGATTACTTTCTTTTATGAACACGGGTACTAAATCGATGCTATCATGGCCTACAATGTACTCAGATAGTTCTCCCGTTAACGCCGCTGGATTGTTCACGTGGCAAATAGCATCACAGCATTGAGTGTCATCACCACGACATATATTTCTTGCACTTTAGGCAAACCACAGAGTAAACAGACAAGGAGGAAATCCAATGGTATTTGACTCGTTTGGAGTTTTTGAAGTTGCTTTGAGGATAAACGGACATCAAGAACCTTCTGAAGAAAATTGCTAGATTTTGAACACAATCGTGTTGCACGTGCATATTATCGATTAATGTTGTATATGGGACATGTTCAAAACGTAGACACTGGTTTGCAAATATCTCAGTGCGATTTTACAATACTGTATCCGATTTATTACTTATCACTGAAACGTTTAGATTTATTTAGGCAATCTGTCGTTGATATAAACTTCCGAGCTCGTGTAACTCGAATAATAGCAGCAGTAGTTCGTCCATAGGCTCTTCCTGGTGTTGCTAGAGCAATTGCGGTGATACATAGCGACAAAGCAATGTTACTTGAAGGTGTTGGTCGTCCAATGAAAGTCATTGAAGCACCAGTAGAAAACATTTAACTAGAGATGATTTATAAATACGAGTATTATCATAAAATGTCATCATATCATCATGTTAGTGTCAGTCGGACTCCTGGTCAAATTAAAAAACTGCAATCCGCATCAGTGAAAACATCCAGAATAACAATAACGCTAAAGCACAGCCAGATCACAGCTGGTGAAAGCAAGTTATCATTGACAGAACGCCAACTTATACAGCTTAATAAAGCCAAACAATCCAAGACTGGAATACGACTTAAACATACCTCTGGCACCATCGAAGATACTGCAAAGAGCGGGGACATTTAGATTTTTCTCGCAGCAGTACAAGCATTGATATCCGCTGAAGCTCCAGCCATTGTAAAGGCGGCCGCGTGAGGTGCTGTTGGAACCGCTGCTGGAATGGCATTACATAAAGCAACGGGACAGTTCTTAAGACTTGCAGGAATTCATCGAGGAAATGGTCCGAGACTTCCAGGGACACTTCGTTGAAAACCAACGGTTTTACACTGATGTCAAATTTTGATTTACTTGATGCCGCTAAGCAACAAAAAATAAAAACTTTAGAGGTGTTTTTTGCGCGAGCAGTTACCACAACAACCAAACAACACCGAAACCTGTATAATTAATCTCGATAATAGCACTGGACCTGGGACACACAGGGTAGCATATACAATTGATCCTCGTGGAATTGTTTATTTAGACTCATACGGGTTAGCTCCACCGCAGGAATTTATCAACTACGTCGCACCACTTCACCTAAAAACCTAGTACTCAACGCTAGCAACACAAACATTAACCGATCCACCAATATGCGGCCGTGAAGCAATTGCTGTACTTGAGGCTGTATCAAAGACGTCATCGTTGCCACCTCACAAAGTCGTATCTAATTATACAAGTGTACAGTATGAGAAATCATTGATTTAGATCACCATTTGGAAAAACGACTAAGAAAATAATTATAGATATTTACGGAAGATCCCGCGGTGATACTACTGCGAGTAAAAACAAAAATCCAATGAAATAGATCTTTCAAATTACTCGACTAAAGACGAACTCACTGATATTATGAACCTGGCTGGAGTTGACCAAGATGAAGTTGTTGTTTTTCAGGATAAATACGGAGTTTTAAAAACGAGTAATATCAAATGCATTGATATACTTCGTAGAGTTCTCGGTGCTACTACGGATAACATCCCTGTGTTTAGCAGTGACGGTAAGATCAGACACTCAAGTGTATCCATATCGCAAATCAGAAATGAATTGCAATAATCGTTTGAATAATACCAGTGACACAATGACGGGTGAACTCAGCATGAACGGAAATAAAATAACTGTGCTAAGAGATCCAACATCAGACGAAAACCACGATGACAACAGTAAATGCCACTAACCCTGAATTTATTATTAATTTTCCAACCGCGATTCCAGAAGCGGAGATAGCTCTGGCGCAGTTGCGAGTATACTACATTTGGCCTAATATTAGATTAAGATCATTCGGTGGACTATAGTCAAATAATTCGCTGGTATTTGCAAATTAAAATAAAGATGATGGAACACCCAATTGGCAGACTGTTGGAATACCCACACGTGCTTATCAAATCGAACAGATCAGTTATAAATTTCAACATAGAATAAAAAATATTACGGGGAAAGAATCAAAGATAACTATAACAGTACACGAGCCGACGTTAAAGTCCGCAATTGAAATAAATTCACCTGATTACGTCGTTGATATATATCAGGCTTCAATTTGAACTGTGTTAGGATGGTCTGAAGTTGCTCCTGAATATCAAGTACCACCAGAACCCAAAATGTCAGATTTTATCACCAAAGAAATGAAATATATAAAAGAAATTGAATTCAAGAAAGACTTGTGGAAACGAAGATATTGGATTTCTATTATCCTGGTAATTTTCTCCCAAATCCTAAAAAAGCAGTTCAGATATTTATACAAATCCCGGACGGCTTTGACGTAATTATAAGCGAAGAATATATCAATAAAATGTCGGAAAAAATTAAACCTGAACTTACACGTGTATTTGGTAATTTAAGCAATTTACTTGTTAGTATTTTACAATACTATTCTGATGAATTGAAACAACAAATCATCGAAACAACTCACATCATGGACGATATTAAGTCTAATAATTGGCGAATTCGTGATGAAGTATTAAAAATTAAGAAAGAGGATTACAGCATCATTGATTTTAAAAAAATATTTCTTGATCATTGTAAAATAACTGAACAACAATTACCGACATTTGTGATACCATCACTTGCAACGAAGGAACTAATTATCAATTAACGATCTAATCAATGAAAACTTTCCAAAAATACTCGAGTCATGGAGAAAAATAACGCTGCCACCAAGTATTCTCCAATACAACAATAATCAACAAGCTGAAGGCCGTCATATTTCTCCAGGAATTGTAAATATAACCTCAACGATCGCGGTCAATATTATTTGTGATGCAATTGGTGGAAGTTATCTGATAAGTGCTGGTATATCAAATCAGGCGCAGCAGGGAAATATTCTTTATACGTTTACACCACAAGTCCCATCTGGATTTTTGATTGGGCAAGAGCCGATCAATCCGGTCTATCTACGATGTCATAATCCGCTATTGTCAAGAATAAATTTCAAACTAACTGACAGAGCAATAATTTTTCTGACCTTCGTGGAGAGGCCTTGAGTCTGAACCTAAATTTGAAATCTTAATGTTTTTTAATCTTAACATCTACGATTTTGGAGGATTTTTAATCGTAGAGTGTTGTTCACCCCCTTGATAACAGTACATACCTGAAAAAATGCCACTGACGCGTGATTTACATTAAAATGAGTATTAAAAAATAATCCCCATCCACGTCCTTGATAAAATGATTGGGGTAGATATTGTTTTTTTTTTCTTCTGACAAATCGACTAGTTAAGAAAAGAGTAAAATCTGACACTTTCAGTTTCATTTCCACGAATGAGTCTAACTTTCATTACCACTGACAGTTTCTGACATAATTTTTCTTAATCATCTTCTGCTAGTATCGATTTTTTTTTTCGCTTTTTATTCAAGAGACAGGTCTGATTTAATTTTTCTTTTGCGAGAGAGAGACAGAGAGGGATGAATTCTCTCATTTCACTTTCTTTTACTGTCGCCAACGATTGAAACGTGGAATTTTTAATTTGTTTTACGAACCTGCATTCTGATGCTAGTGTCTATCCATCTTTGTATTTACGTCCTTGTAATGTGTCAAAATCAGAAAGAATATTTCTTTCAGGATTTAGTTTATCAGATATATTGATGCCGTCATTTTCTAAAAAAAATTTTAATAGCAGAAATATTATCATTGATATTTACATAGTTCGTTATGTAGTATATCATTTATATTTAAATTATATTTATCAACCATGTGATAAAATACAATTGTATAAAACGCAACCGCTAAATTATTAAAGAAACAGTTTCTATCAATTATCATGTAGACATTTAAATTGTATGATCGCGACTGCTACAATGACAAAAAAAAGTAATCAGTAATAAATGGGATAACGGCTTAACTACTCTATCGGAGAAAATTTAGACTGACTGGATTATCTCCGAGGATTTTTATCAATCAAGGACTTTGTCCGTATCTAACACTAATGGAACATAGTAAACTGAAATCCATTATTTATTCTTCTGAGAAAACGTAGATACATGTATTTTGTATTTTATCTGCATCACATTTCACCCCGCGGGGGTTAATACCGAAATACTTCTCAGCTGCATACAGTGAATGAAATATTATATCTTTACCATTGTCAGTATTTATGGATCTAACAACTCTAGGAAGTTTTCTATACTTTCCAGTACCACCGAACTCTCGCGCTGTGCGATAGCTTGCAGGTTAACCAGGGAGTTATTGAGTTTTTTCCGTCAATATGATCGATCACAAGACCGTCTTTGATCTTCCCGTTAAAGGTCTCGAATACAAACCTATGTTTGTAATACCTCTTCCCTTCGGCGTTGAACATTAGATAACCAGTATTATTAACAGTACCGACTGGCCTTTTCCGCTGACAGTGTCTGATTACACCATCACGACATGCTTCAGAATTCTTGACGATAAGATGTCTGACAATTTTGTTTGCTCCATTTTATATATAATATTATTTGTCTAAATTATAATTTGTCTTTACAAATCTAGCTATATAATCTTCAGGGTTTCCTATGACTTTATCAAGCTCCTTGACAATGTCAGGGTTGTTATTTTGTTATAATACCGCTTTAGTTCTCTATATCTTTTACTACCACATGGCACACACAACTGCGTGTTTCCTCTAACTCCAACACCACACGGTAATCACGGTTTTGGACCAAGACTCCCTCTCCTCACGCTTTGTAAATGTTGCCCGCAGTATTCATTTACGTAAGATTTCTTACAAGGAGTTGAAGACCCTATCATCAGCCACCTGCATTGATTTCTTATTTGAGTCATTTTATATATCATATCTTTTATTTAAATATTTGTCTAAAATATAATATGGAGGAGTTTGAGAGATGATCTACAATCGAGCCCTGGTATCCAGATTCGATCTTGACAGAAGAACCCCTGACTTGCTGAGGCGAGCTCTGTCTAATCCGACGAATAATCTGATTAATAATATTCGGATTGCTAAAAATGAATTTCGTGATGATGGGTTATCTAACACGTGGCCGTCATTCAAAATTATACGCAACACCAAAGGTATCGATGAAGTCATTGATGCTAGAATGAACGATGAGTGGGCGATACAGATTATTGATTATCTCAACGGTCAAAGATATTTTGTCAGCATGAAGTTTATTGTACTAGCAGAAACAGATTCCGTTTAGTGGATTATCCGTGACAAACGTGATCCTGTTTTTCATAATGGAAAAACCGCTGTGCTAAGTAAAAATTCCAAGCCAGGAATGTTGAATGGTATTGATAAACCATATTACGCTCAAGCGTATCCTATGACCGCGGTTATTTATGGAATGTATCAGCTAAATGATAACCCCAACATGAATGATCTTGCACCAATGAGATTTTCAAAGAATAGTTGTGTAGCGGAATGAGTAATCGAACATTTTACAAACGCGATGCGTGGAAAAAGGTTAACCGATCTATGACGTGAAAAAATAAACAAATGGGCTGAATTAATTAAGGATACCGGAGCTATAATAAATGATGTCGCCGAGTTAGGAAATAAATTACAATTTCCAATATAAGTAAACACGATAACAGGGGAGATTTTATACAAATGAAATAATAAATCGGGAGAAGACCCAATTGAAATTATCAATCATATTGTGCACGCGTGGACTAACGCAGTTACAATATTTCCACTAGATCGAACTGTAAGATTTACCCCCCAGAGAACTCTGGGAGAAACATGTTTGATTTTTTTCACGAAATAAGTAAAAACGATCCTGGATCACTCTGACTATTTAAAAGTTCAGATGATGAAATATATGATCAACCTGTATGACCTAACGGCGAAATATATCGTAAAGAATCTCTTCAAGAAGAAATGAAAAATCTTGAGCAGAAATTTTCAACAGAGAATACTGAACAATTACTAAATAGTTTCACCGTTCCGTAAGTTGCAAGTCACTTTGCAAGAGACAAACTTCGTGGAAGCCAACACGATTTGAATATCTCGAAGACGTGGAGCAGCTTAGTTGTTGTGAATATGGACACGGTTGATTGTGGAATACTAAGTATAATTACAGCGACGTTATCTCGGTTGATATGGTTGCGTGTTATCCTGGAAGTTTTCTTGGTTATGGAGAGTGTTCTGGATATTTTAAAAGACGTTGACACCCCACACACGAGATGACTAGAGTATCGATAAATGGAGCACTTCCTGGTTTTGATCTAATTTGATTCGCTCGTATTGCATCATTTGAGTTTGCTTAGGATCTTCATTCGATCTGTTGTGTTTGGTTTGGTAGGCATTTTTCAGAAAAATTTTGGGCACCAATAGTTTTATTACGATATATGCCTGATTATAAAATATAAATATCGTTGATTGTAAGTGAAGCAATTATATCATAACGTCCTCAGACCGAAGTTTGGTTACCAACACCTGATGGTGATAAAACCGCAAAAGATCTCGGTGGAACAATAATTGGTAAATTTAATCAAGGTGGGGCATATGATCATAAACGACGTTATGCACGAATAATTCTAGCTGATGGTGAATATGATTTTATAATCGCCGATGCAACAAAAAAGAGATATATTTGTCAGTCGACAAAACGCTTACTTGTCTAACGGTATAATTGTTGGTTATATTGATGGTGAGACACATCAGTTTACTCATTTAAGATCCGCAATGCTCGTTTATGTTTCTACAAATTTATTATCGATCATAAATAGATTCCCTACCACTGCAGTCATTGTTTCAACGGATTCGTGCTCTGTCGGGAAAATATACAGAATTACTGACTCAATTTACAAGTACTGATGCATAGTGGGGTTAATGGAGAATAAAACAAGAAATATATATAATTATTCTGAATTCACAGATGTTGAGATTAAATATATTTATTACAAAAATAACCAGATATCAGAATTATCGTCTGGGGCATCTCTTTTATGATCCAGTATCCAAGACGGTCTATCTAAACGAACCGGAGGGGGGGGGAGAGTTCTGATAAAACAACACGATTTATTACATTATTACGACAGAATTCAGATAATATGTTTGTTTTACCTCCTACAAATACACTTGCTAGAGAAATGAGAGAACGAGGAGTGCAATCATGTACTTATCATAGCATTTTTCGATGGAACGGAGACGCATGGACTCCTGATCGAATGGGAGAGAAATATATTCCATCATTTGGGATGAGATAATTACAGTGTCGCAAATTTACATTAAAAATGTTTCTCTATTGGCTCCTATTGAATAACACAGATGTGATAATGTGCGGCGATCATTGTCAACCACCACCTTTTGTTGGACCATCTCCACGCGAATGGCTAAAGAATTTTGTGGATTATTACGAGGAAATAACTGATGAACATAGATCTCTTGATGTAGAATTCATGGAGTGCAAGAAATTAATCAGATTTCAACCGAATAAACTTCAATGTTAAATAATGCGTAAAATGATTTCAGAAATCTTTATGAACGAGTTTCTGCAAGTGTGGAGACCAAATGATTTAATAGTGGCAAGTAGAAAGATAGTTCGTGATACACTTCAACATCGATTATTTCAGTTACATAAAGAAATTTTTAAGACCTACATGTATCATTGTGTTATAAACCAGCTGATACACGACGACAGAATATCGATGTTGATATACCAGACCCGACCGAGAAAAAAAATCTCGTATTAAATGATGTTATCGCAGTTGTTGTCAGTGTTGTTGAAGATGCGCTGAGCGCGGATAAATCACCGTGGACACTGAGATATGCAATGACAATTCATGCATCTCAAGAGTTAACCATCACTGATACTCTAGTTTGGATTGTCGATGATCGCGTCGAGTGGTCAAACTTAGTTTATCTCGCAGTGTCGCGAGTCAGAAGAATATCTCGATTGCGGAGAATTGTCATAGACGTTACAGTAACCATCAATGATGTCCTCAATAACAGTGATATAATAAGAAAAAAAATTAGCTGGTTATAAACAAAGTGACAAAAAACAAAACAAACGAGACCTTGATCCCGACGGTGAATTTGTCATGGCGCTAAAATATCAGCAGAACACTCATTGTGCGAGCTGTAATTGTATAATGTTGTGGCGATATTCAAATAATGATCGAAGACAATTTACCATGGATAGAAAAGATAGTAGTATTGGTCATACGCGCAAAAATGTGATGCTAACCTGTCTTGAATGTAATCGGCGTAGAGGTGCTAGTTAAGTGATAGCGGTGGTAATTGCGTGTCTTCAGGAATTACATGTAATTGTTCACGTGTAAATCCACGTTGAAGTGCAGTTGAATCTAGTCTGTAGATTGCAGGTCTACCCGTGGATCTTACCACGCTGAAAATTGTATGTGTCTTAATACTCCAGATATGATCTGTTGATCTTTTTTTACCACCTTCAAGTTCACCGGGATCATATAAATATCTTACAGTCACATTACCTAATACTGCTTGTTTTGAAAAGTCATGTCGATGTTTTGGTATATGTTTTTTTTTTTTTTTTTGTAATTGCGCTAATAGGTTTCATAGAAGTTGCACGAGTAATTTCATTATTTATTGCTGCTATCATTCTTGGTAATCTTCCAACCCATTCGCGAGATCTTTTTTGATCCTGAATTATTTCCTTCGCGTATTGATATCCAAATAACCGCTCAGCAAGCGTTCGATTAATCGATTAAATCGTTCAAGAATTTCCTGATTGCAATATATCCTCGTCTGATTTTCATGTTATGTTGCTTCATCAACGATGATACTGCGCTCTGAAATTCTTTGCCAGCATCAACTTGTAGCAGTTGTGGTTATCGTAGATCACCACGTCGATAAATTCGTTCAGAAGTTACTTCAATTGCTGTCTTTGTTGATAACTGCTCTGTTTCTTTATATCTACTTGCAACATCAACGACAATTTACGCGTATTTGTATGTTACACGCCATATTCCAATTTTGATAGTATCGTGTGGTAACAATAAAACATCAGTCTGATGAACTTCATTAGGAATGCTAACATTAAAATGTGCGTACTGAATTGTTTTTGGTGGTGGTATATAAATTTGCCATATTGCCTCTCGTGCTATCCATTTTTCAGCAATAGAACGTTCGACACCTGCTGCTTCGACGAGTTTACTAATCGCTGCTCTATCTTTCCAATATCCTCTTAGGCTATAATAAATCGACTCCATTATAATATTAATCGGCTGATTAATTACCAGCTCCCAATACAAGCTTACTTTTTATCGCAGATCTCACCAACCACATAGCTAATGATCCTTTGAAAGATTTTTTTTAAATGAAATTTAACGCATGGATTAATTTTGCATCTGCAGTATGTCTATCTTGTAGGTTTTTACTTATAAAGAAACATCTTGAGCGTGACACGCTTTATCAATTGCGTTTACATGATACTCACCGGATTCTGGTTGATCTTGGCTGTCAATTCGGATATCAAATCGAGTACCAGGACCGAAATAGTTATACCCGGAAGGTGTTTTTCTCCTGGATACTTAGCCCATGGTGTTCCTAGTAGTTATGCTAACTGAGCGGCAACATCACCTCCTCCTTCTTATATTGTTTGATTATAAATAAATTTAATTTTTGTACCACATTGTTCACACTTACCTGCAACTGCAATAGTTATTAGTCCACTTGTGGGAGTACGCGTCTTGCATTACACACAATATAAATCCATATTACAGTTTATATTTCTGCATCGTGGATGTAATTGATTTTTAGGCAACAAAAAAGCGAGAACCGGTCAAGCATCATTCAGCATTACCAAATTCTATCCGAATGATTATAATTAGGCCATCTGTAAGTGGTAAAACACAACGATTGCTTAATCTGATAATGAGATGGTTCAAATGAGATACGTTATATTTCGTAGCTCCGTCTGTAGACGACCAGCGATGCTCTGAAGTACTAAAAATCTTTAATGAAAACGCAAAGTTGTTGGATGAAAACGGTGATGATGTTCTTCAATTTATTACTGATATTAATGAAGCGCCATGTGTAGATGATATTGATGGATTTATTAATAATTTAGTTGTATAGGACGATGTGGTGCTGGACAACATTCAAATCCAGCTAGACTTTCTCCTGAGGTAGACACAAAAACACAGATGTAATTTATGTAACACAGCGATATACACAAATACCAAAAGTGATGAGAGATAACTGCAATATTTTAATTGTATTTAACGAAGTTGATGCACACACGTTACGAAATATTCATCAGACTTGGTGCAGCGGGACATAATTAAGTTTAGAAATTTATTTAGTCAGGCTCAGTCAACCCCGCATGGATTTATAACTATAAACTTACACGACCCACGGTCACGATACGAGTTGGTCTTGATCAAATTTTTGGATAGTAGCAGCAACGATGACACTGTCTAAGGCACCACAATCACCGCTGCGAATTTTTTCTTTGCGATTTTCAAGAAGACTTATTTTTGCAATTTGCGAATGGGTCAATTGGAGTTTTTGCGATTTTCGAGGAAAGCTTATTTTGCGATTTGACAGATAAGTAAATTAGAGTATGTTCACCTTCTCTGCTGCTGTTGTCTTAATATATATTTTTATATGGACTTTTTAAAATAATTTGTTGTCCTGGTACAAATTAAAATATTTTTGAAATTATTTGCAATTTAGAATTTTGGGGAGAGGAACGGTGTACTACAAGTTGAAATTAAAACAAACCTTAGTGTTTTATGTGATTGGCTATGGTGCGGCGTTTCTCGCTTTAAAATCTGTTTCCAGAATGAAGCAGGCTGTATTCTAGTCGGGGTCCGCACTTTCTTAGTTTGTTTGTGTTTCTCCCGATTTAATTAGGCCTCCTCTCTATTATTTAATTTATAATCTAAAAGAAGTTCCCAAATGGTTTAGAGACTTGTTAGTTGGTTAAAATAGGGTGAATTATTAGTCCCCGTGTTTTTGCTGTATTGTTTAATTATTTCATGTGGGTTTTTCTGATACTCTCTCGCAGGACCGTCCACTTTGCGATGCGCTTTATGACATAGCCTTGCTACGTCTATGCATCGTACTTTATCCACATGAAGGTTCCATGTTTCCCTCCTAATACTTTAAACTTTCTATTTTCAGTTTGGTTAGTCCTGTGCTATTTACAGACATTCTTAAAATTTTAAAGAAATTTTTGTTATGTTCATGGGGAGTAGGAAACTTATGTCCGAGATGAGGGATGAGGTGAGGGCTCCAGTCCGCTCTCTGGCGGTTGCACACCCCTAGTTGGTAGTAAACCAAAGTCTCTCCTCCCGTCCTCTCGTTCTCGTTCAACCCCCTCCGAACACTTTACATTTAAGTATTGAATATCATTTAATTAATAACCTAATTTTGAAAGGAGTGGCAAAATTTCAGTTTGTATATTTGTTTACTAATGGCACAGTAGTATTGAGGCACCAGAGGGCCCCTATAATTTGATTCTTTTGGAAGATAAAGCCAGAAACAAATTTCCTGAGGTGAGAGGTGATGCCAGGGCTCCAGCCCGAATTTCGCGGTACACGTCCCTATGCAGGCGGCAATCCGAAGTCCCTTCACTACCTCTCCCCCTGGTTAATAAGTATGAGAGATGGCAATCGTCCTATTGTGATAACCTGCCCACAGGCCATCATGGTGGCTGTTATATAATCTGTTATTTTATATAACGTTTACTTATCAAAATTTCCATCCAGATATAATACATTGCTCCTCCGGTCTCTCTCTTTTTTAAATGTCCGTTATAAATCCTACTCTATCTTTTTTTCACATTGCACCATTGTATGTATCTTACCAAAGGGTGCTTCCGTTACACAGTGGACATTTAGGCTATACTCTGATCATATGCCGTCTCCCTGCCACCCCTCATGTCAACCACGTATTATGCATGTGTTTTGAAGCAGAGCCTTTGAATTTTAGGGAGCCTAGTTTAGTCCAGTGCCCCCGTGCTCTGTCCCAATTTATGTCTATATTTTCTTGTTCCACCTTTCAGCTGATTCTTTTTGTAATTTGTTCCCTTACCCATTTGTATGACAGTTTTCCATCTTGCTCCCATAATTTGCAGTGACTTCTTTGTACAGGATTTCAGTCCAATTTTGGAAATTATTTCCAAAATCATATTTTTCTCGTACTTTTTGTGCATAGTTTTGTTCCAATCTGTTGAAAGATTTTTCTTCGTCAAAAAGTACCACAACACCTTTGTGGCATGTCTCTTGTAAGTAGTCAATAATGGTTCTTATGCTTAAAACATTATTTTGTATGTCGCGTCCTTTTGCCCCGCTGGTCTGTGTGGCGTTTGGAAGGGTTGGGGTGGAGGATTGCAGGTTTTCATGCTATGCGCTGATCTCATTTAACCCTTGGTCCTGTTAAAAAGTAGATTTCAGTAGCAGGTCTGAAGAAAGTTGTGCTGTGTAACATTGCAACAGAAATGATTCTAGATTTTCATTATGTTATAGAATCCTTGCATATATAAAATCCAGAATTTCATAATAAGGAAATGTTTAATGCAGCTACGTCAAATGCTGCAAATAATGGGGTAATTTGTTTTTTTATTTGGTGTTTGTTGGTCACATATTGATTGAAAAGTTTCCACCAGTTTTCATTTCTAAACAAGTAGAACAGGCTGCCGTGACAGAATGGGACACAGTTGTCCACTCTTTTCTGATTTGTAACACACATCAGACTTTGAATGTAAGTCCTAGTCGTTCAGAGATAATTCTGTTCACATTTATTCAGAATTAGAAATAACAGTTTGGAATCTTAGAGAATTTGTATTCTCATATGCTTGTTACACAGCAGCAATATTCACCATCTGAGTAATTTCCAAATCATTCGTGATTGCTCGGAAGAAGTTTCAATCCATTTGCTTACTGATAAACTGTTCCTTTTAAGACTTCCCATTTAATACTTCCCATTTAAGACTTCCCATTTTATTCTTGATGAATGACCATTTTTCATTATTTGAATAGGTTTTGTTTAAACAACAAAGGTAGAAATTAGCTTTAATACAGGGTGTGATAGCCCAAGAGTTCCAATCTTAAGATCTGTTTGACACTGATTGCATAGGTAATCCCTTAAATCTCATGATGTTTTACGTTCATGTTATTGCATGTTTTAATAACTGTATTATCAGAAAGCAAAATATCAAATTTGTCATCATCAGGATTTTCACAGGCAAGACAAAATAATCTGTAAAAACCTTTTTGAAACATCTGCATTGGAAATTGAATATAACAATCACTTAAATGTCTGAATGTGTGACCGACCATATGTATGTCCATGCACATCCTACAAAGATTAAGGTCAAAGTTAAAATGTCGTTACTTTTTTGAGAAATAAAAATACAGACTTAACAAAGAGCGACTTAACCAAGAGAAATTTCTTGTTCCCATATGGACATGTGTTTATATTAGCATAGGCATCTCAAGGTATGAGTAGACGTTGCCGATATTGTTTTGGTGCTAGATGGGGAGCAACACATGAATATATATTGTGGCAAGGCCATTGGAGTAAACTGATTCACTGCTACGATTTGAACTTTTACCTTGTGGTGGCAAGTCTGCATTGATAACCACTACGACATTGCATTTTGCTTGGGTAAGCCAAGAAAAAGATCCATCATTAGCAATAAATAATGTCTTGAAAAAATGCATTATAAAAGTTAAAAGAATTTAAATCTCAATCATTTTTTTTAAAAATCCTTACCCTGACGCATGTATGTTTTGAAATCTCTTTTAATACAATATATCTGTTCCATGACTTAATTTCATTGAATGTTTCATTTTTATTCTGCAGCAAATGAAGTTTTGAACCAAGAATGAAGTACTTCCACGTTTTCGCCGACAGCAAGCTCTGACAACTGTTAGACCATCTCACAGTAATGGTGCTTCTGGAGGTAAAGAGCCTATTTTGCAGCCCTAGGGTGTTAAGTTATAATATTTTGTTGGTTAGAACTCTCTGTACCCTCCAACCGCACAAAGTATCCAAACGACCTTTAAAGTTTTTTTTAGTGAAAAATGTTTACACTTGACTCAAATGATTATATATATCCATGAATGTCATTGGTTGGAAAAATATTTTTCATAGACCTTGGTTGGACATGTTTAAGTGAATTTTAACCTCCCATCAACCCAAAATCCTTCAAGACAATGAGTGGGCAAAGAGTAAATTATTTCATAGTTTCAGCAAGAGTCCTTTACACATTTTGTAACGACCAGTTAGAAGCATTGATATTTGTATGATATACATAGACTCCAATCTGTTATTGTATAATTTGCCAGCAGATCAAAGTTAATAATGTTCATTATAGTGATCAGTCCTAAAACAATGCAGCGACACAGACCTGCCATTAGGCGATGGCAGATCTAGATCCGTACAGTGCGCATTTGCATTTGACTTATGAATGTGAGTGTATGGTTTTTGATTTTTGTACAACTGCAAAAAACAATATTAGCTAATTATACATTACTATTTAGAGACGAATGTAATACACCAGCCGACCTAGCTGCTAATTCGGTCCAATTTGAAATATAGCACGTGCAGAATATATTATAAAGTTGGGTAGTTTTACTGAGTGAAAGAGTATACATTAATGTGTTGAATGAAAAATTTGTTTTGGATTTCCTACCTCCTGAACTTTTGCTCTATCACCATTGCATGAGTTTGGATTATCTCATCCCAATGCACATGTGAAAGTTGAATTCTGCTGAATTTTTATTTCTATTATATATTTAAGTGTAAAATATATATATATAAAAAAAACTTTATTGGCGAAATATTTTTCAATATTTTCATTACTGCATTTTCAATTTGAAAAATATAGCATTATATTTTCATATGTGAAAATATTAGATATCCCCTCATGCCATGCAACAATTTACTGTGTCTACAAAATTTGTACCTGCAACAATAAAAACGAATACTTTGTTAATTAGAAAAAATAAATAGAAGCTGCTTTATATTACATACTTGAAATTAATATTTAATAAAAATATTTGACCAGAGGCTTTTCACGCCTCTCTAAAGTTACACGTTCTTGACAACAACAACAAACCTGCTTTTATACATTGCTGAATCAGACTTGCATTATTTTCAGTTAAATAATGTAAAAAATAGATTTTTTAAAATTTACTTGGAGAAATTAGGTCACCCAATTCCAACTACTGTCTTTATTCGAGTATATTTATTTGATCCGACTATGAAAAAGGTGAACTTAAGAAAAGGGGTGGGGAGGTTTTAATCTTGCAAACTATGATTCTGGAGCAAGTTTGGTTTATCATAAAAAGAAAATGTTTTTTCTTGCGTTAATACCAGATATATTTCATCTTGTGGTACCACAAACGATATAATGTATCTTGTGGGAACGCCAAAAATTAATCTTTCGTGTTTTTTGGTACCATACGATAAAAATATATCTGTAATTAACACAGAAAAGGAGATTATCCTCCATATATCAACTGAGTGTCATAATTAATAAAATATCACAACATTGTACATGTCCCTTACAGTTTTGTTTAAAAAACATGTCATTGTAAGAGAAAACTAGATTTAGTTTATAAAGTTTATATTGATGAAGCATTTGTATAAATCAAACGATTTCCTCCAGTTATGCACATCACCCGAGAATCTCCTTGTCATGTTGCAGATGATGGCCAACAAGGGAAAAAGTATGTGTACATTGCTATGTACAGGGATTACTGCAAGAAGAACAAAGTGGTGCCCAGGGACTTCAAGACGTATAGAATTAAGGGGTCTGGTTTTATCAGTATGATTGCATTCAATGGGGAGACTTATGGAAGTGAAGGTTAATATCCAATATGATATACAGTGTAAGTGAGAATTTCAATGAGCAATGCTGATCACAAAATATGAATTAAATAACACTATTTTAGAATCACTGAATAAGCGTAGCGTCATTTGACATGCCATGTATATATATATATTTTCTTACAATTCAGTCAAAATGCATACAGCATTGACCTATATCTACGGTCGCATAATGCATCGGTAGATCAGGGTCTGTGCTTTTTCTGTTGGCGACTACTGTTTAGTGGCAGATCTGCTGGCACATTATGCTGTTGTAGATCTGTGACTGCAGTTTGATGTTGGACTTGAGTGAAAAGCGACTACAGCTTATAATAGGCTAAAAAGGTAAATGTGTATGCAATAGTTCTTCTGTAATATTGCCAAGATGTATTTTTGGAAATTGATAGAAAAGCCAGAATTTGTTTCAATGTATATTTTGCTACCTTTTTCTCATAGTTGGATGTGATAATGGGGGTCCCATGTGGCCTAAAGTGCTTGCCATTGCACTTTTCTCTCAGACATGGCCAGTTTGACTACGCGAGAAAGCTTGCCAGAAGCTTCCTGTGGGTGGGTGGTTCGTACTAGGGTTTCCCAGTTTTGTCTCCACTTGTTATACTGGGTACCACGTAGCGCCTATCTTGTAGTTTGCCAGACACATTAAAGCGAATTTCACCTTTATTGGACATACATGCTGCATTGGTGGTATACATTATTTACAAACACAAATTAAGTTAATCAGTAAAATGTATACCCTTATACTATTATCTGTGATAGCAATTCTATATAAGCATCAATATATTTTTTGTATGAGCGAATTTTCTCTTGGTTTTGCCATTATTATTGAGAAACAAAGTTTTTATATTAATTTGGAAATATCTTAAGAATATATTTTGTCTAAATTCTACAATATAAATTAAATATTTCTAGTTTTAGATTTTTATCATACGGAAAAGGAAGCAAAGGATGCAACAGCAAAAACAGTTGTACAGAGTCTTCGGCTAAAAAAAAAGTAAATATTTATTTATCTCCGTATATTTATGTCTATCTATCTATATATCTACTGCAAATTCAATTTATTTGTGGGTACAGAAATGTTTGAATTTCATGATATGCAACAAATTTAAATATCTGACATAAAATGTGTTTAGGATTTTGATACATGTAGTTCAAAATCAGGCTGCCATAAACTATGTTGGACATAGATACCCACCATATAAAAATTAAGGAACTATTCTATTCATATCTCTAATTATCTGCCTGCCTGTCTTTCTTTCTGTTTGTTTTCTTTCTGGCGGCTCTAGGTAAGCAACATATTTGTGTATTTGATGCTGACAATTGCACTATATATAAATAAAATATCATAAAATCTTACTTGTCTGTTACAGTTTTCTTTAAAAACATGTAACTGTAAGTGAAAACTGGATTTAATATATTTAGTTTAAAAAGTTTATATAGTTGAAGCTTTTTGAAGAAATCAGACGATTTGCTCCATTTATGCACATCACCCTAGAATCTCCTTGTCCTCTTACAGGTTATGGTCAACAAGGGAAAAAGTATGTTTACATTGATATGTACAAGGCTTATTGCAAGAAGAATAGATTGGTGACAGGAACTTCAAGACGTATAGAATTGTGGGGTCTGGCTTTATCAGTATGATTGCATTCAATGGAGAGACTTATGGAAGTGAAGTTTAGTATCCAATATGATATACAGTTTAAGTGAGAATTTCAATGAACAATGCTGATCATAAATATGAATTAACAAACATTATATTATAATCATTGAATAAGCGTAGCGTCATTTGACATGCCATGTATATATTTTTTCTTCCAATTCAGTCAAAATGCATACAACATTGACCTATATCTACGGTCGCATAATGCATCGGTAGATCAGAGTCTGTGCTTTTTCTGTTGGCGACTACTGTTTAGTGGCAGATCTGCTGGCACATTATGCTGTTGTAGATCTGTGAATGCAGTTTGCAGCTGGACTTGAGTGAAAAGCGACTACAGCTTATAATAGGCTAAAAAGGTACATGTGTATGCAATAATTCTTCTGAAATATTGCCAAGATGTATTTGTGGAAATTGAAAGAAAAGCCAGAATTTGTTTCAATGTATGTTTTTCTACCTTTTTCTCATATTTGGATGTGATAATGGGGGTCCCATGTGGCCTAAATTGCTTGCTTTAATCTATCACTAACATCGCTCCTTTCTCTAAGACATGGCGAGTGTGAATACGCGAGAAAGCTTGCCAGAAGCTTCCTGTGGGTGGGTGGTTCGTACTGGGCTTTTCCCAGTTTTTTCTACATTTGTTATACTGGGTACAGCACAGCGCCTATCTTGTAGTTTATCAGACTTGTTAAAGCGAATTTCACCTTTACTGGACTTACATAATGCATTGGTGGTGTATATTATTTACTAACACAAATTTAGTTACTCAGTAAATTGTATGCCTTTTAACTATTTTCTGTGATAGCAATTGTATATAATCATCAATACATTTTATGTATGAGTGAAATTTCTCTTGGATTTGCAATTAATTTTGAGAAACAAGCTTTTTGTATTAATTTGGCAAATACCGCAACAATCTCTTTTTTCTAAATCCTACAGTATAAATTAACTTTTTTTTTAGTTTTAGAATTTTATCCTACAGAAAAGGAAGCAGAGAATGCAGCAGCAAAGACAATTGTACAGAGTCTTCGGCTAAATAAAAGTAAATATTTATTTATCTCCGTATATTTATGTCTATCTGTCCATATATCTACTGCAAATTTAATTTATTTGTGGGTCCATAAATGTTTGAATTTCATGATGTGCCACAAATTTAAATATCTGACATAATATATGTGTTTAGGAGTTTGATACATGTAGTTACAGATCAGGCTGCCATAAACTATGTTGGACATAGATAACCACCAAATAAGTAAAGGAAGTATTATATTTAGCTCTCTAATTATCTGCCTGTCTGTCTTTCTGTTTGTTTTCTTTCCGACGGCTCTAGGTAAGCAACATATTTGTGTATTTGATGCTGACAAATTGAAATCTTGGAACACTTTTAACGAGTCCAAAGTTACTGGCATGTTGATCCTTTAAAAACTCATATCGCTACGATGTCTGCAGTATGGCAGTTTAGTGACACCGAGCCGACCTGTCATAACACTAATCTCTTAATGCTGAACGCCTAGCAAGGCAGCTGTTGGTACCATTTTTAAAAGTCTTAGGCATGATTCGACCGAGTTTCAAACCAGCGACCTCCCGCATCCGAGGTGCACAATTTAACTACGCGGCACCAAAGCGGTCTTCTACTACTGTAAGCAGAGTCCATGTTGTACATGATACCATGTTGATGCATTATAAGCTAGCTTCAGATATTGCATGCAGTGCTTGAAATGATAATATTTGTTTGCTAATTCTGGTCAACTGTGAGGGTACGTACATTGTTAACTCTACAAGCCAAAGCTAAAGCTAGCTGAAAACAGGTTTTCTATGATAACAGATTCAGCGAGGTCTTATCTAATGGCTTAAATTTCTCTGATTCGACCCATGTTAAGAAACTGCCATGATGCCGGAATGTGTTAGATATCATCCAGTGGCCTTTTAGGCACAAATATGTTTCAGGTTTGCCAACCATCCATGTTTCTCAAATGCTGACTCAATCGATCCCCTTAATAGCGTATGGTTAAAACAAAAGCAACACCAGCAAAAGAAACGAAAGCAGAAAAAAATCAGTTGCCCACAACATTACCTATCATTAAAGAAGTTCTAATTTTGGTAATTATCCTCCACCCAAAGGAGTTTATTTGGCAAGGGATACAGGAATGAGGACTATCATTCTACCCCACCATCTATTACGTGCTTTTGTGTCATAATACCCAAATAGTTTAAGATATTTGATACACACACATATTAGGTTGTTTACCGTATTTAAGTTAAAATAATTGTTAAATGTTTTTCTTTCCATCCATCCATTATTCTCATTTTCATTTTGGTCCTGTTCTTTCTGCCTGGTATTTTGACATATCATTAGGGCACGCAATTGCATGATTCGTACAAAATTTGTATGTATTCATGCACTTTGAAAGTGGCATTGCATGAAAACTCCCACAAATTAATTTCAAGTCATCCATGAAAAAATATTTTCTGCACAGAATACAACCATATTTAGCCATTCCCCCCTAAAGTGCTGGCTGAAAGGGTAGAAATATTGTAACACTTGTCGTAACTTGTCTTTCTGAAACTGTTGACATATCTGGTTTTGTCGTCTTCACATAAATGGTTGTTAAGCTAAATTTCATTGCTACATTGCTACAAGGCAGAATCCCAGCAATCATCTTTAAATATATGATCATCACTTCCTTGTGAAAGTATCGTCATCCAGCATCTTAAATATTTGACACATCCTATTATCTCCAATTGTATCAACCATTTTGGTATGGTGTGGTTATATAAAACTAATTATTTTTGTCATTAAGGTATATGATTTTGTTTTCTTATTTATCCTCTATCCACATGGTGCAAAGGAACAATCGGTCACATCAACAGGAGTCTCAGATCTCTCTGATGAAGAGATGTTGACCATCAAGAATAGAATGGAAAGAATATTGCAGTAGTTCAGCTACTCATTTTGTGTCTCTGTGATTTTGTTTTTAATTTTTCACTTTCAGTTTTAGAGAAATAAATTATTTGTTCAGTTTTAGAAAACTTGTTGTTTTTCACTCTTTTCTGTTACTTAAAGTCCATCGTGTCATAACATAATTCACATGAGATAAAAGCAAACGATATAAATAGATCTTAGGAAAAGTACTGTATGTACTTACTTGTAAGTACAGCCAACTACAAACAATATATACTAAAATCTCAGATCACATAATATTCCAAAGCTGGACCTAGCAAACTGCTGAGCTCCGTATCTGCTGGTGCATTATGCAAAGGCAGATCTTTAGTTTGCACTTGGATTTTATATATATATATATATATATATATATATATATATATATATATATATATATATATATATATATATATATATATGGTAGTTGTACCAGCAACAGCATTTACTAGAATGCCACATTACACGTGAAGAAAACATATTTCTTGCCTGTAACCTGAGTCAGTCTTAGTAGCAGTTGACTTGGGAGTATTGAATAAAAATACTTACTAGACAAGTGTAATGGCTGAAAACTATGGGGATGGGATAAGATTTACATGACTAACGCATGCCATGTTAATGACCGTAATCTTAGGACACTGTAAGTCTAGTGACACCCTTAATTATTTTCATGACAGTCTGAACATTCAATATCAAAACTGTCTTCAATGACAACACTCTTCATTCACATGCTTATTATACCATTTTCGTAAGGTGTTTCCAAAATTCTTTGAATATGAGAGAGGATGGATTTTATATTTCTTTTCCCACACTTAATTGGTCGGTCTTCAGCATAATAATTAAATATAAGATTAAGCAGCTTTGTGAATGAAATAACTTTTCATTTCTTTTCAGCTCAACATCTAATCATGAGAAGATTGTTCTTTCCTGTTGAAATTTGCCTCATATGTCATTTGCCAGAAGTCGTTGCAGAGCAAATAAATTGTAAACATATATTAAAGTATTATTGCTGTTTACCAGACTTTTGTGATATTTACTATAATCCATGGGAAGTGTCCATTGGGAAGAATATCTGTAATTCGATGTTAAAAGGGATAATTCCATTGTAATCAGGGCCTCCCTTGGAAATCTTTTTCTTTGCGCCATGAAATTATCCAAATTCAAAGACTTGGAAGCACTTTTCACCCAAAAGTGGCCATTTTACGCCATATGTAGCGACTTAAAAATAATAATAATGAGGACTTTGAATAGCGCCTAATCTTTAGAAGCTCTAAGTGCTTTACAACATTAGACAACATCGACAAGATAAAAAAATATATATAATGATATAATTACAAAAACAAACACCATGAAAGTAAAAAACATACAAAACATGCTGAGAATATTTAAGGTACGAAACATTATTAGGTCTTTAAGTTTGTTCTTGTTCTATTATTTTAAAATATATGCGTAATATTATATCGTCCCTATTTTAGATCTATATAAACTTGACAATAAAGCAATTTTTAAATGCTTTTATTACTTTCCAAAGCACAAGATTAATTAATAATAAATATAACAATACCATTATATACACGTGATGTTCAATGTATAGCATATGAAAAGCAAGAATGAATAAGACACTTTCTTTATAACTTGTAATACAAGGTACTGCTTAGTCTTTGTGAACAATGTCACTGAAACTTCATCAGTATCGGCCACATTTTTTCCCCAGACAATTTCTTAAATGCCTTCCTGAAATCAAAATTCTCAACATTGGACCCATCAAGTGACATTCTCAATAAATGTTTCAGAGTAGATATGAAATTTGATTATATTCTGGCGGCTGTTCCACCTCTCAGTCTGCAGTAGAAACAATGCAACAAGTCACGTGTTAGCTGTCTCAGATACTGCTAGATATAATTCTTTGTATTTCAGAGCTAGATCAACCATATTTGTTGTGCATGATACAGTCCTGTTGTATAAGTAAATTTTAAATTTTTTCACTGATGTCACTTAAGTGACCCAACCTTTAACAGTCGACGACTGGCATCCTTGTATCGGCATCAATTGTTACTCAGTTAAGTTCAGACCACACAATCGTGTTATCTCAGTAAATGATCCCTAAAACACTAAGCAGCCTCAAGTGCGTATCATGCTCAGGATTCAAATAACATGTTAGCAACACGTGCAAATGACGCTAAATCTGGGGTCAATTTGAGCTTCTACGTTGTAACTACTCGTTAATGGAAATTCTCAGTTTGTGACAGTTTTACTATTTAATCAGAGTTTACCATGCCCCTAATAGTCTGTATGGCTGCTGTATAAACAAATGCTTAATTAAGAATAAAATTCTCCCCTCGAAAAGTATGGAAGGAGATCATCGCCATAATTCTATGCATGTATTTTCTAATCTTCCTTGATGATCCATTGTAAATGGCTCCTTGCAATTGCTACTTTCATAATTCTATAAATGTATACTGCATTCTTCATTGATGCAGATTGTACGTGGCACTTTGCAACTGCTACTTTCCTTCTGCAATATTGTCAATAGCTGCTAGCAAGTGCTACATTCATAATTCTAGTCATGAATTTTCTATTCTTCATTGATGCAAGCTGTAAATGGCTGCTTGAAAGTACCTAGATCTACTTTCACTCTGCGTCCTTGTATCTTGCAATTTAAAAACAACTGAATTAATTCTATAGTTTGTCAGTTATTACAAGTTTTAACATTACATTTATAAACTTGCTGTATCACAAGTTTCACAAATTGCACCTTCCAAAATCATGCATATAATGTAGCTTCAAGCACATTGCAAGTTAGAATCATATTTTTGCCTGTAACCTGAGTCAGCCTTAATAGAAGTTGACTTGGGAGTATTGAATAAAAAATACTTACTAGACAAGTGTAATGGCTGAAAACTATAGGGATGGTGTAAGATTTACATGACTAAGACATGCCATGTTAATGGCCGTAATCTTAGGACACTGTAAGTCTAGTGACACCCTTAATTATTTTCATGACAGTCTGAACATTCAATATCAAAACTGTCTTCAATGACAACACTCTTCATTCACATGCTTAGTACACCTTTTCCGTAAGGTAACTCAGAAATCTTTTCAACATGAGAGAGGATGGATTTTATATTTCTTTTCCCACACTTAATTGGTCGGTCTTCAGCATAATAATTAAATATAAGATAAAGCAGCTTTGTGAATGAAATAACTTTTCATTTCTTTTCAGCTCAACATCTAATCATGAGAAGATTGTTCTTTCCTGTTGAAATTTGCCTCATATGTCATTTGCCAGAAGTCGTTGCAGAGCAAATAAATTGTAAACATATATTAAAGTATTATTGATGTTTACCAGACTTTTGTGATATTTACTATAATCCATGGGAAGTGTCCATTGGGAAGAATATCTGTAATTCGATGTTAAAAGGGATAATTCCATTGTAATCAGGGCCTCCCTTGGAAATCTTTTTCTTTGCGCCATGAAATTAACCAAATTCAAAGACTTGGAAGCACTTTTCACCCAAAAGGAGCCATTTTATGCCATAATGTAGGGACTTAAAAAAAAAAAAATAATAATAATAATAATAATAATAATGAGAATTTTGTATAGCGCCTAATCTTTAGAAGCTCTAAGTGCTTTACAACATTAGACAACATCGACAAGATAAAAAAACATATATAATGATATGATTACAAAAACAAACACCATGAAATTAAAAAACATACAAAACATGCTGAGAATATTTAAGGTACGAAACATTATTAGGTCTTTAAGTTTGTTCTTGTTCTATTATTTTAAAATATATGCGTAATATTATATCGTCCCTATTTTAGATCTATATAAACTTGACAATAAAGCAATTTTTAAATGCTTTTATTACTTTCCAAAGCACAAGATTAATTAATAATAAATATAACAATACCATTATATACATGTGATGTTCAATGTATAGCATATGAAAAACAAGAATGAATAAGAAACTTTCTTTATAACTTGTAATACAAGGTACTGCTTAGTCTTTGTGAACAATGTCACTGAAACTTCATCAGTATCGGCCACATTTTTTCCCCAGACCATGCCTTCCTGAAAATAAAATTCTCAACATTGGACCCATCAAATGACATTCTCATTAAATGTTTCAGAGTAGATATGATATTTGATTAGATTCTGGCGGCTGTTCCACCTCTCACAGTCTGCAGTAGAAACAATGCAACAAGTCACGTGTTAGCTGTCTCAGATACTGCTAGATATAATTCTTTGTATTTCAGAGCTAGATCAACCATATTTGTTGTGCATGATACAGTCCTGTTGTATAAGTAAATTTTTAATTTTTCACTGATGTCACTTAAGTGACCCAGCCTTTAACAGTCGACGACTTGCATCCTTGTATCGGCATCAGTTGTTACTCAGTTAAGTTAAGACCACACAATCGTGTTATCTCAGTAAATGATCCCTAAAACACTAAGCAGTCCCAAGTGCGTATCATGCTCAGGATTCAATTAACATGTTAGCAACACGTGCACATGACGCTAAATCTGGGGTTAATTTGAGCTTCTACGTTGTGACTACTGGTTAATGGAAATTCTCAGTTTGTGACAGTTTAACTATGAAATCAGAGTTTACCATGCCCCTAATAGTCTGTCTGGCTGCTGTATAAACAAATGCTTAATTAAGAATAAAATTCTCCCCTCGAAAACTATGGAGGGGGATTACCGCCATAATTAGAATGCAGTGCAAATTCTGCTTTTTGTAGCAGTAAAGACCTCATCAGGTTTGAGCAAAGTGCACATAATAGCTCCTACAGGCCACACTTTCATTTCTTTATACAAGAAAGAGTACATTACAGAGATGAGGATTCTGTTTATTCACTCAACCCTATGTAATGAAACTTTACTGTTAATCTGCAGTTTATAGTGGCAGTTGAATTATATATATATATATATATATATATATATATATATATATATATATATATATATAACATGAAGTAAAGTAAATAGTCAAATTATACAGAATTCTTATATATATATGGCAGATATATATGGCATGGATGATTATGCAATAGCCAGCAAGTATTGTCACTAATTGTCTGTGACAAGTATGTCATTTCTCCAATTTCATTTTAAATCTCCAATTCCAATACAACAGCAAGAGGCAATGACATGAAACAAGGAAATCACAGGCAAAGCATACATGCTACAAAAATATGAACTTATTTCATTATATAAGAAAAGAAATTCTAAGAGTAGGAAATATATTTTCTATATGTAAATATAAGATCACTTCCATTCAATTATGAGATACTTTATTTTGACATATATCAAACTGGAAACTACATTTTTTTATTATTTGAAACCGTATTCATCCATATATAAAGCAATATATATATATATATATATATATATATATATATATATATATATATATATATATATATATAGTACAGATAAGATTACTAATTGTATGATACCTTACTCATAAAACATCAAACTCCTTTGGTAGCAATTATAAAAATATAATATATTGAATATAAATAGCATTGCTACTACTACCAGTAACGAGCTCAATTTGTTTGTATTATTACTGCTACAATACAGTACTAAAAGTGCTTGATACATTTGGATATGAAATTAATGTAGTAGTTAAAAAGATTAGTACAAATTTTTACATGTATCTTCTACAGAGGTGATTGTTTTCTGTTAGAAGAATAAGACACACCCCCCCCCCCCCACATACTTTTCTAAAACAACTTGTAAAGTTTTTAAGGCAAGTCACAGTTCTGGCCATTGTACCATCCATCACCCCTACCACCCCACATAAACATCTTCATTTGTCTCTAATTTTATCGTTATTTTATCCTGTTTAAAATATAAGCTAATATTGTCTTAACACAAAAAATATCAGGACAATACAACAAAGCAATAAGGCAAAATAAATAAAAACAATATACAGTCCTATGTTTAACTTTTCATAGAAAATGTAAGAGAAAAAAAAGTTTAATTGAAACCAGCATTCATAAAATCAATATTGTTAGAAGAATTAGTCTGAAACAAAAGTTATCATACAGGTAGGCAATTATAAGGAACAAATACTTGGATTGTCTTGTTACATGGTTCTTATAGATTTATTTGCCAATCCCTTTTCTTTTTCACTTTCACATGAACAAAACATGAAGGAAAACAAACTTTTCACACAATCTGGCTTTTGGATTGGACATACACTCATCATTACAAATTATGAGGAATTAAAACTAAATTCTAGATTGGCCAAGACACATTACCTTTTGTTTACCACATACATTTGCAAATTATGACTCAAGAACAGTCAGGTTATATTCCCTAGTGTCTGTTTCAAGAATTAATCCCCAAAAACATTCCATTACTGGATCTGTATTCAATAAATATACTGTACAAAAATGCTCACTTTTTGATGAATTTATTTTGTGGGCAATAAAAACAAGTTGTTTGCACTTGCTATGAGCAAAAACCCATGACAAGATTATATTTTATTTGCTAATGTTTTATTTCTGATACTTTGACCTTCACAAAACTATTATATTTATGAACCTGAGATGAAATTTTAAATTTGACCTCATATCCGTAATGTATGTGCCGTGGAACAATGGATAAGGTAAATTCCATAATTTATATGTCTTAATCACTCAGCAGAGAGAGAGAGAGATTCATAAGTTAATTTCCTCACAGAATAATAGAAACCATGAGCCAATTTCTGACTGCAGATTTGTAAGATATCTGAGCAGAAAGTAACAGCTACTTTATAAGCATGCAAGTCATTTTAATGTGAGTTATAGGCCCCCAAGTACTATTATTCCTCAGAGAAGACACAAGACTGGGTTTTAAAAATTAAAGCCACACAAGTACCAGTTTGTTACTTTGTGAAAAGTGCGGTCATTATGAGAAAATGTAGACACCTGATGTACCTGCTGGCGATGAGTGGTCAGTGTGCAATCAAATTGTTGTTCCTAAGTCATATAGGCAGGAAATGCATAGTCTAGCCCATAAAACTCCTTAAGCTGGTCATTTTGGTATCAATAAGACTTATCACATGATCTTGAATCATTTTTAGTTCCCAAAAATTAAAAGTGACGTTTATAAGTACTATAGATCTTGTCACACTTGTCAATTGGTAGGAAATCCCAATCAGAATATATCTAAGGCACATCTGCAACTTATTCCTGCATTTGACCATTTGACAAGCTATATAACAGAAAAATGGGCAGCCTTTTGGTTATTTACTTAATACCAAGTCAAGCAACTTGCTGACCATAATGTGTGCATCCTCAAGATTTCCAAAGCCTATTCCTTTGAAGAATATTAAAGCAAAAACTGTTCTAAAGGTTTAGGCAATGTTTTAACACTTGTTTGCCACCCCAAATCTGTCCTGCAAATTTTATGTTTGATTATTTCCAACAACTTATGCGTGAAGGGGCAAATTTCTGGCAATCTAACAAGAATACGTTAGTTGAGAACCATTAATTAGATTTATGGAGACATGCGCGTATCATATCGCCATACTACCATGTTCGGTAATGTCCTTTACAGGGAGAATTTTGTTCCTAATTAAGCATTTGTTTATACAGCAGCCAAACGGACTATTAGGGACACTGTAAACTTCATTTTCATGGTAAAGTTGTCAAAATTGAGAAATTGCAGAAACACTGTTACTCAAACTACAAGGTCAAGCTGACCCCGAATTTGGCATCTCTGAAGAAAAGGGCAGCAGTGATATTTGATTATGATTGGTTATGTTAAATAAGGGGGCGTGTTTCCCACACAAAATTTCATAGGTTTTAATATCACCCTCATCGAAATTTTAATCAGTCTAAGCTTTTCTGGAAGAGAAATTAGAGCAGACTCTGGGGGATTTGCAAGAAATTCCTTGTAAAATGGGACTGTTGTCAAAAGGAACCGACAAAATAATTTTGGCGATTAGAAGGAGGAACGCTGAAAGCAAAGGTAGTGTGACAATTCCATGTAATTTGTTGATGCCTTATATACTGCTTTGATGAATTTATTTACTTGTACTAACACGATTCCTTTTTCCTACATTTGTATAATAATTTGTTTTATGAAATATAATTGTTGAGTTTATGCAGAGGAAGTCATACATTAAGTTCTTTAGATAAATTTGACGAATTGTTTGAATTTGTTGTCTTTGTTTGCATAAGAATTAGGTTCTAAGAATTTAATGCATTACATTAGTTAATATGATTACGAGAATCCATGTGAATTCACCAAATTTAAAAGATTTCACATATGATTAAGAGTAAGTGTGATTGACTGAAATGATACAGTAATTGATGTAATAATGTATTCCATTTATTCGCTGTGTAAATTGAGGTTGGCTCAGAATGCCAAGCCTTGCGTAGGGTGCATTAAGGTCAAGGCGTAACGAATTAGCCATTTGACTAACTAGGGTCCTTATACGACATGTGCAGTCGATTGATAGCCTTAGCATCTGTCTAGCACTGATAGAAAAATCTGTTAATGAGGGAGAATAATTTAAAATCTCCTATATCATAAATAACAGGAAATTTAGGTTGTCTCTATTTATATTTATTTAAAAGGGAGAAAATAGCTCATAGCATGTATGATGTGACGTTACCCTCAGACATATACTGAGAAGGATACAGAGCGCAGTGAGACGTATTATCCTGTGACGCAATCCTGCCTCGTGTTAATTTCTAAACGTATTCAGAGAGTATCCAGAGATGGATGGTGGAAAGTATCATCCTGAGACCCAAGGTTCTGAACAGCTACAGTGGAAGCAGAAGAAACTGGGGACTAGCAAGTTATGCAATCGTACAAGCCGTTGACTTCAATTGTTCACTTGATCCTATGATGAACTAAATCTATCAGTAAACAGATTGGCTATTTTTGTTCTATATATCTGCTCAGATCTATATCAATTTCACCTATAAGTTTCACCAGTTATATTTATATTTACTCGAACCGGGCAATAAGATCGAGGGTGGTCAACCCGTAGATAACGAAAAGCCAAAATTAAGTGGGACACCAAGCAAAACATTCATACCCTCCCCGCTTTACATTATGCATGAATTAGACATCCAAAAGTTTAATTTTTCTGTCACCCTGAATGTAATGGGGTAAGCTCAAGACTTTGTGAAAACACTCTCACCTACCCAGGATACACGTATACAATTATATTGAATCAAACCTTAAAAAGGACAGTGATCAGAAAATTCCTGCATTGTATGATTATCGAGTAAGATCAGGAGATTTTTTTCCCCCATATTGGTATTTATCACCAAATGAAAGACCCTACGATTACCCTAAAATAAAAGACTCTTAAAACACCCTCAACTACCCAGGATACATGTAGGCAATTAAATAGAATAAAAACAAATAAAAAGACAGTGATATGCAAAATTCTACCCTGTATAAATATCAAGTATGATCAGTAGAATTTATTCTTTTGTTGATACTTGCTGAAGACTATCCCAAAACACACTCATCAACCCAGGATACATGTATACAATTACAATGACTTAATGAAATATGCAGTTCTGGTGCATTTTCTCTCTCTCTCTCTCTCTCTCTCTGATCATGGATAGTCCACTAATCTACTTTCAAATTGCAAACAGCAGCACAATTAATAAGTCAGAAGCATGCATCACTACATTAATATATCAAATATTCTTTCAAGCGTTTCATTTAAATCATTAATGTGACAAAGAGCAGCTGAATAATTAGAACCCAAGGGTGCTATATTTATATTTTTAAAATTCTTGAACCAAATTAAGAATTACAATAAATAAAAGTAAAATCTCCTGTAACATCTTTTGTCTCTGATTATTTCCACTTTTAGAGACAAAAGTTTTAAAGGATGCAAACCAGTTTTAAAGCTGGTTTTGGGGGTTCTGTATACTACAAATGCAAATTAGGTATTGGAAAACAATTGTACACTAAATCGAATCTTTCGAATCGCAAATAAGCATGTTTATCATGATACGATCATGATTTTCCAGTTTGATTTTTCAAATTTTGCAGCAAAAAATGTTCAAAATGAAGATCGTGATGAGAATAAGAACACCTTCAAGGAATGCTTAAGTTTTGTAATGTCATTTTACCTATAAACTTTTTTAAATGTGCTGTTGATGTTGCTCTGAAATATTTTATTTTTGCAGGAGCTTATGTACAATAGTATCACAGGAAAGACAGACGTCTGTGAGGTGCTTCAAAATGGGTGACATACAATACAATCCTTATAACCAGGGTTTGTCTGATGAAAACTCATCAAGAAGAGTACGAATATATCATTGTCATTTCTGATCCTTAGTAAAATAACTAATGTTTCCAAAGTAATGAAAGATATCACTAAGAAATAGATTTCTGAAACGGTGAAGGTAAATACTTAAATGCGTCAAAACTGGGGTTGAAAAAAAAAAGGACCACCCTGCTGTACTGCACGGGGGCTTGTTACAAAGAAAGTTTGGAGTATCCATCCTTGAATCAAGGGATGGGGGTTCTAACCTGAAACAAAATAATTCAATGCACAACTCTGCCTGAAAATTTTGTTGCAAACTTCACTTATCTCCAGAATGTATTCTCACGTGTCTCTTCAAATTCCTACTATCACTAAATGTTTTATGACAAATTTTACATTTGAATGGTTTATCTCCAGTATGTATTCTCGTGTGTGTCTTCAAACTAGGACTCTGTCTGAACATTTTATCACACACTTCACATTTGAATGGTTTATCTCCTGTATGTATCCTCATGTGACTATTCAAATGACTACTGCGTCCAAACATTTTGTCACAAACTTTACATTTGAATGGTTTATCTCCAGTATGTATCCTCATGTGGACCTTCAAATTATGTCTCTGGATAAACACTTTATCACATATTTCACATTTGAAAGGCTTATCTCCAGTATGTATCCTCATGTGGACCCTCAAATAACTACTACATCCAAACATTTTGTCACAACCTTCACATTTGAATGGTTTGTCTCCAGTATGAATCAACATGTGGGTCTTCAAATGATCAAGCTGCCTAAACATTTGATCACAAACTTCACATTTGAATGGCTTATCGCCGGAATGAATCATCATGTGGACCTTCAAATGGCTAAGTCTTTTGAACATTTTATCACAAACTTCACATTTGATTGTTTTACCTCCAGTATGCATCTTCATGTGGCACTTCAAATAACTACTGCTTGGAAACATTTTGTCACAAACCTCACATTTGAATGGCTTATCCCCGGTATGAATCATCATGTGGACCTTCAACTGGGTATGAAACCTAAACATTTTATCACAAACTTCACATTTCAATGGTTTAACTCCACTATGAATCATCATGTGGCCCTTCAAATGATCAAGGCGCGGAAACATGTTGTTACAAACTTCACATTTGAATGGCTTATCTCCCGTATGAATCATCATGTGATGCTTCAAATGGTTTAGGCTACTGAACATTTTATCACAAACTTCACATTTGAATGGTTTATCTACAGCATGTATCATCGTGTGACGCTTCTAAATCCAACTGCTACTAAAAGTTTTCTCACAAACTTCACATTTGAATGGTTTATCCCCACTATACGTCTTCAAATGAATACTTCGTCCAGTCATAGTATCAAAATTAGGTCGGCACTAGAGGACCTGGAGTGGCGGTAGGTCTACATGGATAGGGAGATGGATAGTCCTACATGTAAGACATAGCACATTTTGATTTTGTTAAGGTGACGCCAACAACATAAATATCAGCGTCAGGTCTTACAGGTAGGACTAGGAGATGGAGTACGTATTACTATTTATTTCTTTGGGTTTTTTTTTTTGGTTTTTTTTGGGAGGCACCAGACAGATGCCCCTCCACCCCTACTTAATCAAAGAGAAAGTAGTTTTATGTGTTTATGTTACCCCCAATGATTTGTTGTATCTGTTGTTTTTATTAAAAGAATTTTACAAAGCAAGTTTTATTTAGAATCTTGTCGGGGTATTCCAAATGACCCTAGTGTGTATAAAGGGTTGTTTTCCGAAATAGATTTCCATCACCTAATTTCGGTTTTGCTTCCCTTTGTTCTTTTGGTGACCTTGCTAGTGGTCTCTTACGTCCCGTGTGTGTTATATGTTGGTGCTATGTGTTGTGTTTGCTATATATTGTTTCTATGTAGGGACTTCAGCGGTGTTCAAATCTCAGCCCAGTTGTCTATCACCTCTCTCGGAGGCTATATAATTTTGATTTTGGACGAGATAGCGTTGCGTTGTTGTGAAATTAAAACCCTAGTGGTTTATATGTTTGCTATATGGTGTCAGTAGTAAATGGGGGCACCCTAGCGACAATGGGAATTAGCATTACAAGACCCCTTGGGCAACTCTAGCGACAATGGAAAATTAACATGGAGAAAAATCATGGGACAATCTGGCGACAAGGGAAATTAACATGGAGAAAAATCGTGGGTCACTCTAGCGACAAGGGGAATTTAACATGGAACTATAGTGCGGGTCTATCTAGCGACAAGGGGAAATTAACATGGGAATAGAGTTTGGGTTTGTCTAGGGACAAGGGAAATTGAATATGGGATTTTTTTTTAAAATTTAAATTTAAATTTAAAAAAAAGGGGTAGGCAATGGAAAGGCTATCTCTTTTCGAGAAATATGGCTGGCCCTGAAAAGGGCCTTTGGGTTTATGTTAATATTAATATTAACATAGATGGCATCTGTCACATCTTTTTCTTCTTCTTCTTAAACTCCTTCTAACTGCCGGTCCATACACAAGTACCCTCTTGAGACATCCTTGTCTTTCTATGTAAACTCTCCTCATCCATTGACTAGTATCTGTCCTATCAACAACAGTCCACTTGGACCTGACATACATGAGCATGTCCGTCCTAAACATCATGGAAGACACAAGGGTGGATGACTCAACTGTGGTCCACATCTTGAAGCGACGAGAATAGGTGAATCAATGCAGTGTACTGCGCTTATTTATAGGTACAGGAAGGATTGAAACGGATTGAATTCATTCACCAATCCGAACACGCGTTACAAAATTCAGTCAGCTCGCATCCAATCCGAAGAGAGCAGTCTGTGACGTCACGTGGTCTATATAGATTCGTTAGCGCTTGTGTGCAGTCAATCTATGCGACAGTGATTCAACATGACGGAAACTCAGAAAACGATCCATTGGGGTGCACCAGCACGGGAGACTGCCCAAGGGAACCCGGACTTACTTTCAGAAGAGGTACATTGGGATTTTGTGGATTTTCTTACCTCGCAAGAATTTGTTCTGGAACCTTCGTTACCTTCTTCATTACCGCAAGTGGAGAATTTTAGACAGAGACAGAAAGAAGAATTGGAGAAATTTATGCAACGACAAAAGGAAGCGGAACAAGCTTTTCTCCTACAGCAACAGCAACAGCAACAAGAAGAGGTAAGAAAAAAACAACAGCAACAACAGCAAGAAGAAGTAGCAGCAAAGAAACAAGAGGGTGAAAATCAAACGGCTACGGTACTGTTGGACATTTTAGCGGAGTTAAGAAGTCTGAAACAAATGTATCAGACTTCTTTATCACGACCGAAGAGAATACGACCTTCCCGAGCTAAACACGCCAACCCTGTGACTAAGCCTATCGTACCACCCTTAGTGATTTCAACCCAGTCATCAGAAGTAGACCTTGGCCGTGGCAAAGGCTTAAGGCAGTTAAAGTTGATTGGTTAAACTCACCCCTACACCAAAATAAAAAGGCCCTTTTCAGGGCCACCCACTTCTCTCGAAAAGAGATAGCCTTTCAATTTGCCAATAACTCAAAAATCAACAAAAAAAAAACAAACCATTTTACCCTTATAGTACGTGTCTGTGTATGAGTGCGTGAGTGTAGCTTCTTATTTTAAAATCAAAACTCAAAGACACTTACCTTATATCATTCATGTATTCTTTTATCCATTTTTTACAATCCAATTCACAGCACAACCCTTTAATTAAAAGTTCATTGACTTCTTCTTTCTCCTTGTTTAGTCTCTCTGTTTTTTGAATTTCTTCACCGTTTTTTCCTCATTTTCTTCCCTTCTTCTTTTCTTCTCCTGTTTCTTTGCTTCTTTTAAATAGAATTGTCTTCTTTCTTCCTCTGAAGAATCCCTCTCTTCTTTCGAAGAATCCCTCTCTTCTTCCGAAGAATCCCTCTCTTCTTCTGACTCCTCTTGTTTCTTTTTTGGGCAATCTGGAGACCAATGTCCTTTTTCTTTACAATAATAACAGGTATCTTGACTTTTGTCTTTTTTAGCCCCTGTTTTTTTTTTCTTTTTTGACGGTCTGGACACTCTGAAGACCAATGCCCTTTCTTCTGACAGATATAGCAAGTATCCTGCCTCTTATCTCGAAAGGAAGGAGAGTAGTCTGTCGGCTGGTCTGAAGAGAATTTTCTAATGACCCCTCGCAAATCTCTGACGAAACGTTCGATTTGGCTAGTCTCTTCCATCGTTCTCCTCGGTTTGAGAGTGAAATGAATAGTGAAAGGACAAGACACACCCTTTTTATATACGCTGGTTTGCCATGACTATAAATTAGTCTATGGTGTTTGAACTTGAGTCATTTGACGTTTTGCACTCAAGAAGAAACGATCCTATTCATTCGAGAAGAAAGAAGAAGAAGAAAGTAAGAGGCAGAAACGTGATCTATCGCCTCGTACCAGGGCTGAAATCTTGGCACAAATTCATGCCAGTGATTTTGAAGAGGACATGAGTGAACCAGAATCCGAACCCTCTAAACCAAGTTCACCACCCTTAGTCAACCCTGAAAAGTACTATTCCATTCGAGAGACGGAAAAGCGCTCCTCTAGAAAATTTAGAACCACGGCTTACACCTACACGGTGAAGTTTAAAGATTTCAAGGCCGACGTACCCTTGGAGAAAGCAGAAGGGTTTATCACCGAGATGTGGGATTCTTTGCTCACCGCACTCAAGCGCCAATGTCAACCCAAAGAAGACGATCGCTTGACACTATCCATAGATCACGACGGTTTGAAATCCCCTGTTTGGATCGAGTTTAGCAGACCCGCAGAACTAACCCCTTCCAAAATCATGGACAAGATTCAACACGTACAACAATCTAATGACCAGTTTGACATCACCGATGGTAAAGCCACACTGAAAATGGCCCACGTCTCTCTTCCTCAAGGGACAGGACGCAAAAAGATGTTATTGGTGGACAACCTTCGCAACACCAAAACAAGTCTCGTCCGAATTCACAACCCTCAAGACCAGATGTGTTTAGCCCGTGCCATCGTGGTGGGACGAACCTATGCCAACAAGAACGACACGGTAGAATGGAAAAGAACCTGGAAAACTATTCAACGATCCGATCGAGCCAAACAACGAAATGAAGCAGAACTCCTGTTACAACAAGCCGGACTGTCCAAAGACACACCCTGTGGCATTCCTGAGATGCAAAAATTGCAAGATGCCCTAGCTCCACGCTACACCTTGAAAGTGCACCCTCAAGAAATGCGTGGAACTCTGTTGTTTCGAGGCCAAGATTTTAAGGACGGAAAATACATTCATGTCTATTATCACGATGAACATTTCGATACCATTACCAGTATCACTGGATTCCTGGGATACAGTTATTATTGTGAGAAATGTGATTATGGTTATAACAATCGAGAGCAACACAAGTCTTGTGGATGGAAATGCCCAGGATGTTTGGCCTCTCCACCCTGTCTGAGCGAAGAACCAGTGCCTTGTTCAACTTGTCTGCGCACGTTTGTCAGCCCTACCTGTTACCAGCAACATTTGAAAACACAAGGTTCACAGAAGAAATGTGCTTGTCAACTCCTGAGATTGTGCCCTACGTGTGGACAAGGCATACGTACCAATAGTACCAAGGCACACGTATGTCGAGGAAAGAAAAAATGTCACATTTGTCACCACATCGTGGACTTGGAACACGAATGTTACGTGCAAAAATACCAACCCCCACCAGAGGAAGAGGACGGTCACAAGAAGAAAGGCAATTTCATCTTTTTCGATTTCGAATGCATGCAAGAGACCGGCATTCACATTCCTAATTTCTGCGTGGCTCATCGAGCGTGCGAGAAGTGCATTCAAGAACCTATCTTCAGTCATTGCCCTCACTGTAGCAAGATTCCTGGAGGACGTGAAAAAATCTTTCGAGGACCAAACACGTTAGCCGATTTTGCCCAATGGGTCTTAGACCCCATCGACAAGACATGGAGCAAAGAGGACATCAAACGTTACGGAGATTGTCATCGTCATGCCACGGTGATGGCTCACAATTTCTCCGGATACGATGGACAGTTTCTTCTCAGATACTATACGGAACAAGGCACCGAACGTCCTAAAGTCACTTTGAACGGAGCCAAAATCATTTCATGCAAGTGGGACAAGTACAGTTTAAAGATTCGATGAGTTACTTGGCCATGCCTTTGAGTCGAATGCCTGAAACGTTTGGAATGACAGAAATGGCTAAAGGGTACTTTCCACACTTTTTCAATACGGAAGCCAATCAACATGCCGTTCTACCCCATTTACCTGAGGCTCACTATTACGACCCCGACAACATGCGTACCGAACAACGAGAAGCTTTCTACGCTTGGTACCAGGCTCATGCCTCTGACCCCTTCGACTTTCAGGAAGAAATGTTAAAGTATTGTCGTTCCGACGTGGACATTTTACGACGTTGCTGTGGAAAATTTCGAGAACTGTTCATGGAACACGGAGGGGTCGATCCTTTCAAAGAAGCTTGCACCATTGCCAAAGCGTGTTCCTTAGTGTACCGCCAACGATTCATGCCTGAAAACACCGTGGCTGTCATCAGTCCTCAAACGACCCACTATGTCAAGCGTCAATACTCGGTCAAAGCCCTACGTTGGTTACATTACTTGTGCGACAAGGAAGACAAATGGATTCAGCATGCCCGCAACGGAGGAGGCGAAAAGACCATCGGAACGTATTCGGTAGATGGCTGGGACTTAGAAAACCCCAAGATCGTGTACGAGTTTAACGGTTGCTTATTTCACGGATGTCCCATCTGTTACCCTGACCGTGACAATAAAAATCAGTTTTTGCAACGAACCATGGAAGACTTGTACCAGGACACTTGTCAGCGACGCCTAAAGTTAGAACAGCAAGGATACCAAGTGGTGGAAATGTGGGAACACGAGTACGATCACCGTTTGAAAACCGATCCCGAGTTTAAACGCCTCCTGGAAAGTTACCACTTCATGGACCCGCTGAACCCGAGGGACAGTTTGTACGGAGGAAGGACCAATGCCACCTGTTTGCTGTACCAAGCCGACGAATAGAAAGGAGAAGAAATCAAATACTTGGACGTGTGTTCGCTGTATCCCTACGTGTGCAAATATTGTCGCTTTCCTGTAGGGCACCCGCAATTGTTGACGGAACACATCGACCTGAAAAACATTCGACAATACGAAGGCTTGATCAAGTGTAAAGTTTTGCCTCCCACGAACCTATACCATCCCGTGTTACCTCACCATTGCCAAGGCAAACTGATGTTTCCCTTGTGCCGTACTTGTGCCGAAACGTGCAACCAGGACCAACCTTGCCATCACAGCCAGGAAGAACGTGCCTTGACGGGAACCTGGGTCAGCATGGAATTGTTCATAGCTCTGGACATGGGATACCAACTGTTAGAAGTGTACGAAATTTTCCACTTTCCCAAGACACAACAGTACCACAAGGGTGACCCTACTCAGAAAGGCATTTTCGCCGACTACGTGGATGCCTTTTTGAAACTGAAACAAGAAGCCAGCGGCTATCCTTCCTGGTGTCACACTCCCGAAGACCAAATACAATTCAAAGAGAAATACTACGCACAAGAAGGCATCTCTTTAGACCACATCGAAAAAAACGAAGGCAGGCGATCGTTTGCCAAAGTGATGTTAAATTGCTTGTGGGGTAAAATGGCACAACGACCGTGTTTACCGAAGACGGAATATTTGACAGAACCTTCCCGCTACTTCCAGATGATTCACGACAAAACCAAATACATGAAACACGTGGACGTGGTTCGAGAGGATTTGATCTTGGTCAATTACGAAGAAGATCTGGACTTTGTACAAGACGACCGTTTTGGAAATGTCATCATTGCGGCTTACCTGACAGCTCATGCTCGCTTAAAATTGTACGAAGCTTTAGAACTGTTAGAAGAACGCGTCCTGTACTTTGACACGGACAGTTGCATTTACATCCATCACCCGATTCAACAGCACCCTGACATCGAAGGAGACCGTTTAGGAGCCTGGACAGACGAGCATCCCGACGACAAGATTCTAAGTTTCGTCAGTGGTGGTCCCAAAAATTACGGCTACGAATACCGTGACAAACAAGGAGAAGTGCACACGACGTGCAAAGTGAAAGGACTGACTCTGAATCATCGTACCAGTCGAGTGGTCAACTTTGGGGTATTGAAAGAAGCCTTGCAATCGGGAGAGGATGGAAACTTTAAAGTGACGACTTATCAACCGAACAAGATTGTACGTTTACCCACTCACCACATCGTCAGTCGGCCCCTGGAAAAAATCTATCAAATCGTGTACCAGAAGCGAGTGAGACTTCCCAATCACTTTACGTTGCCGTACGGTCACATCGATATTGGTCAGAATATAAAAAGGGACAACGTCCAAGACCAATAGTTCATTGTTCATTGAAGTAACTTACCATGTCGTTGACGAGGAAGAAACCAGATTGGTTAGGAGTCAAATGTTGGACATCACCGAGATCAGGGTTTTGAGGCTTGGACACAAGAGGTGGCCTAGTATGCACGAGAGTTATTCAAGGAAAAAAGTTACTTTTCAACCTGTGTTAGTGACGGTGCCAGAAGAACCCGTCACCCAGGACAGGACTGTCGTGGACAGGCCTGAAAGACCCTTTCGGGAGGACACTTGTGTGACCTTACCCCCTACTATAGAACTGTTTAGAACTTTACCCAAAACATGTGGTTGTTGTACAGACACTTGTTTTTTATTCCACGTTCATGTGCCTTTTATTCTTGTACTTAAGCCTTTGGCTTTTATGTATTTTTGTCTTTCGTATTCATGTTTGAAAAAAACATTCAATAAACGTGTTCTGAAAAAGTATATAAACTCTTGTCTTGTTTGTTTTTTCGTGTCACAAGTGACATTCCTCACACCATGGCTACCTCTACTGTCTCTGCTCCCTCTTCCTCTACTGTCAAAGTCATCGACGAACACTTAGATCGTGCCAGTTGGGAGGCTTTGTATCTTCGCCATCCCTTTAACATGTTCATTGCTGGACCTAGCGGTTCTGGCAAAACTGAATTCGTCAAACGTTTGATCGAACATAAACATCATTTGATCGATCGGCCACCTCAACGGATCGTGTGGTGTTACAAAGTGGCAATCGGCGTACAGCCTCTTGCGAGAAAGTCAAGGCGATTCCATCGTGTTTGTGGAAGGCATTCCTAAAGAAGACGACGGCATCGTCTCTGACTCCCGTCAAACCCATTTGGTCATTTTCGACGACATGTTAGGAGAAGACGAAGAAGAAATTAAACTGTGGTTCACGCGCAAAGGGCATCACCGTAATGCCAGTGTCGTTTACATCACCCAAAATTTGTTTCAACAAAGTAAAGCTCATCGCACCATCAGTCTCAATGCGCATTACGTGGTCTTGTTTAAAAGCCCTCGAGATAAATCGCAAGTGCAAGTCTTAGCCAAACAGTTAGGAACGCCTTGGCTGACTCAGGCGTACGACGATGCCACTCAAACGCCACACGCCTATTTACTCGTCGATTTGAAACCTACGACTCCCGAGGATTTGCGATTTCGTACCCACTTGTTTCACCACTGGTGCCAAGACGGAGGGCCTGTCCTGTACACGTCTCCGTCCTCGACTTCATTTCACTCCCCATAAAAAAAATCTATAAAAACCTCAGACCCTTTTTTCGTCTGTCTCACACAGTGCGAACATGACGTCCCTTCAGTCGCATCTTCCCGTCAAATTGATTCGTGCCTTGTATGGCATCAGTCGAGAAAAAAATCCACAAACACGAGCTCGTGTCTTAGAAGCTAGTCTCAATGAAGTCTTACGATGGTTCACGGTGACGGCACGTCAATTACTCCAAGGAATCATTCAGATTCCTCATCAAACCAAACGCTTTTTTGATCGAAACAAAGTCGCTTTGGTCCAACTGGCCGATCCCCGCATCGACACTCAAACCAAAAAACAAATCTTTTTGAAACCTGGAGGGAGCGGTACTCTAGGAGGGGTCATCATTCGCTCACTCTTAAGATGGGATCCTAATGCCCCCAAAGTTATACCCAAGACAAAAGTCCAACGAAGCCCCAAGAAGAAAAAGACCAGGTCCCCAAGGAGAACTTCTCCAGTGGCAGGACCCTCCTCTGACCAGACACCACCACCACCCCGGAAAAAGAAAAGAAGCCCCCAGAAAAAGAAAAGTCCACAGAAAACTAGTCGCAAGAGAGGCACTTCGGCCAGGACGCAACCTTACACTCGCAAACCACGACCTGCCACGGCGGTGACTGCGTCTCCGGCAGCTTCACGTTTGTCCACTTCTCCGTTAATGACACCCAGAACTGAAGAGTACTTGGAGACGTTGATCACACCAAGAACTTCTCCGTTGATGACCCCCAAAAGAACTTCCCCAGTGGCAGGACCTTCCAATTTAGTGGCAGTGGCTCCTGCTCACAAAGTACCTTCTCCCAAAATCAAAGTTCAAGAAAGATCGGGCATGTTACAAAGTTTACTGGATTTGTCCAAGCAAGAACTGGCTCGATTTAGTCCGTTGCGTACCCCTCCACGACGTGTCATGCCTGTCCTCAAACTAATACGACGTCAAGACAATCAGTGGCGACGCGTTCCAGTATAAAAAAGGCCTGTGACCAAGTCAGTGTTTTTTGGTGCTCCTGAAGACTCAAAGATGTCACCCTCCAGAAAACCCCAAGGAAAGAAAAGGAAAGGACTGCCACCACGTTTAGCCAAACATGGGGACATGTTATCTGTCCTGTCCAAAGCTTCTCCACCCCTACGAAAAAAACTCATTCAAACGGCCTCCAAAGAGGTCATCGATACCGTGTGCGAATGTTGTTTGAACGTTTTGAAAGGCACGATCCCTTTGTCCAAACACCAGAAACAATGCTTAGGCAAACATCGTCACGTTCTTCGCCAAATGGTTCAAAAGAAAATTCCCATTCGTCAAAAAAAGAAGATGTTAGTGCAACGTGGAGGTATTTTACCTCTCTTGTTAGGCCCCATACTGAAAGGAGTCTTGGGAACCATGTTGGGAGGACTGGTGGGAGCAAGATAAAAAGGCCTCGGAAGGTCCAAGATTTCAGAATCGACCCCTGACAACCCCATGGAAGGACGAAAACTAGCTTTAGTGCCTTACAAACGATGGATAGAATACCATCGGTGGCAAGAACAACACACCCCGCATTTACCTCCCAATCCCCATTTGAGCGAGATGACACGAATTGCAGTCCTTGATAGATCGCCAAGATTTGTCCGAAACAGAAAAATCGCAAAAGTACGGTCAACTCTTGCAACGACTGCAACTCTTTCACCAGAAAGCTTTAGACGAAACAGCTCTACCCACTCTGAAAGATTTTAAGACCTTGATGAAAAGTCCAGCACCATCACCAGTACCAGTACCAGTACCACCAGTACCCGTGACCAAGACAGAAAAAGGAGAAGAAGAGGAAGGGTTTCAAACTCCACCAGAAAAAGTACGCAAGTTAACAACACCACCTACCTCCAGAACTGGATGGATTAAAAAGACGATGGCCACCCTTTCTTCCTCACAAGAGAAAAAGAAAGTGAAGACAGAAGTGAAGGCAGAAGTGAAACAAGAACCAATATCCCCCGCTCAGACATCCTTCTCCTCTTCGACACCTATTGCTGGCCGCACACGCAAAGCATTGCAATCCAAGAAAATACCCCAAGAGAAAAAGAGTAGCATCCTCCAAGAGTGGGTGTCTTATTAACACACCAACCAACACAAAAAAATGGAAAAAGTCTTACCCAGCATTTACTACGATCCCTCCCATCCTGCAGGTTACACAGGAGTTCAAAAATTGTATCGTGCTGCCAAAACGCGACTGAAAAGTCTCCGTTTACCTCAAGTGCAACGATGGTTACAAGAACAAGCTACCTACACTTTACACAAACCCATTCGACGCAAGTTTGCCAGAAGTCGCACCCGAGTGGAAGGCATCGATCATCAATGGCAAGCCGATTTAGCCGATGTCTCTCATTTGGCCAGCTACAATCGTGGCTACAATTATTTGTTTTGTGTCATCGACGTCTTTTCCAAATTTGCCTGGGTCGTGCCCTTGACTTCCAAATCGAGCAGCGAGTTAGTGCGAGCCCTGCAACGGGTGTTGAAACAAAGCGGTCGTCACCCTCTTCGATGGCAAACGGACAAAGGCACCGAATTTCTGAACCAAGCTTTCCAAAAAGAATTAAAGAAACGTGACATTCATTTTTTTACCACCGAGAATCCCGAAACCAAAGCCAGCATCGTGGAACGTTTTCAACGCACTTTGAAAGAACGCATGTGGAAATATTTTACGCATCACCACACTCTGAAGTACATCGACATCTTACCGCACCTGGTGCAAGCGTACAACCAATCTTACCATCGAAGCATCGGACGTGCCCCGCAAGACGTGACTCCCGACAACGAAGTGTTGGTGTTTGAGCGCCTGTTTGGTACGTCCCCGACGAGGGCTGTCCCCAAGAAAAGTGGAGAGTTGGCCGTAGAAGATTGGGTGCGCATTGGCAAAACCAAACGCACTTTCGACAAAGGTTACTTACCTAACTGGACGACCGAATTGTTTCGCGTCACTGGACGAGTGCATGGCCGTCATCCTGCCGTCTATAAATTGGAAGACATGAACGGAGAAGTGCTCAAAGGAACGTTTTATTTGCCCGAGTTACAACGTGTCACCAAAAAAGAAGACGACGTGTACGACATCGAAAGCATTCTCGAACGCAGAACCCGTAAAGTGGGCAAACGACGTGTCAAAGAAGTCAAAGTACGTTGGAAAGGATATCCACCCAGTTTTGATTCTTGGATCGACGCTTCGCAAGTCATCGACTATAAAAAGAAGTGACCATCATGCCCTTTCACACAGCAGACGCAGCTACGTCGACCACTCCTCCTTCACCTAGTTCTTCTGTGCAAGATTTACAAAAACAAACCTTGTGGATGTGGTGTGGAGAACGTGTGCCTAAAACGCAAATCGTCTTTTTCTGCCAAATCTTCGTGGTGTATTGTGTCATCGGGGCAGCCATCGCCAATTTGAGTTTGCAACAAGGAGACAAACAATTGTGGACCATTTTATTGAGCAGTTGCATCGGTTACCTGCTTCCTAATCCCTCCCTGAAATTCACCTCGAACGGGAACCCCGGAAACTTTGTGTCCAGTGCCAGTGCCAGTCACCACTTCAATCACAACCAAAACCCCATTTTAGACGGAGACACGCCTCTGACGACCAGTAACCCCTCGGACAGCCACAGAACTCTGGAATTATGAGTCACCAAAACCAATTTTACTTAACTTTACCCAGTGACAGTTCCATGGAGGTGTTTCCCAAGAACACGTTGTGCTGTTACACGGCCAAATTACCTTAGGCCATCCAGTTAGATCACGAAGCCCATTGGGAAGTGGCTTTAGTAAAAATGATTCACCCGACCCAAGTCAAGTCCTCAATGTCCTTCCCAATCAAAATTTTTTTGATGTGGAAGTTCATGACGAGCAAATGCAACAGTGGATGGATAGCAATGTCAAATATGACAAGAAAACCCGTACACAAAAGTACACCACCTATCACTTGTTCATTCCCCCAGGCTATTATTTTAGTGGTCAACATTTGGTCAGCACCATAACCTCCAGGTTTAATGTCGTGTTTCTGAAAGCTTTGGAGCATGTCAACAAAAATGTCACCATGGAGTACCACAAAACAGCTCGTCGCTTCTTGATGAAATTTGAACGGAGTAAAATCCTGTCCATTTTATTTTGTCCTGAATTGTATGACATGTTGGGCGGAGACATGGACATGAGAAAGACCATGATGAAGAAAAGCGAATTACCCATCGTTTACGACAACGAGTCTTTTAGCAAGTTATTTCGTGCCCCGGTAGAACTGAACCAAGGACTGAATTTGATGTTCGTGTATTCCGATGTGGTGGAGTACAACGTGGTGGGACACACCTCCGTACCGTTACTGCGTGTCATTCCTTTCAAAGTGGATTCTGCCACGAACACTGACGAGGAAGGTGGAAACACTTACCACGTCCACTGCGAATTTGTCCATCCTCACTATTTGCCTGTCAGTAAGTCGTATTTGGACACGGTCAACATTGCTATAAAAGGAGATCTGGGACAAAATATTCCATTCACCAAAGGAAAAGTCACGGTGAAACTCCATTTTCGAAAACGGTTCTCTCACGACTCTTAAGTCATGTATCTAGTGTACCGAGGGGTTGCTCAACAGCGAGGACACGGCTCAGGAGATATGTTAAAATCGGCCTTTCGTTCGGTGGCCCCGGTGTTGAAACCGATGGTGACACGCAGATTGCACGCCTTGAAAGATGCGGCACTGACGCAAGGCAAAGAATTTCTCCAAAATGTCATCATCGACAAACAAAACCCTAAAGAAGCCTTCATGAGGGCAGGCAAAAATGTCTTGCTGCAAACGGGCAAAGACATTTTAGGCCAACGAGAAACACCTATAAATGCCCTACACGCTACCGAGTAAGGCATTCAGCAAGGGCAAGGCAGAAAGAGACGACGAAGAAAACACCCTTTCACCAGACTTCAAGCGAGAAAGGCCAAGAAAAGAAGAACCGTTCGAGACTTAGACGTTTTCGATTATTGAGAAAAGAGACAAAAAAATGATGCACCGAGAATCTTGCGCTTGTTCCAAGACGGAACATAATCTGTTTGCCATGCCCCCCACGATGATGACGATGCAAGAATCCCAGTGGGTGGAATTTCACCCCGTCTCCTCACTGACCGATTCCGCTCCCATCGAGTTTGAAATCAAAGGACAGCCCGAAGATTACATCGATCTGAACAGTAGTTACTTGTACCTGAAAGTCAAAATTCTAGATAAGACTGGAGGTGCTATAGACGATGAAGCAGTAGCTCCCGTCAACAATTTCATGCATTCCTTGTTCAGTGGAGTGGACTTGTATTTGAATAACAAACTGGTCAGTAGCAGCATGGATACTTACCCTTATCGTGCCTACCTGGAAAATCTCTTGACGTACGGAATAGATGCCAAGAACACTCATCTCAATGCCTGTGTGGTATGGGAAGCTGACGAACCTACCAAGTTTGAAATATTGGAAACTGATGAAAAGAAAGACAACAATGATGGATTTGTAGAACGAAGAAAGAGAATCACGGGAGCCGACACAAGTTTAGAACTGATGGATCGTTTGCATTTGGACATGTGGTTGCAAGAAAAGTATTTGCTGAACGGGGTGGATGTCCGCCTGAGACTGAATCGTAGCAGTGCCGCTTTCCATTTGATGGCTGATAGTGACGGTTACAAAACCAAAATCCTAGAAGCCAGACTCTACGTACGCCGTGTGGAAGTGTTACCTAAAGTGGGAAACGACATCAGTCAGACGTTGAGCAGAACGACCGCCAAGTATCCCATACGACGCGTGGAAGTGAAAACCTTCACCATTCCCAAGGGACAGCGATCCATGATCGAAGATCATCTGTTCCAAGGACAGTTACCCAAACATTTGATCGTTGGTATCGTCGAGAATACAGCCTTCAACGGAGCTGCCGAAAAAAATCCTTTCTACTTTCAACACTTTGGCGTGTCCAAAATCGAAGTCAGTCGCGATGGCAAGACCTTGTGTACCCGACCTTTCGAACCTGACTTTAAAAAGAAGAATTACTTGAGATCGTACTTGTCCTTGTACGAAGCCACCGGACAGTTAGGAACCAATACCAGTCACGGTATTACGTACGAGGATTATGCAGGAGGCTACGCTTTGTGGGCTTTCGATTTCACTCCAGACCATGGCAGCGACGAGGGACATTTCCACCCTATAAAATCCGGCCAGATTCGTGTGGAAATTCAGTTTAAAGACCGAGACCCTGATGAAACGGTGAACGTCATCCTGTATGCAGAATTCGACAATACCATAGAAATCAACAGTTTGAGAGAAGTCATCCTAGATTACTAGAAACCATGGAAGACTGTTATCCCTCTTTACCTAGTGGAGAAACTTTTAGTGTTGCATTGTTGTTAAAAAATGTTAGAGTTGTTGTTGTTTAGTGTTAAGTGATTTTTGAATAAAAAATGTTGTGTTTTGAAAAAATTGTTTGATGTTATATTGTTGGATTATTGTTAAAAATGTTAGAGTTGTTGTTTAGTGTTAAGTGATTTTTGAATAAAAAATGTTGTGTTTTGAAAAAATGCCTTTGTCTTTTGTTTAGCTATAAGAATGTTGGATTGATGCTCTTTCATTTCTTACTATCCCTCTCATGACACTCACTGAACGTTGCGACTCAAAAACCGTGTGGGGGATGTTTTCCTTCACGTCCGCGCTTTGACTTTAAGAACCGGGTTGTTTCCAGTCTAACCATCCATTGTCGACTCATCCTCCTAAGAAGATGTGCTCCAAACTAGCTAAACTCAACGAAGTCTACGTGAATTTGCATAGGGTCAGACACAGTCTGATACCGAAGCCAGAAGAAATAGAGAATGTGAGAATGTTAAAAGTCACTGAAGACCTGATAGAAGAGCTCTTCAGAGAAGAAATGAACAGGGAAAAAGAAGAATGGACAGAGAAGTACAGACTTCAGAAACAGCAGCAACAGCAACAACAACAACAGCAGCAGCAACCTGAAGCTGACAGAGGCTTTGTCGATTGTCGTATCGACACCAAAGAGTTCTTCTTCTCTTTCCGAAGAAGCAGACCTATCGCCAGAAAGTCTATCCTCAGAGGACATCGCATTCTTAGAAACTAAAAAGAATGCCATAGCAAATAAAAAAAAAACAGCCCTTTTCAGGGCTACCCAATACTCTAGAAAAGAAATAACAATCGATTTGCCAATGTGTGTAGGTAGAGTAGTGTGAAAATAAACACTAACTCTTTTTTAAAAAAAATGTGAGGGTATGTGTTTGTGTGTTTGTGTTTGTAAGTGGTTAAGTAAGTTGGTATGGATAGTAGATTAAAATGATGTCTTTTTTTTTTTTTTGGTGTTTGAGGTGTAAATTTGGGGTTAGATTGGATTGCTTTGCGTATGTGGATAGTCTATTGAAGTGATTTATAAAAAATTTTAAAATAGTGATGGGTAGCATAAAAAGTGAGTGAGTGTTTCTTTTAGGTCCGCGCGTTGTTGTTTTTTGGTCATGATGTAAGTAAGATCAATTTTATGTTTTTAGGGGATGTTTTCCTTCACGTCCGCGCTTTCACTATAAATTGAAACTCGTTCGGCAGTCCAGCTACCCTTGTTGATTGATCAACACCAAAAATGAACACGAGACTGGAGAAACTGTTGGAACTTCATGTGCATCTGGAATATGCCAGGCGCATATTAAATGAACTGGCCGCGGAAGCCATTGTGGAGGAGGGAAGGATAAGAGAGGAGGAGGAAAGAAGAAACAAAGAAGAGGAGGAGAGAAGATATAAAGAAGAAGAGGAAAGAAGATACAAAGAGGAGGAGAGAAGATACAAAGAAGAGGAGGAGGAGGAAAAGGAGAGAAGAAGAAGAAATTTCAGAATCCCAGAGAGCGAAAATTGGGATTCTGAAGCGACATATCCTGCCTCTGCTCTCTCCCCCAAAAAGGTAAAAAGTAACTGGGGGACAAGATGTGTATGTGGCGCTAGGCCTGGAAGGTGCCACCATTAACCAGGTATCCATGAAGTTCAAAAAAAAAAAAAACAGCCCTTTTCAGGGCTACCCAATACTCTAGAAAAGAAATAACGATCGATTTGCCAATGTGTGTAGGTAGAGAAGTGTGATTATAAACACTAACTCTTTTTTAAGATAGTGTGAGGGTATGTGTTTGTGTGTTGGTGCTTGTAAGAGCTCAGGTATGTTTGTGGGAATAGTAGATTATGGGTTTCTTTATTGTTTCTTAGCGTAGGTGAAGAGTATAGTTAGGGTTCTGTAAGCGCTCACGTACGATTGTGTGGATAGTAGATTATGGATTAGTTTATTGTTCTTAGCGTATGTGTTTGTGTGTTTGTGTTTGTGTGTTTGTGTGTTTGTGTTTGTGTTTGTACCCGCTCACGTACGATTGTGTGAATAGTAGATTATGGATTTGTTTATTGTTCTTAGCGTATGTGAAGAGTATAGTTTGGGTTTTGTAAGCGCTCACGTAAGATTGTGTGGATAGTAGATTATGGATCTTGTTTATTGTTCTTAGCGTATGTGTTTGTGTGTTTGTGTTTGTGTGTTTGTGTTTGTGTGTTTGTGCTTGTGTTTGTACCCGCTCACGTACGATTGTGTGAATAGTAGATTATGGATTTGTTTATTGTTCTTAGCGTATGTGAAGAGTATAGTTTGGGTTTTGTAAGCGCTCACGTAAGATTGTGTGGATAGTAGATTATGGATCTTGTTTATTGTTTCTTAGCGTATGTGGAGAGTATAGTTTGGGTTTTTATTATATGAAATGAGAAAGTATAGTTTGGGTTTTATTATATGAAATGAAATAGTAGGGGGATGTTTTCCTTCACGTTCGCGCGTTGTTTGGTCATGATCTAGGTAAGATCAATTTTACGTTTTAGGGGGATGTTTTCCTTCACGTACGCGCTTTAAGTATAAGAACCCATAGTATTCGTCGTTCAAACCATTCTGCAAAGAATAAAAAAAGAAGATGGCTTCTAACCAAATGGACAAAATACAAACATTACAAGACGTTTTAGACAACTTAGGAATGATGGAGCAGATGTTAATAAGACTGGTTGAAGACCATTATTCCTATAGTCCCCATCGTGTAAAGATGGAAATTAATAACTTAAAAAAGGTAAAGGACAAGATTAGTGGCGTCATGAAAGAGATAAAGGAGGAGAAGGAGGATGAAGAGGAAAGAATAAGAATAAGCAAATGGAACGAAAAGATTGAAAAAGAAGAAGAAAATGAGAAGAGGAAGAAAGAAGAGGAGGAAGAGAAGAAGAAGAAAGAAGAGCAGGAGAAAAAGAAAGAGAAGAAGAGAAAGAGTGTTGGAGATAAAATAAGAACTTGGTGGAGAAAAAGAAGAAATTAGAAGCCGAAGAAGAAGAAAACCCAAAGGCCCTTTTCAGGGCCAGCCATATTTCTCGAAAAGAGATAGCCTTTCCATTGCCTACCCCCTTTTTTAAATTTAAATTTAAATTTAAATTTAAAAAAAAAATCCCATATTCAATTCCCCTTGTCCCTAGACAAACCCAAACTCTATTCCCATGTTAATTTCCCCTTGTCGCTAGATAGACCCACACTATAGTTCCATGTTAAATTCTCCTTGTCGCTAGAGTGACCCACGATTTTTCTCCATGTTAATTTCCCTTGTCGCCAGATTGTCCCACGATTTTTCTCCATGTTAATTTTCCATTGTCGCTAGAGTTGCCCAAGGGGTCTTGTAATGCTAATTCCCATTGTCGCTAGGGTGCCCCCATTTACTACTGGTGTCGCTCTCGTATTTTTCAATTAAGACAACTGTGCTCGAGGTGGGTTCAGTATTTTATTTATTTATTGTACTTCTCCCCTCTTGAGCAGGTTGTCTTCTAGTTATTTATTTCCAAAATTTCTAAAGTTTATTTTTGTTCTAAATTTTTTATAGAATCAGAAAAGTGAGAATATAGTAGGCAAGGAAAAAGAAGTAAGACTAAATGTTAAGAGTCAGCTTTTGTGTTATGTTGTATTATTGTAATTCCCTTTATGGGCTTTTTCCATTCTCTTCCACAGACCTGCTCACTTCGCGTGGCGCCTTGTGATATAGCCCTGTGGTTCATTGATAGTACTTGCTCCATAAAGGGCCCTGTCCCTCCCCCTACTTCCCCTAAATGGGAGGTTTGCGATTTGCAGAGGGTTGTCCGTCAGTCTCTTCCAATTTTTATAATTTGTCCACATTTCATCATGGTGTCTACTATGTAATTTGTCACTGTGTACAAGGTTTTCTTGTCAAAATTACCGTCGAGATATAGTAGATTCTGCGTCTTGTATGTAGTCTTCTCTTTAATTTCATCAATTATCTTCTGTCTTAGAGTCTGTCTTGTTTCACATTGTATTATAGTATGTGTTTTAGTAAAATTATATTTTTTGCACAGTGGGCATTTCGGCGATACTCTGATCATGTGCCGCCTCACTGCGACTTCTCCGGTCAACCATGCATTATGCGTGTATTTGAAACAGAGGCTTTGCATTTTTAAGGACCCTAATTTCACCCAGTTTCCCCATGCTTTATCCCAGTTTACATATATATTTTCTAGCTCTACTTTACTCTTAGTTTTCCCGGTTATATCTTCCCTAATCCAATTGTATGTCTTGTCTTTTTCTAATTCCCACTGTTCTGTTCTGTCTCTATATTTCATAAGTATTTCTCTAATTTCCCTGAACTTTTTGGGTGTTTCCAGTAGTCTGCTTAGTTTATTATTATTGTATATGTCTTTTCTATGCCGCATTAAAAAACCAAACCAATATATGTAAAGTCCTTCCCATGCCATATCTGGTATGGGTTTTAAATCTTTAAACCTATTTATTATATTTGACTGTTTTAGTATAGTTGGACTAGTAAGTGCTAAACCCCCCTTTTCCCTTGCTTTGTAAAGTATTTCTTTTTTAATATAGTGAGTTTTAAAATCCCAGGTATAGTCAATAATTTGGTTATCTATTATTTTTAGCCTATCATTTTTAAAGTCAATTGATTTAGTTATATAGTTGTGAGGGCGGTGTGGGCGTCCTTGCCTTCCTTTTGTGAATTCTTTTGTGTGTCAGTGGTGTCGAGCAATCCAAGGTGGTCATTCCAGAGATATTTGTATCTTCTTCCTCCCCACTTGTTATTTCTTCTTCTCCCTCTTCTATTCCTTGTAGAGCACCACATTTATTGCTGAGAGTTACCCCCTCCTTAGTTGGTATTATGGCTGGTCCAGTTTTATAGGGGCTTAAAAATTTGTCCCACTGGCGGTTTGTCACTTCTATTTGCGCTGTTTCCGGTTTATGGACATTTTCTTTTTCTGTTTGTAGTCCCTCCGTATTCTCTCTTGCCTTTTCTATCATTTGTACTATTTCTGTCGGTAATGGTGTTATTATTTTATTTGTGGCCACTTTGCTTGCATATGTGCCAGTGTTGTCCGGTCTTATGTTTCCATTTATGCAGTTTTTGGGTGCATGTCCCACTTGCTTGCACATGGGGCATACCCTGTCCATCTCACTCCCTCTATACCACGTTTTTATCTTGAAACCCATGACGTAGAAAAATGGTGGTATCTTCTTTGCCTCTTCTCTTTCCATCACTAGGATTCTAGTGCCCGATTTTATGGGTCCAAATCCCCAGATAGTAGCCATCTTGTGTGCTTTAACATTTGCCTTGAATTTTCTGGCGATTTTGTTAGTTATCTCCGTGGTTTCTATTTCCATGGCGAGTCCCATTGCGTGTACTTCTACTGCACGTTGTTCTATTTGTCTTGTGAAAGGGGGGGGGGGCATCTTCTATCGTTGCCACTATCCCCTTTACTTCTAGGGTGCCAGCTTCTATTAATTTCTTTCCACTTTCTTTCGGATATACGCAAAATCTATTGAAGCCCGCATTCTGCAGCGCATCTACTTTCCCAATATCAATTATGTTGTTTAGAGCTGCAAGTATCTCCCCTTGTCTTGGGATTTCCTTTGCCATTCCAAAGTCAATTATTTGACATCCTTCTGCATGTCGAGCGTATAATTGTCCTTCTTCTATATATGTGTTGAAATATACACTCAGTTTGGTGCCTTGGGGCTCACCAACAATTTTTTCACCGATTCTGGCCATTCTAATTCTAATCCTATGTTTTGAATTGTGTTCACTTTGCAGGTCTCACACCACTAATTATCCAGTGCACATGAAGTGTGTCACTGTATAGTCTAACCATATCGGTCAAGATATTGTATATGCAGTTACAAACAATAACAGCAGTTATTAACCTCACACATTTAGGTATTCACAGTATATATGTATTGCGTCACAATAGAAAATCAAATGTTAATGTATCAAGCTAATTGTTATGTAGTGTTGCTACTAATTGTTCTCCCCTATGAAACGAGGAAAATACAAAAAGATACAAGGAAAAAAATTGATAGAAACGTAGATAGAAGAGAGAAAAAAAACAAAAAATAAAGAGATAGAAAATGTGAAATAGAATAAAGGTGAGTAAAAAGATATGGAGAATAAATGAAATATGAAAAATGTAGCTTACGATACAATGACCTATGAAATTTCCAAGCAGTCGACTCAGTAACGATCCAACGGCATTAATATCAGGCTAGTTTAGTGGATAAAGTGCCAAAACTATATCCAAGTTTGCTTTAGAGCGCACAAAAAGTACGTCTGCTCTCCACGACGACCTCTAGATATATGGAATGTCGAGGTACCAGTCCGGGCATCTTGGCAAGCACTAGTCTGGTTCCCTCAGGTAATGGGCTATTTCACTGAGGCACGACAAGCATTTGTCAGAAAGTCACGAGTATGGGTTGAGCATAGACGAGTTTGGGCTGGGCGATCTTGACTGCAACACTAACATTTTACTGGCCGCTTGTCGGAACCTAAACTTCATCCCGCAAACCGCATTCAATGTCTGGTTCAAATATAGTGTTAATGTGGTTACGGGTCAAAAAGGACCGGTACCAAAAAGGCCCACGACCAAAACGGACCAGTGCTTAAAAGGGCCGGTCCGAAAAGGCCCGACCAAAAAAAGGTCCATTTATATATTAATTACCAACTACTAGTATCGTGTCTAATAAAAGTAACTAAAAGATAAAATATCAAATTCTTGTTTTACTGGTAAATGTCTATAAATATGTGCAGTAGAGAATCATTGTGCCGTATGTCACAATCGTACGTCAAATGATCATGAAATAATTGCGACACGCTACTACATGTGCTATGTAAAATGAACAAATAAGGCAAATAATAATTGTGTTAGAAAACATTGTATGTAAAGCGAATCAGTAATATCTTTGTTATAACATATCAAGACTGAATACAACTTAATGTTACCCACGTGGGGTTTGTGCATGCCAACTTTGTCATGGTAATGCCGTAACTAAGTAATGGCGATTTTGTTTATGATGGATGGATGAATATTTTAATTTGCGAAGACTATTGACTCTTCCTGTTTCATATACATTCAATATCGTTAATACGTGTATCGTATTTTATCTGCGTTGATTATAATTTATACTTTCAATAGACATTTATTATATTCTGTGCCTAGTAGGCACCGTTGTTGCGTTGTGGTTGCAATCAAAGTCAAGTCACAATTGGAAAAGATTTAAGAGGTTATTTATATATAAAAAATTAACAACATCAATTTGTATGATAGGTTAGAAAGAGACAAAGAAGAAAAGATATCATATCTAACTAGTACAAGTACAAAAAAGACAAACGCTATGCCATTTCAGATTTATTAATATGTCAATAATGTCAATCATTATCGATAATACATGAATATTAATATCTAATATCAAATACTACAACAATATTGCTCATAATGGCTGTCAAATAAATTTAACAGCAACATATTTTAAATAATTCTACAATAACAGCAACAAAAAAATCATCGAGCTATAAAAGCATGCATGCGTAGATAATCACTTAAAAACTTAACAAATTTGCACTACAGTGGCTGCCGACGTTAATATGACAATATAGGATTCAATTCTAGAATAACAGAGGGATATAGTAACGTTGTTCACGGTTATTCAGCTTTTCTAAAGATAAATTTCCATGTCATTTCCCGGGTTTTTCCAAGATGAAAGTACTTTTTCAACGTTCACATATGACCATTACTGAAAAAAATTATAGAACATTTTAGATTATAAAACATGCATTTTCTAAATCTAAAAATGTTCTCTTGCTAGTCTCTCCAAAAACATCAAAGTCAGAAACGATGATCATGCACAAAACCACAAAATGTATCACACGAAGCAAGTTTGATTGTATTCCTAAATGGCATATAAAGTCAATTCAATGTACAAAATAAAAATTCTAACTTCCTATTACATTATAAAAGAAATAAATGCAAATAGTATGAATCTTGTCTTGTAAGAAAAAGAGTTTAACCATGAACATATGTGGTATGGTAGTCGCTTACCAGCGGGCCTATAAATTTAAACTTTGTTATATCGATTCATATCGGCATGAAATCGATAGGAAAATTATTTATTTCCTCAGAAATGGCAAGTATTATAATCATTATGTCGTTAATCGGGTGACAGACAAGACGAAACTATGGCGTACATGAAACATTAAACAGTACTCGCCATTTGTATTAATAGTCACATGACTTCACAAATCTCAAATGACGACATTTGCATTTATTATTTTAAATTTTTTCTCAATAACATTTGAAAGTGTGGGTTGTTAGCTTTTTGTACTTATGCGACTAGCATTGCAAATCGCAATTAAAAGGTCACGACGTAGTTTAATCATGTCTTTCGGCAGCATAAAGACATAACGATTTGAATACTCACAACTCGATAAATTTAACTCGAGGTCAGTAGTGAAGGGGGCCACCCTAGGGACAATAGGAATTAGCATTACAGACACACACCCCCCGGGCCACTCTAGGGACAATGGAAATTTAACATGGGGAAAATTGCTGGGCCACTCTAGGGACAATGGGAATTTAACATAGGGAATAGAGTTTGGGCTTGTCTAGGGACAAGGGGAATTGAACATGGGGAATAGAGTTTGGGCTTCTCTAGGGACAAGGGGAATTATGAGTCACCAAAACCAATTTTACTTAACCTTACCCAGTGACAGTTCCATGGAGGTGTTTCCCCACAACACGTTGTGCTGTTACACGGCCAAATTACCTCAGGCCATCCCATTAGATCACGAAGCCCATTGGGAAGTGGCTTAGTAGAAATCATTCACCCGACCCAAGTCCTCAATGTCCTTCCCAATCAAAATTTTTTTGATGTGGAAGTTCATGACGAACCATTGCAACAGTACTTGGATACCTATGGCAAATATGACAAGAAAACCCCTGGCACAAAAAATCAAAAGTACACCACCTATCACTTGTTCATTCCCGCAGGCTATTATTTTAGTGGTCAACATTTGGTCAGCACCAGAGCCTCCAGGTTTAATGTCGTGTTTCTTAAAGCTTTGGAAAGTGTCAAAAAAAGTGTCACCATGGAATACCACAAAGCAGCTCGTCGCTTCTTGGTGAAATTTGACGGGAGTAAAATCCTGTCCATTTTATTTTGTCCTGAATTGTTTGACATGTTGGGCGGAGACATGGACATGAGAATGGCCATGATCAAGAAAAAGGAATTACCAATCATTTACGACAATGAGTCTTTTAGCAAGTTATTTCGTGCCCCGGTAGAACTGAACCAAGGACTGAATTTGATGTTCGTGTATTCCGATGTGGTGGAGTACAGCGTGGTGGGACACACCTCTGTGCCGTTACTGCGTGTCATTCCTTTCAAAGTGGATTCTGCCACGAACGCTGACGAGGAAGGTGGAAACACTTATCACGTCCACCGCGAATTTGTATATCCTCACTATTTGCCTGTCAGTAAGTCGTATTTGGACACGGTCAACAATGCTATAAAAGGAGATCTGGGACAAAATATTTCATTCACCAAAGGAAAAGTCACGGTGAAACTCCATTTTCGAAAACGGTTCTCTCACGAATCGTAAGTCATGTATCCAGTGTACCGAGGGGTTGCTCGACAGCGAGGACACGGTTTAGGAGATATGTTAAAATCGGCCTTTCGTTCGGTGGCCCCGGTGTTGAAACCGATGGTGACACGCGGATTGCACGCCTTGAAAGATGCGGCACTGACGCAAGGCAAAGAATTTCTCCAAAATGTCATCATCGATAAACAAAACCCTAAAGAAGCCTTCATGAGGGCTGGCAAAAATGTCTTGCTGAAAACGGGCAAAGACCTTTTGAGCCGCCAGGAAACACCTATAAATGCCCTGCACGCTACCGAGTCAGGCATTCAGCAAGGACAAGGCAGAAAGAGACGACGAAGAAAACACCCTTTCACCAGACTTCACACGTCTAAAGCTACAAAGGCAAAGACAAGAAGAACCGTTCGAGACTTAGACGTTTTCGATTATTGAGAAAGAGAAAAAATGATGCACCGAGAATCTTGCGCTTGTTCCAAGACGGAACTGGATCTGTTTGCCATGCCACCCACCATGATGACGATGCAAGAATCACAGTGGGTGAAATTTCATCCCGCCTCCTCATTGACCGATTCCGCTCCCATCGAGTTTGAAAGCAAAGGACAGCCCGAAGATTACATCGATCTGAATAGCAGTTACCTGTACTTGAAAGTGAAAGTGATCGAACCACCCAAAGCTAACCTAGACAATGATGATGCAGTAGCTCCCGTCAACAATTTCATGCATTCCTTGTTTAGCGAAGTGGACTTGTACTTGAATAACAAACTGGTCAGCAGCAGCATGGATACTTACCCTTATCGAGCGTACGTGGAAACCTGACAAAGCGACTAAGTTCAACAGCCTTACACTTGCTGGGGATGCTCAAAATACAACGGGATTTGTAGAACGACGAACGAAAATTCATCTAAGTCGTAGTTTAGAACTGATGGATCGCTTGCATCTAGACATGTGGTTACAAGAAAAGAATTTGCTAAACGGGGTGGATGTCCTCTTGAGACTGAACCGCAGCAGTGCCGCTTTCCATTTGATGGCTGCTGATGGTTCCACTTACAAAACCATCATTCAAGAAGCCAGACTCTACGTGCCTCATGTGGAAGTGTTACCTAAAGTGGGAAACGACGTCAGTCAGACGTTGAGCAGAACGACCGCCAAGTATCCGATCCGACGCGTGGAAGTGAAAACCTTCACCATTCCTGCTGGACAGCGATCCATGATCGAAGATCATCTGTTCCAAGGACAGTTACCCAAGCGTTTGATTGTTGGTATCGTCAAGAATTCAGCCTTCAACGGAGCCTACCATGAAAATCCTTTCAACTTTCATCATTACAATGTGTTAAAGATTGAAGTCAGTCGCGATGGAAAGACCTTGTGTACCCGACCCTTTGAGCCTAACTTTGGTGACAGAAATTATCTGAGATCGTACTTGTCGCTGTACGAAGCCACCGGACAGTTAGGGACCAACACCAGTCACGGTATTACGTACGAGGATTATGCAGGAGGCTATGCTTTGTGGGCTTTTGATTTCACTCCAGACCAAGGCAGAGACGAGGGACATTTCCACCCTATAAAATCCGGTCAAATTCATGTGGAAATTCAGTTTGCGAGTCCAGTGGATGCAGGGAACACAGTGAACGTCATCCTGTATGCAGAATTCGATAATACGATAGAAATCAACAGTTTGAGAGAAGTCATTCTAGATTATTAGAAGCTATGGAAGACTGTTATCCCTCTTTACCTAATGGAGAAACTTTAGACATGGAATGTGAGGAGACTGTGAAAGAAGAAGAATCCCAAGACGAAGAAGTGATCATGATGAAGTCAAGATGGCCAGAACAAGAAGCCCATTTAGTCTCCTGTTTTGCTACATTCCTGACAGACGTAATGAAAGAATTGATCAAGGAAGAGTGCTATGGATGTCACAACGATCATCCCAGTCAAATTCAACACGACAAATGTCTGATGTTGAGCCAAGAAGAAAAATTGGACGAATATCTGGACAAAGCTTGGGGTGTCATCGAGATAGAATTCGTGTTGAACGAGTGGTATAAAGGCTTGGATAAACATTCGTCTCCTCCATTAACGTCTCTGGAGCGCCGTCGCATCGAATCTCTCTTTGACCAGAATAAGAAGTCGGAGCCAAACGCCTTTTACTTGTCAGACATCTTCAAGCAAAAGGTCAGGATCAAATTGATGACTTATCATTACCTGTGGAGAAGAAAAAACACACAAGTCAATGGATATTTGGGAACTTTATTACCTTTTGAACCACAGTTCGTATACGGCTTCTTGGAATCCTGTCGTCTGTGCTAAAGATGAACTGCCTCATCGCAAACCTCAAGACCATCTAGCTTACGTGATCAACACGGATGACAGTCATCTCCCAGGAACCCACTGGGTAGCCGTCTACTTTCCTCAAGAAGGATGTGTGGAATATTTCGATTCTTACGGATTGCCCCCTTTGGAAGACGATATCATTGACTTTATGAGAAGAAATGCTCAGACCACCCGATTCAATAATGTGAAATTACAAGGCACAGATTCCTTGGTGTGTGGACAGTACTGTGTGTATTTTCTGCATCATCGCAGCCTGGGCTATTCCATAGAACATTTAGTGACTCATTTTGATCCTCGTTCTTCTTCAAGAAACGATGTGAAAGTAGATCGATGGTTTTGTGACCATTATGCTTATCTTTTGTCTCAAGCTAGGAAACGTAGTGTCCATCAATGGCCTAATGACTTCCAACAGTGGAAATCACAATTTCATTCACAACGTTGTCAGCCCTGTTTAAAGTAGAGTGTAAATTGAAAAAAAATGTTTGATGTTATATTGTTGGATTATTGTTAAAAATGTTAGAGTTGTTTGTTAGTTTTAAGTGATGTTTGAATAAAAAATGTTGTGTTTTGAAAAAAATGCCTTTGTCTTTTGTTTGGCTATAAAAATCTTGATTCATGCTCTTTGACTTCTCTCTATCCCTTTCATGACACTCATTGAACGTTGCGGCTCGAAAACCGTAGAGGGATGTTTTCCTTCACGTCCGCGCTTTGACTTTAAGAACCGGGGAAGTTTCAAGTCTAACCATCCATTGTCGACTCATCCTCCTACGAAGATGTGCTCCAAACTAGCTAAGCTAAACGAAGCCTACGTGAATTTGCATAGGGTCAGACACAGTCTGATACCGAAGCCAGAAGAGATAGAGAATGTGAGAATGTTAAAAGTCACTGAAGACCTGATAGAAGAGCTCTTCAGAGAAGAAGTGAACAGGGAGAAAGAAGAATGGACAGAGAAGTACAGACTTCAGAGACAGCAGCAACAGCAACAACAGCAGCAGCAGCAACAGCAGCAGGAACCTGAACCTGACAGAGGCTTTGTCGATTGTCGTATCGACACCAAAGAGTTCTTCTTCTCTTTCCGAAGAAGCAGACCTATCGTCAGAAAGTCTATCCTCAGACGACGTCGCATTCTTAGAAACTAAAAAGATTGCCATAGCAAACAAAAAACAGCCCTTTTCAGGGCTACCCAATACTCTACAAAAGAAATAACAATCGATTTGCCAATGTGTGTAGGTAGAGTAGTGTGAATATAAACACTGACTCTTTTTTATAGTGTGAAGGTATGTGTTTGTGTATAGGATTGTGTGTTTGTAAGTGTTCACGTACGTTGGTGAGGATAGTAGATTAAGATCATGTTTTTTTTTGGTGTTAGAGGTGTGGGGAGAGTAGATTTGGAGTTTGATTGGATTGCTTTGCTTATGTGGATAGTATATTGAAGTGATTAATGAAAATTTTTAGAATAGTGATGGGTAGTATAAAAAAGTGAGTGAGTGCTTCTTTTAGGTCCGCTCGTTGTTTGGTCATGATCTAGGTAAAATCAATTTTGTTTTAGGGGGATGTTTTCCATCACGTCCGCGCTTTCAGTATAAATTGAAACTCGTTCGGCAGTCTAGCTACCCTTGTTGATTGATGAAGAGAATGAATACCAGAATTGTAAAGCTTCTAGAACTCCAGATGCACCTGGAATATGCCAGGCGCATACTAAATGAACTGGCCGCGGAGGCCATTCTCGAAGAGGGAAGGATGAGAGAGGAGGAGGAGGAAAGAAGAAAAAAGAAGAGGAGGAAAAGGAGAGAAGAAATTTCAGAATCCCAGAGACAGAAAATTGGGATTCTGAAGCCACTTATCCCGCCTCTGCTCTTCCCCCAAAACGAGTGAAAAGAGACTGGGGAAGAAGATGTGTGTGTGGCGCCAGGCTAGCAAGGTGCCAGCATTAGATAGGTGCATCTGGAGTTAAAAACAAACAGCCCTTTCAGGGCTACCCAATACTCTAGAAAAGAAATAACAATCGATTTGCCAATGTGTGTAGGTAGAGTAGTGTGAATATAAACACTGACTCTTTTTTCTATAGTGTGAGTGTATGTGTTTGTGTTTGTGTGTTTGTGTTTGTAAGCGCTCACGTACGTTTGTGTGAATAGTAGATTATGGGTTTTTTTATTGTTTCTTAGCGTATGTGGAGAGTATAGTTTGGGTTTTGTAACCTTTCACGTACGATTGTGTGGATAGTAGATTATGGATTTTGTTTTAATGATTTGCGTGTGTAAATAGTAGATTTGGGGTTTGTTAATTGTTGCTTCACTTATGTGGATAGTATATTATATGAAATGAGAAAGTAGGGGATGTTTTCCTTCACGTCCGCGCGTTCTAAGTGATAATCGAGGTAATATCAATTTTGTTTTAGGGGGATGTTTTCCTTCACGTACGCGCTTTAACTATGAGAACCCACAAGGTTTGATGTTCGAACCATTCTACGGAATAATAAAAACGAAGATGGTGGTTGCAAGTGAGTTGTTCAACAACTTGGTACATATATACAATTGGATAATGGATGGTATCTATGTAGTGGAGAGACTAGAAAAAGAATGGAAGATAACAGAGTATCTGGACTACGCTAAATGCCTAAACGTAGCAAACGAAGTGATAGCAGAAATGATAGAAGAGGAGGAAAAGAGATTGAGAGGTATGATAAATCCCACCTATGTCAGAGTGGGAAGCCTAAAGGAAGCACTTGACAATGCAAGCAAAGTCAGGTGCTTTCTTGAAAATATGTCACATGGGACAGAGTGCTCTTTTGTGGAGAGAGGTCAGGAGAGACTGAGGAAAGGAGAGGAGTTGATGAGAAAAGTGATGGAGGTAGAGGTAAAGAAGATTAAAGAGAGATGGAATAAAGAAAGAAAAGATCAGGAAAACAAAAAGAAACAGGATGATTTTGAAAGGCTCAATCAGAATTGGATCAAAGTCCATGAAAAGTTTAGAGCCTTGGGCCATCCAGACTGGATGCCAGAGGAGAAAAAGAAGAAGAAAGGAATAATGGAAAAAGTGAGGACTTGGTGGAAGAAGTGGAGGAGTTAGAAGAAGAAGAAACCGAAAGGCCCTTTTCAGGGCCACTCATAGGTCTCGAAAAGAGATTGACTTTCGATTGCCTATCCTTTTTTTTAAATTTAAAAAAAAAAAATCCCATGTTAAATTCCCCTTGTTTCTAAAGTAGTAGTTTTTTTCTCCCATGTTCAATTCCCTTGTCCCTAGACAAGCCCAAACTCTATTCCCCATGTTAAATTCCCCTTGTCCCTAGACAAGCCCAAACTCTATTCCCCATGTTCAATACCCCTTGTCCCTAGACAAGCCCAAACTCTATTCCCCATGTTAAATTCCCATTGTCCCTAGAGTGGCCCAGCAATTTTCCCCATGTTAAATTTCCATTGTCGCTAGAGTGGCCCGGGGGGGGGGGGTCTGTAATGCTAATTCCCATTGTCCCTAGGGTGGCCCCCATCACTACTGACGTCAGTTTAATTACGACTCAATTACGTGATTATTTATACTTACACTCTGAGACCATACCTCTCACCGACGGAGCTCAAAAACTTAGAGGTTTTGATCTCGTGATGCACGTACTGGTTCCAAAGTGTATTTAATGATTTTTCAAATCTGTAGCTTCGTCTCTCACGTCCTAGGTCGTTACACTGGACGGCTAAGCGCACGAGATCGGCCTCCCTCAGCAGGGGTGGCAATAACTGGTAGAAGCCTAGTCCCATGTGTACTGCCCTTGAATTTATACGATGGTGCCAGCCTGAAAATGTAAAACAGATAACGAACAATTGAATTGTATACGTAATACATTTTTATTAATATATCAACATGTATACATATTAATATGATACGGATAATTATGTCATGCATATTAACACACTAATGTCTTTATACTGATATGCTTTATTTTTGCTGTGCTTACCTTCAACGTCGTTGTTTTTTCGTACTTTCTGGCGGTATACATACCAGGCCTCAACTGAAAATACTGGATTATCCATCCACTGCCTGCGAAGGTACCCGATAAGGGTCCGTGTAGCATTTGTTGCAGCCTTCATTTGCAGCATCGGCGCTGCTTGATGTATGTGCGCACTGGGCAGGTACTGAAGGGCCAGCACTTGACGAACGAAGGAGTGAAGGCCTTCTCGTCGCATGTACGTTTCAGCCAATCTAACAGACCGCACGTGTCACCACAAGGCCTGGGACCAGTGGAAGGCACAGCCCTTAAGTTCGACGCTGGGAAAGGCCTCTCTGATGGCGAGCCATGCAGCTGAAAATATGCATATGCAAATAAAATTCCTGATATGATATTGTTTGTATATGAAGCAATTCTATGTGAAAGGTAATACGGTGTCCTCATGATACTGAGCGATGTCATTAATTTTTGCAGACATGCACTGTTAGCGTTGTTGAGTAATGTTCAATTTCAAATTTACATTAATGTTATTAGTAAACAGCTTACCTTTTTCGAAGTCCAGTACGAATCCTTCTAATGATACATGTCCCAACCTTGACTGCAGAGAACGAAACACCTGTAATCCAAAGAATCGAAATGAGGTCAGTGTTCGTAGTGCTGTGACCATAATCAATTCTACAGCGATTACATAACGTCATTTACCTAACATTCAAAAATGACTCATCATTTAATTCTTGGAAAGAAATACAAATGCTGGAAACACTGTAGAACATTCAAGAGACATATGTTTCATTTTTGAGATATCACGACATAGTCTCATCACAGGGTGTATTCATTTTGTTACTGTTTCTTCTATCTATCCTATATCTATCCAATAAACATGCTGGAAATGTCAGTGATTTTTGTAACAGGTAGAGAGAAAGAAACCCTTAACATAATGGCTTACAGCCAGATAGTCTGACTTCGTCGTCCGGCTCATTAGACAGAACACAAGCGACAACTGCTTCTGTGCGCCATTTCTTTCGATGAAAGCATGGATGGACTTGAGTTGACCCTGTTGTCGGAAAGGCTCACCAACGACCTGGAATTTATAATCACATTTATTAAACAATTGGACATGAAGGCTATTATTGCGTGCTATTATAAATTTAAAACAGACGATATCTGCCGCTCAGCAATAACTGGTAGTCGTACAGCATAAAATAATGAATACAACATAATGATTTACCTTAAATGTTCCATCCATATACCACCGTTTCGCTTCTTGCAAAAGTCCCAACTGATATTCATTTGCCAGCAGGAAGTGTCGCTCCCCATCCATTCTGATGTCTGCCACCAAGAAGTTAGGAGCGTTGATGAAGTCCTCATTCAACTGTAAAAATCAGAACAAATAGATAATTGTTGTCAATATCATTCATGTCTTAAAATATTCACACTTTAAACTATCAAAATTTAATTACAAACTATATATAATACATTTTATCTTCAAAATATAATTGACAGCAGATATTAAGAATAATGAGCAAACATTATAAAAAAGAAAAAATAAATTAGTTTAAATTTTATAGTCAATTAATATCGAACTGTAGATTTGTCTGATTTCTATATAAACCACAAACTTCAAAGTCCAACATTCTTGGTTCTTCTGGACGTAGTTTCGCTCTAGTTCTTTTGGCAACTCTTTTCAAAAGCGTCTTCTTTGGGAGAGAGACTGTATCTGGTCCATAACTCTCCAAAATAGCGTCTTCTGCAATTTTCAACGTCTGTTGTGAATATCTGCTCTCTAGCAGCACGTCTCACCTTTGATAAGGAGGAAATCTTGTTATGCTAATCACAAGCGTATAATAAAACACTAAACATGTATGAAAATATCTTGTCTTTACCACGAAATCCACTAAAATTATGAAAAGCATATTAAAAAAACATTTAACGACTATTGCTTTTAGTATCAACACTGTTAGGATTGAATATTTAAAAAATTATAGTTACATGTAAGTTTTGTTGTTATAATTATAATTTTTATTTGTTTATATACAAAAGGTACAATTAGCTGACAATGTAACATGCTATGCTGACAAAAATTTACCTTGGCGTACACCTGTGCCTTTAGCTGACGATTAGGGACAGCGGTGTGTGTGTGTGATGAGCATAGCTTTGAAGAAACAAGTTTTCTTGCTGGCGTATTGTTACTTTGCACTTCACATTGACACTTCTAGAAGTGCAGCGCCACAAAGTAGAATTTACGTTATCTCGCAGCAAAGACAAAAATGCATCATGTATGTCCTTGAACAGTCTTGCCTAATGAGGAAATTTAATACAATTAAAGATTTGATATCACACACACACACACACACACACACACACACTCACACAAACCAATTTTATTTTTTTACAAATTAAGGTCGATAAAGATGTATTTTACTACGCGTTTGATACAAACATGTCATTTGTAATTGATATGTGATTAATTTCCTAGAAACAACAGTATTCAGTGTTATAAATTATACAATCAATTAGGGGGTATTCAAAAAGTATGTATTTTGATTCTAAATCAGGATAAATTAAATCTAAATACTGCAGTAACCAAACCTCATGCACACAAGTTCACATCCATATTAACAAACTAAATTGAAATTCTCACGTGGACTTTGTTTGTCGATATAAGTAAAAATGTTTGTCCAGGATTTTGAAGAAATTGAATTGTCAGAATTGAAAATAAATCATATGTATTTGTTTACGTTTACAATAAATGATGGAAATACTGTTAATATCGACACATTTTCACACACCTTTACCCCATATGAATATCCAAGACTGGACACCAATAGTCTGGTCTGGTATGTTTCTGTGAAGATCCCTCTAGGACTGAATACGTTATACCACGATATTCGACCATCGTCTCAGTCAAAACATCGTGCACTGACCTGAAATAAACAATGTTATGCAAGCAATCATACAAATTTTAAGCATTTATGTTGTAAGGAAGTATTGCGGTTGCACATGTTTCATGTTTGTATATGATTACCAAGGAATTCAAAATCATGTTTATAATAACGTGTCTCAGACTCTTTGCAAATATTACTAGTATTACTTGCGTATACGTACTCTTCTACAATAATATTCACTGGATCAATGTTTCTGTCACTTATATCGAATGAAGTGTCTGCGTCGTGGATGTCGGGAATCGTAATCGCCCCATATGGATCCACTTCAATTTCCGTTGACTCGGCCACCGGAATATCAGTCGACAAATCGCCAATACTAGGGATCGATGAAATAAATGAAACAATGAAACATATTACATTTTCAATTTTTCTTTGCACCAGATAATGATTTTTAATTTAGTTTCATCATATGTAAAACGGCAAATTATGGAAATATAAATATTAAGGCAGTCGAAAACCGAGTGGTTTAATTCATCGCCTAATAAAACAAAAATCCTCGTGTCGCCCTATGAATTTTAAACACTTACACTTAACTTCAAAAATGGCGGGTCTTCTGGCTCATCTTGGTCTTGATTGGATATACTTATGGTCACTGGAACCTGTTGTAAACGATTAAGGATTTATCTAATTAATACAAAGTTTGCCTCATTAAACGCTCATCATGAACAAAATAGTGTTACTAATTGTCTGCAGCATTTCTTAAATAACCGCCTTGAATTGTATGAGAAATTAATCAACTATATTTTTACTTGTTTATATATACAACATAAATACGACATGAACACGATTGTACTGTTATTTAACTTATTACAAGTTTTCTTAAAATTCCTCTTGTCGCCTTATGAATTTTAAACAAAGTTGGATTCATCGGCTCGTCTTTGTCTTCACCTTCCACCACCATGGTCATAAGTGGTAGACATAGTTTATTAATATTTAGTTGCTTTATATCATACCTGATTCAATTCTCTGCATGGCCTGCATGTAAAACTGATTTCCCCTCTGCTATTTACAGCCTCCCTGTACGCCAGCAAGGATATTCCTAGAATAAATAATTTAATATATAATCTTCTCAGATAAATATTTTCGATTCATACTCTGTAGGATGTACAATTAAAACATGCAAAAGATACAAAATTCATACGTGATTTAATCGAACACATGAAGCGAAATGTCGCCATCATTTGCAGAGTAGTGTCTTAATTGTCGTAAATAAAGAGAATTTTCTTAACTAAAGAATTTTCTTATGTTTTGTACCTTGTGTTGCAAAAGTCCGCAATAGGCTAAACTCTCATTGATAATTTTATTATCAAGGACCTGCACCGTCATCTTTATATGTTTCATTGTAGTTCTTGTGACTTCAAGGAAAGGTAGAGTACGTAAGAATAATAAATGTCTTTGCTCGTGTTCCCCTATTTCCAGTTAAATAGAAGTGAATATGAAGATTTTCACAACTAGGAATATCTTTAAAAGTGTACCTACCAGTGCTGCACGTGCGATGTTGCCAAAATTCACACACGTCACAAACAATCGCATGATGTCGTGGCCTAACTTCCCGAGCACAAAGAATACAGTGAACATACGCCATTATACATAGTTCTTATCCTTTTTATAACTAATAATAAATTGGTAGACGAGTATGGAAAACAATTAAGATGAAACAAGACGAATCAATAAGTACTAAAAACTTAGAAAAACAATGCCAAAATTAAAATAAATAGACTGTAATAAAGCTGGCACACAAATAAATCCATAAGCACCATAATCAGTGATCACCAGTAAAGACTTTGCTATTTACGTAGATATTACATCCTGTAATTATCTTATTATTTGTTGCTGCGCGTGCTCATATACCTTATGGGAGTAGATGTTTTCTGGTCCCATAGGAAGTTTACAGATAATCGCCTAGGGTAGTTCCGTAAGTATTGTCTCAGTAATCGTGACAAAAACTGTTAAAATCATATGACATATCAAGCGCTGCTGAGACTAGAGGCATAGAAAAACAGGTGAAGGAAGTGTGAAAAGTACAATGCGATCGCTGATTCTTTCGTAATATCGGTACTACAATCTGCGCAATCGGTAAAGGTCTGCTGTTTGCTATCCGTTCTTTATTTTTGTCTAGGTGTTAATCCTCACTAACCAGTGTTTCAGTTTTGGCAGCTCAGTGTTTTAGCAATATATGTAAAAATATCATTGACTTAGAAGTGAATAGATATGGGTATTGTAGAAAAACTGACTTTTTTCATCTTCTTTTATTATTATTGTTATTATTATTATTATTATTAAGCAATCTTGTAAACGGTCCTTATAAACCCGGGCCTTTTCCGTCCAGGTCCTTTCTGACCCGTTACTGGCCTTTCTGGACCGGGCCTTTTTAACCCGGGCCGTTTTGGTACTGGGCCTTTCTGACCCGTTACTGGCCTTTCTGGACCGGGCCTTTTTAACCCGGGCCGTTTTGGTACTGGGCCTTTCTGACCCGTTACTGGCCCGTCTGGACTGAGCCTTTTTAACCCGGGCCGTTTTGGTACTGGACCTTTCTGACCGTTACCGTTAATATTGGTACTACTCTAATTCGTGGACGTGGATACTAAAATGAGCCTTTGTGCATCAACGGAGCAGCCTAGCGTGCTTCACACCTGGCAGATTTTCAGCCCACGGTCCACACATTTGAACATGTTCGTATTCTGAAGAATTTTTTTTAGTAGTCATCTAATTTAATACGACCATTACAGATTTTCGTAGAAACTGGTAACATTGTGTTTATATTTTCATAAGATTTTTCTGATGACTCGTCTGCCTTATTGGTCCATTTCAGGACTACTTCCGTTCTCAGCTTTTTATTTCGGATAAAATAAGGATATATCCTTTGCTGGAAACGTAAACAGATCACAGTAAATATGGCGCGTTTTAAATCAGAGATGCTGCGCATTAAAAGTAAATACTGTTTAACGGTAGCATGGAAATTCCAACAAGAAGCCATTATTCCCAATTGATGAAAAGATGTACCCCACCCCACAGGGGCTCGTTGCAAAGAAAATGTGGAGTATCCGTCCTTGAATCAAGGGATGGGGGCACTAACATGTCATTGTTACAAGTTAGAACCCCCATCCATTGATTCAAGGATTCAAGGACGGATACTCCAAATTTTCTTTGTAACGAACCCCTGTATTATATTGTTACAGGTTAGAACACCCATCCCTTTATTCAAGGACGGATATTCCGAATTTTCTTTGTAACGATCCCCTGTGCTGTACTGTATGCGTTTTTGCTTTCGTTAGGTGCTATAAATCACTTAGATCTTCGGGAAAGCATATGGTTTTAGAGACGATTACAAGTTTATTGCTAGCGTACACCTTAAAAAAGAAACTGAAAGTGTTATCGAAACAAAAAGAATGTCCGTGGGGAGCATTAATTTTTCTGGTAAAGAAAAACTTTATGAAAACAGTAGTTGGAATGATGTACTTGTAAAGTTTTTAAACAGAATACACAAAACTTGTAGAAACTGACATGGCGTTTGTCATACGAAAAGTTTATAAACAGAATATACAAAACATGTAATAACTGGCATAGCCTTTGTCATACGACAAACTACAGAATCAATTCAGTAGTTGTCAAAATCGCTTGATACAATGACGCTGAAGGAAAACAGATCGTAAAACTGGCAAGCAACCAATTACAGCTTGGATCAATGAAATATAAAAAAGTCATGACTAGAATTATGAATGTAGCACTTGCAAACAGTCATTTACAATAATCCAGGAGGAAAGTAGCACTTGCAAACTGCCACGTTCGATTTGCACCAATGAAAATACAATATACATTGATAGAATTATGAAAGTAGCACTTGCAAGCAGCCATTTACAATAATGCATCAAGGAAGATTAGGAAATACACGCATATAATTATGGCGGTAATACCCCTCCATAGAAAAGACATTACCAAACATGGCATTGTGGCGATTTGATACGCGCCTTTCCCCATAAATCTAATTCATTATTCTGTGGTCTCAACTAATGTGTTCTTCATAGATCGCCAGAAATTTGCCCCTTCACAACGTAAAATTCTAACTTTCTTTCAAAAAGGGACAAAGTACAAAGTACTCAAAAGATTAGTCTCCCTTGATAAGAGTCGATAAAAACAACAATGTCCAACTTTCAGTGATAAATGATAAAGTCCAAATGTGTTAGAAAATTACCAAGTCCAACTGTCTCAAACAATCGTATGCCCTGATATTTGTAAAGAAAATTACGGTCCACCTTTCTCTGATAAATGACTAATGCCAAATCTGTACAAAAATGAGTCATACCTTTTCAAATAATAGTGTGTCTGTATGTGTCTGTCTGTCTGTCTGTATGTACTGACCTATCTGCTTCAAGTATAAGTCGATCTGCTGTTTTAACAAGAAATTTATGTCCAACTGTCTGTGATAAACGACCAAGTCCACATTTTTAGTCAAATGACAAAGACAACTTTCTCAAAAATGTGTTTCCCTTGCAATTACGTTTCAACACAACTTTTACCCAACCCAATAGGTATTAATTGCATGACTTAAGGTGGCAAGGTACGGTTTCGTAAATTGACCCCTGGCAAATTTCTTAACGTAAGGGTACGGTGTGACTTTTATCAGCCATTTTTGTTTACTAATTAAATTTATGACTATTTTTGTGAACTAGGTATTTCGGGGCTTGTGTTTTTCTTGAAATTGATGTCAGGCATGTACACCTTCCATAGTTACTCTGCAGTATGTTGATAATGAAATACCAATAGTCAGCTAGGAAGAAGACCTAGCCTCCCATAGCAGTGAAGACATGGCTTTGGGGCAAGTAGAATATCTCAAAAACCGGCTTGGATGACAACTATTTCCAATTGCATCAGCCTGGTTAGTACACAGTGTTTTGCAGAATTATCATCTAGGAAAAGGGCTTGTGTTTGCTCTGTGAGCATCACATGGTGTCGAAAATGACCTTCGAACATGAAAACTGCAGGTATAAATTTGGGATTCGTGTGCATAAACGTCTTCTGCTATGAACTGCCATTGACTTCTCTGGTCAAGTGGATAGCATTCTTATGATTTGCTAGATCCCCCTGATCATCTTCTCCAATATAAAATTAGTTATTTTAATAACTTGTCGACAAGATAACAGTTTTTTATGATGTAATCGTCTTTTTAAAAAATTACATTAGTATCAAAATTTACATATATATGCAATATTTTATTGCTATGATATTCGTATTTCCTACAAATTTCCATAATCAAAAGTAGCCTACTATTTCTTTGTTTTCTCACATTGAGGTATCGTATATAGTTTAATGATATTTGCTGCTTTGCATAAAGGACACTTTGGCATTAATCTAATCATATGTCGTCTAATTGCTTCTTCACCTGCAAGCCAGACGTTGTGTAAATATTTGAAAATTATGCTTTGCATCTTTACTGACTTTATCTTTTCTCAATTTGACTAAGTTTTGTCCCAGTTTACCCCTTCCCCAGCTATCCTTTTCAACTCTTATCACTTTTTGGGGATTGTTATATCTTCCCGTGTCCATTCATACGGTTTTTGGTGTCCAATTGGTGTCCAATTGCTATAATTCATTTTGTCTCTAAATATTTCAATAAGGTTTCTTTTATATATCTAAATTTCCTTGGTACTTCTAGCTTTTTTTGTGAAATTGTTATTCCTGCATATTTCAGGTCCTTTTCTCAGAGACAAAGCGAACCAATATATGTATCGAGATTCCCAAGCTGTTCTGGGTTCTGGTTGTATTCTTTTTTTTTTTTTTTTTTTTTTTGTTCTGTTATTAATATTAGACACTTTTCGCAGTATGAGACTCGGGAATCCTAGCACCCTCCCTACTTTTTGCTCTATATACTATTTCTTTAATAAGTTGATGAGCTTAATAGTTCCACATTCAATTTATTATGACCTTATCAAGATTTTATTTAAATTTTTATTATCCTTATCAATAGATTTGAGAGTGTAATTTATATTACAGTAAAGATATGTTTTGACTGCTTGGACCCGCTCCATTACGCAAAGTGGCGTTAAAGCCGAGATATTTGCGTTTTCTCTAATCTTTTAGATTAGGTGCTTATAGTTTTCTACATCTTTTCCTCCAACAAAAAAAAAAATCCCTAAAGCTTTCACTTTATCAGGCAGAAGAAACTGTGGTAGACCAAAATGGTTACCACGCCAGTTTACCAAATTTTTTTAATTTCAATCTTGTCATGGTTTATTTTAGATCCCGATGCTTTACCAAAGTTATCAAATTCTTTCTCTAAATGACGATAGGATTTTGCATCCTTTACAGAGTTTGTACAATCATTCGCCTGTTGGAGCATTTTAATTTCCTCTTTAAGGTTTGGAATAATTCTGGGATGTTTCTTATTTTGTGACTTAGAATTTCAATTGCTATTACTTATTATAACATCGATAGTAAGCAGCCTTGCCTCACTGATCTTTGTATATCAAATTATTTTATACATTTTCCATTTACATGCACACCTGAACTTATTCCAGCGTATAGTATTTCAGTCCATTGTCGGAAATCTGTCCCGAAACCGAATTTTTAAAATACTTTTTGAATGTATTTGTGTTCTAAGCTGTTTAAAGCTTTTACTTCGTCGAAAAGTACCATGACACTTTTCGTTCCTGTTTGGTTAAAGTTTATTATTTATATAAAATATAATATAACTGTTGAGTTTATGCACAGGAAGTCATACATTAATGTTCTTTAGATAAGTTTGACGAATTGTTTGAATTTGTTGTCTTGTTTGCATAAGAATTAGGTTCTAAGAATTTAATGCATTACATTAGTTAATATGATTACGAGAATCCGTGTAATTTCACCGAATTTAGAAGATTTCGCATGTGATTAAAAGTAAGTGGGGGCCCCGAGTGGCCGAGTGGTCTAAAGCGCTTTCCGTTACGGATCACTGCCATCCCACCTCTGTCTGCGTAGGTTCGTGTCTCGGTTTCGGCCAATGTGGGTATGTGAGAAAGCTTGCCAGTAGCTTCTCGAGGGTCGGTGGTTCTTTCCAGGGATTTCCCTGGTTCTTCCTCCACTAATAATACTGGCCGCCATGTATAAGCCTATCTTGTGCTAAAAAATGGCGTTAAACCCTACAACAACAACAACAAGATTAAGTGTGATTGACTGAAATGATATAGTAATTGATGTAATAATATATTCCATTTATTTGCTGTGTAAATTGAGGTTGGCTCAGAACACCAAGCCTTACGTAGGGTGCATTAAGGTCAAGGCGTAACGAATTAGCCATTTGACTAACTAGGGTCATTATATACGACATGTGCAGTCGATTGATAGCCTTAGCATCTGAATAGCACTGATAGTAAAATCTGATAACGAGGGAGAATAATGCAAAATCCCTGTATCATAAATAACAGGAAATTTCGGTTGTCTCTTTACATTTATTGAAATGGGAGAAAATAGTTCTTGGGACGTATGATGTGACGTTACCCTGAGACGTATACTGAGAAGGATAGAGAGAAGTGCAGTGAAACGTATAATCCTGTGATGCAATTCTGCCTCGTATTAATTTCTAAACGTATCCTGAGAGTATCCAGAGATAGATGGTGGAAAGTATCATCCTGAGATCCAAGGTTCTGAACAGCTACAGTAGAAGCAGAAGAAACTGGGGACTAGCAGGTTATCCAATTGTACAAGCCGTTGACTTCAATTGCTCACTCGCTCCTATGATGAACTAAATCTATCAGTAAGCAGATCGGCTATTTTTGTTCTATATATCTGCTCAGATCTCTATCTATTTCACCTATAAGTTTCACCATTTATATTTATATTTACTCGAACCGGGCAATAACATCGAGGGTGGTCAACCCGTAGATAACGAAAAGCCAAAATCGAAATTAAGTGGGACAGCAAGCAAAAGTCACCACCAGAAAACATTCATACCCTCCCCACTTTACATTATGCATGAATTAGACATCCAAAAGTTTAATTTTTCTGTCACCCTGAATATAATGGGGCTAGCTCAAGACTGTGTGAAAACACTCACCTACCCAGGATACACGTATACAATTATATTGAATCAAACCTTAAAAAGGACAGTGATCAGTAAATTCCTGCATTGTATAATTATCGAGTAAGATCAGGAGTTTTTTTCCCCCCCATATTGGTATTTATCACCAAATAAAAGACCCTATAATTACCCTAAAAGAAAAAAAAAACTGTCCCAAAACACCCTCAACTACCCAGGATACATGTAGGCAATTAAATAGAATAAAACCAAATAAAAAGTATAAATATCAAGTAAGATCAGTAGAACTTGTTCTTTTGTTGATACTTGCTGAAGACTATCCGAAAACACACTCATCAACCCAGGATACATTCATACAATTACAATGACTTAATGAAATATGCAGTTCTGGTGCATTGTCTCTCTCTCTCTTTGATCATGGATAGTTCACTAATCTACTTTCATATTGCAAACAGCAGCACAATTAATATGTCAGAAGCATGTGTCACTACATTCATATTTCAAATATTCTTTAAAGCGTTTTTTTTTAAATTTTTAATATGACAAAGAACAGCTGAATACTTAGAACCCAAGGGTGCTATATTTATATTTTTAAATTTTTGAACCAAATTAAGAATTACAATAAATAAAAGTAAAGTCTCCTGTAACATCTTTTGTCTCTGATTATTTCCACTTTTAGAGACAAAAGTTTTAAAGGATGCAAACCAGTTTTAAAGCTGGTTTTGGGGGTTCTGTATATTATCAATGCAAATTAAGTATTGGAAAACAATTGTACACTAAATCTAATCTTTCTAATCACAAATAAGTATTTTTATCATGACTCAATCATGATTTTCCAGTTTGATTATTTCAGATTTTGTGGCAAAATATGTTCCAAAATGAAGATCGTGATAAGAATAAGAACACCTTTAAGGATTGCTTAATTTTTGTAATGTTATTTTACCTATAAACTTTTTTAAATGTGCTATTGATGTTGCTCTGAAATATTTTATTTTCGCAGGAGCTTATGTACAATAATATCACAGGAAAAATAGATGTCTGTGAGGTGCTTCAAAATGGGTGACATACAACACAATCCTTACAACCAGGGTTTATCCGATGAAAACTCATTAAGAAGACTACGATTACATCATTGTCATTTCTGATCCTTAGTAAAATGACTAATGTTTCCAAAGTAATGAGAGATATCACTAAGAAATAGATTTCTGAAACAGTGAAGGTAAATACTTAAATGCATCAAAACTGGGGTTGAAAAAAAAGGACCACCCTGCTGTACTGCACAGGGGCTTGTTACAAAGAAAATTTGGAGTATCCATCTTTGAATCAAGGGATGGGGGTTCTAACCTGTAACAAAATAATTCAGGGGTTTGTTGCCAAGAAAATTTAATGCACAACTCTGGCTGAAAATTTTGTTGCAAACTTCACTTATCTCCAGAATGTATTCTCACGTGTCTCTTCAAACTCCTACTATCACTAAACGTTTTACCACAAATTTTACGTTTGAATGGTTTATCTCCAGTATGTATCCTCATGTGTGTCTTCAAACTAGGACTCAGTCTGAACATTTTATCACACACTTCACATTTGAATGGTTTCTCTTCTGTATGTATCCTCATGTGACTATTCAAATGTCTACTGCGTCCAAACATTTTGTCACAAACTTTACATTTGAATGGTTTATCTCTGGTATGAATCATCATGTGGACCTTCAAATGGCTAAGTCTCTTGAACATTTTATCACAAACGTCACATTTGATTGTTTTACCTACAGTATGCATCCTCATGTGGCACTTCAAATAACTACTGCTTGGAAACATTTTGTCACAAACTTCACATTTGAATGGTTTATCTCCAGTATGTATCCTCATGTGGACCTTCAAATTATGTTTCTAGATAAACATTTTATCACATACTTCACATTTGAAAGGCTTTATCTCCAGTATGTATCCTCATGTGGACCTTCAAATAACTACTACATCCCAACATTTTGTCACAATCTTCACATTTGAATGGCTTGTCTCCAGTATGAATCAACATGTGGGTCTTCAAATGAGCAAGGCGCCTAAACATTTAATCACAAACTTCACATTTGAATGGCTTATCTCCAGTATGAATCATCATGTGGACCTTCAACTGGTTATGCAGCCAAAACATGTTATCACAAACTTCACATTTGAATGGTTTAACTCCACTATGAATCATCATGTGACCCTTCAATTGATCAAGGCGCGGAAACATTGTCACAAACTTCACATTTGAGTGGCTTATCTCCGGTATGACTCATCACATGGACCTTCAAATGGCTAAGCCTTTTGAACATTTTATTGTAAACTTCACATTTGAATGGTTTATCAACAGCATGTATCATCGTGTTACACTTCAAAATCTTAACTACTTCTAAATGTTTTCTCACAAACTTCACATTTGAATGGTTTATCCCCACTATATGTCTTCAAAAGAATACTTCGTCCAGTCATAGTATCAAAATTAGGTTGGCACTAGAGGACCTGGAGTGGCGGAAGGTCTACAGGGACAGGGAGATGGAGTACGTATTAATATTTATGAGTTTGGGCTGGGCGATCTTGACTGCAACACTAACGTTTTACTGGCCGATTGTCGGAACCTAAACTTCATCTGGCAAACCGCATTCAATGTCTGGCTCAAATATAGTGTTAATGTGGTCACGGGTCAAAACGGACCGGTACCAAAACGGTCTATCTAAACACCCCAACACACCCCAGGACAACCCAGGACTCTCCAAGAACACCTCATTATTACATATATTGGCACCAAAGCTCTCAGAAACGTACTAAGAAGCGAGAAAGAAAAAAAGCAAACACACATAGTAGACATTGTTGCCATCAGTGTTGAATAGTATTGGTTGATGTCCCTATTTCCAATAACCTAAGGAAACTAACTCTTATGCATCAAATCTCTTTAATTTTATAATATTATTAAACAATTTCCTTATTTAATGGCTATGCACCATACTTTTATGCACCATACTTTCCTCATTTATTTTGTTATAAACTGTTTATATACAAATTTTCATTTTAAATCGTGCATCAACATTTTTGATAGAGACGTTTAGAATACATGACCAAAGAGTGTTACAAGCTCCACGCGAGTGATTTCCCTTGATTTTAAGTAGCCGTGAAGGAAAGTCGCTCTGTAATTCCTTTCGATTTTACATTAATGTCATGCTTGATATATCAGATGTAATTTATCTATACTTTCTGATTATACAGACCGTTTAATGATTGGTACAGTCACATAGACAAGTAATTATCAACAATAACTCACAAACCACCAAGCCGTTTAATTCTCTCTACGAATTACTCTGTCTCAATAGCGAATCGAGAGGACATGCCAATAATATCACCCAAATTACATTGACGATTAAAAGAAGAAAAACGATGAAACATACACAACCGGTTTATTTTATTAGCTATTAATGTTTTCGCAAGTATAGTAATAGAATATAAAAGGTAGATTTTCATTGTTTTAAATTTATTTAATATAGCAAGTTTCTATCTGAAATCATAAAAAATACGAGCTATCGCATTTACATTTATTTTTACCAAAATAACTTTACAATGTTTCCATAAAGAAAATATAAGATTAACTTTTAGTAAATCAGGCCATTATCAAGACTATCAAACAGCAATGCATATTTATTGATTATTGAGCTATCTAGCAAATCGTGCTTTCTTCACATTATATTTACAAAACAAATTGCTTAAAGAGTTATTGATGAGTAAAACGATCAATATAACGTATCAAAGAGTTAATGGAAACAGTGCAAACGAACATCCGATATGTATTGATCCTGCACTTCTGTGCACAGACGCTTCTTACAGAACTTACAAGAGCTTTCTGGAGCATATTGCTACAGAACTAGATAGAGTTGTTTAGTCCGTGGAAGTAAGAGTGCCTGAAATGATGGAATTTGGAAGTGATGACGAGAAGAGTATAACCAAGCCAATAGAGCCTGTATTTCCCTCGGCTACACGCTATATGTGCACGAAACATCTGAAGGATAATGTCAGGCACTGCCTTCCACATAAAATACGGGAGGAAAAGGGTGAACGTGATATAATAATGACTCAAATATTTGATACCGGTGTCATCACAGACGAAAATACTGCAATAGATTTTGAAAGTCGATCGGAACTTTTGGAACCAATCATCAATGAACAGCATCAGACATTTGCACCATACTTTATAAATAACTTGAAACCAAGACTACATAGATATTTTTTCAAAACGATATCTGCAAAAATGCTGAACACGTGAATTTGACTAATGACAATGCAGAGTCCATCAATAACATTCTACAACTTTCCGTTGACTGGAAACCACGACACGCTCAAGATTTAATACATAAACTTCTTAGCGTGACACAGCTCTACTTCATAGATGATAGAAGCGATCTTTACGACAGCGGGAATTATCAGTTAACGAAAAAAGAACACCTTTGACACATGCAAGACAGCGTCTGGAGGTGCAAATTCGAAAAGCAAAAAACAGATTTTCGCAAACGTCCTCAAGGACATTAAACGTATACAGAAATTAAAGTACATGAAATCACAAAATGGAAAATACACCGTAATTAATAAAGCTATTATTATTATATGCTACTAATTATATATATATATATATATATATATATATATATATATATATATATATATATATATATATAGTGTTTTGGAAAGCTAAATATTATTAAGAATTTACATGTATCTGTAACCCTAGCATTGATTTATTGTACAGAAGATTTCGCTACTAACTTCATGCTCAGTACTTATTAATTTAGAAATAAAATAAATTTAAAACTACAGAACATTTAAAGTCAAACAACTAATACTTCGCAATTACTGCAAACAGTGTTGGAGTCAGCCTGAAATATTGAAATTAGTAAGATGTTTTTGCTAATCGTTAATTGATTCAATATTTAAATATTTACAGTATGTTTTAAAAATAAAGAAATTCTATAACTGTATGAAGTTGGGAAGCTTGAAGGAATATATATATATATATATATATATATATATATATATATATATATATATATATATATATATATATATATATATATAATGTATGAATATACAAGCATCAGAAAAAAATAGATAAATAAATAAATAAATATTTAAGAGAGGAAGACTGACAGAAGAAAAAAGGATAATAAATCATTACACTAACCTGTATCGCAAATGCGATGATGTCATTTCCCGCCTCTGTTACAAGACAAAGCAAGCTCGCGAGGACTGATGCGTTTAATTTTCAAACCTTTTCTTTTCATTCAAATTAGCGTGTATTGATTAAATTAATAAAAGTGACTTTAATTATAATTGACTGTTTTCATCTTGTTTAAAAATTGCACACAACAATGAATGTGATTAGTGGAAATGACCATTAGCAGTGTGTTAATTATTGTTTCTAATACAAAATCGGATTTTTTATGCAAATTTCTAGTGTGCAGTAAATGTGATTTCTTTTCATTCAGACTAGCGTGCATTCAATAACTTAATAAACCTGACTTTAATTATAAATAATTGCAATACCAGTAGCTGGTACAGGAAAGTAACATTTCCATTGGTCAGAATGTTACCACGTGATCAAAACGAATTGCGTTCATTTCTGTATGAACTGTAAGGAGAACTACTTTTCCACTTCTATAAATAGAGTCACGTGTACAGCATAAAATAAACACCGCCAGTTAAGGCAGATATGAAGTAAGCATTAAAGAAAAACAACATTCTAACAAACAAACATAAAATAATTGAAAAAATTGGCTTCCATTGGTTTAAGGACTGGTATTATGATGACGTTATTGCAATCAAGCTGGACATCCCAAGTGCTATAAATAGATACGTAACAGAAAAACCACAAACATGTATTACTACGCTCAATTAAGATTTATGTTTTTTAATGATGCAAACAAAATAACATAACAAATAATTAAAATTTCAATTATAAGAGTTTAACGTTGTTTTTTCTGAGTTCATCGTGGTATAAACTGTCAGTTGCCGACTCACACAGCTTACATAACGCCCTTCGGGCGTTATTTGCCGTGTGAGTCGGCAACTGACAGTTTATACCACGGTGAACTCAGAAAACACAGCATTAAGTTCTTACTTAACTGTTGACATTTTCTCGGCGACTTAGAGATGTGTTCGTATCTTCTTTAATTGCAGACGTCAATGAATAATGGCATGATTAGTGGAAATTAATATTAGTGTTAATAATTGTTTTAAATATGCATGAATTAGGGGCGATATGTCCCTTCACTGGAGTTGAAGAGTCTTGGGATCGAAATGTCTTAGGAACTTTCTTGGTATCGAAATGTATTACTCCCATGAAGTATTGCTACTTATTTATAAATGTTGATAAATATTCACGTTACTGCACCCGAAAAACTCTTCGTCGAAATGGGAGTTATTTCCCTTGGCAACTCTTTGACCTCGCTACTTTTTCCGTTACATAAACAATCGCTAAATATTCACACTTTTTGTTTCTATGCTTGTTTGTATTGTTGTTGAAATTTAAAGTAAGTAATTTATTGAGTCTTGATGTGTTCTTTGAGAGTCTTGGAGTGCCCTGGGGTGTATTGAGGTGTCTTGGGATGTCCTGAGGTGTCTTGGGGTGTTTAGTTTGACCCGTACCAAAAAGGCCCACGACCAAAACGGACCAGTGCTTAAAAGGCCCGGTCCAAAAAAACCCGATCCCAAAAGGCCCATTTATATATTAATTACCAAACACTAGCATCGTGTCTAATAAAAGTAACTAAAACATAAAATATAAAATCCTTGTTTTACTGGTAAATGTCTATAAATATGTGCAGTAGAGAAACATTGTGCCGTATGTCACAATCGTACGTCCAGTGATCATGAAAATAATTGCGACACGCTACTACATGTGCTATGTAAAATGAACAAATAAGGCAAATAATAATCGTGTTACAAAACACTGTATGTAAAGCGAATCAATAATATCTTTGTTATAACATATCAAGACTGAATACGAGTTAGTGGTACCCACGTGTGGTTTGTGTATGCCAACTTTGTCACGCTAATGCCTTAACCAAGTAATGGCGATTTCATTTATGATGGATGGATGAATATTTTAATTTGCGAAGACTATTGACTCTTCCTGTTTCACATACATTCAATATCGTTAATACGTGTATGCGTATTTTATCTGCGTTGATTATGATTTATGCTTTCAATAGACATTTGTTATATTCTGTGCCAAGTAGGCACCGTTATTGCGTTGTGGTTGCAATGAAAGTCAAGTCACAATTGGAAAAGATTTAAGAGGTTATTTATACATAACAAAATAACAACATAAATTTGTATGATAGGTTAGAAAGAGACAAAGAAGAAAAGATATCATATCTAACTAGTACAAGTACAAAAAAGACAAACGCTAATGCCATTTCAGATTTATTAATATGTCAATAATATCAATCATTATCGATAATAAATGAATATTAATATCTAATATCAAATACTACAACAATATTGCTCATAATGGCTGTCAAATAAATTTAACAGCAACATATATTAAATAATTCTACAATAACAGCAATAAATAATCATCGAACTATAAAAACATGCATACGTAGATAATCAATTAAAAACTTAACAAATTTGCACTACAGTGGCTGCCGATGTTAATATGACAATATAGGATTCAATTCTAGAATAACATAGGGATATAGTAATGTTGTTCACGGTTACTCAGCTTTTCTAAAGATAAATTTCCATGTCATTTCCCGGGGTTTTCCAGGATGAAACAACTTTTTCAATGCTTACATATGACCATTACTGAAGGGAATTAAAGAACATTTTAGATTATAAAACATGCATTTTCTAAATCTAAAAATGTTCTCTTGCTAGTCTCTCCAAAAAATATCAGTCAGAAACGATGATGATGCACAAAACCACAAAATGTATCACACGAAGCTAGTTTGATTGTATTCCTAAATGGCATATAAAGTCATTTCAATGTACAAAAAAATATTTCTAACTTTCTATTACAGGATTAATGAAACAAACGCAAATAATATGAATCTTGTCTTGTAACAAAAAGAGTTTAACCATGAACATATGTGGTATGGTAGTCGCTTACCAGTGGGCCTAGAAATTTAAACTTTGTTATATCGACTCATATCGGCATGAAATCGATAGGAAAATTATCTATTTCCTCAGAAATGGCAAGTATTATAATCATTATTTCGTTAATCGGCTGACACTATGGCGTAGATGAAACATGACCCAGTACTCGTCATTTGTATTAATAGTCACATGACTTCACAAATCTCAAACGACGACATTTGCATTTACTTTTTTTAATTTTTTCTCAATATCATTTAAAAGTGTGGGTTGTTAGATTTTTATGCTCATGCGACTAGCATTGCAAATCGCAATTATCAGGTCACATTTCATCAACGACGTAGTTTAATCATGTCTTTTGGCAGAATAAAGACTTAACGATTTTAATACTCACAACTCGATAAATTTAACTCAAGGTCAGTTTAATTACGACTCAATTACGTGATTATTTATACTTACACTCTGAGACCATACCTCTCACCGACGGAGCTCAAAAACTTAGAGGTTTTTATCTCGTGCTGCATGTACTGGTTCCAAAGTGTATTTAATAATTTTTCAAATCTGTAGCTTCGTCTCTCACTTCCTAGGTCGTTACACTGGACGGCTAAGCGCACGAGATCGGCCTCCCTCTTCAGCAGTGGCACTAACTGGTAGAAGGCTAGTCCCATGTGTACTGCCCTTGAATTTATACGATGGTGCCAGCCTGAAAATGTAAGACAGATAACGAACAGTTCAATTGTATACGTAATACGTTTTTATATATCAACATGTATACATATTAATATGATACGGATAATTATGTCATGCATATTAACACACTAATGTCTTTATACTGATATGCTTTATTTTTGCTGTGCTTACCTTCAACGTCGTTGTTTGTTCGTACTTTCTGGCGGTATACAAACCAGGCCTCAACTGGAAACACTGGATTATCCATCCACTGCCTGCGAAGGTACCCGATAAGGGTCCGTGTAGCATTTGTTGTAGCCTTCATTTGCAGCATCTGCACTGCTTTGATGTATGTGCGCACTGGGCAGGAACTGAAGGGCCAGCACTTGACGAACGAAGGAGTGAAGGCCTTCTCGTCGCATTGTACGTTTCAGCCAATCTAACAGACCGCACGTGTCGCAACACGGCCTGGGACCAGTGGAAGGCATAGCCCTTAACTTCGACGCCTGGAAAGGCCTCTCTGATGGTGAGCAATGCAGCTGAAAATATGCATATGCAAATAAAATTCCCGATATGATATTGTTTGTGTATGAAGCAATTCCATGTGAAATGTAATACGGTGTCCTCATGATATTGCACGATGTCATTAATTTTTCCAGACATGCACTGTTAGCGTTGTTGAGTAATGTTCAATTTCAAATATACATTAATGTTATTAGTAAACAGCTTACCTTTTTCGAAGTCCAGTACGAATCCTTCTAATGATACATGTCCCAACCTTGACTGCAAAGAACGAAACACCTGTAATCCAAAGAATCGAAATGAGGTCAGTATTCGTAGTGCTGTTACCATAATCAATTCCACAGCGATTACATAACGTCATTTACCTAACATTCAAAAATGACTCATCATTTAATTCTTGGAAAGAAATACAAATGCTGGAAACACTGTAGAACATTCAAGAGACATATGTTTCATTTTTGAGATATCACGACATAGTCTCATCACAGGGTGTATTCATTTTGTTACTGTTTCTTCTATCTATCCTATATCTATCCAATAAACATGCTGGAAATGTCAGTAATTTTTGTAACAGGCAGAGAGAAAGAAAGCTTTAACATAATGGCTTACAGCCTGATAGCCTGACTTCTTCTTCCGAATAATTACACAGAACACATGCTGTGCGCCATTTCTTTCGATGAAAGCATGGATGGACATGAGTTGACCCTGTTGTCGGAAAGGCTCACCAACGACCTGGAAGTTATAATCACATTTATTAAACAATTGGACATGAAGGCTATTATTGCGTGCTATTATAAATTTAAAACAGACAATATCTGCAGCTCAGCAATAACTGGCAGTCGAACAGCATACAATAATGAATACAACATAATGATTTACCTTAAATGTTCCATCCATATACCACCGTTTTGCTTCTCGCAAAACTCCTAACAGATATTCAGTTGCCAGCAAGAAGTGTCACTATCTATCCATTCTGATGTCTGCCACCAAGAAGTCAGGAGCGTTGATGAAGTCCTCATTCAACTGTAAAATTCAGAACAAATATATAATTGTTGTCAATATCATTCATGTCTTAAAATATTCACACTTTAAACTATCAATATTTAACTACAAACTATATATAATATATTTTATCTTCAAAGTATAATTGAGAGCAGATATTAAGAATAATGAGCAAACATTATAAAAAAGAAAAAATAAATTAGTTTAAATTTTATAGTCAATTAATATCGAACTGTAGATTTGTCTGATTTCTATATAAACTACAAAGTCCAACGTTCTTGGCTTTTCTGGACGTAGTTTCGCTCTGGTTCTATTGGCAACTCTTTTCAAAAGCGTCTTCTTTAGGAGAGAGACTGTATCTGGTCCAGAACTCTCCAGAATAGCGTCTTCTGCAATCTTCAACGTCTAGTGTGAATATTTGCTCTCTAGCAGCACGTCTCGCCTTTGATAAGGAGAAAATCTTGTTATGTCAAAGGAGGTAATCATAAGTGTATAATTAAGCACTAAACATGTATGAAAATTTATTGCCTTTACCACGGAATCCACTAAAATTATGAAAAGCATACTAAAAAAACATTTAACGAATATTGCCTTTAGTATCACCACTGTGTTAGGATTGAATATTTAAATAATTATAGTTACATGTAATTTTTGTTCTTATACTTATAATTTTTATTTGTTTATGTGCAAATTGTACACTTAGCTGACAATGTAACATGCTATGCTGACAAAAAATTACCTTGGCGTACACCTGTGTCTTTAGCTGACGGTCAGGGACAGCGGTGTGTGTGTGCTGAGCATAGCTTTGAACAAACAAGTTCCCTTCCTGGCGTATTGTTGCTTTGCACTTCACGTTGACACTTCTAGAAGTGCAGCGCCACAAAGTAGAATTTACGTTATCTCGCTGCAAGGACAAAAATGCATTATGTATGTCCTTGAACAGTCTTGGCCAATGAGGAAATTTAATACAATTAAAATTTTTATATCAAACACACACACACACACCAATTTTATTTATACAAATTAAGGTCGAGAAGGATGTATTTTACTACTCATTTGATATATACATGTCATTTGTAATTGATATGTGATTAATTACCTAGAAACAACAGTATTCAGTGTTATAAATTATACAATCAATTAAGGGACATTCGAGAAGTATGTATTTTGATTCTAAATAAGGATAAATTCAGTCTAAATACTGCAGTAATCTAACCTGATGTACACAAGTTCACATCCATATTAACAAACTAAATCGAAATTATCATGTGGAATTTGTTTGTCGATATAAGTAAACATGTTTGTCCAGGATTTTGAAGAAATTGAATTGTCAGAATTGAAAATAAATCATATGTATTTGTCTACGTTTACAATAAATGATGCAAATACTGTTAATATCGACACATTTTCACACACCTTTACCCCATGTAAATATCCAAGTCTGGACACCAATAATCTGGTCTGGTATGTTTCTGTGAAGATCCCTCTAGGATTGAATACGTTATACCACGGTATTCGACTATCGTCTCAGTCAAAACATCGTGCACTGACCTGAAATAAACAATGTTATGCAAGCAATCATACAAATTTTAAGCATTTATGATCAACGGAAGTATTGCGGTTGCACATGTTTTATGTTTGTATATGATTATCAAGGAGTTCAAAATCATATTTATAACAACGTGTCTCAGACTCTTTGGAAATATTACTAGTATTACTTGCGTATACGTACTCTTCTTCAATAATATTCACTGGATCAATGTTTCTGTCACTTATATCGAAAGAAGTGTCTGCATCGGTGATGTCGGGAATCGTAATCGCCCCATATGGATCCACTTCAATTTCCGTCAACTCGGCCACCGGAATATCAGTCGACAAATTGCCTATACTATGGATCTATGAAATAAATGAAACAATAAAAAGCATTACATTTTCAATTTTTCCTCGCACCAGATAATGATTTTTCATTTAGTTTCATCATATGTAAAACGGCAAATTGTGACTTCTGGAAATATAAATATTAAGGCAGTCGAAAACCGACTGGTTTAATTCATTGCCTTACAAACAAAAATCCTCGTATCGCCTTATGAATTTTAAACACTTACACTTAACTTCAAAAAGGCGGGTCTTCTGGCTCATCTTGGTCTTGATCGGATATACCTATGGTCACTGGAACCTGTTGTAAACGATTAAGGATTTATTTAATACAAAATTTGCCTCGATAAACGCTCATCATGAACAAAATAGTGTTACTAATTGTCAGCAGCATCTCTTGAACAACCACCTTGAATTGTATGAGAAATTAATCAACTATAGTGTTACTTGTTTATATATACAACATAAATACGACATGAACACGATTGTACTGTTATTTAACTTATTGCAAGTTTTCTTAAAATTCCTCGTGTCGCCTTATGAATTTTAAACAAAGTTGGGTTCATCGGCTCGTCTTTGTCTTCATCTTCCACCACCATGGTCATATGTGGTAGAAATATTTTCTTAATATTTAGTTGTTTTATATCATACCCGATTCAATTCTCTGCATGGCCTGCATGTAAAACTGATTTCCCCTCTGCTATTTACAGCCTCCCTGTACGCCAGCAAGGGTATTCCTAGAATAAATCATTTAATATATAATCTTCTTAGATAAATATTTCGATCCATACTCTGTAGGATGTACAATTAAAACATGCAAAAGATAAAAATTTCATAGGTGATTTAATTGAACACATGAAGCGAGCTATCGCCATCATTTTCAGAGTAGTGTCTTAATTGTCGTAAATAAAGAGAATATTCTTAACTAAAGAATGTTCTTATGTTTTGTACCCTGTGTTGCAAAAGTCGGCAATAGGCAAGACTCTCATTGATAATTTTATTATCAATGACCTGCACCGTCATCTTTATATGTTTCATTGTAGTTCTAGTGACTTCAAGAAAAGGTGGAGTACGTAAGAATAATAAATGTTTGCTCGTGCTCCCCTATTTCCAATTGAATAGAAGTGAATATGAAGATTTTCACAACTTTAGGAATATATTTAAAAGTGTACCTACCAGTGTTGCACGTGCGATGTTTCCAAAATCTGCACACGTAATCGGTAAAGGTCTGCTGTTTGCAATCCGTTCTTTATATTTGTCTAGGTGTTAATTCTCACTAACCAGTATTTCAGTTAAGGCAGCTCAGTGTTTTAGCAATATATGTAAAAATATCATTGACTTAGAAGTGAATAGATATGGGTATTGTAGAAAAACTGACTTTTTTCTTCTTTTATTATTATTATTATTTTTATTATTATTATTATTAATAATCATTCTTGTAAACGGTCCATTTTAACCCGGGCCTTTTCCGTCTAGGTCCTTTCTGACCCGTTATTGGCCTTTCTGGACCGGGCCTTTTTAACCCGGGCCGTTTTGATACTGGGTCTTTCTGACCCGTTACTGGCCTTTCTGGACCGGGCATTTTTAACCCGGGCCGTTTTGGCACTGGGCCTTTCTGGCCCGTTACCGTTAATATTGGTACTACCCTAATTCGTGGACGTGCATACTAAAATGAGTCTTTGTGCATCAACGGAGCAGCCTAGCGTGCTTCACACCCGGCAGATTTTCAGCAGACTGTGCATACATTTGAACATTATTAGGTCTTTAAGTTTGTTCTTGTTCTATTATTTTAAAATATATGCGTAAAATTATATCGTCCCTATTTTAGATCTATATAAACTTGACAAAAAAGCAATTTTTAGATGCTTTTATTTCTTTCCAAAGCACAAGACTAATTAATAATAAATATAACAATACCATTATATACACATGAAGTTCAATGTATAGCATATGAAAAGCAAGAATGAATAAGAAACTTTCTTTATAACTTGTAATACAAGGTACTGCTTAGTCTTTGTGAAGAATGTCGCTGAAACTTCATCAGTATCGGCCACATTTTTTCCCCAGACAATTTCTTAAATGCCTTCCTGAAATCAAAATTCTCAACATTGGACCCATCAAGTGACATTCTCAATAAATGTTTCAGAGTAGATATGATATTTGATTATATTCTGGCGGCTGTTCCACCTCTCACAGTCTGCAGTAGAAACAATGCAACAAGTCACGTGTTAGCTGTCTCAGATACTGCTAGATATAATTCTTTGTATTTCAGAGCTAGATCAACCATATTTGTTGTGCATGATACAGTCCTGTTATATAAGTAAATTTTAATTTTTTCACTGATGTCACTTAAGTGACCCAGCCTTTAACAGTCGACGACTGGCATCCTTGTATCGGCATCAATTGTTACTCAGTTAAGTTCAGACAACACAATCGTGTTATCTCAGCAAATGATCCCTAAAACACTAAGCAGCCTCAAGTGCGTATCATGCTCAGGATTCAAATAACATGTTAGCAACACGTGCAAATGACGCTAAATCTGGGGTCAATTTGAGCTTCTACGTTGTAACTACTCGTTAATGGAAATTCTCAGTTTGTGACAGTTTTACTATTTAATCAGAGTTTACCATGCCCCTAATAGTCTGTCTGGCTGCTGTATAAACAAATGCTTAATTAAGAATAAAATTCTCCCCTCGAAAAGTATGGAAGGGGATTACCGCCATAATTCTATGCATGTATTTTCTAATCTTTCTTGATGATCCATTGTAAATGGCTCTTTGCAATTGCTACTTTCATAATTCTATAAATGTATATTGTATTCTTCATTGATGCAGATTGTACGTGGCACTTTGCAACTGCTACTTTCCTTCTGCAATATTGTCAGTAGCTGCTAGCAAGTGCTACATTCATAATTCTAGTCATGAATTTTCTATTCTTCATTGATGCAAGCTGTAAATGGTTGCTTAAAAGTACCTAGATCTACTTTCACTCTGCGTCCTTGTATCTTGCAATTTAAAAACAACTGAATTAATTCTATAGTTTGTCAGTTATTACAAGTTTTAACATTACATTTATAAACTTGCTGTATCACAAGTTTCACAAATTGCACCTTCCAAAATCATGCCTATAATGTAGCTTCAAGCACATTGCAAGTTAGAATCAAGGAGGTAAGCATAAAATAATGCCTCATTATGACAACAGATGGCATTATGACACAACAATTTTTCACAATGGGACTACTCCCCTGACCCTAGCAACAAGAGGCTATACCACTTTATGGCATGTTTGGGTGTCTTATTTCAAATATCATTCGAATTAAATTATATCACCTGATGTCTCAGGGTATTAACATTTGGAAGAGAGCTGGCCTGCAAGAAGCACAAAACAAATTAAATATAACAAATTCTATACAATTATCATTTTAGAGCATATTTATTATTTTAGAGTGCAGTGCAAATTCTGCTTTTTGTAGCAGTAAAAACCTCATAAGGTTTGAGCAAAGTGCAGATAATAGCACCTAGAGGCCATACTTTCATTTCTTTATTGAAGAGAGAGAGAGAGAGTACATTACTGAGATGAGGATTCTGTTTATTCACTCAACCCTATGTAATTAAACTTTACTGTTAATCTGCAGTTCACAGTGGCAGTTGAATTATATATATATATAACAAGAAGTAAGGTAAATAGTCAAATTATACAGAATTCTTATCTAGGTATGGCATGCATGATTATGCAATAGCCAGCAAGTATTGTCGCTAGTTGTCTGTGACAAGCATGTCAAATCTCCAACTTCATTATAAATTTCCAGTTCCAATACAACAGAAAGAGGCAATGACTTGAAACAAGGACATCACATACAAAGCATATATGCTACAAAAAATATGAACTTATTTCATTATATAAGAAAAGAAATTCTAAGAGTAGGAAATATATTTTCTGTATGTAAACATAAGATCACTTCCATTCAATTATGAGATGCTTTATTTTGACATATATCAAACTGGAAACTACATTGTTTTATTATTTGAAACCATATTCATCCATATATAAAGCAATATATATATATATATATATATATATATATATATATATATATATATATATATAGTACAGATAAGATTACTAATTGTATGGTACCTTACTCATAAAACATCAAACTCCTTTGGTAGCAATTATAAAAATATAATATATTGAATATAAATAACATTGCTACCACTACCAGTAACCAGCTCAATTTGTTTGTATTATTACTGCTACAATACAGTACTAAAAGTGCTTGATACATTTGGATATGAAATTAATGTATTAGTTCAAAAGATTAGTATACATTTTTACATGTATCTTCTACAGAGGTGATTGTTTTCTGTTAGAAGAATAAGACAACCCCCACATAATTTTCTAAAACAACTTGTAAAGTTTTTAAGGCAAGTCACAGTTCTGGCCATTGTACCATCCATCACCCCTACCACCCCACATAAACATCTTCATTTGTCTGTGGTTTTATCATTATTTTGTCCTGCTTCAAATATAAGCTAATATTGTCTTAACACAAAAAATATCAGAACAATAAAACTATGTAATAAGGCAAAATAAATAAAAGAAATATACAGTCCTATGTTTAACTTTTCATAGGAAATGTAAGAGAAAAAAAAAGTTTAATTTAAACCAGCATTCATAAAATCAATATTGTTAGAAGAATTAGTCTGAAACAAAAGTTACCATACAGGTAGGCAATTATACGGAACAAATACCTGGATTGTCTTGTTACATGGTTGTTATATTTTCATTTGCCAATCCCTTTTCTTTTTCACTTTCACATGAATAAAACATGAAGGAAAACAAACTTTTCACACATTCTGGCTTTTGGATTGGACATACACACTCATCATTGCAAATTCTGAGGAATTAAAACTAAATTCTAGATTGGCCAAGACACATTACCTTTTGTGTACCACATACATTTGTAAATTATGACTCAAGAACAGTCAGGTTATATTCCCTAGTGTCTGTCTCAAGAATTAATCCACAAAAACATTCCATTACTGGATCTGTATTCAATAAATATACTGTAGAAAAATACACACTTTTTGATAAATTTATTTTGTGGGCAATAAAAACAGGTTGTTTGCACTTGCTATGAGCAAAATGCCATGACAAGATTATATTTTATTTGCTATTTTATCATTTCTCATACTTTGACCTTTACAAAACTATTATATTTATGAATCTGAGATGAAATTTTAAAATTGGCCTCTTATCCCTAATGTATGTGCCTTGGAACAATGGATAAGGTAAATTCCATAACTGATATGTCTTAATCACCAGCAGAGAGAGAGAGAGAGAGAGAGATTCATAAGTTAATTTCCTCACAGAATAATAGAAACCATGGGCCATTTTCTGACTGCAGATTTGTAAGATACCTGAGCAGAAAGTAACAGCTACTTTATAAGCATGCAAGCCATTTTAATATGAGTTATAGGCCCCCAAGTACTATTATTCCTCAGAGAAGACACAAGACTGGGTTTTAAAAATTAAAGCCACACATGTACCAGTTCGTTACTTTGTGAAAAATGGGTTAATTATGAGAAAATGTAGACACTGCTTGTACCTGCTGGTGATGAGTGGTTAGTGGGCAATCAAATTGTTGTTCCCAAGTCATATAGACTGGAAATGCATAGTCTAACCCATAAAACTCCTTAAGCTGGTCATTTTGGTGTCAATAAGACTTATCAAAAGATCTTGAATAATTTTTATTTGCCAAAAATTAAAAGTGACGTTTATAAGTACTATAGATCTTCACACTTGTCATATGGTAGGAAATCCCAATCAGAATATTGTAAGGCACATCTGCAACTTATTCCTGCATTTGACCATTTGACAAGCTATTTAACAGAAAAATGGCAGACTGTTGGTTATTTACTTAACACCAAGTCAAGCAACTTTTTGACCATAATGTGTGCATCCTCAAGATTTCCAAAGCCTATTCCTTTGAAGAATATTAAAGCAAAAACTGTTCTAAAAGTTTAGGCAATGTTTTAACACTTGTTTGCCACCCCAAATCTGTCCTGCAAATTTTATGTTTGATTATTTCCAACAACTTATGTGTGAAGGGGCAAATTTCTGGCAATCTAACAAGAATACATTAGTTGAGAACCATTAATTAGCTCTATGGAGACATGCGCGTATCATATCGCCATACGACCATGTTTGGTGATGTCCTTTAGAGGGAGAATTTGGTTCCTAATTAAGCATTTGTTTATACAGCAGCAAAACGGACTATTATGGACACTGTAAACTTCATTTTCATTGTAAAGTTGTCAAAATTGAGAAATCGCAGAAACACTGTTACTCAAACTACCAGGTCAAGCTGACCCCGAATTTGGCATCTCTGAAGAAAAGGGTGGCAGTGATATTTGATTATGATTGGTTATGTTAAATAAGGTGGCGTGTTTCCCACACAAAATTTCATAGGTTTCAATATCACCTACATCGAAATTTTAATCAGTCTAAGCTTTTCTGGAAGAGAAATTAGAGTAGGCTCTGGGGGATTTGCAAGAAATTCCTCGTAAAATGGGACTGTTGTCGAAAGGGACCGACAAAATAATTTTGGCGATCAGAAGGAGGAACACTGAAAGCAAAGGTAGTGTGACAATTCCATGTAATTTTTTGATGCCTTATATACTGCTTTGACGAATTTATTTACTTGTATTAACATGAATCCTTTTTCCTACATTTGTATAATAATTTGCTTTATGAAATATAACTCTTGAGTTTATGCATAGGCAGTCATACATTAATGTTCACCGAATTTAGAAGATTTCACGTATGATTAAGAATTAGGTTCTAAGAATTTAATGCATTACATTAGTTAATATGATTACGAGAATCCGTGTGAATTCACCAAATTTAGAAGATTTCACATATGATTAAGAGTAAGTGTGATTGACTGAAATTATATAGTAATTGATGTAATAATGTATTCCATTTATTTGCTGTGTAAATTGAGGCTGGCTCAGAACGCCAAGCCTTGCATAGGGTGCATTAAGGTCAAGGCGTAACGAATTAGCCATTTGACTAACTAGGGTCATTATACGACATATGCAGTCAATTGACAGCCTTAGCATCTGTCTAGCACTGATAGAAAAATCTGATAATAAGGGAGAATAATTTGAAATCCCCTGTATCATAAATAACAGGAAATTTAGGTTGTCTCTATTTGTATTTATTTAAAAGGGAGAAAATAGCTCCTGGGACGAATGATATGATGTTACCGTGAGACGTATACTGAGAAGGATAGAGAGCAGTGCAGTGAGACATATAATCCTGTGGCGCAATCCTGCCTGGTATTAATTTCTAAACGTATTCTGAGAGTATCCAGAGATGGATGGTGGAAAGTATCATCCTGAGATCCAAGGTTCTGAACAGCTACAGTCGAAGCAGAAGAAACTGGGGACTAGCAGGTTATCCAATTGTACAAGCCGTTAACTTCAATTGTTCACTTGACCCTATGATGAACTAAATCTGTCAGTAAACAGATCAGCTATTTTCCTTCTATATATCTGCTCAGATCTCTATCTACTTCACCTATAAGTTTCACCACTTCATATTTACTCGAACCGGGCAATAACATCGAGGATGGTCAACCCGTAGATAACAAAAAACCAAAATTAAGTGAGACACAGCAAAAGTCACCACCAGAAAACATTCATACCCTCCCCGCTTTACATTATGCATGAATTAGACAACCAAAAGTTTAATTTTTTGGTCACCCTGAAAGTAATGGGGCTAGCTCAAGACTGTGTGAAAACACACTCACCTACCCAGGATACACGTATACAATTATATTGAATCAAACCTTAAAAAGGACAGTGATCAGTAAATTTCTGCATTGTTTTTTTCTCCCATATTGATATTTTTCACCAAATGAAAGACCCTATGATTACCCTAAAACAATAAGACTGTCCCAAAACACCCTCAACTACCCAGGATACATGTGGGCAATAAAATAGAATAAAACCAAATAAAAAGACAGAGATATGCAAAATTCTACGCTGTATAAATATCAAGTATGATCAATAGAATTTATTCTTTTGTTGATACTTGCTGAAGACTATCCCAAAACACACTCATCAACCCAAGATACGTCTATACAATTACAATGACTTAATAAAATATACAGTTTGGGTGCATTTTCTCTCTCTGTCTCTTTCTTTGATCATGGATAGTTCACTAAACTACATTCATATTGCAAAAAGCAGCACAATTAATAAGTCATAAGTATGCATCACTACATTCATCTTTCAAATATTTTTTAAAGCATTTTTTTTAATTTTTAATATCACAATGAGCAGCTGAATAATTAGAACCCAAGGGTGCTATATTTATATTTTTAAAATTCTTGAACCAAATTAAGAATTACAATAAATAAAATTAGTCTCCTGTAACATCTTTTGTCTCTGATTATTTCCACTTTTAGAGACAAAAGTTTTAAAGGATGTAAACCAGTCTTAAAGCTGGTTTTGGGGATTCTGTATATTACCAATGCAAATTAAGTATTGGAAAACAATTGTACACTAAATCCAATCTTTCTAATTGCAAATAAGCATTTTTATCATGATACGATCATGATTTTCCAGTTTGATTTTTTCAGATTTTGTAGCAAATTATGTCCCAAAATGAAGATCATGATAACAATAAGAACACCTTTAAGGATTGCTTAATTTTTGTAATGTCAATTTTACCTATAAACTTTATTTAATGTGCTATTGATATTGCCCTGAAATATTTTATTTTCACAGGAGCTTATGTACAGTAGTATCACAGGAAAGACAGACGTCTGTGAGGTGCTTCAAAATGGGTGATATACAATACAATCGTTACAAGCAGGGTTTGTCTGATGAAAACTCATTAAGAAGAGTACGAATATATCATTGTCATTTCTGATCCTTAGTAAAATAACTAATGTTTCCAAAGTAATGAAAGATATCACTAAGAAATAGATTTTTTAAATGGTGAAGGTAAATATTTAAATGCGTCAAAACTGGGGTTGAAAGAAAAGGACCACCCTGCTGTACTGTACAGGAGCTTGTTACAAAGAAAATTTGGAGTATCCGTCCTTGAATCAAGGGATGGGGGTTCTAACCACGTTTTACCACAAATTTTTCATTTGGATGGTTTATCTCCAGTATGTATCCTCATGTGCGTCTTCAAACTAGAACTCTCTCTGAACATTTTATCACACACTTCACATTTGAATGATTTATCTCCTGTATGTATCCTCATGTGTCTCTTCAAATAACTACTTAGTGCAAACATTTTGTCACAAACTTCACATTTGAATGGTTTGTCTCCAGTATGAATCAACATGTGGGTCTTCAAATGTTCAAGGCACCTAAACATTTGATCACAAACTTCACATTTGAAAGGCTGATCTCCAGTATGTATCCTCATGTGGACCTTCAAAGAACTACTTAATCTAAATATTTTGTCACAAACTTCACATTTGAATGGTTTGTCTCCAGTATGAATCAACATGTGAGTCTTCAAATGTTCAAGGCGCCTAAACATTTTATCACAAACTTCACATTTGAATGGCTTATCTCCAGTATGTATCATCATGTGACGCTTCAAATGGCTAAGGCTCCTGAACATTTTATTACAAACTTCACATTTGACCGTTTTACCTCCAGTATGCATCCTCATGTGGGACTTCAAATAACTATTGATTGGAAACATTTTGTCACAAATTTCACATTTGAATGGCTTATCTCCAGTATGAATCATCATGTGGACCTTCAAGTCGTTATGGAGCCTGAACATTTTATCACAAACTTCACATTTGAATGGTTTAACTCCAGTATGAATCATCATGTGGCCCTTCAAATGATCAAGGCGCGGAAACATTTTATCACAAACTTCACATTTGAATGGCTTATCTCCCGTATGAGTTATCACATGGACCTTCAAATGGCTAAACCATTTGAACATTTTATCGCAAACTTCACATTTGAATGGTTTATCTACAGCATGTATCATCGTGTGACGCTGCAAAATCCAACTACTACTAAATGTTTTCTCACAAACTTCACATTTGAATGGTTTATCCCCACTATACGTCTTCAAATGAATACTTCGTCCAGTCATAGTATCAAAATTAGGTCGGCACTAGAGGACCTGGAGTGGCGGTAGGTCTACATGGACAGGGAGATGGAGTACGTATTAATATTTATGAGTTTGGGCTGGGCGATCTTGACTGTAACACTAACATTTTACTGGCCGATTGTCAGAACCTAAACTTCATCCCGCAAACCGCATTCAATGTCTGGTTCAAACATAGTGTTAATGTGGTTACGGGTCAAAACGGACCGGTACCGAAAAGGCCCACGGCCAAAACGGACCAGTGCTTAAAAGGACCGGTCCGAAAAAAACCGGACCCAAAAAGGCCCATTTATATATTAATTACCAGCTACTAGTATCGTGTCTAATAAAAGTAACTAAAACGTAAAATATAAAGTCCTTGTTTTACTGGTAAATGTCTATAAATATGTGCAGTAGAGAAACATTGTGCCGTATGTCACAATCGTACGTCCAGTGATCATGAAAATAATTGCGACACGCTACTACATGTGCTATGTAAAATGAACAAATAAGGCAAATAATAATTGTCTTAGAAAACACTGTATGTAAAGCGAATCAATAATATCTTTGTTATAACATATCAAGACTGAATACGAGTTAGTGGTACCCACGTGTGGTTTGTGTATGCCAACTTTGTCATGCTAATGCCGTAACTAAGTAATGGCGATTTCATTTATGATGGATGGATGAATATTTTAAATTGCGAAGACTACTGACTCTTCCTGTTTCATATACATTCAATATCGTTAATACGTGTATGCGTATTTTATCTGCGTTGATTATATTTTATGCTTTCAATAGACATTTGTTATATTCTGTGCCAAGTAGGCACCGTTATTGCGTTGTGGTTGCAATGAAAGTCAAGTCACAATTGGAAAAGATTTAAGAGGTTATTTATACATAACAACATAAATTTGTATGATAGGTTAGAAAGAGACAAAGAAGAAAACATATCATATCTAACTAGTACAAGTACAAAAAAGACAAACGCTAATGCCATTTCAGATTTATTAATATGTCAATAATATCAATCATTATCGATAATAAATGAATAATAATATCTAATATCAAATGCTACAACAATATTGCTCATAATGGCTGTCAAATAAATTTAACAGCAACATATATTAAATAATTCTACAATAACAGCAATAAATAATCATCGAACTATAAAAACATGCATACGTAGATAATCACTTAAAAACTTAACAAATTTGCACTACAGTGGCTGCCGATGTTAATATGACAATATAGGATTCAATTCTAGAATAACAGAGGGATATAGTAATGTTGTTCACGGTTATTCAGCTTTTCTAAAGATAAATTTCCATGTCATTTCCCGGGGTTTTCCAAGATGAAACAACTTTTTCAATGCTTACATATGACCATTACTGAAGGGAATTAAAGAACATTTTAGATTATAAAACATGCATTTTCTAAATCTAAAAATGTTCTCTTGCCAGTCTCTCCAAAAAATATCAGTCAGAAACGATGATGATGCACAAAACCACAAAATGTATCACACGAAGCTAGTTTGATTGTATTCCTAAATGGGATATAAAGTCATTTCAATGTACAAAAAAAATATTTCTAACCTCCTATTACAGGATTAATGAAACAAACGCAAATAATATGAATCTTGTCTTGTAACAAAAGGAGCTTAACCATGAACATATGTGGTATGGTAGTCGCTTACCAGTGGGCCTAGAAATTTAAACTTTGTTATATCGACTCATATCGGCATGAAATCGATAGGAAAATTATTTATTTCCTCAGAAATGGCAAGTATTATAATCATTATGTCGTTAATCGGGTGACACTATGGCGTAGATGAAACGTGACCCAGTACTCGTCATTTGTATTAATAGTCACATGACTTCACAAATCTCAAATGACGACATTTGCATTTACTTTTTTTAATTTTTTCTCAATATCATTTAAAAGTGTGGGTTGTTAGATTTTTATCCTCATGCGACTAGCATTGCAAATCGCAATTATCAGGTCACATTTCATCAACGACGTAGTTTAATCATGTCTTTTGGCAGAATAAAGACTTAACGATTTTAATACTCACAACTCGATAAATTTAACTCAAGGTCAGTTTAATTGCGACTCAATTATGTGATTATTTATACTTACACTCTGAGACCATACAGCTCGCCGACGGAGCTCAAAAACTTAGAGGTTTTTATCTCGTGCTGCATGTACTGGTTCCAAAGTGTATTTAATGATTTTTCAAATCTGTAGCTTCGTCTCTCACGTCCTAGGTAGTTACACTGGACGGCCAAGCGCATGAGATCGGCCTCCCTCCGCAGTAGTGGCACTAACTGGGAGAAGCCTAGTAACATGTGTACTGCCCTTGAATTTATACGATGGTGCATGCCTGAAAATGTAAAACAGATAACGAACAATTGAATTGTATACGTAATACGTTTTTATATATCAACATGTATACATATTAATATGATACGGATAATTATGTCATGCATATTAACAGACTAATGTCTTTATACTGATATGCTTTATTTTTGCTGTGCTTACCTTCAACGTCGTTGTTTGTTCGTACTTTCTGGCGGTATACAAACCAGGCCTCAACTGGAAACACTGGATTATCCATCCACTGCCTGCGAAGGTACCCGATAAGGGTCCGTGTAGCATTTGTTGTAGCCTTCATTTGCAGCATCTGCACGGCTTGATGTATGTGCGCGCTGGGCAGGAACTGAAGGGCCAGCACTTGACGAACGAAGGAGTGAAGGCCTTCTCGTCGCATTGTACGTTTCAGCCAATCCAACAGACTGCACGTAACGCCACACGGCCTGGGACCAGTGGAAGGCACAGCCCTTAAGTTCGACGCCGGGAAAGGCCTCTCTGATGGTGAGCAATGCAGCTGAAAATATGCATATGCAAATAAAATTCCCGATATGATATTGTTTGTGTATGAAGCAATTCCATGTGAAAGGTAATACGGTGTCCTCATGATATTGCACGATGTTATTAATTTTTCCAGACATGCACTGTTAGCGTTTTTGAGTAATGTTCAATTTCAAATATACATTAATGTTATTAGTAAACAGCTTACCTTTTTCGAAGTCCAGTACGAATCCTTCTAATGATACATGTCCCAACCTTGACTGCAGAGAACGAAACACCTGTAATCCAAAGAATCGAAATGAGGTCAGTATTCGTAGTGCTGTTACCATAATCAATTCCACAGCGATTACATAACGTCATTTACCTAACATTCAAAAATGACTCATCATTTAATTCTTGGAAAGAAATACAAATGCTGGAAACACTGTACAACATTCAAGAGACATATGTTTCATTTTTGAGATATCACGACATAGTCTCATCACATGGTGTATTCATTTTGTTACTGTTTCTTCTATCTATCCTATATCTATCCAATAAACATGCTGGAAATGTCAGTAATTTTTGTAACAGGCAGAGAGAAAGAAAGCTTTAACATAATGGCTTACAGCCTGATAGTCTGACTTCGTCTTCCGGCTCATTAAACCGAACACATGCTGTGCGCCATTTCTTTCGATGAAAGCATGGATGGACATGAGTTGACCCTGTTGTCGGAAAGGCTCACCAACGACCTGGAAGTTATAATCACATTTATTAAACAATTGGACATGAAGGTTATTATTGCGTGCTATTATAAATTTAAAACAGACAATATCTGCAGCTCAGCAATAGCTGGCAGTCGAACAGCATACAATAATGAATACAACATAATGATTTACCTTAAATGTTCCATCCATATACCACCGTTTTGCTTCTCGCAAAACTCCTAACAGATATTCAGTTGCCAGCAAGAAGTGTCGCTATCTATCCATTCTGATGTCTGCCACCAAGAAGTCAGGAGCGTTGATGAAGTCCTCATTCAACTGTAAAACTCAGAACAAATATATAATTGTTGTCAATATCATTCATGTCTTAAAATATTCACACTTTAAACTATCAATATTTAACTACAAACTATATATAATATATTTTAACTTCAAAGTATAATTGAGAGCAGATATTAAGAATAATGAGCAAACATTATAAAAAAGAAAAAATAAATTAGTTTAAATTTTATAGTCAATTAATATCGAACTGTAGATTTGTCTGATTTCTATATAAACTACAAAGTCCAACGTTCTTGTCTTTTCTGGACGTAGTTTCGCTCTGGTTCTATTGGCAACTCTTTTCAAAAGCGTCTTCTTTAGGAGAGAGACTGTATCTGGTCCAGAACTCTCCAGAATAGCGTCTTCTGCAATCTTCAACGTCTAGTGTGAATATCTGCTCTCTAGCAGCACGTCTCACCTTTGATAAGGAGAAAATCTTGTTATGTCAAAGGAGGTAATCATAAGCGTATAATTAAGCACTAAACATGTATGAAAATTTATTGCCTTTACCACGGAATCCACTAAAATTATGAAAAGCATATTAAAAAAACATTTAACGAATATTGCCTTTAGTATCACCACTGTGTTAGGATTGAATATTTAAATAATTATAGTTACATGTAATTTTTGTTCTTATAATACTTATATTGCGTTGATTATGTACAAAAGGTACAATTAGCTGACAATTTAACATGCTATGCTGACAAAAATTTACCTTGGCGTACACCTGTGGCTTTAGCTGAATGTCATGGATAGCGGTGTGCGTGTGCTGAGCATAGCTTTGAACAAATAAGTTCCCTTGCTGGCGTATTGTCACTTTGCACTTCATGTTGACACTTCTAGAAATGCAACGCCACAAAGTAGAATTTACGTTATCTCGCTGCAAGAACAGAAATGCATTATGTATGTCCTTGAACAGTCTTGGCCAATGAGGAAATTTAATACAATTAAAGATTTGATAACACACACACACACACACACACACACACACCAATTTTATTGTAACAAATTAAGGTCGAGAAAGATGTATTTTACTACGCATTTGATATATACATGTCATTTGTAATTGATATGTGATTAATTTCCTAGAAACAACAGTATTCAGTGTTATAAATTATACAATCAATTAGGGGACATTCGAGAAGTATGTATTTTGATTCTAAATAAGGATAAATTCAATCTAAATACTGCAGTAATCTAACCTGATGTACACAAGTTCACATCCATAGTAACAAACTAAATCGAAATTATCATGTGGAATTTGTTTGTCGATATAAATAAACATGTTTGTCCAGGATTTTGAAGAAATTGAATTGTCAGAATTGAAAATAAATCATATGCATTTGTCTACGTTTACAATAAATGATGTAAATACTGTTAATATCGACACATTTTCACACACCTTTACCCCATATAAATATCCAAGTCTGGACACCAATAGTCTGGTCTGGTATGTTTCTGTGAAGATCCCTCTAGGATTGAATACGTTATACCACGGTATTCGACTATCGTCTCAGTCAAAACATCGTGCACTGACCTGAAATAAACAATGTTATGCAAGCAATCATACAAATTTTAAGCATTTATGATGAACGGAAGTATTGCGGTTGCACATGTTTTATGTTTGTATATGATTACCAAGGAGTTCAAAATCATGTTTATAATAACGTGTCTCAGACTCTTTGCAAATATTACTATTATTACTTGTGTATACGTACTCTTCTTCAATAATATTCACTGGATCAATGTTTCTGTCACTTATATCGAAAGAAGTGTCTGCATCGGTGATGTCGGGAATCGTAATCGCCCCATATGGATCCATTTCAATTTCCGTCAACTCGGCCACCGGAATATCAGTCGACAAATTGCCTATACTATGGATCTATGAAATAAATGAAACAATAAAAAAAATTACATTTTCAATTTTTCTTCGCACCAGATAATGATTTTTCATTTAGTTTCATCATATGTAAAACGGCAAATTGTGACTTCTGGAAATATAAATATTAAGGCAGTCGAAAACTGACTGGTTTAATTCATTGCCTTACAAACAAAAATCCTCGTATCGCCTTATGAATTTTAAACACTTACACTTAACTTCAAAAAAGGCGGGTCTTCTGGCTCATCTTGGTCTTGATCGGATACACTTATGGTCACTGGAACCTGTTGTAAACGATTAAGGATTTATTTAGTTAATACAAAATTTGCCTCGATAAACGCTCATCATGAACAAAATAGTGTTACTAATTGTCAGCAGCATCTCTTGAATAACCACCTTGAATTGTATGAGAAATTAATCAACTATAGTTTTACTTGTTTATATATGCAACATAAATATTTAAATATCTTTTAAATATCTTAAATATCTTTTATTATTATTATTATTATTATTATTATTATCATTAATCATTCTTGTAAACGGTCCTTTTTAACCCGGGCCTTTTCCGTCTAGGTCCTTTCTGACCCGTTATTGGCCTTTCTGGACCGGGCCTTTTTAATCCGGATCGTTTTGGTACTGCGCCTTTCTGGCCCGTTACTGGCCCGTCTGGACTGAGTCTTTTTAACCCAGGCCGTTTTGGTACTGGACCTTTCTGACCCGTCACCGTTAATATTGGTACTACCCTAATTCGTGGACGTGGATACTAAAATGAGTCTTTGTGCATCAACGGACCAGCCAAGCGTGCTTCACACCCGGCAGATTTTCAGCCCACTGTGCAAACATTTGAACATTATTAGGTCTTTAAGTTTGTTCTTGTTCTATTATTTTAAAATATATGCGTAATATTATATCGTCCCTATTTTAGATCTATATAAACTTGACAATAAAGTAATTTTTAAATGCTTTTATTACTTTCCAAAGCACAAGATTAATTAATAATAAATATAACAATACCATTATATACACGTGATGTTCAATGCATAGCATATGAAAAAGAAGAATGAATAAGAAACTTTCTTTATAACTTGTAATACAAGGTACTGCTTAGTCTTTGTGAACAATGTCACTGAAACTTCATCAGTATCGGCCACATTTTTTCCCCAGACAATTTCTTAAATGCCTTCCTGAAATCAAAATTCTCAACATTGGACCCATCAAGTGACATTCTCAATAAATGTTTCAGAGTAGATATGAAATTTGATTATATTCTGGCGGCTGTTCCACCTCTCAGTCTGCAGTAGAAACAATGCAACAAGTCACGTGTTAGCTGTCTCAGATACTGCTAGATATAATTCTTTGTATTTCAGAGCTAGATCAACCATATTTGTTGTGCATGATACAGTCCTGTTGTATAAGTAAATTTTAAATTTTTTCACTGATGTCACTTAAGTGACCCAACCTTTAACAGTCGACGACTGGCATCCTTGTATCGGCATCAATTGTTACTCAGTTAAGTTCAGACCACACAATCGTGTTATCTCAGCAAATGATCCCTAAAACACTAAGCAGCCTCAAGTGCGTATCATGCTCAGGATTCAAATAACATGTTAGCAACACGTGCAAATGACGCTAAATCTGGGGTCAATTTGAGCTTCTACGTTGTAACTACTCGTTAATGGAAATTCTCAGTTTGTGACAGTTTTACTATTTAATCAGAGTTTACCATGCCCCTAATAGTCTGTATGGCTGCTGTATAAACAAATGCTTAATTAAGAATAAAATTCTCCCCTCGAAAAGTATGGAAGGGGATCACCGCCATAATTCTATGCATGTATTTTCTAATCTTCCTTGATGATCCATTGTAAATGGCTCCTTGCAATTGCTACTTAAATAATTCTATAAATGTATACTGCATTCTTCATTGATGCAGATTGTACGTGGCACTTTGCAAGTGCTACTTTCCTTCTGCAATATTGTCAATAGCTGCTAGCAAGTGCTACATTCATAATTCTAGTCATGAATTTTCTATTCTTCATTGATGCAAGCTGTAAATGGCTGCTTGAAAGTACCTAGATCTACTTTCACTCTGCATCCTTGTATCTTGCAATTTAAAAACAACTGAATTAATTCTATAGTTTGTCAGTTATTACAAGTTTTAACATTACATTTATAAACTTGCTATATCACAAGTTTCACAAATTGCACCTTCCAAAATCATGCCTATAATGTAGCTTCAAGCACATTGCAGGTTAGAATCAAGGAGGTAAGCATAAAATAATGCCTCATTATGACAACAGATGGCATTATGACACAACAATTTTTTACAATGGGACTACTCCCCTGACCCTAGCAACAAGAGGCTATACCACTTTATGGCATGTTTGGGTGTCTTATTTCAAATATCATTCGAATTAAATTACATCACCTGATGTCAGGGTATTAACATTTGGAAGAGAGCTGGCCTGCAAGAAGCACAAAACAAATTAAATATAACAAATTCTATACAATTATCATTTTAGAGCATATTTATTATTTTAGAGTGCAGTGCAAATTCTGCTTTTTGTAGCAGTAAAAACCTCATAAGGTTTGAGCAAAGTGCAGATAATAGCACCTAGAGGCCATACTTTCATTTCTTTATTGAAGAGAGAAAGAGAGTACATTACTGAGATGAGGATTCTGTTTATTCACTCAACCCTATGTAATTAAACTTTACTGTTAATCTGCAGTTCACAGTGGCAGTTGAATTATATATATATATATATATATATATATATATATATATATATATATATATATATATATATATATATATAACAAGAAGTAAGGTAAATAGTCAAATTATACAGAATTCTTATCAAGGTATGGCATGCATGATTATGCAATAGCCAGCAAGTATTGTCACTAGTTGTCTGTGACAAGTATGTCAAATCTCCAATTTCATTTTAAATTTCCAGTTCCAATACAACAGAAAGAGGCAATGACTTGAAACAAGGACATCACATACAAAGAATATATGCTGCAAAAAATATGAACTTATTTCATTATATAAGAAAAGAGATTCTAAGAGTAGGAAATATATTTTCTGTATGTAAACATAAGATCACCTCCATTCAATTATGAGATGCTTTATTTTGACATATATCAAACTGGAAACTGCATTTTTTTATTATTTGAAACCATATTCATCCATACATAAAGCAATATATATATATATATATATATATATATATATATATATATATATATATATATATATATATATATATATATATATATAGTACAGATAAGATGACTGATTGTATGGTACCTTACTGATAAAACATCAAACTCCTTTGGTAGCAGTTATAAAAATATAATATATTGAATATAAATAACATTGCTACCACTACCAGTAACCAGCTCAATTTGTTTGTATTATTACTGCTACAATACGGTACTAAAAGTGCTTGATACATTTGGATATGAAATTAATGTATTAGTTCAAAAGATTAGTATACATTTTTACATGTATCTTCTACAGAGGTGATTGTTTTCTGTTAGAAGAATAAGACAACCCCCACATAATTTTCTAAAACAACTTGTAAAGTTTTTAAGGCAAGTCACAGTTCTGGCCATTGTACCATCCATCACCCCTACCACCCCAAATGAACATCTTCATTTGTCTGTGGTTTTATCATTATTTTATCCTGCTTCAAATATAAGCTAATATTGTCTTAACACAAAAAATATCAGAACAATACAACTATGTAATAAGGCAAAATAAATAAAAGAAATATACAGTCCTATGTTTAACTTTTCATAGGAAATGTAAGAGAAAAAAAAGTTTAATTTAAACCAGCATTCATAAAATCAATATTGTTAGAAGAATTAGTCTGAAACAAAAGTTACCATACAGGTAGGCAATTATACTGAACAAATACCTGGATTGTATTGTTACATGGTTGTTATATTTTCATTTGCCAATCCCTTTTCTTTTTCACTTTCACATGAATAAAACATGAAGGAAAACAAACTTTTCACACATTCTGGCTTTTGGATTGGACATACACACTCATCATTGCAAATTCTGAGGAATTAAAACTAAATTCTAGATTGGCCAAGACACATTACCTTTTGTGTACCACATACATTTGTAAATTATGACTCAAGAACAGTCAGGTTATATTCCCTAGTGTCTGTCTCAAGAATTAATCCACAAAAACATTCCATTACTGGATCTGTATTCAATAAATATACTGTAGAAAAATGCACACTTTTTGATAAATTTATTTTGTGGGCAATAAAAACAGGTTGTTTGCACTTGCTATGAGCAAAATGCCATGACAAGATTATATTTTATTTGCTATTTTTTTTTATTTCTGATACTTTGACCTTCACAAAACTATTATATTTATGAACCTGAGATGAAATTTTAAAATTGGCCTCTTATTCCTAATGTATGTGCCTTGGAACAATGGATAAGGTAAATTCCATAACTGATATGTCTTAATCACCAGCAGAGAGAGAGAGAGAGAGAGAGAGAGAGAGAGTCAGAGAGAGAGAGAGAGAGAGAAATTCATAAGTTAATTTCCTCACAGAATAATAGAAACCATGGGCCATTTTCTGACTGCAGATTTGTAAGATATCTGAGCAGAAAGTAACAGCTACTTTATAAGCATGCAAGCCATTTTAATGAGTTATAGGCCCCCAAGTGCTATTATTCCTCAGAGAAGACACAAGACTGGGTTTTAAAAATTAAAGCCACACAAGTACCAGTTTGTTACTTTGTGAAAAATGGGTTAATTATGAGAAAATGTAGACACCTCTTGTACCTGCAGGTGATGAGTGGTCAGTGAGCAATCAAATTGTTGTTCCCAAGTCATATAGACAGGAAATGCATAGTCTAACCCATAAAACTCCTTAAGCTGGTCATTTTGGTGTCAATAAGACTTATCACAAGATCTTGAATCATTTTTTATTTACCAAAAATTAAAAGTGACGTTTATAAGTACTATAGATCTTCACACTTGTCATATGGTATGAAATCCCAAAAAGAATATATCTAAGGCACATCTGCAACTTATTCCTGCATTTGACCATTTGACAAGCTATTTAGCAGAAAAATGGCAGACTGTTGGTTATTTACTTAATACCAGGTCAAGCAACTTTTTGACCATAATGTGTGCATCCTCAAGATTTCCAAAGCCTATTCCTTTGAAGAATATTAAAGCAAAAACTGTTCTAAAAGTTTAGGCAATGTTTTAACACTTGTTTGCCACCCCAAATCAGTCCTGCAAATTTTATGTTTGATTATTTCCAACAACTTATGTGTGATGGGGCAAATTTCTGGCAATCTAACAAGAATACATTAGTTGAGAACCATTAATTAGATCTATGGAGGCATGCGCGTATCATATCGCCATACGACCATGTTTGGTGATGTCCTTTAGAGGGAGAATTTGGTTCCTAATTAAGCATTTGTTTATACAGCAGCAAAACAGACTATTAGGGACACTGTAAACTTCATTTTCATGGTAAAGTTGTCAAAATTGAGAAATCGCAGAAACACTGTTACTCAAACTAACAGGTCAAGCTGACCCCGAATTTGGCATCTCTGAAGAAAAGGGCGGCAGTGATATTTGATTATGATTGGTTATGTTAAATAAGGTGGCGTGTTTCCCACACAAAATTTCATAGGTTTCAATATCACCTACATCGAAATTTTAATCAGTCTAAGCTTTTCTGGAAGAGAAATTAGAGTAGGCTCTGGGGGATTTGCAAGAAATTCCTCGTAAAATGGGACTGTTGTCGAAAGGGACCGACAAAATAATTTTGGCTATTAGAAGGAGGAACGCTGAAAGCAAAGGTGGTGTGACAATTCCATATAATTTGTTGATGCCTTATATACTGCTTTGATGAATTTATTTACTTGTATTAACATGAATCCTTTTTCCTACATTTGTATAATAATTTGCTTTATGAAATATAACTGTTGAGTTTATGCATAGAAAGTCATATATTAATGTTCACCGAATTTAGAAGATTTCACGTATGATTAAGAATTAGGTTCTAAGAATTTAATGCATTACATTAGTTAATATGATTATGAGAATCCATGTGAATTCACTAAATTTAGAAGATTTCACATATGATTAAGAGTAAGTGTGATTGACTGAAATGATATAGTAATTGATGTAATAATGTATTCCATTTATTTGCTGTGTAAATTGAGGCTGGCTCAGAACGCCAAGCCTTGCGTAGGGTGCATTAAGGTCAAGGCGTAATGAATTAGCCATTTGACTAACTAGGGTCATTATACAACATATGCAGTCAATTGACAGCCTTAGCATCTGTCTAGCACTGATAGAAAAATCTGATAATGAGGGAGAATAATTTAAAATCCCCTGTATCATAAATAACAGGAAATTAAGGTTGTCTCTATTTGTATTTATTTAAAAGGGAGAAAATAGCTCCTGGGACGAATGATGTGATGTTACCCTGAGACGTATACTGAGAAGGATAGAGAGAAGTGCAGTGAGACATATAATCCTGTGATGCAATCCTGCCTGGTATTAATTTCTAAACGTATTCTGAGAGTATCCAGAGATGGATGGTAGAAAGTATCATCCTGAGATCCAAGGTTCTGAACAACTACAGTCGAAGCAGAAGAAGCTGGGGACTAGCAGGTTATCCAATTGTACAAGCCGTTGACTTCAATTGTTCACTTGACCCTATGATGAACTAAATCTGTCAGTGAACAGATCAGCTATTTTTGTTCTATATATCTGCTCAGATCTCTATCTATTTCACCTATAAGTTTCACCACTTCATATTTACTCGAACAGGGTAATAACATCGAGGATGGTCAACCCGTAGATAACGAAAAGCCAAAATTAAGTGGGACACAGCAAAAGTCACCACCAGAAAACATTCATACCCTCCCCGCTTTACATTATGCATGAATTAGACAACCAAAAGTTTAATTTTTCGGTCACCCTGAAAGTAATGGGGCTAGCTCAAGACTGTGTGAAAACACACTCACCTACCCAGGATACATGTATACAATTATATTGAATCAGACCTTAAAAAGGATAGTGATCAGTAAATTCCTGCATTGTTTTTTTCTCCCATATTGATATTTATCACCAAATCAAAGACCCTATGATTACCCTAAAACAAAAAAAGGCTGTCCCAAAACACCCTCAACTACCCAGGATACGTGTGGGCAATAAAATAGAATAAAACCAAATAAAAAGACAGAGATATGCAAAATTCTACGCTGTATAAATATCAAGTATGATCAGTAGAATTTATTCTTTTGTTGATACTTGCTGAAGACTATCCCAAAACACACTCATCAACCCAAGATACGTCTATACAATTACAATGACTTAATAAAATATACAGTTTTGGTGCATTTTCTCTCTCTGTCTCTTTCTTTGCTCATGGATAGTTCACTAAACTACATTCATATTGCAAAAAGCAGCACAATTAATAAGTCAGAAGCATGCATCACTACATTCATATTTCAAATATTTTTTAAAGCATTTTTTTAATTTTTAATATGACAATGAGCAGCTGAATAATTAGAACCCAAGAGTGCTATATTTATATTTTTAAAATTCTTGAACCAAATTAAGAATTACAATAAATAAAATTAGTCTCCTGTAAAATCTTTTGCCTCTGATTATTTCCACTTTTAGAGACAAAAGTTTTAATGGATGCAAACCAGTCTTAAAGCTGATTTTGGGGGTTCTGTATATTACCAATGCAAATTAAGTATTGGAAAACAATTGTACACTAAATCTAATCTTTCTAATTGCAAATAAGCATTTTTATCATGATACGATCAAGATTTTCCAGTTTGATTTTTTCAGATTTTGTAGCAAATTATGTCCCAAAATGAAGATCATGATAACAATAAGAACACCTTTAAGGATTGCTTAATTTTTGTACTGTCAATTTTACCTATAAACTTTTTTTAATGTGCTATTGATGTTGCTCTGAAATATTTTATTTTCATAGGAGCTTATGTACAGTAGTATCACAGGAAAGACAGACGTCTGTGAGGTGAGTCAAAATGGGTGATATACAATAAAATCCTTACAGCCAGGGTTTGTCTGATGAAAACTCATTAAGAAGAGTACGAATATATCATTGTCATTTCTGATCCTTAGTAAAATAACTAATGTTTCCAAAGTAATGAAAGATATCACTAAGAAATAGATTTTTTAAACGGTGAAGGTAAATATTTAAATGCGTCAAAACTGCGGTTGAAAGTAAAGGACCACCCTGCTGTACTGCACAGGGGCTTGTTACAAAGAAAATTTGGAGTATCCGTCCTCGAATCAAGGGATGGGGGTTCTAACCACGTTTTACCACAAATTTTTCATTTGGATGGTTTATCTCCAGTATGTATCCTCATGTGTGTCTTCAAACTAGAACTCTGTCTGAACATTTTATCACACACTTCACATTTGAATGATTTATCTCCTGTATGTATCCTCATGTGTTTCTTCAAATAACTACTTAGTGCAAACATTTTGTCACAAACTTCACATTTGAATGGTTTGTCTCCAGTATGAATCAACAAGTGAGTCTTCAAATGTTCAAGGCGCCTAAACATTTGATCACAAACTTCACATTTGAAAGGCTGATCTCCAGTATGTATTCTCATGTGGACCTTCAAAGAACTACTTAGTCCAAACATTTTGTCACAAACTTCACATTTGAATGGTTTGTCTCCAGTATGAATCAACATGTGAGTCTTCAAATGTTCAAGGCGCCTAAACCTTTTATCACAAACTTCACATTTGAATGGCTTATCTCCAGTATGTATCATCATGTGCCACTTCAAATGGCTAAGGCAACTGAACATTTTATTACAAACTTCACATTTGACTGTTTTACCTCCAGTATGCATCCTCATGTGGGACTTCAAATAACTATTGATTGGAAACATTTTGTCACAAATTTCACATTTGAATGGCTTATCTCCAGTATGAATCACCATGTGGACCTTCAATTCGTTACGGTTCCTGAACATTTTATCACAAACTTCACATTTGAATGGTTTAACTCCAGTATGAATCATCATGTGGTCCTTCAAATGATCAAGGCGCGAAAACATTTTATCACAAACTTCACATTTGAATGGCTTATCTCCCGTATGAGTTATCACATGGACCTTCAAATGGCTAAGCCTTTTGAACATTTTATCGCAAACTTCACATTTGAATGGTTTATCTACAGCATGTATCATCGTGTGACGCTTCAAAATCCAACTACTACTAAATGTTTTCTCACAAACTTCACATTTGAATGGTTTATCCCCACTATACGTCTTCAAATGAATACTTCGTCCAGTCATAGTATCAAAATTAGGCCGGCACTAGAGGACCTGGAGTGGCGGTAGGTCTACAGGGACAGGGAGATGGAGTACGTATTAATATTTATGAGTTTGGGCTGGGCGATCTTGACTGTAACACTAACGTTTTACTGGCCGATTGTCAGAACCTAAACTTCATCCCGCAAACCGCATTCGATGTCTGGTTCAAATATTTTGTTAATGTGGTTACGGGTCAAAACGGACATGTACCAAACAGTCCCACGATCAGTGCTTAAAAGGACCGGTCCGAAAAGGCCCGATCCAAAAAGGTCCATTTATATATTAATTACCAGCTACTAGTATCGTATCTAATAAAAGTAACTAAAACATAAAATATAAAATCCTTGTTTTACTGGTAAATGTCTATAAATATGTGCAGTAGAGAAACATTGTGCCGTATGTCACAATCGTACGTCCAGTGATCATGAAAATAATTGCGACACGCTACTACATGTGCTATGTAAAATGAACAAATAAGGCAAATAATAATTGTCTTAGAAAACATTGTATGTAAAGCGAATCAATAATATCATTGTCATATCATATGAAGACTGAATACGAGTTAGTGGTACCCACGTGTTGTTTGTGCATGTCAACTTTGTCATGCTAATGCCGTAACTAAGTAATGGCGATTTCGTTTATGATGGATGGATGAATATTTTAATTTGCGAAGACTATTGACTGTTCCTGTTTCATATACATTCAATATCGCTAATACGTGTATGCGTATTTTATCTGCGTTGATTATAATTTATGCTTTCAATAGACATTTGTTATATTCTGTGCCTAGTAGGCACCGTTTTTGCGTTGTGGTTGCAATCAAAGTCAAGTCACAATTGGAAAAGATTTAAGAGGTTATTTATATATAAAAATATTTACAACATAATTTTGATGATAGGTTAGAAAGAGACAAAGAAGAAAAGATATCATATCTAACTAGTACAAGTACAAAAAAGACAAACGCTAATGCCATTTCAGATTTATTAATATGTCAATAATAACAATCATTATCGATAATACATGAATATTAATATCTAATATCAAATGCTACAACAATATTGCTCATAATGGCTGTCAAATAAATTTAACAGCAACATATATTAAATAATTCTACAATAACAGCAATAAATAATCATCGAACTATAAAAACATGCATACGTAGATAATCACTTAAAAACTTAACAAATTTGCACTACAGTGGCTGCCGACGTTAATATGACAATATAGGATTCAATTCTAGAATAACAGAGGGATATAGTAATGTTGTTCACGGTTATTCAGCTTTTCTAAAGATAAATTTCCATGTCATTTCCCGGGTTTTTCCAGGATCAAATTACTTTCTCAACGTTCACATATGACCATTACTGAATAGAATTAAAGAACATTTTAGATTATAAAACATGCATTTTCTAAATCTAAAAATGTTCTCTTGCTAGTCTCTCGAAAAACATCAAAGTCAGAAACGATGATCATGCACAAAACCACAAAATGTATCACACGAAGCAAGTTTGATTATATTCCTAATTGGCATATAAAGTCATTTTAATGTACAAAATAAAAATTCAAACTTCCTATTACAGTATGAAAGAAATAAACGCAAATAATATGAATCTTGTCTTGTAACAAAAGAGTTTTACCATGAATATATGTGGAATGGTAGTCGCTTACCAGTGGGCCTAGAAATTTAAACTTTGTTATATCGACTCATATCGGCATGAAATCGATAGGAAAATTATTTATTTCCTCAGAAATGGCAAGTATTATAATCATTATGTCGTTAATCGGGTGACACTATGGCGTAGATGAAACGTGACCCAGTACTCGTCATTTGTATTAATAGTCACATGACTTCACAAATCTCAAATGACGACATTTGCATTTACTTTTTTTAATTTTTTCTCAATATCATTTAAAAGTGTGGGTTGTTAGATTTTTATCCTCATGCGACTAGCATTGCAAATCGCAATTAACAGGTCACATTTCATCAACGACGTAGTTTAATCATGTCTTTTGGCAGAATAAAGACTTAACGATTTTAATACTCACAACTCGATAAATTTAACTCAAGGTCAGTTTAATTGCGACTCAATTACGTGATTATTTATACTTACACTCTGAGACCATACCTCTCACCGACGGAGCTCAAAAACTTAGAGGTTTTTATCTTGTGCTGCATGTACTGGTTCCAAAGTGTATTTAATGATTTTTCAAATCTGTAGCTTCGTCTCTCACGTCCTAGGTAGTTACACTGGACGGCCAAGCGCATGAGATCGGCCTCCCTCCGCAGTAGTGGCACTAACTGGGAGAAGCCTAGTAACATGTGTACTGCCCTTGAATTTATACGATGGTGCATGCCTGAAAATGTAAAACAGATAACGAACAATTGAATTGTATACGTAATACGTTTTTATATATCAACATGTATACATATTAATATGATACGGATAATTATGTCATGCATATTAACAGACTAATGTCTTTATACTGATATGCTTTATTTTTGCTGTGCTTACCTTCAACGTCGTTGTTTGTTCGTACTTTCTGGCGGTATACAAACCAGGCCTCAACTGGAAACACTGGATTATCCATCCACTGCCTGCGAAGGTACCCGATAAGGGTCCGTGTAGCATTTGTTGTAGCCTTCATTTGCAGCATCTGCACGGCTTGATGTATGTGCGCGCTGGGCAGGAACTGAAGGGCCAGCACTTGACGAACGAAGGAGTGAAGGCCTTCTCGTCGCATTGTACGTTTCAGCCAATCCAACAGACTGCACGTATCGCCACACGGCCTGGGACCAGTGGAAGGCACAGCCCTTAAGTTCGACGCCGGGAAAGGCCTCTCTGATGGTGAGCAATGCAGCTGAAAATATGCATATGCAAATAAAATTCCCGATATGATATTGTTTGTGTATGAAGCAATTCCATGTGAAAGGTAATACGGTGTCCTCATGATATTGCACGATGTCATTAATTTTTCCAGACATGCACTGTTAGCGTTGTTGAGTAATGTTCAATTTCAAATATACATTAATGTTATTAGTAAACAGCTTACCTTTTTCGAAGTCCAGTACGAATCCTTCTAATGATACATGTCCCAACCTTGACTGCAGAGAACGAAACACCTGTAATCCAAAGAATCGAAATGAGGTCAGTATTCGTAGTGCTGTTACCATAATCAATTCCACAGCGATTACATAACGTCATTTACCTAACATTCAAAAATGACTCATCATTTAATTCTTGGAAAGAAATACAAATGCTGGAAACACTGTAGAACATTCAAGAGACATATGTTTCATTTTTGAGATATCACGACATAGTCTCATCACATGGTGTATTCATTTTGTTACTGTTTCTTCTATCTATCCTATATCTATCCAATAAACATGCTGGAAATGTCAGTAATTTTTGTAACAGGCAGAGAGAAAGAAAGCTTTAACATAATGGCTTACAGCCTGATAGTCTGACTTCGTCTTCCGGCTCATTAAACCGAACACATGCTGTGCGCCATTTCTTTCGATGAAAGCATGGATGGACATGAGTTGACCCTGTTGTCGGAAAGGCTCACCAACGACCTGGAAGTTATAATCACATTTATTAAACAATTGGACATGAAGGTTATTATTGCGTGCTATTATAAATTTAAAACAGACAATATCTGCAGCTCAGCAATAGCTGGCAGTCGAACAGCATACAATAATGAATACAACATAATGATTTACCTTAAATGTTCCATCCATATACCACCGTTTTGCTTCTCGCAAAACTCCTAACAGATATTCAGTTGCCAGCAAGAAGTGTCGCTATCTATCCATTCTGATGTCTGCCACCAAGAAGTCAGGAGCGTTGATGAAGTCCTCATTCAACTGTAAAATTCAGAACAAATATATAATTGTTGTCAATATCATTCATGTCTTAAAATATTCACACTTTAAACTATCAATATTTAACTACAAACTATATATAATATATTTTAACTTCAAAGTATAATTGAGAGCAGATATTAAGAATAATGAGCAAACATTATAAAAAAGAAAAAATAAATTAGTTTAAATTTTATAGTCAATTAATATCGAACTGTAGATTTGTCTGATTTCTATATAAACTACAAAGTCCAACGTTCTTGTCTTTTCTGGACGTAGTTTCGCTCTGGTTCTATTGGCAACTCTTTTCAAAAGCGTCTTCTTTAGGAGAGAGACTGTATCTGGTCCAGAACTCTCCAGAATAGCGTCTTCTGCAATCTTCAACGTCTAGTGTGAATATCTGCTCTCTAGCAGCACGTCTCACCTTTGATAAGGAGAAAATCTTGTTATGTCAAAGGAGGTAATCATAAGCGTATAATTAAGCACTAAACATGTATGAAAATTTATTGCCTTTACCACGGAATCCACTAAAATTATGAAAAGCATATTAAAAAAACATTTAACGAATATTGCCTTTAGTATCACCACTGTGTTAGGATTGAATATTTAAATAATTATAGTTACATGTAATTTTTGTTCTTATAATACTTATATTGCGTTGATTATGTACAAAAGGTACAATTAGCTGACAATTTAACATGCTATGCTGACAAAAATTTACCTTGGCGTACACCTGTGGCTTTAGTTGAATGTCATGGATAGCGGTGTGCGTGTGCTGAGCATAGCTTTGAACAAATAAGTTCCCTTGCTGGCGTATTGTCACTTTGCACTTCATGTTGACACTTCTAGAAATGCAACGCCACAAAGTAGAATTTACGTTATCTCGCTGCAAGAACAGAAATGCATTATGTATGTCCTTGAACAGTCTTGGCCAATGAGGAAATTTAATACAATTAAAGATTTGATAACACACACACACACACACACACCAATTTTATTGTAACAAATTAAGGTCGAGAAAGATGTATTTTACTACGCATTTGATATATACATGTCATTTGTAATTGATATGTGATTAATTTCCTAGAAACAACAGTATTCAGTGTTATAAATTATACAATCAATTAGGGGACATTCGAGAAGTATGTATTTTGATTCTAAATAAGGATAAATTCAATCTAAATACTGCAGTAATCTAACCTGATGTACACAAGTTCACATCCATAGTAACAAACTAAATCGAAATTATCATGTGGAATTTGTTTGTCGATATAAATAAACATGTTTGTCCAGGATTTTGAAGAAATTGAATTGTCAGAATTGAAAATAAATCATATGTATTTGTCTACGTTTACAATAAATGATGTAAATACTGTTAATATCGACACATTTTCACACACCTTTACCCCATATAAATATCCAAGTCTGGACACCAATAGTCTGGTCTGGTATGTTTCTGTGAAGATCCCTCTAGGATTGAATACGTTATACCACGGTATTCGACTATCGTCTCAGTCAAAACATCGTGCACTGACCTGAAATAAACAATGTTATGCAAGCAATCATACAAATTTTAAGCATTTATGATGAACGGAAGTATTGCGGTTGCACATGTTTTATGTTTGTATATGATTACCAAGGAGTTCAAAATCATGTTTATAATAACGTGTCTCAGACTCTTTGCAAATATTACTATTATTACTTGTGTATACGTACTCTTCTTCAATAATATTCACTGGATCAATGTTTCTGTCACTTATATCGAAAGAAGTGTCTGCATCGGTGATGTCGGGAATCGTAATCGCCCCATATGGATCCATTTCAATTTCCGTCAACTCGGCCACCGGAATATCAGTAGACAAATTGCCTATACTATGGATCTATGAAATAAATGAAACAATAAAAAAAATTACATTTTCAATTTTTCTTCGCACCAGATAATGATTTTTCATTTAGTTTCATCATATGTAAAACGGCAAATTGTGACTTCTGGAAATATAAATATTAAGGCAGTCGAAAACTGACTGGTTTAATTCATTGCCTTACAAACAAAAATCCTCGTATCGCCTTATGAATTTTAAACACTTACACTTAACTTCAAAAAAGGCGGGTCTTCTGGCTCATCTTGGTCTTGATCGGATACACTTATGGTCACTGGAACCTGTTGTAAACGATTAAGGATTTATTTAGTTAATACAAAATTTGCCTCGATAAACGCTCATCATGAACAAAATAGTGTTACTAATTGTCAGCAGCATCTCTTGAATAACCACCTTGAATTGTATGAGAAATTAATCAACTATAGTTTTACTTGTTTATATATGCAACATAAATATTTAAATATCTTTTAAATATCTTAAATATCTTTTATTATTATTATTATTATTATTATTATTATTATTATTATCCTTAATCATTCTTGTAAACGGTCCTTTTTAACCCGGGCCTTTTCCGTCTAGGTCCTTTCTGACCCGTTATTGGCCTTTCTGGACCGGGCCTTTTTAATCCGGATCGTTTTGGTACTGCGCCTTTCTGGCCCGTTACTGGCCCGTCTGGACTGAGTCTTTTTAACCCAGGCCGTTTTGGTACTGGACCTTTCTGACCCGTCACCGTTAATATTGGTACTACCCTAATTCGTGGACGTGGATACTAAAATGAGTCTTTGTGCATCAACGGACCAGCCAAGCGTGCTTCACACCCGGCAGATTTTCAGCCCACTGTGCAAACATTTGAACATTATTAGGTCTTTAAGTTTGTTCTTGTTCTATTATTTTAAAATATATGCGTAATATTATATCGTCCCTATTTTAGATCTATATAAACTTGACAATAAAGTAATTTTTAAATGCTTTTATTACTTTCCAAAGCACAAGATTAATTAATAATAAATATAACAATACCATTATATACACGTGATGTTCAATGCATAGCATATGAAAAAGAAGAATGAATAAGAAACTTTCTTTATAACTTGTAATACAAGGTACTGCTTAGTCTTTGTGAACAATGTCACTGAAACTTCATCAGTATCGGCCACATTTTTTCCCCAGACAATTTCTTAAATGCCTTCCTGAAATCAAAATTCTCAACATTGGACCCATCAAGTGACATTCTCAATAAATGTTTCAGAGTAGATATGAAATTTGATTATATTCTGGCGGCTGTTCCACCTCTCAGTCTGCAGTAGAAACAATGCAACAAGTCACGTGTTAGCTGTCTCAGATACTGCTAGATATAATTCTTTGTATTTCAGAGCTAGATCAACCATATTTGTTGTGCATGATACAGTCCTGTTGTATAAGTAAATTTTAAATTTTTTCACTGATGTCACTTAAGTGACCCAACCTTTAACAGTCGACGACTGGCATCCTTGTATCGGCATCAATTGTTACTCAGTTAAGTTCAGACCACACAATCGTGTTATCTCAGCAAATGATCCCTAAAACACTAAGCAGCCTCAAGTGCGTATCATGCTCAGGATTCAAATAACATGTTAGCAACACGTGCAAATGACGCTAAATCTGGGGTCAATTTGAGCTTCTACGTTGTAACTACTCGTTAATGGAAATTCTCAGTTTGTGACAGTTTTACTATTTAATCAGAGTTTACCATGCCCCTAATAGTCTGTATGGCTGCTGTATAAACAAATGCTTAATTAAGAATAAAATTCTCCCCTCGAAAAGTATGGAAGGGGATCACCGCCATAATTCTATGCATGTATTTTCTAATCTTCCTTGATGATCCATTGTAAATGGCTCCTTGCAATTGCTACTTAAATAATTCTATAAATGTATACTGCATTCTTCATTGATGCAGATTGTACGTGGCACTTTGCAAGTGCTACTTTCCTTCTGCAATATTGTCAATAGCTGCTAGCAAGTGCTACATTCATAATTCTAGTCATGAATTTTCTATTCTTCATTGATGCAAGCTGTAAATGGCTGCTTGAAAGTACCTAGATCTACTTTCACTCTGCATCCTTGTATCTTGCAATTTAAAAACAACTGAATTAATTCTATAGTTTGTCAGTTATTACAAGTTTTAACATTACATTTATAAACTTGCTATATCACAAGTTTCACAAATTGCACCTTCCAAAATCATGCCTATAATGTAGCTTCAAGCACATTGCAGGTTAGAATCAAGGAGGTAAGCATAAAATAATGCCTCATTATGACAACAGATGGCATTATGACACAACAATTTTTTACAACGGGACTACTCCCCTGACCCTAGCAACAAGAGGTTATACCACTTTACAGCATGTTTGGGTGTCTTATTTCAAATATCATTCGAATTAAATTACATCACCTGATGTCAGGGTATTAACATTTGGAAGAGAGCTGGCCTGCAAGAAACACAAAACAAATTAAATATAACAAATTCTATACAATTATCATTTTAGAGCATATTTATTATTTTAGAGTGCAGTGCAAATTCTGCTTTTTGTAGCAGTAAAAACCTCATAAGGTTTGAGCAAAGTGCAGATAATAGCACCTAGAGGCCATACTTTCATTTCTTTATTGAAGAGAGAGAGAGAGAGTACATTACTGAGATGAGGATTCTGTTTATTCACTCAACCCTATGTAATTAAACTTTACTGTTAATCTGCAGTTCACAGTGGCAGTTGAATTATATATATATATATATATATATATATATATATATATATATATATATATATATATATATATATATATATATATATATATATATAACAAGAAGTAAGGTAAATAGTCAAATTATACAGAATTCTTATCTAGGTATGGCATGCATGATTATGCAATAGCCAGCAAGTATTGTCACTAGTTGTCTGTGACAAGTATGTCAAATCTCCAATTTCATTTTAAATTTCCAGTTCCAATACAACAGAAAGAGGCAATGACTTGAAACAAGGACATCACATACAAAGAATATATGCTGCAAAAAATATGAACTTATTTCATTATATAAGAAAAGAGATTCTAAGAGTAGGAAATATATTTTCTGTATGTAAACATAAGATCACCTCCATTCAATTATGAGATGCTTTATTTTGACATATATCAAACTGGAAACTGCATTTTTTTATTATTTGAAACCATATTCATCCATACATAAAGCAATATATATATATATATATATATATATATATATATATATATATATATATAGTACAGATAAGATGACTGATTGTATGGTACCTTACTGATAAAACATCAAACTCCTTTGGTAGCAGTTATAAAAATATAATATATTGAATATAAATAACATTGCTACCACTACCAGTAACCAGATTAATTTGTTTGTATTATTACTGCTACAATACAGTACTAAAAGTGCTTGATACATTTGGATATGAAATTAATGTATTAGTTCAAAAGATTAGTATACATTTTTACATGTATCTTCTACAGAGGTGATTGTTTTCTGTTAGAAGAATAAGACAACCCCCACATAATTTTCTAAAACAACTTGTAAAGTTTTTAAGGCAAGTCACAGTTCTGGCCATTGTACCATCCATCACCCCTACCACCCCAAATGAACATCTTCATTTGTCTGTGGTTTTATCATTATTTTATCCTGCTTCAAATATAAGCTAATATTGTCTTAACACAAAAAATATCAGAACAATACAACTATGTAATAAGGCAAAATAAATAAAAGAAATATACAGTCCTATGTTTAACTTTTCATAGGAAATGTAAGAGAAAAAAAAGTTTAATTTAAACCAGCATTCATAAAATCAATATTGTTAGAAGAATTAGTCTGAAACAAAAGTTACCATACAGGTAGGCAATTATACTGAACAAATACCTGGATTGTATTGTTACATGGTTGTTATATTTTCATTTGCCAATCCCTTTTCTTTTTCACTTTCACATGAATAAAACATGAAGGAAAACAAACTTTTCACACATTCTGGCTTTTGGATTGGACATACACACTCATCATTGCAAATTCTGAGGAATTAAAACTAAATTCTAGATTGGCCAAGACACATTACCTTTTGTGTACCACATACATTTGTAAATTATGACTCAAGAACAGTCAGGTTATATTCCCTAGTGTCTGTCTCAAGAATTAATCCACAAAAACATTCCATTACTGGATCTGTATTCAATAAATATACTGTAGAAAAATGCACACTTTTTGATAAATTTATTTTGTGGGCAATAAAAACAGGTTGTTTGCACTTGCTATGAGCAAAATGCCATGACAAGATTATATTTTATTTGCTATTTTTTTTTATTTCTGATACTTTGACCTTCACAAAACTATTATATTTATGAACCTGAGATGAAATTTTAAAATTGGCCTCTTATCCCTAATGTATGTGCCTTGGAACAATGGATAAGGTAAATTCCATAACTGATATGTCTTAATCACCAGCAGAGAGAGAGAGAGAGAGAGAGAGAGAGAGAGAGAGAGTGAGAGAGAGAGAGAGAGAAATTCATAAGTTAATTTCCTCACAGAATAATAGAAACCATGGGCCATTTTCTGACTGCAGATTTGTAAGATATCTGAGCAGAAAGTAACAGCTACTTTATAAGCATGCAAGCCATTTTAATGAGTTATAGGCCCCCAAGTGCTATTATTCCTCAGAGAAGACACAAGACTGGGTTTTAAAAATTAAAGCCACACAAGTACCAGTTTGTTACTTTGTGAAAAATGGGTTAATTATGAGAAAATGTAGACACCTCTTGTACCTGCAGGTGATGAGTGGTCAGTGAGCAATCAAATTGTTGTTCCCAAGTCATATAGACAGGAAATGCATAGTCTAACCCATAAAACTCCTTAAGCTGGTCATTTTGGTGTCAATAAGACTTATCACAAGATCTTGAATCATTTTTTATTTACCAAAAATTAAAAGTGACGTTTATAAGTACTATAGATCTTCACACTTGTCATATGGTAGGAAATCCCAATCAGAATATATCTAAGGCACATCTGCAACTTATTCCTGCATTTGACCATTTGACAAGCTATTTAGCAGAAAAATGGCAGACTGTTGGTTATTTACTTAATACCAGGTCAAGCAACTTTTTGACCATAATGTGTGCATCCTCAAGATTTCCAAAGCCTATTCCTTTGAAGAATATTAAAGCAAAAACTGTTCTAAAAGTTTAGGCAATGTTTTAACACTTGTTTGCCACCCCAAATCAGTCCTGCAAATTTTATGTTTGATTATTTCCAACAACTTATGTGTGATGGGGCAAATTTCTGGCAATCTAACAAGAATACATTAGTTGAGAACCATTAATTAGCTCTATGGAGACATGCGCGTATCATATCGCCATACGACCATGTTTGGTGATGTCCTTTAGAGGGAGAATTTGGTTCCTAATTAAGCATTTGTTTATACAGCAGCAAAACAGACTATTAGGGACACTGTAAACTTCATTTTCATTGTAAAGTTGTCAAAATTGAGAAATCGCAGAAACACTGTTACTCAAACTACCAGGTCAAGCTGACCCCGAATTTGGCATCTCTGAAGAAAAGGGTGGCAGTGATATTTGATTATGATTGGTTATGTTAAATAAGGTGGCGTGTTTCCCACACAAAATTTCATAGGTTTCAATATCACCTACATCGAAATTTTAATCAGTCTAAGCTTTTCTGGAAGAGAAATTAGAGTAGGCTCTGGGGGATTTGCAAGAAATTCCTCGTAAAATGGGACTTATGTCGAAAGGGACCGACAAAATAATTTTGGCGATCAGAAGGAGGAACACTGAAAGCAAAGGTAGTGTGACAATTCCATGTAATTTTTTGATGCCTTATATACTGCTTTGATGAATTTATTTACTTGTATTAACATGAATCCTTTTTCCTACATTTGTATAATAATTTGCTTTATGAAATATAACTCTTGAGTTTATGCATAGGCAGTCATACATTAATGTTCACCGAATTTAGAAGATTTCACGTATGATTAAGAATTAGGTTCTAAGAATTTAATGCATTACATTAGTTAATATGATTACGAGAATCCGTGTGAATTCACCAAATTTAGAAGATTTCACATATGATTAAGAGTAAGTGTGATTGACTGAAATGATATAGTAATTGATGTAATAATGTATTCCATTTATTTGCTGTGTAAATTGAGGCTGGCTCAGAACGCCAAGCCTTGCATAGGGTGCATTAAGGTCAAGGCGTAACGAATTAGCCATTTGACTAACTAGGGTCATTATACGACATATGCAGTCAATTGACAGCCTTAGCATCTGTCTAGCACTGATAGAAAAATCTGATAATAAGGGAGAATAATTTGAAATCCCCTGTATCATAAATAACAGGAAATTTAGGTTGTCTCTATTTGTATTTATTTAAAAGGGAGAAAATAGCTCCTGGGACGAATGATATGATGTTACCGTGAGACGTATACTGAGAAGGATAGAGAGCAGTGCAGTGAGACATATAATCCTGTGGCGCAATCCTGCCTGGTATTAATTTCTAAACGTATTCTGAGAGTATCCAGAGATGGATGGTGGAAAGTATTATCCTGAGATCCAAGGTTCTGAACAGCTACAGTCGAAGCAGAAGAAACTGGGGACTAGCAGGTTATCCAATTGTACAAGCCGTTAACTTCAATTGTTCACTTGACCCTATGATGAACTAAATCTGTCAGTAAACAGATCAGATATTTTCCTTCTATATATCTGCTCAGATCTCTATCTACTTCACCTATAAGTTTCACCACTTCATATTTACTCGAACCGGGCAATAACATCGAGGATGGTCAACCCGTAGATAACAAAAAACCAAAATTAAGTGAGACACAGCAAAAGTCACCACCAGAAAACATTCATACCCTCCCCGCTTTACATTATGCATGAATTAGACAACCAAAAGTTTAATTTTTTGGTCACCCTGAAAGTAATGGGGCTAGCTCAAGACTGTGTGAAAACACACTCACCTACCCAGGATACACGTATACAATTATATTGAATCAAACCTTAAAAAGGACAGTGATCAGTAAATTTCTGCATTGTTTTTTTCTCCCATATTGATATTTGTCACCAAATGAAAGACCCTATGATTACCCTAAAACAATAAGACTGTCCCAAAACACCCTCAACTACCCAGGATACATGTGGGCAATAAAATAGAATAAAACCAAATAAAAAGACAGAGATATGCAAAATTCTACGCTGTATAAATATCAAGTATGATCAATAGAATTTATTCTTTTGTTGATACTTGCTGAAGACTATCCCAAAACACACTCATCAACCCAAGATACGTGTATACAATTACAATGACTTAATAAAATATACAGTTTTGGTGCATTTTCTCTCTCTGTCTCTTTCTTTGATCATGGATAGTTCACTAAACTACATTCATATTGCAAAAAGCAGCACAATTAATAAGTCAGAAGTATGCATCACTACATTCATCTTTCAAATATTTTTTAAAGCATTTTTTTTAATTTTTAATATCACAATGAGCAGCTGAATAATTAGAACCCAAGGGTGCTATATTTATATTTTTAAAATTCTTGAACCAAATTAAGAATTACAATAAATAAAATTAGTCTCCTGTAACATCTTTTGTCTCTGATTATTTCCACTTTTAGAGACAAAAGTTTTAAAGGATGTAAACCAGTCTTAAAGCTGGTTTTGGGGATTCTGTATATTACCAATGCAAATTAAGTATTGGAAAACAATTGTACACTAAATCCAATCTTTCTAATTGCAAATAAGCATTTTTATCATGATACGATCATGATTTTCCAGTTTGATTTTTTCAGATTTTGTAGCAAATTATGTCCCAAAATGAAGATCATGATAACAATAAGAACACCTTTAAGGATTGCTTAATTTTTGTAATGTCAATTTTACCTATAAACTTTATTTAATGTGCTATTGATATTGCCCTGAAATATTTTATTTTCACAGGAGCTTATGTACAGTAGTATCACAGGAAAGACAGACGTCTGTGAGGTGCTTCAAAATGGGTGATATACAATACAATCGTTACAAGCAGGGTTTGTCTGATGAAAACTCATTAAGAAGAGTACGAATATATCATTGTCATTTCTGATCCTTAGTAAAATAACTAATGTTTCCAAAGTAATGAAAGATATCACTAAGAAATAGATTTTTTAAATGGTGAAGGTAAATATTTAAATGCGTCAAAACTGGGGTTGAAAGAAAAGGACCACCCTGCTGTACTGTACAGGAGCTTGTTACAAAGAAAATTTGGAGTATCCGTCCTTGAATCAAGGGATGGGGGTTCTAACCACGTTTTACCACAAATTTTTCATTTGGATGGTTTATCTCCAGTATGTATCCTCATGTGCGTCTTCAAACTAGAACTCTCTCTGAACATTTTATCACACACTTCACATTTGAATGATTTATCTCCTGTATGTATCCTCATGTGTCTCTTCAAATAACTACTTAGTGCAAACATTTTGTCACAAACTTCACATTTGAATGGTTTGTCTCCAGTATGAATCAACATGTGGGTCTTCAAATGTTCAAGGCACCTAAACATTTGATCACAAACTTCACATTTGAAAGGCTGATCTCCAGTATGTATCCTCATGTGGACCTTCAAAGAACTACTTAATCTAAATATTTTGTCACAAACTTCACATTTGAATGGTTTGTCTCCAGTATGAATCAACATGTGAGTCTTCAAATGTTCAAGGCGCCTAAACATTTTATCACAAACTTCACATTTGAATGGCTTATCTCCAGTATGTATCATCATGTGACGCTTCAAATGGCTAAGGCTCCTGAACATTTTATTACAAACTTCACATTTGACTGTTTTACCTCCAGTATGCATCCTCATGTGGGACTTCAAATAACTATTGATTGGAAACATTTTGTCACAAATTTCACATTTGAATGGCTTATCTCCAGTATGAATCATCATGTGGACCTTCAACTCGTTATGGAGCCTGAACATTTTATCACAAACTTCACATTTGAATGGTTTAACTCCAGTATGAATCATCATGTGGCCCTTCAAATGATCAAGGCGCGGAAACATTTTATCACAAACTTCACATTTGAATGGCTTATCTCCCGTATGAGTTATCACATGGACCTTCAAATGGCTAAACCATTTGAACATTTTATCGCAAACTTCACATTTGAATGGTTTATCTACAGCATGTATCATCGTGTGACGCTGCAAAATCCAACTACTACTAAATGTTTTCTCACAAACTTCACATTTGAATGGTTTATCCCCACTATACGTCTTCAAATGAATACTTCGTCCAGTCATAGTATCAAAATTAGGTCGGCACTAGAGGACCTGGAGTGGCGGTAGGTCTACATGGACAGGGAGATGGAGTACGTATTAATATTTATGAGTTTGGGCTGGGCGATCTTGACTGTAACACTAACATTTTACTGGCCGATTGTCAGAACCTAAACTTCATCCCGCAAACCGCATTCAATGTCTGGTTCAAACATAGTGTTAATGTGGTTACGGGTCAAAACGGACCGGTACCGAAAAGGCCCACGGCCAAAACGGACCAGTGCTTAAAAGGACCGGTCCGAAAAAAACCGGACCCAAAAAGGCCCATTTATATATTAATTACCAGCTACTAGTATCGTGTCTAATAAAAGTAACTAAAACGTAAAATATAAAGTCCTTGTTTTACTGGTAAATGTCTATAAATATGTGCAGTAGAGAAACATTGTGCCGTATGTCACAATCGTACGTCCAGTGATCATGAAAATAATTGCGACACGCTACTACATGTGCTATGTAAAATGAACAAATAAGACAAATAATAATTGTCTTAGAAAACACTGTATGTAAAGCGAATCAATAATATCTTTGTTATAACATATCAAGACTGAATACGAGTTAGTGGTACCCACGTGTGGTTTGTGTATGCCAACTTTGTCATGCTAATGCCGTAACTAAGTAATGGCGATTTCATTTATGATGGATGGATGAATATTTTAAATTGCGAAGACTACTGACTCTTCCTGTTTCATATACATTCAATATCGTTAATACGTGTATGCGTATTTTATCTGCGTTGATTATATTTGATGCTTTCAATAGACATTTGTTATATTCTGTGCCAAGTAGGCACCGTTATTGCGTTGTGGTTGCAATGAAAGTCAAGTCACAATTGGAAAAGATTTAAGAGGTTATTTATACATAACAACATAAATTTGTATGATAGGTTAGAAAGAGACAAAGAAGAAAACATATCATATCTAACTAGTACAAGTACAAAAAAGACAAACGCTAATGCCATTTCAGATTTATTAATATGTCAATAATATCAATCATTATCGATAATACATGAATATTAATATCTAATATCAAATGCTACAACAATATTGCTCATAATGGCTGTCAAATAAATTTAACAGCAACATATATTAAATAATTCTACAATAACAGCAATAAATAATCATCGAACTATAAAAACATGCATACGTAGATAATCACTTAAAAACTTAACAAATTTGCACTACAGTGGCTGCCGATGTTAATATGACAATATAGGATTCAATTCTAGAATAACAGAGGGATATAGTAATGTTGTTCACGGTTATTCAGCTTTTCTAAAGATAAATTTCCATGTCATTTCCCGGGGTTTTCCAAGATGAAACAACTTTTTCAATGCTTACATATGACCATTACTGAAGGGAATTAAAGAACATTTTAGATTATAAAACATGCATTTTCTAAATCTAAAAATGTTCTCTTGCTAGTCTCTCCAAAAAATATCAGTCAGAAACGATGATGATGCACAAAACCACAAAATGTATCACACGAAGCTAGTTTGATTGTATTCCTAAATGGCATATAAAGTCATTTCAATGTACAAAAAAAATATTTCTAACCTCCTATTACAGGATTAATGAAACAAACGCAAATAATATGAATCTTGTCTTGTAACAAAAGGAGCTTAACCATGAACATATGTGGTATGGTAGTCGCTTACCAGTGGGCCTAGAAATTTAAACTTTGTTATATCGACTCATATCGGCATGAAATCGATAGGAAAATTATTTATTTCCTCAGAAATGGCAAGTATTATAATCATTATGTCGTTAATCGGGTGACACTATGGCGTAGATGAAACGTGACCCAGTACTCGTCATTTGTATTAATAGTCACATGACTTCACAAATCTCAAATGACGACATTTGCATTTACTTTTTTTAATTTTTTCTCAATATCATTTAAAAGTGTGGGTTGTTAGATTTTTATCCTCATGCGACTAGCATTGCAAATCGCAATTATCAGGTCACATTTCATCAACGACGTAGTTTAATAATGTCTTTTGGCAGAATAAAGACTTAACGATTTTAATACTCACAACTCGATAAATTTAACTCAAGGTCAGTTTAATTACGACTCAATTACGTGATTATTTATACTTACACTCTGAGACCATACAGCTCGCCGACGGAGCTCAAAAACTTAGAGGTTTTTATCTTGTGCTGCATGTACTGGTTCCAAAGTGTATTTAATGATTTTTCAAATCTGTAGCTTCGTCTCTCACGTCCTAGGTAGTTACACTGGACGGCCAAGCGCATGAGATCGGCCTCCCTCCGCAGTAGTGGCACTAACTGGGAGAAGCCTAGTAACATGTGTACTGCCCTTGAATTTATACGATGGTGCATGCCTGAAAATGTAAAACAGATAACGAACAATTGAATTGTATACGTAATACGTTTTTATATATCAACATGTATACATATTAATATGATACGGATAATTATGTCATGCATATTAACAGACTAATGTCTTTATACTGATATGCTTTATTTTTGCTGTGCTTACCTTCAACGTCGTTGTTTGTTCGTACTTTCTGGCGGTATACAAACCAGGCCTCAACTGGAAACACTGGATTATCCATCCACTGCCTGCGAAGGTACCCGATAAGGGTCCGTGTAGCATTTGTTGTAGCCTTCATTTGCAGCATCTGCACGGCTTGATGTATGTGCGCGCTGGGCAGGAACTGAAGGGCCAGCACTTGACGAACGAAGGAGTGAAGGCCTTCTCGTCGCATTGTACGTTTCAGCCAATCCAACAGACTGCACGTATCGCCACACGGCCTGGGACCAGTGGAAGGCACAGCCCTTAAGTTCGACGCCGGGAAAGGCCTCTCTGATGGTGAGCAATGCAGCTGAAAATATGCATATGCAAATAAAATTCCCGATATGATATTGTTTGTGTATGAAGCAATTCCATGTGAAAGGTAATACGGTGTCCTCATGATATTGCACGATGTCATTAATTTTTCCAGACATGCACTGTTAGCGTTGTTGAGTAATGTTCAATTTCAAATATACATTAATGTTATTAGTAAACAGCTTACCTTTTTCGAAGTCCAGTACGAATCCTTCTAATGATACATGTCCCAACCTTGACTGCAGAGAACGAAACACCTGTAATCCAAAGAATCGAAATGAGGTCAGTATTCGTACTGCTGTTATCATAATCAATTCCACAGCGATTACATAACGTCATTTACCTAACATTCAAAAATGACTCATCATTTAATTCTTGGAAAGAAATACAAATGCTGGAAACACTGTAGAACATTCAAGAGACATATGTTTCATTTTTGAGATATCACGACATAGTCTCATCACATGGTGTATTCATTTTGTTACTGTTTCTTCTATCTATCCTATATCTATCCAATAAACATGCTGGAAATGTCAGTAATTTTTGTAACAGGCAGAGAGAAAGAAAGCTTTAACATAATGGCTTACAGCCTGATAGCCTGACTTCTTCTTCCGAATAATTACACAGAACACATGCTGTGCGCCATTTCTTTCGATGAAAGCATGGATGGACATGAGTTGACCCTGTTGTCGGAAAGGCTCACCAACGACCTGGAAGTTATAATCACATTTATTAAACAATTGGACATGAAGGCTATTATTGCGTGCTATTATAAATTTAAAACAGACAATATCTGCAGCTCAGCAATAACTGGCAGTCGAACAGCATACAATAATGAATACAACATAATGATTTACCTTAAATGTTCCATCCATATACCACCGTTTTGCTTCTCGCAAAACTCCTAACAGATATTCAGTTGCCAGCAAGAAGTGTCACTATCTATCCATTCTGATGTCTGCCACCAAGAAGTCAGGAGCGTTGATGAAGTCCTCATTCAACTGTAAAATTCAGAACAAATATATAATTGTTGTCAATATCATTCATGTCTTAAAATATTCACACTTTAAACTATCAATATTTAACTACAAACTATATATAATATATTTTATCTTCAAAGTATAATTGAGAGCAGATATTAAGAATAATGAGCAAACATTATAAAAAAGAAAAAATAAATTAGTTTAAATTTTATAGTCAATTAATATCGAACTGTAGATTTGTCTGATTTCTATATAAACTACAAAGTCCAACGTTCTTGTCTTTTCTGGACGTAGTTTCGCTCTGGTTCTATTGGCAACTCTTTTCAAAAGCGTCTTCTTTAGGAGAGAGACTGTATCTGGTCCAGAACTCTCCAGAATAGCGTCTTCTGCAATCTTCAACGTCTAGTGTGAATATTTGCTCTCTAGCAGCACGTCTCGGCTTTGATAAGGAGAAAATCTTGTTATGTCAAAGGAGGTAATCATAAGTGTATAATTAAGCACTAAACATGTATGAAAATTTATTGCCTTTACCACGGAATCCACTAAAATTATGAAAAGCATACTAAAAAAACATTTAACGAATATTGCCTTTAGTATCACCACTGTGTTAGGATTGAATATTTAAATAATTATAGTTACATGTAATTTTTGTTCTTATAATTATAATTTTTATTTGTTTATGTGCAAATTGTACACTTAGCTGACAATGTAACATGCTATGCTGACAAAAAATTACCTTGGCGTACACCTGTGTCTTTAGCTGACGGTCAGGGACAGCGGTGTGTGTGTGCTGAGCATAGCTTTGAACAAACAAGTTCCCTTCCTGGCGTATTGTTGCTTTGCACTTCACGTTGACACTTCTAGAAGTGCAGCGCCACAAAGTAGAATTTACGTTATCTCGCTGCAAGGACAAAAATGCATTATGTATGTCCTTGAACAGTCTTGGCCAATGAGGAAATTTAATACAATTAAAATTTTTATATCAAACACACACACACACACCAATTTTATTTATACAAATTAAGGTCGAGAAGGATGTATTTTACTACTCATTTGATATATACATGTCATTTGTAATTGATATGTGATTAATTACCTAGAAACAACAGTATTCAGTGTTATAAATTATACAATCAATTAAGGGACATTCGAGAAGTATGTATTTTGATTCTAAATAAGGATAAATTCAGTCTAAATACTGCAGTAATCTAACCTGATGTACACAAGTTCACATCCATATTAACAAACTAAATCGAAATTATCATGTGGAATTTGTTTGTCGATATAAGTAAACATGTTTGTCCAGGATTTTGAAGAAATTGAATTGTCAGAATTGAAAATAAATCATATGTATTTGTCTACGTTTACAATAAATGATGCAAATACTGTTAATATCGACACATTTTCACACACCTTTACCCCATGTAAATATCCAAGTCTGGACACCAATAATCTGGTCTGGTATGTTTCTGTGAAGATCCCTCTAGGATTGAATACGTTATACCACGGTATTCGACTATCGTCTCAGTCAAAACATCGTGCACTGACCTGAAATAAACAATGTTATGCAAGCAATCATACAAATTTTAAGCATTTATGATGAACGGAAGTATTGCGGTTGCACATGTTTTATGTTTGTATATGATTATCAAGGAGTTCAAAATCATATTTATAACAACGTGTCTCAGACTCTTTGGAAATATTACTAGTATTACTTGCGTATACGTACTCTTCTTCAATAATATTCACTGGATCAATGTTTCTGTCACTTATATCGAAAGAAGTGTCTGCATCGGTGATGTCGGGAATCGTAATCGCCCCATATGGATCCACTTCAATTTCCGTCAACTCGGCCACCGGAATATCAGTCGACAAATTGCCTATACTATGGATCTATGAAATAAATGAAACAATAAAAAGCATTACATTTTCAATTTTTCCTCGCACCAGATAATGATTTTTCATTTAGTTTCATCATATGTAAAACGGCAAATTGTGACTTATGGAAATATAAATATTAAGGCAGTCGAAAACCGACTGGTTTAATTCATTGCCTTACAAACAAAAATCCTCGTATCGCCTTATGAATTTTAAACACTTACACTTAACTTCAAAAAGGCGGGTCTTCTGGCTCATCTTGGTCTTGATCGGATATACCTATGGTCACTGGAACCTGTTGTAAACGATTAAGGATTTATTTAATACAAAATTTGCCTCGATAAACGCTCATCATGAACAAAATAGTGTTACTAATTGTCAGCAGCATCTCTTGAACAACCACCTTGAATTGTATGAGAAATTAATCAACTATAGTGTTACTTGTTTATATATACAACATAAATACGACATGAACACGATTGTACTGTTATTTAACTTATTGCAAGTTTTCTTAAAATTCCTCGTGTCGCCTTATGAATTTTAAACAAAGTTGGGTTCATCGGCTCGTCTTTGTCTTCATCTTCCACCACCATGGTCATATGTGGTAGAAATATTTTCTTAATATTTAGTTGTTTTATATCATACCTGATTCAATTCTCTGCATGGCCTGCATGTAAAACTGATTTCCCCTCTGCTATTTACAGCCTCCCTGTACGCCAGCAAGGGTATTCCTAGAATAAATAATTTAATATATAATCTTCTTAGATAAATATTTCGATCCATACTCTGTAGGATGTACAATTAAAACATGCAAAAGATAAAAATTTCATAGGTGATTTAATTGAACACATGAAGCGAGCTATCGCCATCATTTTCAGAGTAGTGTCTTAATTGTCGTAAATAAAGAGAATATTCTTAACTAAAGAATGTTCTTATGTTTTGTACCCTGTGTTGCAAAAGTCGGCAATAGGCAAGACTCTCATTGATAATTTTATTATCAATGACCTGCACCGTCATCTTTATATGTTTCATTGTAGTTCTAGTGACTTCAAGAAAAGGTGGAGTACGTAAGAATAATAAATGTTTGCTCGTGCTCCCCTATTTCCAATTGAATAGAAGTGAATATGAAGATTTTCACAACTTTAGGAATATATTTAAAAGTGTACCTACCAGTGTTGCACGTGCGATGTTTCCAAAATCTGCACACGTAATCGGTAAAGGTCTGCTGTTTGCAATCCGTTCTTTATATTTGTCTAGGTGTTAATTCTCACTAACCAGTATTTCAGTTAAGGCAGCTCAGTGTTTTAGCAATATATGTAAAAATATCATTGACTTAGAAGTGAATAGATATGGGTATTGTAGAAAAACTGACTTTTTTCTTCTTTTATTATTATTATTATTTTTATTATTATTATTATTAATAATCATTCTTGTAAACGGTCCATTTTAACCCGGGCCTTTTCCGTCTAGGTCCTTTCTGACCCGTTATTGGCCTTTCTGGACCGGGCCTTTTTAACCCGGGCCGTTTTGATACTGGGTCTTTCTGACCCGTTACTGGCCTTTCTGGACCGGGCATTTTTAACCCGGGCCGTTTTGGCACTGGGCCTTTCTGGCCCGTTACCGTTAATATTGGTACTACCCTAATTCGTGGACGTGCATACTAAAATGAGTCTTTGTGCATCAACGGACCAGCCTAGCGTGCTTCACACCCGGCAGATTTTCAGCAGACTGTGCATACATTTGAACATTATTAGGTCTTTAAGTTTGTTCTTGTTCTATTATTTTAAAATATATGCGTAAAATTATATCGTCCCTATTTTAGATCTATATAAACTTGACAAAAAAGCAATTTTTAGATGCTTTTATTTCTTTCCAAAGCACAAGACTAATTAATAATAAATATAACAATACCATTATATACACATGAAGTTCAATGTATAGCATATGAAAAGCAAGAATGAATAAGAAACTTTCTTTATAACTTGTAATACAAGGTACTGCTTAGTCTTTGTGAAGAATGTCACTGAAACTTCATCAGTATCGGCCACATTTTTTCCCCAGACAATTTCTTAAATGCCTTCCTGAAATCAAAATTCTCAACATTGGACCCATCAAGTGACATTCTCAATAAATGTTTCATAGTAGATATGATATTTGATTATATTCTGGCGGCTGTTCCACCTCTCACAGTCTGCAGTAGAAACAATGCAACAAGTCACGTGTTAGCTGTCTCAGATGCTGCTAGATATAATTCTTTGTATTTCAGAACTAGATCAACCATATTTGTTGTGCATGATACAGTCCTGTTATATAAGTAAATTTTAATTTTTTCACTGATGTCACTTAAGTGACCCAGCCTTTAACAGTCGACGACTGGCATCCTTGTATCGGCATCAATTGTTACTCAGTTAAGTTCAGACAACACAATCGTGTTATCTCAGCAAATGATCCCTAAAACACTAAGCAGCCTCAAGTGCGTATCATGCTCAGGATTCAAATAACATGTTAGCAACACGTGCAAATGACGCTAAATCTGGGGTCAATTTGAGCTTCTACGTTGTAACTACTCGTTAATGGAAATTCTCAGTTTGTGACAGTTTTACTATTTAATCAGAGTTTACCATGCCCCTAATAGTCTGTCTGGCTGCTGTATAAACAAATGCTTAATTAAGAATAAAATTCTCCCCTCGAAAAGTATGGAGGGGATTACCGCCATAATTCTATGCATGTATTTTCTAATCTTTCTTGATGATCCATTGTAAATGGCTCTTTGCAATTGCTACTTTCATAATTCTATAAATGTATATTGTATTCTTCATTGATGCAGATTGTACGTGGCACTTTGCAACTGCTACTTTCCTTCTGCAATATTGTCAGTAGCTGCTAGCAAGTGCTACATTCATAATTCTAGTCATGAATTTTCTATTCTTCATTGATGCAAGCTGTAAATGGTTGCTTAAAAGTACCTAGATCTACTTTCACTCTGCGTCCTTGTATCTTGCAATTTAAAAACAACTGAATTAATTCTATAGTTTGTCAGTTATTACAAGTTTTAACATTACATTTATAAACTTGCTGTATCACAAGTTTCACAAATTGCACCTTCCAAAATCATGCCTATAATGTAGCTTCAAGCACATTGCAAGTTAGAATCAAGGAGGTAAGCATAAAATAATGCCTCATTATGACAACAGATGGCATTATGACACAACAATTTTTCACAATGGGACTACTCCCCTGACCCTAGCAACAAGAGGCTATACCACTTTATGGCATGTTTGGGTGTCTTATTTCAAATATCATTCGAATTAAATTACATCACCTGATGTCAGGGTATTAACATTTGGAAGAGAGCTGGCCTGCAAGAAACACAAAACAAATTAAATATAACAAATTCTATACAATTATCATTTTAGAGCATATTTATTATTTTAGAGTGCAGTGCAAATTCTGCTTTTTGTAGCAGTAAAAACCTCATAAGGTTTGAGCAAAGTGCAGATAATAGCACCTAGAGGCCATACTTTCATTTCTTTATTGAAGAGAGAGAGAGAGAGTACATTACTGAGATGAGGATTCTGTTTATTCACTCAACCCTATGTAATTAAACTTTACTGTTAATCTGCAGTTCACAGTGGCAGTTGAATTATATATATATATAACAAGAAGTAAGGTAAATAGTCAAATTATACAGAATTCTTATCTAGGTATGGCATGCATGATTATGCAATAGCCAGCAAGTATTGTCGCTAGTTGTCTGTGACAAGCATGTCAAATCTCCAATTTCATTTTAAATTTCCAGTTCCAATACAACAGAAAGAGGCAATGACTTGAAACAAGGACATCACATACAAAGCATATATGCTACAAAAAATATGAACTTATTTCATTATATAAGAAAAGAAATTCTAAGAGTAGGAAATATATTTTCTGTATGTAAACATAAGATCACTTCCATTCAATTATGAGATGCTTTATTTTGACATATATCAAACTGGAAACTACATTGTTTTATTATTTGAAACCATATTCATCCATATATAAAGCAATATATATATATATATATATATATATATATATATATATATATATATATATATATATATATATATATAGTACAGATAAGATTACTAATTGTATGGTACCTTACTCATAAAACATCAAACTCCTTTGGTAGCAATTATAAAAATATAATATATTGAATATAAATAACATTGCTACCACTACCAGTAACCAGCTCAATTTGTTTGTATTATTACTGCTACAATACAGTACTAAAAGTGCTTGATACATTTGGATATGAAATTAATGTATTAGTTCAAAAGATTAGTATACATTTTTACATGTATCTTCTACAGAGGTGATTGTTTTCTGTTAGAAGAATAAGACAACCCCCACATAATTTTCTAAAACAACTTGTAAAGTTTTTAAGGCAAGTCACAGTTCTGGCCATTGTACCATCCATCACCCCTACCACCCCACATAAACATCTTCATTTGTCTGTGGTTTTATCATTATTTTGTCCTGCTTCAAATATAAGCTAATATTGTCTTAACACAAAAAATATCAGAACAATAAAACTATGTAATAAGGCAAAATAAATAAAAGAAATATACAGTCCTATGTTTAACTTTTCATAGGAAATGTAAGAGAAAAAAAAAGTTTAATTTAAACCAGCATTCATAAAATCAATATTGTTAGAAGAATTAGTCTGAAACAAAAGTTACCATACAGGTAGGCAATTATACGGAACAAATACCTGGATTGTCTTGTTACATGGTTGTTATATTTTCATTTGCCAATCCCTTTTCTTTTTCACTTTCACATGAATAAAACATGAAGGAAAACAAACTTTTCACACATTCTGGCTTTTGGATTGGACATACACACTCATCATTGCAAATTCTGAGGAATTAAAACTAAATTCTAGATTGGCCAAGACACATTACCTTTTGTGTACCACATACATTTGTAAATTATGACTCAAGAACAGTCAGGTTATATTCCCTAGTGTCTGTCTCAAGAATTAATCCACAAAAACATTCCATTACTGGATCTGTATTCAATAAATATACTGTAGAAAAATACACACTTTTTGATAAATTTATTTTGTGGGCAATAAAAACAGGTTGTTTGCACTTGCTATGAGCAAAATGCCATGACAAGATTATATTTTATTTGCTATTTTATCATTTCTCATACTTTGACCTTTACAAAACTATTATATTTATGAATCTGAGATGAAATTTTAAAATTGGCCTCTTATCCCTAATGTATGTGCCTTGGAACAATGGATAAGGTAAATTCCATAACTGATATGTCTTAATCACCAGCAGAGAGAGAGAGAGAGAGAGATTCATAAGTTAATTTCCTCACAGAATAATAGAAACCATGGGCCATTTTCTGACTGCAGATTTGTAAGATACCTGAGCAGAAAGTAACAGCTACTTTATAAGCATGCAAGCCATTTTAATATGAGTTATAGGCCCCCAAGTGCTATTATTCCTCAGAGAAGACACAAGACTGGGTTTTAAAAATTAAAGCCACACATGTACCAGTTCGTTACTTTGTGAAAAATGGGTTAATTATGAGAAAATGTAGACACCGCTTGTACCTGCTGGTGATGAGTGGTTAGTGGGCAATCAAATTGTTGTTCCCAAGTCATATAGACTGGAAATGCATAGTCTAACCCATAAAACTCCTTAAGCTGGTCATTTTGGTGTCAATAAGACTTATCAAAAGATCTTGAATAATTTTTATTTGCCAAAAATTAAAAGTGACGTTTATAAGTACTATAGATCTTCACACTTGTCATATGGTAGGAAATCCCAATCAGAATATTGTAAGGCACATCTGCAACTTATTCCTGCATTTGACCATTTGACAAGCTATTTAACAGAAAAATGGCAGACTGTTGGTTATTTACTTAACACCAAGTCAAGCAACTTTTTGACCATAATGTGTGCATCCTCAAGATTTCCAAAGCCTATTCCTTTGAAGAATATTAAAGCAAAAACTGTTCTAAAAGTTTAGGCAATGTTTTAACACTTGTTTGCCACCCCAAATCTGTCCTGCAAATTTTATGTTTGATTATTTCCAACAACTTATGTGTGAAGGGGCAAATTTCTGGCAATCTAACAAGAATACATTAGTTGAGAACCATTAATTAGCTCTATGGAGACATGCGCGTATCATATCGCCATACGACCATGTTTGGTGATGTCCTTTAGAGGGAGAATTTGGTTCCTAATTAAGCATTTGTTTATACAGCAGCAAAACGGACTATTATGGACACTGTAAACTTCATTTTCATTGTAAAGTTGTCAAAATTGAGAAATCGCAGAAACACTGTTACTCAAACTACCAGGTCAAGCTGACCCCGAATTTGGCATCTCTGAAGAAAAGGGTGGCAGTGATATTTGATTATGATTGGTTATGTTAAATAAGGTGGCGTGTTTCCCACACAAAATTTCATAGGTTTCAATATCACCTACATCGAAATTTTAATCAGTCTAAGCTTTTCTGGAAGAGAAATTAGAGTAGGCTCTGGGGGATTTGCAAGAAATTCCTCGTAAAATGGGACTTATGTCGAAAGGGACCGACAAAATAATTTTGGCGATCAGAAGGAGGAACACTGAAAGCAAAGGTAGTGTGACAATTCCATGTAATTTTTTGATGCCTTATATACTGCTTTGATGAATTTATTTACTTGTATTAACATGAATCCTTTTTCCTACATTTGTATAATAATTTGCTTTATGAAATATAACTCTTGAGTTTATGCATAGGCAGTCATACATTAATGTTCACCGAATTTAGAAGATTTCACGTATGATTAAGAATTAGGTTCTAAGAATTTAACGCATTACATTAGTTAATATGATTACGAGAATCCGTGTGAATTCACCAAATTTAGAAGATTTCACATATGATTAAGAGTAAGTGTGATTGACTGAAATGATATAGTAATTGATGTAATAATGTATTCCAATTTTGCTGTGTAAATTGAGGCTGGCTCAGAACGCCAAGCCTTGCATAGGGTGCATTAAGGTCAAGGCGTAACGAATTAGCCATTTGACTAACTAGGGTCATTATACGACATATGCAGTCAATTGACAGCCTTAGCATCTGTCTAGCACTGATAGAAAAATCTGATAATAAGGGAGAATAATTTGAAATCCCCTGTATCATAAATAACAGGAAATTTAGGTTGTCTCTATTTGTATTTATTTAAAAGGGAGAAAATAGCTCCTGGGACGAATGATATGATGTTACCGTGAGACGTATACTGAGAAGGATAGAGAGCAGTGCAGTGAGACATATAATCCTGTGGCGCAATCCTGCCTGGTATTAATTTCTAAACGTATTCTGAGAGTATCCAGAGATGGATGGTGGAAAGTATTATCCTGAGATCCAAGGTTCTGAACAGCTACAGTCGAAGCAGAAGAAACTGGGGACTAGCAGGTTATCCAATTGTACAAGCCGTTAACTTCAATTGTTCACTTGACCCTATGATGAACTAAATCTGTCAGTAAACAGATCAGATATTTTCCTTCTATATATCTGCTCAGATCTCTATCTACTTCACCTATAAGTTTCACCACTTCATATTTACTCGAACCGGGCAATAACATCGAGGATGGTCAACCCGTAGATAACAAAAAACCAAAATTAAGTGAGACACAGCAAAAGTCACCACCAGAAAACATTCATACCCTCCCCGCTTTACATTATGCATGAATTAGACAACCAAAAGTTTAATTTTTCGGTCACCCTGAAAGTAATGGGGCTAGCTCAAGACTGTGTGAAAACACACTCACCTACCCAGGATACACGTATACAATTATATTGAATCAAACCTTAAAAAGGACAGTGATCAGTAAATTTCTGCATTGTTTTTTTCTCCCATATTGATATTTGTCACCAAATGAAAGACCCTATGATTACCCTAAAACAATAAGACTGTCCCAAAACACCCTCAACTACCCAGGATACATGTGGGCAATAAAATAGAATAAAACCAAATAAAAAGACAGAGATATGCAAAATTCTACGCTGTATAAATATCAAGTATGATCAATAGAATTTATTCTTTTGTTGATACTTGCTGAAGACTATCCCAAAACACACTCATCAACCCAAGATACGTCTATACAATTACAATGACTTAATAAAATATACAGTTTTGGTGCATTTTCTCTCTCTGTCTCTTTCTTTGATCATGGATAGTTCACTAAACTACATTCATATTGCAAAAAGCAGCACAATTAATAAGTCAGAAGTATGCATCACTACATTCATCTTTCAAATATTTTTTAAAGCATTTTTTTTAATTTTTAATATCACAATGAGCAGCTGAATAATTAGAACCCAAGGGTGCTATATTTATATTTTTAAAATTCTTGAACCAAATTAAGAATTACAATAAATAAAATTAGTCTCCTGTAACATCTTTTGTCTCTGATTATTTCCACTTTTAGAGACAAAAGTTTTAAAGGATGTAAACCAGTCTTAAAGCTGGTTTTGGGGATTCTGTATATTACCAATGCAAATTAAGTATTGGAAAACAATTGTACACTAAATCCAATCTTTCTAATTGCAAATAAGCATTTTTATCATGATACGATCATGATTTTCCAGTTTGATTTTTTCAGATTTTGTAGCAAATTATGTCCCAAAATGAAGATCATGATAACAATAAGAACACCTTTAAGGATTGCTTAATTTTTGTAATGTCAATTTTACCTATAAACTTTATTTAATGTGCTATTGATATTGCCCTGAAATATTTTATTTTCACAGGAGCTTATGTACAGTAGTATCACAGGAAAGACAGACGTCTGTGAGGTGCTTCAAAATGGGTGATATACAATACAATCGTTACAAGCAGGGTTTGTCTGATGAAAACTCATTAAGAAGAGTACGAATATATCATTGTCATTTCTGATCCTTAGTAAAATAACTAATGTTTCCAAAGTAATGAAAGATATCACTAAGAAATAGATTTTTTAAATGGTGAAGGTAAATATTTAAATGCGTCAAAACTGGGGTTGAAAGAAAAGGACCACCCTGCTGTACTGTACAGGAGCTTGTTACAAAGAAAATTTGGAGTATCCGTCCTTGAATCAAGGGATGGGGGTTCTAACCACGTTTTACCACAAATTTTTCATTTGGATGGTTTATCTCCAGTATGTATCCTCATGTGCGTCTTCAAACTAGAACTCTCTCTGAACATTTTATCACACACTTCACATTTGAATGATTTATCTCCTGTATGTATCCTCATGTGTCTCTTCAAATAACTACTTAGTGCAAACATTTTGTCACAAACTTCACATTTGAATGGTTTGTCTCCAGTATGAATCAACATGTGGGTCTTCAAATGTTCAAGGCACCTAAACATTTGATCACAAACTTCACATTTGAAAGGCTGATCTCCAGTATGTATCCTCATGTGGACCTTCAAAGAACTACTTAATCTAAATATTTTGTCACAAACTTCACATTTGAATGGTTTGTCTCCAGTATGAATCAACATGTGAGTCTTCAAATGTTCAAGGCGCCTAAACATTTTATCACAAACTTCACATTTGAATGGCTTATCTCCAGTATGTATCATCATGTGACGCTTCAAATGGCTAAGGCTCCTGAACATTTTATTACAAACTTCACATTTGACTGTTTTACCTCCAGTATGCATCCTCATGTGGGACTTCAAATAACTATTGATTGGAAACATTTTGTCACAAATTTCACATTTGAATGGCTTATCTCCAGTATGAATCATCATGTGGACCTTCAACTCGTTATGGAGCCTGAACATTTTATCACAAACTTCACATTTGAATGGTTTAACTCCAGTATGAATCATCATGTGGCCCTTCAAATGATCAAGGCGCGGAAACATTTTATCACAAACTTCACATTTGAATGGCTTATCTCCCGTATGAGTTATCACATGGACCTTCAAATGGCTAAACCATTTGAACATTTTATCGCAAACTTCACATTTGAATGGTTTATCTACAGCATGTATCATCGTGTGACGCTGCAAAATCCAACTACTACTAAATGTTTTCTCACAAACTTCACATTTGAATGGTTTATCCCCACTATACGTCTTCAAATGAATACTTCGTCCAGTCATAGTATCAAAATTAGGTCGGCACTAGAGGACCTGGAGTGGCGGTAGGTCTACATGGACAGGGAGATGGAGTACGTATTAACATTTATGAGTTTGGGCTGGGCGATCTTGACTGTAACACTAACATTTTACTGGCCGATTGTCAGAACCTAAACTTCATCCCGCAAACCGCATTCAATGTCTGGTTCAAACATAGTGTTAATGTGGTTACGGGTCAAAACGGACCGGTACCGAAAAGGCCCACGGCCAAAACGGACCAGTGCTTAAAAGGACCGGTCCGAAAAAAACCGGACCCAAAAAGGCCCATTTATATATTAATTACCAGCTACTAGTATCGTGTCTAATAAAAGTAACTAAAACGTAAAATATAAAGTCCTTGTTTTACTGGTAAATGTCTATAAATATGTGCAGTAGAGAAACATTGTGCCGTATGTCACAATCGTACGTCCAGTGATCATGAAAATAATTGCGACACGCTACTACATGTGCTATGTAAAATGAACAAATAAGACAAATAATAATTGTCTTAGAAAACACTGTATGTAAAGCGAATCAATAATATCTTTGTTATAACATATCAAGACTGAATACGAGTTAGTGGTACCCACGTGTGGTTTGTGTATGCCAACTTTGTCATGCTAATGCCGTAACTAAGTAATGGCGATTTCATTTATGATGGATGGATGAATATTTTAAATTGCGAAGACTACTGACTCTTCCTGTTTCATATACATTCAATATCGTTAATACGTGTATGCGTATTTTATCTGCGTTGATTATATTTGATGCTTTCAATAGACATTTGTTATATTCTGTGCCAAGTAGGCACCGTTATTGCGTTGTGGTTGCAATGAAAGTCAAGTCACAATTGGAAAAGATTTAAGAGGTTATTTATACATAACAACATAAATTTGTATGATAGGTTAGAAAGAGACAAAGAAGAAAACATATCATATCTAACTAGTACAAGTACAAAAAAGACAAACGCTAATGCCATTTCAGATTTATTAATATGTCAATAATATCAATCATTATCGATAATACATGAATATTAATATCTAATATCAAATGCTACAACAATATTGCTCATAATGGCTGTCAAATAAATTTAACAGCAACATATATTAAATAATTCTACAATAACAGCAATAAATAATCATCGAACTATAAAAACATGCATACGTAGATAATCACTTAAAAACTTAACAAATTTGCACTACAGTGGCTGCCGATGTTAATATGACAATATAGGATTCAATTCTAGAATAACAGAGGGATATAGTAATGTTGTTCACGGTTATTCAGCTTTTCTAAAGATAAATTTCCATGTCATTTCCCGGGGTTTTCCAAGATGAAACAACTTTTTCAATGCTTACATATGACCATTACTGAAGGGAATTAAAGAACATTTTAGATTATAAAACATGCATTTTCTAAATCTAAAAATGTTCTCTTGCTAGTCTCTCCAAAAAATATCAGTCAGAAACGATGATGATGCACAAAACCACAAAATGTATCACACGAAGCTAGTTTGATTGTATTCCTAAATGGCATATAAAGTCATTTCAATGTACAAAAAAAATATTTCTAACCTCCTATTACAGGATTAATGAAACAAACGCAAATAATATGAATCTTGTCTTGTAACAAAAGGAGCTTAACCATGAACATATGTGGTATGGTAGTCGCTTACCAGTGGGCCTAGAAATTTAAACTTTGTTATATCGACTCATATCGGCATGAAATCGATAGGAAAATTATTTATTTCCTCAGAAATGGCAAGTATTATAATCATTATGTCGTTAATCGGGTGACACTATGGCGTAGATGAAACGTGACCCAGTACTCGTCATTTGTATTAATAGTCACATGACTTCACAATCTCAAATGACGACATTTGCATTTACTTTTTTTAATTTTTTCTCAATATCATTTAAAAGTGTGGGTTGTTAGATTTTTATCCTCATGCGACTAGCATTGCAAATCGCAATTATCAGGTCACATTTCTTCAACGACGTAGTTTAATCATGTCTTTTGGCAGAATAAAGACTTAACGATTTTAATACTCACAACTCGATAAATTTAACTCAAGGTCAGTTTAATTGCGACTCAATTACGTGATTATTTATACTTACACTCTGAGACCATACCTCTCACCGACGGAGCTCAAAAACTTAGAGGTTTTTATCTTGTGCTGCATGTACTGGTTCCAAAGTGTATTTAATGATTTTTCAAATCTGTAGCTTCGTCTCTCACGTCCTAGGTAGTTACACTGGACGGCCAAGCGCATGAGATCGGCCTCCCTCCGCAGTAGTGGCACTAACTGGGAGAAGCCTAGTAACATGTGTACTGCCCTTGAATTTATACGATGGTGCATGCCTGAAAATGTAAAACAGATAACGAACAATTGAATTGTATACGTAATACGTTTTTATATATCAACATGTATACATATTAATATGATACGGATAATTATGTCATGCAAGTAGTGAAAGGGGTCACCCTAGCGACAATGGGAATTAGCATTACAGAGACCCCTGGGTCACTCTAGCGACAATGGAAATTTAACATGGAGAAAAATCGTGGGTCAATCTAGCGACAAGGGGAATTAACATGGGAAAAAACCCTGGGTCACTCTAGCGACAAGGGAAATTGAACATGGGATTTTTTTTTTTTAAATTTTTTTTAAAAAAAATTTTTTTAAAAAAAGGGGTAGGCAATTCAAAGACTATCTCTTTTCGAGAAATATGGCTGGCCCTGAAAAGGGCCTTTGGGTTTTATGTTAATCTATTCATTAACATAAATGGCACCGCATTGGTCTTCTTCTTGTTCTTAGGCTACGTCTCACTGTTGGTCCGTACATCAGCACTCTTTTTAGGCATCCTTGTCTTTCGACGTAGATCCTACGTATCCACAGGCTGGTGTTTGTCCTGTGGACAACGGTCCACTTCGATCGGACATACATGAGCAAGTCTGTCCGAAACATCATGGAAGACACAAGGGTGGATGACTCAACTGTGGTCCACATCTTGAAGCGACGAGAACAGGTGAATCAATGCAGTCAACGGCGCTTATTTATAGGTACAGGTAGGATTGAAACGGATTGAGTTCATTCACCAATCCAAACACGCGTTACAAAATTCAGCCAGCCGCATCCAATCCGAAGAGAGCAGTCTGTCACGTCACCTAGTCAATATAGATCTGCTAGCGCTTGTGTGCAGTCAATCTATGCGACAGTCATTCAACATGACGGAAACTCAGAAAACGATCCATTGGGGTGCACCAGCAGGGGAGACTGCCCAAGGGAACTCGGACTTACTTTCAGAAGAGGTGAATTGGGATTTTGTGGATTTTCTCTCTTCGCAAGAATTTGTTCCGGAACCTGCGTTACCTTCTTCATTACCGCAAGTGGAAAATTTTAGACAGAGACAGAAAGAAGAATTGGAGAAATTTATACAACGACAAAAGGAAGCGGAACAAGCTTTTCTCCTACAGCAACAGCAACAAGAAGAAGAGGTAAGAAAAAAACAACAGCAGCAACAGCAAGAAGAAGTAGCAGCAAAGAAACAAGAGGGTGAAAATCAAACGGTCACGGTACTGTTGGACATTTTAGCGGAGTTAAGAAGTCTGAAACAAATGTATCAGACTTCTTTATCACGACCAAAGAGAATACGACCTTCCCGAGCTAAACACGTCAACCCTGTGACTAAGCCTACCGTACCACCCTTAGTGATTTCAACCCAATCATTATCATCATCATCATCAACATTACGCAGTCCTGAAGTAGGCCTTGGCCGTGGCAAAGGCATAAGGCAGTTAAAGCTGATTGCTTAAACTCACCCCTACACCATGAAGAAAAAGGCCCTTTTCAGGGCCACCCACATTTCTCGAAAAGAAATACAATTTCAATTTGCCAATAACTCAAAAAAATAAACCTCACCCATGTTACCTTTATAGTACGTGTCTGTGTATGAGTGCGTGAGTGTAGCTTCTTATTTTAAAATCAAAACTCAAAGACTCTTACCTTATATCATTCATTTATTCTTTTCTCCATTTTTTTACAATCCAATTCACAATTCACATCTCAACACTTTAATCAAAAGTTCATTTATTTCTTCTTTTCTCCTTGTTTAGTCTCTCTGTTTTTTTAATTTCTTCACCGTCACACTCTTTTCCTCTTCTTCTTCCTCCTCGCTTTCTTCCCTTCTTCTTTTTTTCTCCTGTTTCTTTTTCTTCACCTGTCTTCTTTCTTCCTCAGAAGAATCCCTCTCTTCCTCCGAAGAATCCCTCTCTTCTTCTGAAGAATTCCTCTTTTCTTCTGACTCCTCTTGTTTCTTTTTTGGGCAATCCGGAGACCAATGTCCTTTTTCTTTACAATAATAACAGGTATCTTGACTTTTGTCTTTTTTATCCCCTGTTTTTTTTCTTTTTTGACGGTCTGGACACTCTGAAGACCAATGCCCTTTCTTCTGACAGATATAGCAAGTATCTTGACTTTTATCTCTAAAGGAAGGAGAGTAGTCCGTAGGCTGGTCTGAAGAGAATTTTCTAATGACCCCTCGCAAAGCTCTGACGAAACGTTCCATCTGGTTAGTCTCTTCCATCGTTGTGCTCGGCTTGAGAGTGAAATGAATAGTGAAAGGACAAGACACACACCCTTTTATATACGCTGGTCTGCCATGACTATAAAGTAGTTTATGGTGTTTGAACTTGAGTCATTTGACTTTTTGCTTTCAAGATGAAACGATCCCATTCATTCGAGAAGAAAGAAGAAGAAAGTAAGAGGCAGAAACGTGATCTATCGCCTCGTACCAGGGCTGAAATCTTGGCACAAATTCATGCCAGTGATTTTGAAGAGGACATGAGTGAACCAGAATCCGAACCCTCTAAACCAAGTTCATCACCCTTAGTTAACCCTGAAAATTACTATTCCATTCGAGAGACGGAAAAGCGCTCCTCTAGAAAATTTAGAACCACGGCTTACAAATACACGGTGAAGTTTAAAGATTTCAAGGCTGAAGTGCCGTTAGAGAAAGCAGAAGTGTTCATCACTGAGGTGTGGGATTCTTTGCTCACTGCACTCAAGCGACAATGTCAACCCAAAGAAGACGATCGCTTGAGACTTTCCATACAACACGACGGTTTGAAATCCCCTGTTTGGATCGAGTTTAGCACCCCTGCAGAATTGACTGCTTCCAAAGTCATGGACAAGATTCAACACGTACAACAATCTAATGATCAGTTTGACATCACCGATGGTAAAGCCACACTGGACATGACTCACGTCTCTCCTCCTCAAGGGACAGGACGCAAAAAGATGTTATTGGTGAACGACCTTCGCAACACCAAAACAAGTCTCGTCCGAATTAACAACCCTCAAGACCAGATGTGTTTAGCCCGTGCCATCGTGGTGGGACGAACCTATGCCAACAAGAACGACACGGTAGAATGGAAAAGAACCTGGAAAACTATTCAACGTTCCGACCGAGCCAAACAACGAAATGAAGCAGAACTCCTGTTACAACAAGCCGGACTGTCCAAAGACACACCCTGCGGCATTCCCGAGATGCAAAAATTGCAAGATGTCCTAGCTCCACGCTACACCTTGAAAGTGCACCCTCAAGAAGTGCGCGGACCTCTGTTGTTTCGAGGCCAAGACTTTAAGGACGGAAAATACATTCATGTCTATTATCACGATGAACATTTCGATACCATTACCAGTATCACTGGATTCCTGGGATATGTTTATTATTGTGAGAAATGTGACTATGGTTATAATAATCGAGAGCAACACAAACATTGTGGATGGAAATGCTCAGGATGTCTGGCCTCTCCACCCTGTCTGAGCGAAGAACCAGTGCCTTGTTCAACTTGTCTGCGCACGTTTGTCAGCCCTACCTGTTACCAACAACATTTGAAGACGCAAGGTTCACAGAAGAAATGCGCTTGTCAACTGCTGAGATTGTGCCCTACGTGTGGACAAGGCATACGTACCAATAATACCAAGGCACACGTATGTTCAGGAAAGAAAAAATGTCACATTTGTCACCACATCGTGGACTTGGAACACGAATGTTACGTGCAGAAATACCAACTCCCACCAGAGAAAGAGGACGGTCACAAGAAGAAAGGCAATTTCATCTTTTTCGATTTCGAATGCATGCAAGAAACCGGCATTCACATTCCTAATTTCTGCGTGGCTCATCGAGCGTGCGAGAAGTGCATTCAAGAACCTATCTTCAGTCATTGCCCTCACTGCAGCAAGATTCCCGGAGGGCGTGAAAAAATCTTTCGGGGACCAAACACGTTAGCCGATTTTGCCCAATGGGTCTTAGACCCCGTCGACAAGACGTGGAGCCAAGAGGACATCGAACGTTACCGAGATTGTCATCGCCATGCCACGGTGATGGCTCACAATTTCTCCGGATACGATGGACAGTTTCTTCTCAGATACTATACGGAACAAGGCACCGAGCGTCCTAAAGTGACTTTGAACGGAGCCAAAATCATTTTCATGCAAGTGGGACAAGTACAGTTTAAAGATTCGATGAGCTATTTGGCCATGCCTTTGAGTCGAATGCCTAAAACGTTTGGAATGACAGAAATGGCTAAAGGGTACTTTCCACACTTTTTCAATACGGAAGCCAATCAACACGTCGTTCTACCCCATTTACCAGAGGCTCACTATTACGACCCCGACAACATGCGTACCGAACAACGAGAAGCTTTCTACGCTTGGTACCAGATTCACGCCTCGGACCCTTTCGACTTTCAGGAAGAAATGCTAAAGTATTGTCGTTCCGACGTGGACATTTTACGGCGTTGCTGTGGAAAATTTCGAGAACTGTTCATGGAACACGGAGGGGTCGATCCTTTGAAAGAAGCTTGCACCATTGCCAAAGCGTGTTCCTTAGTGTATCGACAACGATTCATGCCTGAAAAGACCGTGGCTGTCATCAGTCCTCAAACGACCCACTTTGTCAAACGTCAATACTCGGTCAAAGCCCTACGCTGGTTACATTACTTGTGCGACAAGGAAGACAAGTGGATTCAGCATGCCCGCAACGGAGGGGGCGAAAAGACCATCGGAACGTATTCGGTCGATGGCTGGGACTTAGAAAACCCCAAGATCGTGTACGAGTTTAACGGTTGCTTATTTCACGGATGTCCCGTCTGTTACCCTGACCGTGGCACTAAAAATCAGTTTTTGCAACGAACCATGGAAGACTTGTACCAGGACACTTGTCAGCGGCACCTAAAGTTAGAACAGCAAGGATACCAAGTGGTGGAAATGTGGGAACACGAGTACGATCACCGTATGAAAACCGATCCCGAGTTTAAACGCCTCGTGGAAAGTTACCAGTTCATGGACCCGCTGAACCCGAGGGATAGTTTGTACGGAGGAAGGACCAATGCCACCTGTTTGCTGTACCAAGCCGACGAAGAGAAAGGAGAAGAAATCAAATACTTGGACGTGTGTTCGCTGTATCCCTACGTGTGCAAATATTGTCGCTTTCCTGTAGGGCACCCGCAATTGTTAACGGAACACATCGACCTGAAAAACATTCGACAATACGAAGGCTTGATCAAGTGCAAAGTTTTGCCTCCCACGAACCTGTACCATCCCGTCTTACCTCACCATTGTCAAGGCAAACTGATGTTTCCCTTGTGCCGTACTTGTGCCGAAACGTGCAACCAAGACCAACCTTGTCAGCACACCCAGGAAGAACGGGCCTTGACGGGAACCTGGGTCAGCGTGGAATTGTTCAAAGCTCTGGACATGGGATACCAACTGTTAGAAGTGTACGAAATTTGCCACTTTCCCAAGACACAACAATACCGCAAGGGTGACCCCACGCAGAAAGGCATTTTCGCAGACTACGTGGATGCCTTTTTGAAACTGAAGCAAGAAGCCAGCGGCTATCCGTCCTGGTGTCACACTCCCGAAGACCAAATACAATTCAAAGAGAAATACTACGAACAAGAAGGCATCACTTTAGACCACATCGAGAAAAACGAAGGTAGGCGATCGTTTGCCAAAGTGATGTTAAATTGCTTGTGGGGCAAAATGGCACAACGACCGTGTTTACCCAAGACGGAATATTTGACAGAACCTTCCCGCTACTTCCAGATGATTCACGACAAAACCAAATACATGAAACACGTGGACGTCGTTCGAGAGAATTTGATCTTGGTCAATTACGAAGAAGATCTGGACTTTGTACAAGACGACCCTTTTGGAAATGTCATCATTGCGGCTTACGTGACAGCCCATGCTCGCTTAAAATTGTACGAAGCTTTAGAACTGTTAGAAGAACGCGTCCTGTACTTTGACACGGACAGTTGCATTTACATCCATCACCCGATTCAACATCACCCTAACATCGAAGGAGACCGTTTAGGAGCCTGGACAGACGAGCATCCCGACGACAAGATTCTAAGTTTTGTCAGTGGCGGTCCCAAAAATTACGGCTACGAATACCGGGACAAACAAGGAGAAGTGCACACGACGTGCAAAGTGAAAGGACTGACTCTGAATTATCGTACCAGTCGAGTGGTCAACTTTGGGGTATTGAAAGAAGCCTTGCAATCGGGAGAGGATGGAAACTTTAAAGTGACCACCTATCAACCTAACAAGATTGTACGTTTACCCACTCACCACATCGTCAGTCGACCCTTGGAAAAAGTCTATCAAATTGTATATCAGAAGCGAGTTCGACTTCCCAATCATTTCACCTTACCGTACGGTCACGTCGGTATTGGTCTGTATATAAAAAAGGAACCCTAGGCAAGATCGATAGTTCATTGTGACTACCAAGACCGAGCGAACAAGATGAATACTTTGAAAGAGGCATCGTTCCAGTTTGGGGATTGTAAAAAAGTTGTATCTTCCTCTAGTGTGACTAATATTGGATGGATAAGACCCATGCATTGCGACGGAAAATGTCCGGAAGGAAACTGCGATTGTCCATGTGGTTACCATTGTAATTGCGTAACGGAGTTTGCAGACGAGTGCGATTGTGAGCCTTGCGATGGATACGATGCTGTACCTTGTGACCTGAGCGATGCCGTAAAGCATCATGGGAACTTTGTTCTCACTGCCCCTATCATGGAAAGTGATGCTGTGCGTGTCAAACCTGAGGGATGCGAAAGCGATGCCGCTCGTCCTCTTAGACATTTTACCGGGTTTAAAGGGGAATGTCGACCTTCACGTTTACCTCCCTACGGATGTCATCCAGCCCTGAGCAAACTCCTGTTCATGTCACCCAACCCTCATCGAAACGAACCTGTGAAAGACGAATATTCGTTTCCTGTGCGTTTGTCGGAATACTGCGACTTTGAAAATCGTCTTCAATCGTTCAAAGGAAAATGGCCAAAGTATCTGGGAGGACCGACCCCTGAAGAATTAGCCAGAGCCGGATTTTTCTACTTGGGCGAAGGAGATAAAGTCAGGTGCTTCAGTTGCGATGTGACACTTCACCACTGGGAACCGGAAGATTCGGCCTACGTAGAACATGCTCGATGGTCACCGAATTGTCATTACTTACCTTTAGTGGGACCGAGACATTGAAGTAACTTCTTACCATAATAATCTGTTCATGGATACTTTACAAGAGAACATTCGTGCTTTGCCTGTGGAGTTGAGAGAACGCATTTACCGAGAGCTGGTCAAAATACAAGTGAAACGTAAAGAACAATTGCATCCGTTACGTCACCGGTGTTTGAACCACTGGTACCTGAAGGCTATACAAGGACTGATTCAATTGAAAGTGTTCCATTGGACAGACATTGATCAACGACCTCCTGGTTATAAAAAGGAATGGTTTGGTATGGACGATTTTATCTACTACATTGTAAACGTACTGCATCGAATTCCAGAGGAAGAGTTAACGAATTACCAACATCTTGAACACAATGTCAACTTGGTGAAAGAGGAAACTTCTGAACGAATTGTAATGTGTAGATTAGTGACTCAACGATTTAAATTCGACACTGAAGTGAAACCATGTTTGTGCAAAGAGTACATTTCTTGTGTCAGACCAAAGAGGATTTAGTATGACCTATTCATGGATACTTTGCTAGAGAACATTCGTGCTTTGCCTGTGGAGTTGAGAGAACGCATTTACCGAGAGCTGGTGAAAATACAAGTCAAACGTAAAGAACAATTGCATCCGATACGTCACCAGATCTTTAACCACTGGTACCTGAATGGTATAAGAGAACTGATTCGTGAGAAATTCTTTCAATGGTCAGACATTGTTCAAAACTTTGAGGTCGCTAATGATCGACATGTTCATGATTATGGTTACTTCGAGATTCACCTAGTGCAACGCATTGAGGAAGACAAGTTAAAGGATTACAAACATATTTTACGTGGAATCTACTTAGAGGAAGAGGAAACACCTAAACGAACTCTGACGTTTCGGTTACAGTATGCAAGATTTAGATTCCCTACTGGAGAACGAAGATCTCTGGCTAGAAAGTACGTCTATTGCATCCGAAAAAAAGAGAATATAAAAACAGGCTGCCATGCCACGGTTTATGTCACATGTCATCCAACAGATTCCGTGGAAGGAACTCAATGACCATATTCAAACCGTGGATCATTACCATCAATTATTACAAGAACTTTATCCATTAAATTTGGGACGACAAGTGGTGTGTGTCTTAGTGACTTGTTTTCTGGGATTTCGTTTACCAGCCGATTCTTTGTGGACTCTTTACGATCAGTACTTACCACCTCCATGGCCTTAAATGGTCACGAAAAACTCCTTTTGCTCAAAGCCTTGCGGTTTCATCTGGATACTTCTCGACCTAAACAGGAAAAAAAGATTCGTCAACTTTTAGCTACCCAAGACGTGTATGACGATGTGTGTGTAGCTTGTGACTTACACCCTCATTGGACAGATGTTCGTGACTGGAAAAAGGGGGGTTTTGAGGCTTGGACCCAAGAAGTGGCCCAGTATGCACAAGAGTTGTTCAAGGAAAAAAGTTACTTTTCAACCTGTGTTAGTGACGGTGCCAGAAGAACCCGTCACCGAGAACAACCACTCGCTTCAGGACAGAACTGTCATGGACAGGTCTGAAAGGTCATTCCGGGAGGACACTTGTGTGACAATACCTCATGTAGAGACTGTAAGAACATTACACACTGTCCCTAGGACATCTTGGTTAACCAAAACATGTTGTACAGACACTTGTTTATATTCCACTTTGATCGCTTTGCTGTGTTTTATATTCCTGTACATCACTATTTGGGTTGTATGTATTTTTGTCTTTCGTGTTCATATTTGAAACATTCAATAAACGTGTTCTGAAAAAGTATATAAACTCTTGTCTTGTTTGTTTTTCGTGTCACAAGTGACATTTCTCACACCATGGCTACCTCTGCTGTCTCTGCTCCCTCTTCCTCTACTGTCAAAGTCATCGACGAACACTTAGATCGTGCCAGTTGGGAGGCTTTGTATCTTCGCCATCCCTTTAACATGCTCATTGCTGGACCTAGCGGTTCAGGCAAAACCGAATTCGTCAAACGTTTGATCGAACATAAACATCATTTGATCGATCGGCCCCCTCAACGGATCGTGTGGTGTTACAAAGAGTGGCAATCGGCGTACAGCCTCTTGCGTGAAAGTCAAGGCGATTCCATCGTGTTTGTGGAAGGCATTCCTAAAGAAGACGACAGCATCGTCTCTGACTCCCGTCTAACCCATTTGGTCATTTTCGACGACATGTTAGGAGAAGACGAAGAAGAAATTAAATTGTGGTTTACGCGCAAAGGGCATCACCGTAATGCCAGTGTCGTTTACATCACCCAAAATTTGTTTCAACAAAGTAAAGCCCATCGCACCATCAGTCTCAATGCGCATTACGTGGTCTTGTTTAAAAGCCCTCGAGATAAATCGCAAGTGCAAGTCTTAGCCAAACAGTTAGGAACGCCTTGGCTGACTCAGGCGTACGACGATGCCACTCAAACGCCACACGCCTATTTACTCGTCGATTTGAAACCTACGACCCCCGAGGATTTGCGATTTCGTACCCACTTGTTTCACCACTGGTGCCAAGACGGAGGGCCTGTCCTGTACACGTCTCCGTCCTCGACTTCATTTCACTCCTCCCATGAAAAAAATCTATAAAAACCTCAGACCCTTTTTCGTCTGTCTCACACAGTGTGAACATGACGTCCCTTCAGTCGCATCTTCCCGTCAAATTGATTCGTGCCTTGTATGGCATCAGTCGAGAAAAAGATCCACAAACACGAGCTCGTGTCTTAGAAGCTAGTCTCAAAGAAGTCTTACGATGGTTCACGGTGACGGCACGTCAAATACTCCAAGGAATCATTCAGATTCCTCATCAAACCCAACGCTTTTTCGATCGAAACAAAGTCGCTTTGGTCCAACTGGCCGATCCCCGCATCGACACTCAAACCAAAAAACAAATCATTTTGAAACCTGGAGGGAGCGGTACTCTAGGAGGGGTCATCATTCGCTCACTCTTAAGATGGGATCCTAATGCCCCCAAAGTTATCCCTAAGACAAAAGTCCAACGAAGCCCCAAGAAGAAAAAGAAAAAGACCAAGTCCCCAAGAAGAACTTCTCCAGTGGCGGGACCCTCCTCTTACCAGACACCACCACCATCACCCCGGAAAAAGAAAAGAAGCCCCAAGAAAAAGAAACAGAGAAAAAGTCCTCAAAAAAAGAAAAGTCCACAGAAGAAAACTAGTCGCAAGAGAGGCACTTCGGCCAGGACGCAACCTTACACTCGCAAGCCACGACCTGCCACAACGTCTCCGGCAGCCTCACGTTTGTCCACTTCTCCGTTGATGTCACCAGGAACTGAAGAGTACTTGGAGACGTTGATTACACCAAGAACTTCTCCGTTGATGACCCCCAAAAGAACTTCCCCAGTGGCAGGACCTTCCCATTTAGCGGCAGTGGCTGCTGCTCACAAAGTACCTTCTCCCAAAATCAAAGTTCAAGAAAGATCGGGCATGTTACAAAGTTTACTGGATTTGTCCAAGCAAGAACTGGCTCGATTTAGTCCGTTACGTACCCCTGCACGACGTGTCATGCCTGTCCTCAAACTGATAAAACGTAAAGACAATCAGTGGCGACGCGTTCCAGTATAAAAATGGCCTGTGACCGAGTAGGGTATCAGTGTTTTTAGGTGCTCCTAAAGACTCAAAGATGTCACCCTCCAGAAAACCCCAAGGAAAGAAAAGGAAAGGACTACCACCACGTTTAGCCAAACATGGGGACCTGTTATCTGTCCTGTCCAAAGCTTCTCCACCCCTACGAAAAAAACTCATTCAAACGGCCTCCAAAGAGGTCATCGATACCGTGTGCGAATGTTGTTTGAACGTTTTGAAAGGCACGATCCCTTTGTCCAAACACCAGAAACAATGCTTAGGCAAACATCGTCACGTTCTTCGGAAAATGGTTCAAAAGAAAATTCCCATTCGTCAAAAAAAGAAGATGTTGGTCCAACGTGGAGGCATTTTACCTCTCTTGTTAGGCCCCATACTGAAAGGAGTCTTGGGAACCATGTTGGGAGGACTGATGGGAGCAAGATAAAAAGGCCTTCGGAAGTCCCAAGATCTCAGAATCGACCCCTGACAACCCCATGGAAGGACGAAAACTAGCTTTAGTGCCTTACAAACGATGGATGGAATACCATCGGTGGCAAGAAGAACGCACCCCGCATTTACCTCCCAATCCCAATTTGAGCGAGATGTCCCAGTTACAACACGAATTGCAATCCTTGCTGGATCGCCAAGATTTGTCCGAAACAGAAAAATCGCAAAAGTACGGTCAACTCTTGCAAAGACTGCAACTCTTTCACCAGAAAGCTTTAGACGAAACAGCTCTACCCACTTTGAAAGATTTTAAGACCTTGATGAAAAGTCCAGCACCATCACCAGTACCAGTACCACCACTACCAGTGACCAAGACAGAAAAAGGAAAAGAAGAAGAAGGGTTTCAAACTCCACCAGAAAAAGTACGCAAGTTAACAACACCACCTACCTCCAGAATTGGATGGATTAAAAAGATGATGGCGACCCCTTCTTCCTCACAAGAGAAAAAGAAAGTGAAGACAGAAGTGAAGACAGAAGTGAAACAAGAACCGATATCCCCTGCTCAGACATCCTCCTCCTCTTCGACACCTATTGCTGGCCGCACACGCAAAGCCTTGCAATCCAAGAAAATACCCCAAGAGAAAAAGAGTAGCCTCTTCCAAGAGTGGGTGCCTTATTAAGACACCAATCAACACAAAAAATGGAAAAAGTCTTAGCTAGCATTTACTACGATCCCTCCCATCCTGCAGGTTACGCAGGAGTTCAAAAATTGTATCGTGCTGCCAAAATGCGACTGAAAAGTCTCCGTTTACCTCAAGTGCAACGATGGTTACAAGAACAAGCTACCTACACTTTACACAAACCCATTCGACGCAAGTTTGCCAGAAGTCGCACCCGAGTGGAAGGCATCGATCATCAATGGCAAGCCGATTTAGCCGATGTCTCTCATTTGGCCAGCTACAATCGTGGTTACAAATATTTGTTTTGTGTCATCGACGTCTTTTCCAAATTTGCCTGGGTCGTGCCTTTGACTTCCAAATCCAGCAGCGAGTTAGTGCGAGCCCTGCAACGGGTGTTGAAACAAAGCGGTCGTCGCCCTCTTCGATGGCAAACGGACAAAGGCACCGAATTTCTGAACCAAGCTTTCCAAAAAGAATTAAAGAAACGTGACATTCATTTTTTTACCACCGAGAATCCCGAAACCAAAGCCAGCATCGTGGAACGTTTTCAACGCACTTTGAAAGAACGCATGTGGAAATATTTTACGCATCACCACACTCTGAAGTACATCGACATCTTACCGCACCTGGTGCAAGCGTACAACCAATCTTACCATCGAAGCATCGGACGTGCCCCGCAAGACGTGACTCCCGACAACGAAGTGCTGGTGTTCGAGCGCCTGTTCGGTACGTCCCCGACGAGGGCTGTCCCCAAGAAAAGTGGAGAGTTGACCGTAGGAGATTGGGTGCGCATTGGCAAAACCAAACGCACTTTCGACAAAGGTTACTTACCTAACTGGACGACCGAACTGTTTCGCGTCACTGGACGAGTACATGGCCGTCATCCTGCCGTCTATAAATTGGAAGACATGAACGGAGAAGTACTCAAAGGAACGTTTTATTTGCCCGAGTTACAACGTGTCACCAAAAAAGAAGACGACGTGTACGACATCGAAAGCATTCTCGAACGCAGAACCCGTAAAGTGGGCAAACGACGTGTCAAAGAAGTCAAAGTACGTTGGAAAGGATATCCACCCAGTTTCGATTCTTGGATCGACGCTTCGCAAGTCATCGACTATAAAAAGAAGAAGTGACCATCATGCCCTTTCACACATCAGACGCAGCTACGTCGACCAGTCCTTCTTCCCCTAGTTCTTCTGTGCAAGATTTACAAAAACAACCCTTGTGGGTGTGGTGTGGAGAACGTGTGCCTAAAACGCAAATCGTCTTTTTCTGCCAAATCTTCGTGGTGTATTGTGTCATCGGGGCAGCCATCGCCAATTTGAGTTTGCAACAAGGAGACAAACAATTGTGGACCATTTTATTGAGCAGTTGCATCGGTTACCTACTTCCCAATCCCTCCCTGAAATTCTCCTCGAACGGGAACGTTGTGTCCAGTGCCAGTGCCAGTCACCACTCCAACAACAACCACAACCAGAACCCCATTTTGGGCGGAGACACACCTCTGACATCCACTAATATTCCCTCGGACAGCCACAGAACTCTAGAATTATGAGTCACCAAAACCAATTTTACTTAACCTTACCCAGTGACAGTTCCATGGAGGTGTTTCCCAACAACACGTTGTGCTGTTACACGGCCAAATTACCTCAAGCCATCCCCTTAGATCACGAAGCCCATTGGGAAGTGGCTTTGGTAGAAATGATTCACCTAACCCAAGTCCTCAATGTCATTCCACAGCAAAATTGGTTTAAGGTGGAAGTTCATGACAAACAATTGCAAGAGGAGTTAAATAAGATTGGCACATATACCAATAAAACCTATGATGACAAAACTCAAACGTGGACCTACAACTTGATCATTCCCGCAGGCTATTATTTCAGCGGTCAACATTTGGTCAGCACCATAGCCACCAGGTTTAATAGCGTGTTCCATAAAGCTTTGGGGAATGTCCAAAAAAGTGTCACCCTGGAATACCACAAAATAGCTCGTCGCTTTCTGATGAAATTTTCTGAGGGGTCCAAAAAATTCATGTCTTATTTTGTCCTGAATTGTTTGACATATTGGGCGGTGACACGGAGCTGAGGAAGACAGGAGAACAAAAAAAAAGCCCCGAATTAGCAGTCATTCATGACAACGACTCTTTTGCGAGGTATTTTCGTACCCCGGTAGAACTGAACCAAGGACTAAATTTGATGTTCGTGTACTCCGATGTGGTGGAGTATAACGTGGTGGGACACACCTCTGTGCCGTTACTGCGTGTCATTCCTTTCAAAGTGGATTCTGCCGCAAACGCTGACGAGGAAGGTGGAAACACTTACCACGTCCACCGCGAATTTGTCCATCCTCACTATTTGCCGGTCAGCAAGTCGTATTTGGACACGGTCAACATTACTATAAAAGGAGATTTGGGACAAAATATTCCATTCACCAAAGGAAAAGTCACGGTGAAACTCCATTTTCGAAAACGGTTCTCTCACGAATCGTAAGCAAGTCATGTATCCAGTGTACCGAGGGGTGGCTCGACAGCGAGGACACGGTTTAGGAGACATGTTAAAATCGGCCTTTCGTTCGGTGGCCCCAGTGTTGAAACCGATGGTGACACGCGGATTGCACGCCTTGAAAGATGCGGCACTGACGCAAGGCAAAGAATTTCTCCAAAATGTCATCATCGACAAACAAAACCCTAAAGAAGCCTTCATGAGGGCAGGTAAAAATGTCTTGCTGCAAACGGGCAAAGACATTTTGGGCCGACGAGACACACCTATAAATGCCCTGCACGCTACCGAGTCAAGCATTCAGCAAGGACAAGGCAGAAAGAGACGACGAAGAAGAAAACACCCTTTCACCAGACTTCAAGCGAGAAAGGCCAAGAAAAGAAGAACCGTTCGAGACTTAGACGTTTTCGATTATTGAAACACAGCAACAACAAAAAATGATGCACCGAGAGTCTTGCGCCTGTTCCAAGACGGAACTGGATCTGTTTGCCATGCCCCCCACCATGATGACCATGCAAGAATCCCAATGGGTGGAATTTCATCCCATCTCCTCATTGACCGATTCCGCTCCCATCGAGTTTGAAATCAAAGGACAGCCCGAAGATTACATCGATTTGAATAGCAGTTACTTGTACTTGAAAGTCCAAGTTCTAAAAAAAGATAATAAAGGAGTAGAAGACGATGATAATATAGCTCCCGTCAACAATTTCATGCATTCCTTGTTCAGCTCAGTGGATTTGTACTTGAATAACAAACTGGTCAGCAGCAGCATGGATACTTACCCTTACCGTGCCTACCTGGAAAATCTCTTGACGTACGGAACAGATGCCAAGACAAGTCATCTCAATGCCTGTGTGCTGTGGGTAGATGACACACCGGACAAGTTCGACACAATAGATCCAAGCAATGAAGGCTTTGAGGCAAGAGAAACCAAAATCTTAAACAAGAAAAGTTTAGAACTGATGGATCGTTTGCATTTGGACATGTGGTTGCAAGAGAAATATTTGCTGAACGGGGTAAATGTCCGCTTGAGACTGAACCGCAGCAGTACCACTTTCCATTTGCAGGCTGCTGATCTTGCTAAGGCTCCTAAAAGCATAATCCAAGAGGCCAAACTCTACGTACGACGCGTAGAAGTGTTACCTAAAGTGGCAAACGAAATCAGTCAGACGTTGAGCAGAACGAACGCCAAGTATCCCATCCGACGCGTGGAAGTGAAAACGTTCACCATTCCCGCTAACCTTCAATCCATAACCCAAGATCATCTGTTTCAAGGACAGCTACCCAAGCGTTTAATCCTTGGTATGGTCGATAATGAAGCCTTCAACGGAGCCATCAATAAAAATCCATTCAACTTTCAACACTTCAACGTGTCCAAGATAGAAGTCAGTCGCGATGGCAAGACCTTGTGTACCCGACCCTTTGAACCTAAGTTTGGTGACGAAGAGAAGAATTACTTGAGATCGTACTTGTCCCTGTACGAAGCCACCGGCCAGTTAGGAACCAACACCAGTCACGGCATTGAGTACGAAGAATATGACGGAGGCTATGCTTTGTGGGCTTTCGATTTCACTCCAGACCAAGGCAGCGACGAGGGACATTTCCACCCTATAAAATCAGGCCAGATTCGTGTGGAACTTCAGTTTGCAAAGCCACTGGACAATACAGTGAACGTCATCCTGTATGCAGAATTCGATAATACCATAGAAATCAACAGTTTGAGAGAAGTCATTCTAGATTATTAGAAGTCATGGAAGACTGTTATCCCTCTTTACCTAGTGGAGAAACTTTGGAGATGGAATGTGAGGAGACCGTGGAAGGAGAAGAATCTCAAGACAAAGACGAAGAAGATATCATAATGAAGTCGAGATGGCCAGAACAAGAAGCCCATTTAGTCTGCTGTTTTGCCAAACACTTGGTCGACAAAATGACGGAATTGATCAAGAAAAATTGCTATGGATGTCAAAACGATCATCCCAGTCAAATTCAACACGATAAATGCCTGATGTTGAGTCAAGAAGAAAAATTGGACGAGTATCTGGACGAAGCTTGGAGCCTCATCTCGAACAAAGACGTGTTGCACCAGTGGTATAAAGACTTGCGTGAACATTCTTGTCCACCATTAACCACTCAAGAGATCCATCGTATCGAAGCTCTCCTGAATCAGAGTGAGGAAACAGAACGAATAACCGTTTATTCGTCAGACATTTTCAAGCAAAAAGTCAGGATCGAATTGACGACTTATTATTACCTGTGAAGAAGAAAAAAGCACACACAAATCAATGGATACCTGGGAACTTTATTACCTTTTGAACCACAGTTCGTATACGGCTTCTTGGAATCCTGTCGTCTGTGCTAAAGATGAACTCCCTCATCGCAAACCTAAAGACCATCAAGCTTACGTGATCAACACGGACGAAAGTCATCTCCCAGGAACCCACTGGGTAGCCGTCTACTTTCCTCAAGAAGGATGTGTGGAATATTTCGATTCGTACGGATTGCCCCCTTTGGAAGACGATATCATCGACTTTATGAGAAGAAATGCTCAAACCACCCAATTCAATAACGTGAAATTACAAGGCACAGATTCCTTGGTGTGTGGACAGTACTGTGTGTATTTTCTGCATCATCGCAGCCTGGGCTATTCCTTAGAACATTTAGTGACTCATTTCGATCCTCGTTCTTCTGCTAGAAACGATGTGAAAGTAGATCGATGGTTTTGTGACCATTATGCTTATCTTTTGTCTCAAGCTAGGAAACGTAGTGTCCATCAATGGCCTAATGATTTCCAACAGTGGAAATCACGATTTCATTCACAACGTTGTCAGCCTTGTTTAAAGTAGATTGTATTTGAAGAAAAAAATGTTTGTGATTAGAAAAAAATTGTTTCATGTTATCATGTTGGATTATTGTTAAAAATGTTGTTGTTTAGTGTTAAGTGATTTTTGAATAAAAAATGTTGTGTTTAGAAAAAAATGCCTTTGTCTTTTGTTTAGCTATAAGAATGTTGGATTGATGCTCTTTCATTTCTTACTATCCCTCTCATGAACGTTGCGGCTCGAAAACCGTGTGGGGGATGTTTTCCTTCACGTCCGCGCTTTCACTTTAAGACCCGGGTTGTTCCCAGTCTAGCCATCCATTGTCGACTCATCCTCCTAAGAAGATGTGCTCCAAACTAGCTAAGCTCAACGAAGCCTACGTGAATTTGCATAGGGTCAGACACAGTCTGATACCGAAGCCAGAAGAAATAGAGAATGTGAGAATGTTAAAAATCACTGAAGACCTGATAGAAGAGCTCTTCAGAGAAGAAATGAACAGGGAGAAAGAAGAATGGACAGAGAAGTACAGACTTCAGAAACAGCAGCAACAGCAGCAACAGCAGCAACAACAGCAACAGCAACCTGAAGCTGACAGAGGCTTTGTCGATTGCCGTATCGACACCAAAGAGTTCTTCTTCTCTTTCCGAAGAAGCAGACCTATCGCCAGAAAGTCTATCCTCAGAGGACATCGCATTCTTAGAAACTAAAAAAGAATGCCATAGCAAAAACAAAAAAACAGCCCTTTTCAGGGCTACCCAATACTCTAGAAAAGAAATAACTATTAATTTGCCAATGTGAGTAGATAGAGTAGTGTGAAAATAAACACTAACTCTCTCTTAAAAATGTGAGGGTATGTGTTTGTGTGTTAGTGTGTTAGTGTTAGTAAGAGCTAAAAGTAAGTTGGTGTGGATAGTAGATTAAAATGATTTTTTTGGGTTATTGAGGTGTATATTTGGAGATAGATTGGATTGCTTTGCTTATGTGGATAGTCTATTGAAGTGATTTATAAAAAATTTTAAAATAGTGATGGGTAGCATAAAAAGTGAGTGAGTGTTTCTTTTAGGTCCGCGCGATGTTGTTTTTTTTTGGTCATGATCTAGGTAAGATGAATTTTATGTTATTAGGGGGATGTTTTCCATCACGTCCGCGCTTTCAGTATAAATTGAAACTCGTTCGGCAGTCCAGCTACCCTTGTTGATTGATCAACACCAAAAAATGAACACGAGACTTGAGAAACTGTTGGAGCTTCATGTGCATCTGGAATATGCCAGGCGCATATTAAATGAACTGGCCGCGGAAGCCATTGTCGAGGAGGGAAGGATAAGAGAGGAGGAAAGAAGAAACAAAGAAGAAGAAAGAAGATATAAAGAGGAAAGAAGAAACAAAGAAGAGGAGGAGGAAAAGGAGAGAAGAAATTTCAAAATCCCAGAGAGTGAAAATTGGGATTCTGAAGCAACATATCCTGCCTCTGCTCTCTCCCCCCAAAAGGTAAAAAGTAACTGGGGGATAAGATGTGTATGTGGCGCCAGGCCTGGAAGGTGCCACCATTAACCAGGTGTCCATGAAGTTCCAAACAAAACAGCCCTTTTCAGGGCTACCCAATACTCTAGAAAAGAAATAACTATTAATTTGCCAATGTGTGTAGGTAGAGTAGTGTGAAAATAAACACTAACTCTCTCTTAAAAATGTGAGGGTATGTGTTTGTAAGAGCTCAGGTATGTTAGTGTGAATAGTAGATTATGGGTTTCTTAGCAAATGTGGAGAGTATAGTTAGGGTTATATTATATGAAATGAGAAAGTAGGGGGATGTTTTCCTTCACGTACGCGCGATGTTTGGTCATGATGTAGGTAAGATCCATTTTATGTTTTAGGGGGATGTTTTCCTTCACGTACGCGCTTTTCGTATAAGAACCCACAGTATTCGTTGTTCAAACCATTCTGCAAAGAATACAAAGAAGATGGCGTCAAACCAAATGGACAAATTACAAACCTTGCAAGACGTTTTAGACAACTTAGGAATAATGGAACAGATGCTAATAAGACTCGTTGAAGACCATTATTCCTATAGTCCCCATCGTGTAAAGATGGAAATTAACAATTTAAGGAAAGCAAAGGACAAGATTAGTGGTGTTATGAAAGAGATCAAGGAGGAGAAGGAGGATGAAGAGGAAAAGATAAGAATAAGAACATGGAACGAAAAAATTGAAAAAGAAGAGGAAAATGAGAAGAGGAAGAAAGAAGAGGAGGAAGAGAAGAAAGAAGAGAAGGAGAAAAAAAGAAGAGAAAGAGTGTTGGAGATAAAATAAGAAGTTGGTGGAGGAAAAGAAGAAATTAGAAGAAGAAGAAGAAGAAAACCCAAAGGCCCTTTTCAGGGCCAGCCATATTTCTCGAAAAGAGATAGTCTTTGAATTGCCTACCCCTTTTTTTAAAAAAATTTTTTTAAAAAAAAAATTAAAAAAAAAAAATCCCATGTTCAATTTCCCTTGTCGCTAGAGTGACCCAGGGTTTTTTCCCATGTTAATTCCCCTTGTCGCTAGATTGACCCACGATTTTTCTCCGTGTTAAATTTCCATTGTCGCTAGAGTGACCCAGGGGTCTCTGTAATGCTAATTCCCATTGTCGCTAGGGTGACCCCTTTCACTACTCATGCATATTAACAGACTAATGTCTTTATACTGATATGCTTTATTTTTGCTGTGCTTACCTTCAACGTCGTTGTTTGTTCGTACTTTCTGGCGGTATACAAACCAGGCCTCAACTGGAAACACTGGATTATCCATCCACTGCCTGCGAAGGTACCCGATAAGGGTCCGTGTAGCATTTGTTGTAGCCTTCATTTGCAGCATCTGCACGGCTTGATGTATGTGCGCGCTGGGCAGGAACTGAAGGGCCAGCACTTGACGAACGAAGGAGTGAAGGCCTTCTCGTCGCATTGTACGTTTCAGCCAATCCAACAGACTGCACGTATCGCCACACGGCCTGGGACCAGTGGAAGGCACAGCCCTTAAGTTCGACGCCGGGAAAGGCCTCTCTGATGGTGAGCAATGCAGCTGAAAATATGCATATGCAAATAAAATTCCCGATATGATATTGTTTGTGTATGAAGCAATTCCATGTGAAAGGTAATACGGTGTCCTCATGATATTGCACGATGTCATTAATTTTTCCAGACATGCACTGTTAGCGTTGTTGAGTAATGTTCAATTTCAAATATACATTAATGTTATTAGTAAACAGCTTACCTTTTTCGAAGTCCAGTACGAATCCTTCTAATGATACATGTCCCAACCTTGACTGCAGAGAACGAAACACCTGTAATCCAAAGAATCGAAATGAGGTCAGTATTCGTAGTGCTGTTACCATAATCAATTCCACAGCGATTACATAACGTCATTTACCTAACATTCAAAAATGACTCATCATTTAATTCTTGGAAAGAAATACAAATGCTGGAAACACTGTAGAACATTCAAGAGACATATGTTTCATTTTTGAGATATCACGACATAGTCTCATCACATGGTGTATTCATTTTGTTACTGTTTCTTCTATCTATCCTATATCTATCCAATAAACATGCTGGAAATGTCAGTAATTTTTGTAACAGGCAGAGAGAAAGAAAGCTTTAACATAATGGCTTACAGCCTGATAGTCTGACTTCGTCTTCCGGCTCATTAAACCGAACACATGCTGTGCGCCATTTCTTTCGATGAAAGCATGGATGGACATGAGTTGACCCTGTTGTCGGAAAGGCTCACCAACGACCTGGAAGTTATAATCACATTTATTAAACAATTGGACATGAAGGCTATTATTGCGTGCTATTATAAATTTAAAACAGACAATATCTGCAGCTCAGCAATAGCTGGCAGTCGAACAGCATACAATAATGAATACAACATAATGATTTACCTTAAATGTTCCATCCATATACCACCGTTTTGCTTCTCGCAAAACTCCTAACAGATATTCAGTTGCCAGCAAGAAGTGTCGCTATCTATCCATTCTGATGTCTGCCACCAAGAAGTCAGGAGCGTTGATGAAGTCCTCATTCAACTGTAAAATTCAGAACAAATATATAATTGTTGTCAATATCATTCATGTCTTAAAATATTCACACTTTAAACTATCAATATTTAACTACAAACTATATATAATATATTTTAACTTCAAAGTATAATTGAGAGCAGATATTAAGAATAATGAGCAAACATTATAAAAAAGAAAAAATAAATTAGTTTAAATTTTATAGTCAATTAATATCGAACTGTAGATTTGTCTGATTTCTATATAAACTACAAAGTCCAACGTTCTTGTCTTTTCTGGACGTAGTTTCGCTCTGGTTCTATTGGCAACTCTTTTCAAAAGCGTCTTCTTTAGGAGAGAGACTGTATCTGGTCCAGAACTCTCCAGAATAGCGTCTTCTGCAATCTTCAACGTCTAGTGTGAATATCTGCTCTCTAGCAGCACGTCTCACCTTTGATAAGGAGAAAATCTTGTTATGTCAAAGGAGGTAATCATAAGCGTATAATTAAGCACTAAACATGTATGAAAATTTATTGCCTTTACCACGGAATCCACTAAAATTATGAAAAGCATATTAAAAAAACGTTTAACGAATATTGCCTTTAGTATCACCACTGTGTTAGGATTGAATATTTAAATAATTATAGTTACATGTAATTTTTGTTCTTATAATACTTATATTGCGTTGATTATGTACAAAAGGTACAATTAGCTGACAATTTAACATGCTATGCTGACAAAAATTTACCTTGGCGTACACCTGTGGCTTTAGCTGAATGTCATGGATAGCGGTGTGCGTGTGCTGAGCATAGCTTTGAACAAATAAGTTCCCTTGCTGGCGTATTGTCACTTTGCACTTCATGTTGACACTTCTAGAAGTGCAACGCCACAAAGTAGAATTTACGTTATCTCGCTGCAAGAACAGAAATGCATTATGTATGTCCTTGAACAGTCTTGGCCAATGAGGAAATTTAATACAATTAAAGATTTGATAACACACACACACACACACACACCAATTTTATTGTAACAAATTAAGGTCGAGAAAGATGTATTTTACTACGCATTTGATATATACATGTCATTTGTAATTGATATGTGATTAATTTCCTAGAAACAACAGTATTCAGTGTTATAAATTATACAATCAATTAGGGGACATTCGAGAAGTATGTATTTTGATTCTAAATAAGGATAAATTCAATCTAAATACTGCAGTAATCTAACCTGATGTACACAAGTTCACATCCATAGTAACAAACTAAATCGAAATTATCATGTGGAATTTGTTTGTCGATATAAATAAACATGTTTGTCCAGGATTTTGAAGAAATTGAATTGTCAGAATTGAAAATAAATCATATGTATTTGTCTACGTTTACAATAAATGATGTAAATACTGTTAATATCGACACATTTTCACACACCTTTACCCCATATAAATATCCAAGTCTGGACACCAATAGTCTGGTCTGGTATGTTTCTGTGAAGATCCCTCTAGGATTGAATACGTTATACCACGGTATTCGACTATCGTCTCAGTCAAAACATCGTGCACTGACCTGAAATAAACAATGTTATGCAAGCAATCATACAAATTTTAAGCATTTATGATGAACGGAAGTATTGCGGTTGCACATGTTTTATGTTTGTATATGATTACCAAGGAGTTCAAAATCATGTTTATAATAACGTGTCTCAGACTCTTTGCAAATATTACTATTATTACTTGTGTATACGTACTCTTCTTCAATAATATTCACTGGATCAATGTTTCTGTCACTTATATCGAAAGAAGTGTCTGCATCGGTGATGTCGGGAATCGTAATCGCCCCATATGGATCCATTTCAATTTCCGTCAACTCGGCCACCGGAATATCAGTCGACAAATTGCCTATACTATGGATCTATGAAATAAATGAAACAATAAAAAAAATTACATTTTCAATTTTTCTTCGCACCAGATAATGATTTTTCATTTAGTTTCATCATATGTAAAACGGCAAATTGTGACTTCTGGAAATATAAATATTAAGGCAGTCGAAAACTGACTGGTTTAATTCATTGCCTTACAAACAAAAATCCTCGTATCGCCTTATGAATTTTAAACACTTACACTTAACTTCAAAAAAGGCGGGTCTTCTGGCTCATCTTGGTCTTGATCGGATACACTTATGGTCACTGGAACCTGTTGTAAACGATTAAGGATTTATTTAGTTAATGCAAAATTTGCCTCGATAAACGCTCATCATGAACAAAATAGTGTTACTAATTGTCAGCAGCATCTCTTGAATAACCACCTTGAATTGTATGAGAAATTAATCAACTATAGTTTTACTTGTTTATATATGCAACATAAATATTTAAATATCTTTTAAATATCTTAAATATCTTTTATTATTATTATTATTATTATTATTATTATCATTAATCATTCTTGTAAACGGTCCTTTTTAACCCGGGCCTTTTCCGTCTAGGTCCTTTCTGACCCGTTATTGGCCTTTCTGGACCGGGCCTTTTTAATCCGGATCGTTTTGGTACTGCGCCTTTCTGGCCCGTTACTGGCCCGTCTGGACTGAGTCTTTTTAACCCAGGCCGTTTTGGTACTGGACCTTTCTGACCCGTCACCGTTAATATTGGTACTACCCTAATTCGTGGACGTGGATACTAAAATGAGTCTTTGTGCATCAACGGACCAGCCAAGCGTGCTTCACACCCGGCAGATTTTCAGCCCACTGTGCAAACATTTGAACATTATTAGGTCTTTAAGTTTGTTCTTGTTCTATTATTTTAAAATATATGCGTAATATTATATCGTCCCTATTTTAGATCTATATAAACTTGACAATAAAGCAATTTTTAAATGCTTTTATTACTTTCCAAAGCACAAGATTAATTAATAATAAATATAACAATACCATTATATACACGTGATGTTCAATGTATAGCATATGAAAAAGAAGAATGAATAAGAAACTTTCTTTATAACTTGTAATACAAGGTACTGCTTAGTCTTTGTGAACAATGTCACTGAAACTTCATCAGTATCGGCCACATTTTTTCCCCAGACAATTTCTTAAATGCCTTCCTGAAATCAAAATTCTCAACATTGGACCCATCAAGTGACATTCTCAATAAATGTTTCAGAGTAGATATGAAATTTGATTATATTCTGGCGGCTGTTCCACCTCTCAGTCTGCAGTAGAAACAATGCAACAAGTCACGTGTTAGCTGTCTCAGATACTGCTAGATATAATTCTTTGTATTTCAGAGCTAGATCAACCATATTTGTTGTGCATGATACAGTCCTGTTGTATAAGTAAATTTTAAATTTTTTCACTGATGTCACTTAAGTGACCCAACCTTTAACAGTCGACGACTGGCATCCTTGTATCGGCATCAATTGTTACTCAGTTAAGTTCAGACCACACAATCGTGTTATCTCAGCAAATGATCCCTAAAACACTAAGCAGCTTCAAGTGCGTATCATGCTCAGGATTCAAATAACATGTTAGCAACACGTGCAAATGACGCTAAATCTGGGGTCAATTTGAGCTTCTACGTTGTAACTACTCGTTAATGGAAATTCTCAGTTTGTGACAGTTTTACTATTTAATCAGAGTTTACCATGCCCCTAATAGTCTGTATGGCTGCTGTATAAACAAATGCTTAATTAAGAATAAAATTCTCCCCTCGAAAAGTATGGAAGGGGATCACCGCCATAATTCTATGCATGTATTTTCTAATCTTCCTTGATGATCCATTGTAAATGGCTCCTTGCAATTGCTACTTTCATAATTCTATAAATGTATACTGCATTCTTCATTGATGCAGATTGTACGTGGCACTTTGCAAGTGCTACTTTCCTTCTGCAATATTGTCAATAGCTGCTAGCAAGTGCTACATTCATAATTCTAGTCATGAATTTTCTATTCTTCATTGATGCAAGCTGTAAATGGCTGCTTGAAAGTACCTAGATCTACTTTCACTCTGCATCCTTGTATCTTGCAATTTAAAAACAACTGAATTAATTCTATAGTTTGTCAGTTATTACAAGTTTTAACATTACATTTATAAACTTGCTATATCACAAGTTTCACAAATTGCACCTTCCAAAATCATGCCTATAATGTAGCTTCAAGCACATTGCAGGTTAGAATCAAGGAGGTAAGCATAAAATAATGCCTCATTATGACAACAGATGGCATTATGACACAACAATTTTTTACAATGGGACTACTCCCCTGACCCTAGCAACAAGAGGCTATACCACTTTATGGCATGTTTGGGTGTCTTATTTCAAATATCATTCGAATTAAATTACATCACCTGATGTCAGGGTATTAACATTTGGAAGAGAGCTGGCCTGCAAGAAGCACAAAACAAATTAAATATAACAAATTCTATACAATTATCATTTTAGAGCATATTTATTATTTTAGAGTGCAGTGCAAATTCTGCTTTTTGTAGCAGTAAAAACCTCATAAGGTTTGAGCAAAGTGCAGATAATAGCACCTAGAGGCCATACTTTCATTTCTTTATTGAAGAGAGAAAGAGAGTACATTACTGAGATGAGGATTCTGTTTATTCACTCAACCCTATGTAATTAAACTTTACTGTTAATCTGCAGTTCACAGTGGCAGTTGAATTATATATATATATATATATATATATATATATATATATATATATATATATATATATATATATAACAAGAAGTAAGGTAAATAGTCAAATTATACAGAATTCTTATCAAGGTATGGCATGCATGATTATGCAATAGCCAGCAAGTATTGTCACTAGTTGTCTGTGACAAGTATGTCAAATCTCCAATTTCATTTTAAATTTCCAGTTCCAATACAACAGAAAGAGGCAATGACTTGAAACAAGGACATCACATACAAAGAATATATGCTGCAAAAAATATGAACTTATTTCATTATATAAGAAAAGAGATTCTAAGAGTAGGAAATATATTTTCTGTATGTAAACATAAGATCACCTCCATTCAATTATGAGATGCTTTATTTTGACATATATCAAACTGGAAACTGCATTTTTTTATTATTTGAAACCATATTCATCCATACATAAAGCAATATATATATATATATATATATATATATATATATATATATATATATATATATATATATATATATATATAGTACAGATAAGATGACTGATTGTATGGTACCTTACTGATAAAACATCAAACTCCTTTGGTAGCAGTTATAAAAATATAATATATTGAATATAAATAACATTGCTACCACTACCAGTAACCAGCTCAATTTGTTTGTATTATTACTGCTACAATACGGTACTAAAAGTGCTTGATACATTTGGATATGAAATTAATGTATTAGTTCAAAAGATTAGTATACATTTTTACATGTATCTTCTACAGAGGTGATTGTTTTCTGTTAGAAGAATAAGACAACCCCCACATAATTTTCTAAAACAACTTGTAAAGTTTTTAAGGCAAGTCACAGTTCTGGCCATTGTACCATCCATCACCCCTACCACCCCAAATGAACATCTTCATTTGTCTGTGGTTTTATCATTATTTTATCCTGCTTCAAATATAAGCTAATATTGTCTTAACACAAAAAATATCAGAACAATACAACTATGTAATAAGGCAAAATAAATAAAAGAAATATACAGTCCTATGTTTAACTTTTCATAGGAAATGTAAGAGAAAAAAAAGTTTAATTTAAACCAGCATTCATAAAATCAATATTGTTAGAAGAATTAGTCTGAAACAAAAGTTACCATACAGGTAGGCAATTATACTGAACAAATACCTGGATTGTATTGTTACATGGTTGTTATATTTTCATTTGCCAATCCCTTTTCTTTTTCACTTTCACATGAATAAAACATGAAGGAAAACAAACTTTTCACACATTCTGGCTTTTGGATTGGACATACACACTCATCATTGCAAATTCTGAGGAATTAAAACTAAATTCTAGATTGGCCAAGACACATTACCTTTTGTGTACCACATACATTTGTAAATTATGACTCAAGAACAGTCAGGTTATATTCCCTAGTGTCTGTCTCAAGAATTAATCCACAAAAACATTCCATTACTGGATCTGTATTCAATAAATATACTGTAGAAAAATGCACACTTTTTGATAAATTTATTTTGTGGGCAATAAAAACAGGTTGTTTGCACTTGCTATGAGCAAAATGCCATGACAAGATTATATTTTATTTGCTATTTTTTTTTATTTCTGATACTTTGACCTTCACAAAACTATTATATTTATGAACCTGAGATGAAATTTTAAAATTGGCCTCTTATCCCTAATGTATGTGCCTTGGAACAATGGATAAGGTAAATTCCATAACTGATATGTCTTAATCACCAGCAGAGAGAGAGAGAGAGAGAGAGAGAGAGAGAGAGAGAGAGAGTGAGAGAGAGAGAGAGAGAAATTCATAAGTTAATTTCCTCACAGAATAATAGAAACCATGGGCCATTTTCTGACTGCAGATTTGTAAGATATCTGAGCAGAAAGTAACAGCTACTTTATAAGCATGCAAGCCATTTTAATGAGTTATAGGCCCCCAAGTGCTATTATTCCTCAGAGAAGACACAAGACTGGGTTTTAAAAATTAAAGCCACACAAGTACCAGTTTGTTACTTTGTGAAAAATGGGTTAATTATGAGAAAATGTAGACACCTCTTGTACCTGCAGGTGATGAGTGGTCAGTGAGCAATCAAATTGTTGTTCCCAAGTCATATAGACAGGAAATGCATAGTCTAACCCATAAAACTCCTTAAGCTGGTCATTTTGGTGTCAATAAGACTTATCACAAGATCTTGAATCATTTTTTATTTACCAAAAATTAAAAGTGACGTTTATAAGTACTATAGATCTTCACACTTGTCATATGGTATGAAATCCCAAAAAGAATATATCTAAGGCACATCTGCAACTTATTCCTGCATTTGACCATTTGACAAGCTATTTAGCAGAAAAATGGCAGACTGTTGGTTATTTACTTAATACCAGGTCAAGCAACTTTTTGACCATAATGTGTGCATCCTCAAGATTTCCAAAGCCTATTCCTTTGAAGAATATTAAAGCAAAAACTGTTCTAAAAGTTTAGGCAATGTTTTAACACTTGTTTGCCACCCCAAATCAGTCCTGCAAATTTTATGTTTGATTATTTCCAACAACTTATGTGTGATGGGGCAAATTTCTGGCAATCTAACAAGAATACATTAGTTGAGAACCATTAATTAGATCTATGGAGGCATGCGCGTATCATATCGCCATACGACCATGTTTGGTGATGTCCTTTAGAGGGAGAATTTGGTTCCTAATTAAGCATTTGTTTATACAGCAGCAAAACAGACTATTAGGGACACTGTAAACTTCATTTTCATGGTAAAGTTGTCAAAATTGAGAAATCGCAGAAACACTGTTACTCAAACTAACAGGTCAAGCTGACCCCGAATTTGGCATCTCTGAAGAAAAGGGCGGCAGTGATATTTGATTATGATTGGTTATGTTAAATAAGGTGGCGTGTTTCCCACACAAAATTTCATAGGTTTCAATATCACCTACATCGAAATTTTAATCAGTCTAAGCTTTTCTGGAAGAGAAATTAGAGTAGGCTCTGGGGGATTTGCAAGAAATTCCTCGTAAAATGGGACTGTTGTCGAAAGGGACCGACAAAATAATTTTGGCTATTAGAAGGAGGAACGCTGAAAGCAAAGGTGGTGTGACAATTCCATATAATTTGTTGATGCCTTATATACTGCTTTGATGAATTTATTTACTTGTATTAACATGAATCCTTTTTCCTACATTTGTATAATAATTTGCTTTATGAAATATAACTGTTGAGTTTATGCATAGAAAGTCAGATATTAATGTTCACCGAATTTAGAAGATTTCACGTATGATTAAGAATTAGGTTCTAAGAATTTAATGCATTACATTAGTTAATATGATTATGAGAATCCATGTGAATTCACTAAATTTAGAAGATTTCACATATGATTAAGAGTAAGTGTGATTGACTGAAATGATATAGTAATTGATGTAATAATGTATTCCATTTATTTGCTGTGTAAATTGAGGCTGGCTCAGAACGCCAAGCCTTGCGTAGGGTGCATTAAGGTCAAGGCGTAATGAATTAGCCATTTGACTAACTAGGGTCATTATACAACATATGCAGTCAATTGACAGCCTTAGCATCTGTCTAGCACTGATAGAAAAATCTGATAATGAGGGAGAATAATTTAAAATCCCCTGTATCATAAATAACAGGAAATTAAGGTTGTCTCTATTTGTATTTATTTAAAAGGGAGAAAATAGCTCCTGGGACGAATGATGTGATGTTACCCTGAGACGTATACTGAGAAGGATAGAGAGAAGTGCAGTGAGACATATAATCCTGTGATGCAATCCTGCCTGGTATTAATTTCTAAACGTATTCTGAGAGTATCCAGAGATGGATGGTAGAAAGTATCATCCTGAGATCCAAGGTTCTGAACAGCTACAGTCGAAGCAGAAGAAGCTGGGGACTAGCAGGTTATCCAATTGTACAAGCCGTTGACTTCAATTGTTCACTTGACCCTATGATGAACTAAATCTGTCAGTGAACAGATCAGCTATTTTTGTTCTATATATCTGCTCAGATCTCTATCTATTTCACGTATAAGTTTCACCACTTCATATTTACTCGAACAGGGTAATAACATCGAGGATGGTCAACCCGTAGATAACGAAAAGCCAAAATTAAGTGGGACACAGCAAAAGTCACCACCAGAAAACATTCATACCCTCCCCGCTTTACATTATGCATGAATTAGACAACCAAAAGTTTAATTTTTCGGTCACCCTGAAAGTAATGGGGCTAGCTCAAGACTGTGTGAAAACACACTCACCTACCCAGGATACATGTATACAATTATATTGAATCAGACCTTAAAAAGGATAGTGATCAGTAAATTCCTGCATTGTTTTTTTCTCCCATATTGATATTTATCACCAAATCAAAGACCCTATGATTACCCTAAAACAAAAAAAGGCTGTCCCAAAACACCCTCAACTACCCAGGATACGTGTGGGCAATAAAATAGAATAAAACCAAATAAAAAGACAGAGATATGCAAAATTCTACGCTGTATAAATATCAAGTATGATCAGTAGAATTTATTCTTTTGTTGATACTTGCTGAAGACTATCCCAAAACACACTCATCAACCCAAGATACGTGTATACAATTACAATGACTTAATAAAATATACAGTTTTGGTGCATTTTCTCTCTCTGTCTCTTTCTTTGCTCATGGATAGTTCACTAAACTACATTCATATTGCAAAAAGCAGCACAATTAATAAGTCAGAAGCATGCATCACTACATTCATATTTCAAATATTTTTTAAAGCATTTTTTTAATTTTTAATATGACAATGAGCAGCTGAATAATTAGAACCCAAGAGTGCTATATTTATATTTTTAAAATTCTTGAACCAAATTAAGAATTACAATAAATAAAATTAGTCTCCTGTAAAATCTTTTGCCTCTGATTATTTCCACTTTTAGAGACAAAAGTTTTAATGGATGCAAACCAGTCTTAAAGCTGATTTTGGGGGTTCTGTATATTACCAATGCAAATTAAGTATTGGAAAACAATTGTACACTAAATCTAATCTTTCTAATTGCAAATAAGCATTTTTATCATGATACGATCAAGATTTTCCAGTTTGATTTTTTCAGATTTTGTAGCAAATTATGTCCCAAAATGAAGATCATGATAACAATAAGAACACCTTTAAGGATTGCTTAATTTTTGTACTGTCAATTTTACCTATAAACTTTTTTTAATGTGCTATTGATGTTGCTCTGAAATATTTTATTTTCATAGGAGCTTATGTACAGTAGTATCACAGGAAAGACAGACGTCTGTGAGGTGAGTCAAAATGGGTGATATACAATAAAATCCTTACAGCCAGGGTTTGTCTGATGAAAACTCATTAAGAAGAGTACGAATATATCATTGTCATTTCTGATCCTTAGTAAAATAACTAATGTTTCCAAAGTAATGAAAGATATCACTAAGAAATAGATTTTTTAAACGGTGAAGGTAAATATTTAAATGCGTCAAAACTGCGGTTGAAAGTAAAGGACCACCCTGCTGTACTGCACAGGGGCTTGTTACAAAGAAAATTTGGAGTATCCGTCCTCGAATCAAGGGATGGGGGTTCTAACCACGTTTTACCACAAATTTTTCATTTGGATGGTTTATCTCCAGTATGTATCCTCATGTGTGTCTTCAAACTAGAACTCTGTCTGAACATTTTATCACACACTTCACATTTGAATGATTTATCTCCTGTATGTATCCTCATGTGTTTCTTCAAATAACTACTTAGTGCAAACATTTTGTCACAAACTTCACATTTGAATGGTTTGTCTCCAGTATGAATCAACAAGTGAGTCTTCAAATGTTCAAGGCGCCTAAACATTTGATCACAAACTTCACATTTGAAAGGCTGATCTCCAGTATGTATTCTCATGTGGACCTTCAAAGAACTACTTAGTCCAAACATTTTGTCACAAACTTCACATTTGAATGGTTTGTCTCCAGTATGAATCAACATGTGAGTCTTCAAATGTTCAAGGCGCCTAAACCTTTTATCACAAACTTCACATTTGAATGGCTTATCTCCAGTATGTATCATCATGTGCCACTTCAAATGGCTAAGGCAACTGAACATTTTATTACAAACTTCACATTTGACTGTTTTACCTCCAGTATGCATCCTCATGTGGGACTTCAAATAACTATTGATTGGAAACATTTTGTCACAAATTTCACATTTGAATGGCTTATCTCCAGTATGAATCACCATGTGGACCTTCAATTCGTTACGGTTCCTGAACATTTTATCACAAACTTCACATTTGAATGGTTTAACTCCAGTATGAATCATCATGTGGTCCTTCAAATGATCAAGGCGCGAAAACATTTTATCACAAACTTCACATTTGAATGGCTTATCTCCCGTATGAGTTATCACATGGACCTTCAAATGGCTAAGCCTTTTGAACATTTTATCGCAAACTTCACATTTGAATGGTTTATCTACAGCATGTATCATCGTGTGACGCTGCAAAATCCAACTACTACTAAATGTTTTCTCACAAACTTCACATTTGAATGGTTTATCCCCACTATACGTCTTCAAATGAATACTTCGTCCAGTCATAGTATCAAAATTAGGCCGGCACTAGAGGACCTGGAGTGGCGGTAGGTCTACAGGGACAGGGAGATGGAGTACGTATTAATATTTATGAGTTTGGGCTGGGCGATCTTGACTGTAACACTAACGTTTTACTGGCCGATTGTCAGAACCTAAACTTCATCCCGCAAACCGCATTCGATGTCTGGTTCAAATATTTTGTTAATGTGGTTACGGGTCAAAACGGACATGTACCAAACAGTCCCACGATCAGTGCTTAAAAGGACCGGTCCGAAAAGGCCCGATCCAAAAAGGTCCATTTATATATTAATTACCAGCTACTAGTATCGTATCTAATAAAAGTAACTAAAACATAAAATATAAAATCCTTGTTTTACTGGTAAATGTCTATAAATATGTGCAGTAGAGAAACATTGTGCCGTATGTCACAATCGTACGTCCAGTGATCATGAAAATAATTGCGACACGCTACTACATGTGCTATGTAAAATGAACAAATAAGGCAAATAATAATTGTCTTAGAAAACATTGTATGTAAAGCGAATCAATAATATCATTGTCATATCATATGAAGACTGAATACGAGTTAGTGGTACCCACGTGTTGTTTGTGCATGTCAACTTTGTCATGCTAATGCCGTAACTAAGTAATGGCGATTTCGTTTATGATGGATGGATGAATATTTTAATTTGCGAAGACTATTGACTGTTCCTGTTTCATATACATTCAATATCGCTAATACGTGTATGCGTATTTTATCTGCGTTGATTATAATTTATGCTTTCAATAGACATTTGTTATATTCTGTGCCTAGTAGGCACCGTTTTTGCGTTGTGGTTGCAATCAAAGTCAAGTCACAATTGGAAAAGATTTAAGAGGTTATTTATATATAAAAATATTTACAACATAATTTTGATGATAGGTTAGAAAGAGACAAAGAAGAAAAGATATCATATCTAACTAGTACAAGTACAAAAAAGACAAACGCTAATGCCATTTCAGATTTATTAATATGTCAATAATAACAATCATTATCGATAATACATGAATATTAATATCTAATATCAAATGCTACAACAATATTGCTCATAATGGCTGTCAAATAAATTTAACAGCAACATATATTAAATAATTCTACAATAACAGCAATAAATAATCATCGAACTATAAAAACATGCATACGTAGATAATCACTTAAAAACTTAACAAATTTGCACTACAGTGGCTGCCGACGTTAATATGACAATATAGGATTCAATTCTAGAATAACAGAGGGATATAGTAATGTTGTTCACGGTTATTCAGCTTTTCTAAAGATAAATTTCCATGTCATTTCCCGGGTTTTTCCAGGATCAAATTACTTTCTCAACGTTCACATATGACCATTACTGAATAGAATTAAAGAACATTTTAGATTATAAAACATGCATTTTCTAAATCTAAAAATGTTCTCTTGCTAGTCTCTCGAAAAACATCAAAGTCAGAAACGATGATCATGCACAAAACCACAAAATGTATCACACGAAGCAAGTTTGATTATATTCCTAATTGGCATATAAAGTCATTTTAATGTACAAAATAAAAATTCAAACTTCCTATTACAGTATGAAAGAAATAAACGCAAATAATATGAATCTTGTCTTGTAACAAAAGAGTTTTACCATGAATATATGTGGAATGGTAGTCGCTTACCAGTGGGCCTAGAAATTTAAACTTTGTTATATCGACTCATATCGGCATGAAATCGATAGGAAAATTATTTATTTCCTCAGAAATGGCAAGTATTATAATCATTATGTCGTTAATCGGGTGACACTATGGCGTAGATGAAACGTGACCCAGTACTCGTCATTTGTATTAATAGTCACATGACTTCACAAATCTCAAATGACGACATTTGCATTTACTTTTTTTAATTTTTTCTCAATATCATTTAAAAGTGTGGGTTGTTAGATTTTTATCCTCATGCGACTAGCATTGCAAATCGCAATTAACAGGTCACATTTCATCAACGACGTAGTTTAATCATGTCTTTTGGCAGAATAAAGACTTAACGATTTTAATACTCACAACTCGATAAATTTAACTCAAGGTCAGTTTAATTGCGACTCAATTACGTGATTATTTATACTTACACTCTGAGACCATACCTCTCACCGACGGAGCTCAAAAACTTAGAGGTTTTTATCTTGTGCTGCATGTACTGGTTCCAAAGTGTATTTAATGATTTTTCAAATCTGTAGCTTCGTCTCTCACGTCCTAGGTAGTTACACTGGACGGCCAAGCGCATGAGATCGGCCTCCCTCCGCAGTAGTGGCACTAACTGGGAGAAGCCTAGTAACATGTGTACTGCCCTTGAATTTATACGATGGTGCATGCCTGAAAATGTAAAACAGATAACGAACAATTGAATTGTATACGTAATACGTTTTTATATATCAACATGTATACATATTAATATGATACGGATACTTATGTCATGCATATTAACACACTAATGTCTTTATACTGATATGCTTTATTTTTGCTGTGCTTACCTTCAACGTCGTTGTTTGTTCGTACTTTCTGGCGGTATACAAACCAGGCCTCAACTGGAAACACTGGATTATCCATCCACTGCCTGCGAAGGTACCCGATAAGGGTCCGTGTAGCATTTGTTGTAGCCTTCATTTGCAGCATCTGCACGGCTTGATGTATGTGCGCGCTGGGCAGGAACTGAAGGGCCAGCACTTGACGAACGAAGGAGTGAAGGCCTTCTCGTCGCATTGTACGTTTCAGCCAATCCAACAGACTGCACGTATCGCCACACGGCCTGGGACCAGTGGAAGGCACAGCCCTTAAGTTCGACGCTGGGAAAGGCCTCTCTGATGGTGAGCAATGCAGCTGAAAATATGCATATGCAAATAAAATTCCCGATATGATATTGTTTGTGTATGAAGCAATTCCATGTGAAAGGTAATACGGTGTCCTCATGATATTGCACGATGTCATTAATTTTTCCAGACATGCACTGTTAGCGTTGTTGAGTAATGTTCAATTTCAAATATACATTAATGTTATTAGTAAACAGCTTACCTTTTTCGAAGTCCAGTACGAATCCTTCTAATGATACATGTCCCAACCTTGACTGCAGAGAACGAAACACCTGTAATCCAAAGAATCGAAATGAGGTCAGTATTCGTAGTGCTGTTATCATAATCAATTCCACAGCGATTACATAACGTCATTTACCTAACATTCAAAAATGACTCATCATTTAATTCTTGGAAAGAAATACAAATGCTGGAAACACTGTAGAACATTCAAGAGACATATGTTTCATTTTTGAGATATCACGACATAGTCTCATCACATGGTGTATTCATTTTGTTACTGTTTCTTCTATCTATCCTATATCTATCCAATAAGCATGCTGGAAATGTCAGTAATTTTTGTAACAGGCAGAGAGAAAGAAAGCTTTAACATAATGGCTTACAGCCTGATAGTCTGACTTCGTCTTCCGGCTCATTAAACCGAACACATGCTGTGCGCCATTTCTTTCGATGAAAGCATGGATGGACATGAGTTGACCCTGTTGTCGGAAAGGCTCACCAACGACCTGGAAGTTATAATCACATTTATTAAACAATTGGACATGAAGGCTATTATTGCGTGCTATTATAAATTTAAAACAGACAATATCTGCAGCTCAGCAATAGCTGGCAGTCGAACAGCATACAATAATGAATACAACATAATGATTTACCTTAAATGTTCCATCCATATACCACCGTTTTGCTTCTCGCAAAACTCCTAACAGATATTCAGTTGCCAGCAAGAAGTGTCGCTATCTATCCATTCTGATGTCTGCCACCAAGAAGTCAGGAGCGTTGATGAAGTCCTCATTCAACTGTAAAATTCAGAACAAATATATAATTGTTGTCAATATCATTCATGTCTTAAAATATTCACACTTTAAACTATCAATATTTAACTACAAACTATATATAATATATTTTAACTTCAAAGTATAATTGAGAGCAGATATTAAGAATAATGAGCAAACATTATAAAAAAGAAAAAATAAATTAGTTTCAATTTTATAGTCAATTAATATCGAACTGTAGATTTGTCTGATTTCTATATAAACTACAAAGTCCAACGTTCTTGTCTTTTCTGGACGTAGTTTCGCTCTGGTTCTATTGGCAACTCTTTTCAAAAGCGTCTTCTTTAGGAGAGAGACTGTATCTGGTCCAGAACTCTCCAGAATAGCGTCTTCTGCAATCTTCAACGTCTAGTGTGAATATCTGCTCTCTAGCAGCACGTCTCACCTTTGATAAGGAGAAAATCTTGTTATGTCAAAGGAGGTAATCATAAGCGTATAATTAAGCACTAAACATGTATGAAAATTTATTGCCTTTACCACGGAATCCACTAAAATTATGAAAAGCATATTAAAAAAACATTTAACGAATACTGCCTTTAGTATCACCACTGTGTTAGGATTGAATATTTAAATAATTATAGTTACATGTAATTTTTGTTCTTATAATACTTATATTGCGTTGATTATGTACAAAAGGTACAATTAGCTGACAATTTAACATGCTATGCTGACAAAAATTTACCTTGGCGTACACCTGTGGCTTTAGCTGAATGTCATGGATAGCGGTGTGCGTGTGCTGAGCATAGCTTTGAACAAATAAGTTCCCTTGCTGGCGTATTGTCACTTTGCACTTCATGTTGACACTTCTAGAAGTGCAACGCCACAAAGTAGAATTTACGTTATCTCGCTGCAAGAACAGAAATGCATTATGTATGTCCTTGAACAGTCTTGGCCAATGAGGAAATTTAATACAATTAAAGATTTGATAACACACACACACACACACACACCAATTTTATTGTAACAAATTAAGGTCGAGAAAGATGTATTTTACTACGCATTTGATATATACATGTCATTTGTAATTGATATGTGATTAATTTCCTAGAAACAACAGTATTCAGTGTTATAAATTATACAATCAATTAGGGGACATTCGAGAAGTATGTATTTTGATTCTAAATAAGGATAAATTCAATCTAAATACTGCAGTAATCTAACCTGATGTACACAAGTTCACATCCATAGTAACAAACTAAATCGAAATTATCATGTGGAATTTGTTTGTCGATATAAATAAACATGTTTGTCCAGGATTTTGAAGAAATTGAATTGTCAGAATTGAAAATAAATCATATGTATTTGTCTACGTTTACAATAAATGATGTAAATACTGTTAATATCGACACATTTTCACACACCTTTACCCCATATAAATATCCAAGTCTGGACACCAATAGTCTGGTCTGGTATGTTTCTGTGAAGATCCCTCTAGGATTGAATACGTTATACCACGGTATTCGACTATCGTCTCAGTCAAAACATCGTGCACTGACCTGAAATAAACAATGTTATGCAAGCAATCATACAAATTTTAAGCATTTATGATGAACGGAAGTATTGCGGTTGCACATGTTTTATGTTTGTATATGATTACCAAGGAGTTCAAAATCATGTTTATAATAACGTGTCTCAGACTCTTTGCAAATATTACTATTATTACTTGTGTATACGTACTCTTCTTCAATAATATTCACTGGATCAATGTTTCTGTCACTTATATCGAAAGAAGTGTCTGCATCGGTGATGTCGGGAATCGTAATCGCCCCATATGGATCCATTTCAATTTCCGTCAACTCGGCCACCGGAATATCAGTCGACAAATTGCCTATACTATGGATCTATGAAATAAATGAAACAATAAAAAAAATTACATTTTCAATTTTTCTTCGCACCAGATAATGATTTTTCATTTAGTTTCATCATATGTAAAACGGCAAATTGTGACTTCTGGAAATATAAATATTAAGGCAGTCGAAAACTGACTGGTTTAATTCATTGCCTTACAAACAAAAATCCTCGTATCGCCTTATGAATTTTAAACACTTACACTTAACTTCAAAAAAGGCGGGTCTTCTGGCTCATCTTGGTCTTGATCGGATACACTTATGGTCACTGGAACCTGTTGTAAACGATTAAGGATTTATTTAGTTAATACAAAATTTGCCTCGATAAACGCTCATCATGAACAAAATAGTGTTACTAATTGTCAGCAGCATCTCTTGAATAACCACCTTGAATTGTATGAGAAATTAATCAACTATAGTTTTACTTGTTTATATATGCAACATAAATATTTAAATATCTTTTAAATATCTTAAATATCTTTTATTATTATTATTATTATTATTATTATTATTATTATCATTAATCATTCTTGTAAACGGTCCTTTTTAACCCGGGCCTTTTCCGTCTAGGTCCTTTCTGACCCGTTATTGGCCTTTCTGGACCGGGCCTTTTTAATCCGGATCGTTTTGGTACTGCGCCTTTCTGGCCCGTTACTGGCCCGTCTGGACTGAGTCTTTTTAACCCAGGCCGTTTTGGTACTGGACCTTTCTGACCCGTCACCGTTAATATTGGTACTACCCTAATTCGTGGACGTGGATACTAAAATGAGTCTTTGTGCATCAACGGACCAGCCAAGCGTGCTTCACACCCGGCAGATTTTCAGCCCACTGTGCAAACATTTGAACATTATTAGGTCTTTAAGTTTGTTCTTGTTCTATTATTTTAAAATATATGCGTAATATTATATCGTCCCTATTTTAGATCTATATAAACTTGACAATAAAGTAATTTTTAAATGCTTTTATTACTTTCCAAAGCACAAGATTAATTAATAATAAATATAACAATACCATTATATACACGTGATGTTCAATGTATAGCATATGAAAAAGAAGAATGAATAAGAAACTTTCTTTATAACTTGTAATACAAGGTACTGCTTAGTCTTTGTGAACAATGTCACTGAAACTTCATCAGTATCGGCCACATTTTTTCCCCAGACAATTTCTTAAATGCCTTCCTGAAATCAAAATTCTCAACATTGGACCCATCAAGTGACATTCTCAATAAATGTTTCAGAGTAGATATGAAATTTGATTATATTCTGGCGGCTGTTCCACCTCTCAGTCTGCAGTAGAAACAATGCAACAAGTCACGTGTTAGCTGTCTCAGATACTGCTAGATATAATTCTTTGTATTTCAGAGCTAGATCAACCATATTTGTTGTGCATGATACAGTCCTGTTGTATAAGTAAATTTTAAATTTTTTCACTGATGTCACTTAAGTGACCCAACCTTTAACAGTCGACGACTGGCATCCTTGTATCGGCATCAATTGTTACTCAGTTAAGTTCAGACCACACAATCGTGTTATCTCAGCAAATGATCCCTAAAACACTAAGCAGCTTCAAGTGCGTATCATGCTCAGGATTCAAATAACATGTTAGCAACACGTGCAAATGACGCTAAATCTGGGGTCAATTTGAGCTTCTACGTTGTAACTACTCGTTAATGGAAATTCTCAGTTTGTGACAGTTTTACTATTTAATCAGAGTTTACCATGCCCCTAATAGTCTGTATGGCTGCTGTATAAACAAATGCTTAATTAAGAATAAAATTCTCCCCTCGAAAAGTATGGAAGGGGATCACCGCCATAATTCTATGCATGTATTTTCTAATCTTCCTTGATGATCCATTGTAAATGGCTCCTTGCAATTGCTACTTAAATAATTCTATAAATGTATACTGCATTCTTCATTGATGCAGATTGTACGTGGCACTTTGCAAGTGCTACTTTCCTTCTGCAATATTGTCAATAGCTGCTAGCAAGTGCTACATTCATAATTCTAGTCATGAATTTTCTATTCTTCATTGATGCAAGCTGTAAATGGCTGCTTGAAAGTACCTAGATCTACTTTCACTCTGCATCCTTGTATCTTGCAATTTAAAAACAACTGAATTAATTCTATAGTTTGTCAGTTATTACAAGTTTTAACATTACATTTATAAACTTGCTATATCACAAGTTTCACAAATTGCACCTTCCAAAATCATGCCTATAATGTAGCTTCAAGCACATTGCAGGTTAGAATCAAGGAGGTAAGCATAAAATAATGCCTCATTATGACAACAGATGGCATTATGACACAACAATTTTTTACAATGGGACTACTCCCCTGACCCTAGCAACAAGAGGCTATACCACTTTATGGCATGTTTGGGTGTCTTATTTCAAATATCATTCGAATTAAATTATATCACCTGATGTCTCAGGGTATTAACATTTGGAAGAGAGCTGGCCTGCAAGAAGCACAAAACAAATTAAATATAACAAATTCTATACAATTATCATTTTAGAGCATATTTATTATTTTAGAGTGCAGTGCAAATTCTGCTTTTTGTAGCAGTAAAAACCTCATAAGGTTTGAGCAAAGTGCAGATAATAGCACCTAGAGGCCATACTTTCATTTCTTTATTGAAGAGAGAAAGAGAGTACATTACTGAGATGAGGATTCTGTTTATTCACTCAACCCTATGTAATTAAACTTTACTGTTAATCTGCAGTTCACAGTGGCAGTTGAATTATATATATATATATATATATATATATATATATATATATATATATATATATATATATATATATATATATATATATATATATATATATAACAAGAAGTAAGGTAAATAGTCAAATTATACAGAATTCTTATCAAGGTATGGCATGCATGATTATGCAATAGCCAGCAAGTATTGTCGCTAGTTGTCTGTGACAAGCATGTCAAATCTCCAACTTCATTATAAATTTCCAGTTCCAATACAACAGAAAGAGGCAATGACTTGAAACAAGGACATCACATACAAAGCATATATGCTACAAAAAATATGAACTTATTTCATTATATAAGAAAAGAAATTCTAAGAGTAGGAAATATATTTTCTGTATGTAAACATAAGATCACTTCCATTCAATTATGAGATGCTTTATTTTGACATATATCAAACTGGAAACTACATTGTTTTATTATTTGAAACCATATTCATCCATATATAAAGCAATATATATATATATATATATATATATATATATATATATATATATATATATATATATATATATAGTACAGATAAGATTACTAATTGTATGGTACCTTACTCATAAAACATCAAACTCCTTTGGTAGCAATTATAAAAATATAATATATTGAATATAAATAACATTGCTACCACTACCAGTAACCAGCTCAATTTGTTTGTATTATTACTGCTACAATACAGTACTAAAAGTGCTTGATACATTTGGATATGAAATTAATGTATTAGTTCAAAAGATTAGTATACATTTTTACATGTATCTTCTACAGAGGTGATTGTTTTCTGTTAGAAGAATAAGACAACCCCCACATAATTTTCTAAAACAACTTGTAAAGTTTTTAAGGCAAGTCACAGTTCTGGCCATTGTACCATCCATCACCCCTACCACCCCACATAAACATCTTCATTTGTCTGTGGTTTTATCATTATTTTGTCCTGCTTCAAATATAAGCTAATATTGTCTTAACACAAAAAATATCAGAACAATAAAACTATGTAATAAGGCAAAATAAATAAAAGAAATATACAGTCCTATGTTTAACTTTTCATAGGAAATGTAAGAGAAAAAAAAAGTTTAATTTAAACCAGCATTCATAAAATCAATATTGTTAGAAGAATTAGTCTGAAACAAAAGTTACCATACAGGTAGGCAATTATACGGAACAAATACCTGGATTGTCTTGTTACATGGTTGTTATATTTTCATTTGCCAATCCCTTTTCTTTTTCACTTTCACATGAATAAAACATGAAGGAAAACAAACTTTTCACACATTCTGGCTTTTGGATTGGACATACACACTCATCATTGCAAATTCTGAGGAATTAAAACTAAATTCTAGATTGGCCAAGACACATTACCTTTTGTGTACCACATACATTTGTAAATTATGACTCAAGAACAGTCAGGTTATATTCCCTAGTGTCTGTCTCAAGAATTAATCCACAAAAACATTCCATTACTGGATCTGTATTCAATAAATATACTGTAGAAAAATACACACTTTTTGATAAATTTATTTTGTGGGCAATAAAAACAGGTTGTTTGCACTTGCTATGAGCAAAATGCCATGACAAGATTATATTTTATTTGCTATTTTATCATTTCTCATACTTTGACCTTTACAAAACTATTATATTTATGAATCTGAGATGAAATTTTAAAATTGGCCTCTTATCCCTAATGTATGTGCCTTGGAACAATGGATAAGGTAAATTCCATAACTGATATGTCTTAATCACCAGCAGAGAGAGAGAGAGAGAGAGAGATTCATAAGTTAATTTCCTCACAGAATAATAGAAACCATGGGCCATTTTCTGACTGCAGATTTGTAAGATACCTGAGCAGAAAGTAACAGCTACTTTATAAGCATGCAAGCCATTTTAATATGAGTTATAGGCCCCCAAGTACTATTATTCCTCAGAGAAGACACAAGACTGGGTTTTAAAAATTAAAGCCACACATGTACCAGTTCGTTACTTTGTGAAAAATGGGTTAATTATGAGAAAATGTAGACACTGCTTGTACCTGCTGGTGATGAGTGGTTAGTGGGCAATCAAATTGTTGTTCCCAAGTCATATAGACTGGAAATGCATAGTCTAACCCATAAAACTCCTTAAGCTGGTCATTTTGGTGTCAATAAGACTTATCAAAAGATCTTGAATAATTTTTATTTGCCAAAAATTAAAAGTGACGTTTATAAGTACTATAGATCTTCACACTTGTCATATGGTAGGAAATCCCAATCAGAATATTGTAAGGCACATCTGCAACTTATTCCTGCATTTGACCATTTGACAAGCTATTTAACAGAAAAATGGCAGACTGTTGGTTATTTACTTAACACCAAGTCAAGCAACTTTTTGACCATAATGTGTGCATCCTCAAGATTTCCAAAGCCTATTCCTTTGAAGAATATTAAAGCAAAAACTGTTCTAAAAGTTTAGGCAATGTTTTAACACTTGTTTGCCACCCCAAATCTGTCCTGCAAATTTTATGTTTGATTATTTCCAACAACTTATGTGTGAAGGGGCAAATTTCTGGCAATCTAACAAGAATACATTAGTTGAGAACCATTAATTAGCTCTATGGAGACATGCGCGTATCATATCGCCATACGACCATGTTTGGTGATGTCCTTTAGAGGGAGAATTTGGTTCCTAATTAAGCATTTGTTTATACAGCAGCAAAACGGACTATTATGGACACTGTAAACTTCATTTTCATTGTAAAGTTGTCAAAATTGAGAAATCGCAGAAACACTGTTACTCAAACTACCAGGTCAAGCTGACCCCGAATTTGGCATCTCTGAAGAAAAGGGTGGCAGTGATATTTGATTATGATTGGTTATGTTAAATAAGGTGGCGTGTTTCCCACACAAAATTTCATAGGTTTCAATATCACCTACATCGAAATTTTAATCAGTCTAAGCTTTTCTGGAAGAGAAATTAGAGTAGGCTCTGGGGGATTTGCAAGAAATTCCTCGTAAAATGGGACTGTTGTCGAAAGGGACCGACAAAATAATTTTGGCGATCAGAAGGAGGAACACTGAAAGCAAAGGTAGTGTGACAATTCCATGTAATTTTTTGATGCCTTATATACTGCTTTGACGAATTTATTTACTTGTATTAACATGAATCCTTTTTCCTACATTTGTATAATAATTTGCTTTATGAAATATAACTCTTGAGTTTATGCATAGGCAGTCATACATTAATGTTCACCGAATTTAGAAGATTTCACGTATGATTAAGAATTAGGTTCTAAGAATTTAATGCATTACATTAGTTAATATGATTACGAGAATCCGTGTGAATTCACCAAATTTAGAAGATTTCACATATGATTAAGAGTAAGTGTGATTGACTGAAATTATATAGTAATTGATGTAATAATGTATTCCATTTATTTGCTGTGTAAATTGAGGCTGGCTCAGAACGCCAAGCCTTGCATAGGGTGCATTAAGGTCAAGGCGTAACGAATTAGCCATTTGACTAACTAGGGTCATTATACGACATATGCAGTCAATTGACAGCCTTAGCATCTGTCTAGCACTGATAGAAAAATCTGATAATAAGGGAGAATAATTTGAAATCCCCTGTATCATAAATAACAGGAAATTTAGGTTGTCTCTATTTGTATTTATTTAAAAGGGAGAAAATAGCTCCTGGGACGAATGATATGATGTTACCGTGAGACGTATACTGAGAAGGATAGAGAGCAGTGCAGTGAGACATATAATCCTGTGGCGCAATCCTGCCTGGTATTAATTTCTAAACGTATTCTGAGAGTATCCAGAGATGGATGGTGGAAAGTATCATCCTGAGATCCAAGGTTCTGAACAGCTACAGTCGAAGCAGAAGAAACTGGGGACTAGCAGGTTATCCAATTGTACAAGCCGTTAACTTCAATTGTTCACTTGACCCTATGATGAACTAAATCTGTCAGTAAACAGATCAGCTATTTTCCTTCTATATATCTGCTCAGATCTCTATCTACTTCACCTATAAGTTTCACCGCTTCATATTTACTCGAACCGGGCAATAACATCGAGGATGGTCAACCCGTAGATAACAAAAAACCAAAATTAAGTGAGACACAGCAAAAGTCACCACCAGAAAACATTCATACCCTCCCCGCTTTACATTATGCATGAATTAGACAACCAAAAGTTTAATTTTTTGGTCACCCTGAAAGTAATGGGGCTAGCTCAAGACTGTGTGAAAACACACTCACCTACCCAGGATACACGTATACAATTATATTGAATCAAACCTTAAAAAGGACAGTGATCAGTAAATTTCTGCATTGGTTTTTTCTCCCATATTGATATTTTTCACCAAATGAAAGACCCTATGATTACCCTAAAACAATAAGACTGTCCCAAAACACCCTCAACTACCCAGGATACATGTGGGCAATAAAATAGAATAAAACCAAATAAAAAGACAGAGATATGCAAAATTCTACGCTGTATAAATATCAAGTATGATCAATAGAATTTATTCTTTTGTTGATACTTGCTGAAGACTATCCCAAAACACACTCATCAACCCAAGATACGTCTATACAATTACAATGACTTAATAAAATATACAGTTTGGGTGCATTTTCTCTCTCTGTCTCTTTCTTTGATCATGGATAGTTCACTAAACTACATTCATATTGCAAAAAGCAGCACAATTAATAAGTCAGAAGTATGCATCACTACATTCATCTTTCAAATATTTTTTAAAGCATTTTTTTTAATTTTTAATATCACAATGAGCAGCTGAATAATTAGAACCCAAGGGTGCTATATTTATATTTTTAAAATTCTTGAACCAAATTAAGAATTACAATAAATAAAATTAGTCTCCTGTAACATCTTTTGTCTCTGATTATTTCCACTTTTAGAGACAAAAGTTTTAAAGGATGTAAACCAGTCTTAAAGCTGGTTTTGGGGATTCTGTATATTACCAATGCAAATTAAGTATTGGAAAACAATTGTACACTAAATCCAATCTTTCTAATTGCAAATAAGCATTTTTATCATGATACGATCATGATTTTCCAGTTTGATTTTTTCAGATTTTGTAGCAAATTATGTCCCAAAATGAAGATCATGATAACAATAAGAACACCTTTAAGGATTGCTTAATTTTTGTAATGTCAATTTTACCTATAAACTTTATTTAATGTGCTATTGATATTGCCCTGAAATATTTTATTTTCACAGGAGCTTATGTACAGTAGTATCACAGGAAAGACAGACGTCTGTGAGGTGCTTCAAAATGGGTGATATACAATACAATCGTTACAAGCAGGGTTTGTCTGATGAAAACTCATTAAGAAGAGTACGAATATATCATTGTCATTTCTGATCCTTAGTAAAATAACTAATGTTTCCAAAGTAATGAAAGATATCACTAAGAAATAGATTTTTTAAATGGTGAAGGTAAATATTTAAATGCGTCAAAACTGGGGTTGAAAGAAAAGGACCACCCTGCTGTACTGTACAGGAGCTTGTTACAAAGAAAATTTGGAGTATCCGTCCTTGAATCAAGGGATGGGGGTTCTAACCACGTTTTACCACAAATTTTTCATTTGGATGGTTTATCTCCAGTATGTATCCTCATGTGCGTCTTCAAACTAGAACTCTCTCTGAACATTTTATCACACACTTCACATTTGAATGATTTATCTCCTGTATGTATCCTCATGTGTCTCTTCAAATAACTACTTAGTGCAAACATTTTGTCACAAACTTCACATTTGAATGGTTTGTCTCCAGTATGAATCAACATGTGGGTCTTCAAATGTTCAAGGCACCTAAACATTTGATCACAAACTTCACATTTGAAAGGCTGATCTCCAGTATGTATCCTCATGTGGACCTTCAAAGAACTACTTAATCTAAATATTTTGTCACAAACTTCACATTTGAATGGTTTGTCTCCAGTATGAATCAACATGTGAGTCTTCAAATGTTCAAGGCGCCTAAACATTTTATCACAAACTTCACATTTGAATGGCTTATCTCCAGTATGTATCATCATGTGACGCTTCAAATGGCTAAGGCTCCTGAACATTTTATTACAAACTTCACATTTGACCGTTTTACCTCCAGTATGCATCCTCATGTGGGACTTCAAATAACTATTGATTGGAAACATTTTGTCACAAATTTCACATTTGAATGGCTTATCTCCAGTATGAATCATCATGTGGACCTTCAAGTCGTTATGGAGCCTGAACATTTTATCACAAACTTCACATTTGAATGGTTTAACTCCAGTATGAATCATCATGTGGCCCTTCAAATGATCAAGGCGCGGAAACATTTTATCACAAACTTCACATTTGAATGGCTTATCTCCCGTATGAGTTATCACATGGACCTTCAAATGGCTAAACCATTTGAACATTTTATCGCAAACTTCACATTTGAATGGTTTATCTACAGCATGTATCATCGTGTGACGCTGCAAAATCCAACTACTACTAAATGTTTTCTCACAAACTTCACATTTGAATGGTTTATCCCCACTATACGTCTTCAAATGAATACTTCGTCCAGTCATAGTATCAAAATTAGGTCGGCACTAGAGGACCTGGAGTGGCGGTAGGTCTACATGGACAGGGAGATGGAGTACGTATTAATATTTATGAGTTTGGGCTGGGCGATCTTGACTGTAACACTAACATTTTACTGGCCGATTGTCAGAACCTAAACTTCATCCCGCAAACCGCATTCAATGTCTGGTTCAAACATAGTGTTAATGTGGTTACGGGTCAAAACGGACCGGTACCGAAAAGGCCCACGGCCAAAACGGACCAGTGCTTAAAAGGACCGGTCCGAAAAAAACCGGACCCAAAAAGGCCCATTTATATATTAATTACCAGCTACTAGTATCGTGTCTAATAAAAGTAACTAAAACGTAAAATATAAAGTCCTTGTTTTACTGGTAAATGTCTATAAATATGTGCAGTAGAGAAACATTGTGCCGTATGTCACAATCGTACGTCCAGTGATCATGAAAATAATTGCGACACGCTACTACATGTGCTATGTAAAATGAACAAATAAGGCAAATAATAATTGTCTTAGAAAACACTGTATGTAAAGCGAATCAATAATATCTTTGTTATAACATATCAAGACTGAATACGAGTTAGTGGTACCCACGTGTGGTTTGTGTATGCCAACTTTGTCATGCTAATGCCGTAACTAAGTAATGGCGATTTCATTTATGATGGATGGATGAATATTTTAAATTGCGAAGACTACTGACTCTTCCTGTTTCATATACATTCAATATCGTTAATACGTGTATGCGTATTTTATCTGCGTTGATTATATTTTATGCTTTCAATAGACATTTGTTATATTCTGTGCCAAGTAGGCACCGTTATTGCGTTGTGGTTGCAATGAAAGTCAAGTCACAATTGGAAAAGATTTAAGAGGTTATTTATACATAACAACATAAATTTGTATGATAGGTTAGAAAGAGACAAAGAAGAAAACATATCATATCTAACTAGTACAAGTACAAAAAAGACAAACGCTAATGCCATTTCAGATTTATTAATATGTCAATAATATCAATCATTATCGATAATAAATGAATAATAATATCTAATATCAAATGCTACAACAATATTGCTCATAATGGCTGTCAAATAAATTTAACAGCAACATATATTAAATAATTCTACAATAACAGCAATAAATAATCATCGAACTATAAAAACATGCATACGTAGATAATCACTTAAAAACTTAACAAATTTGCACTACAGTGGCTGCCGATGTTAATATGACAATATAGGATTCAATTCTAGAATAACAGAGGGATATAGTAATGTTGTTCACGGTTATTCAGCTTTTCTAAAGATAAATTTCCATGTCATTTCCCGGGGTTTTCCAAGATGAAACAACTTTTTCAATGCTTACATATGACCATTACTGAAGGGAATTAAAGAACATTTTAGATTATAAAACATGCATTTTCTAAATCTAAAAATGTTCTCTTGCCAGTCTCTCCAAAAAATATCAGTCAGAAACGATGATGATGCACAAAACCACAAAATGTATCACACGAAGCTAGTTTGATTGTATTCCTAAATGGGATATAAAGTCATTTCAATGTACAAAAAAAATATTTCTAACCTCCTATTACAGGATTAATGAAACAAACGCAAATAATATGAATCTTGTCTTGTAACAAAAGGAGCTTAACCATGAACATATGTGGTATGGTAGTCGCTTACCAGTGGGCCTAGAAATTTAAACTTTGTTATATCGACTCATATCGGCATGAAATCGATAGGAAAATTATTTATTTCCTCAGAAATGGCAAGTATTATAATCATTATGTCGTTAATCGGGTGACACTATGGCGTAGATGAAACGTGACCCAGTACTCGTCATTTGTATTAATAGTCACATGACTTCACAAATCTCAAATGACGACATTTGCATTTACTTTTTTTAATTTTTTCTCAATATCATTTAAAAGTGTGGGTTGTTAGATTTTTATCCTCATGCGACTAGCATTGCAAATCGCAATTATCAGGTCACATTTCTTCAACGACGTAGTTTAATCATGTCTTTTGGCAGAATAAAGACTTAACGATTTTAATACTCACAACTCGATAAATTTAACTCAAGGTCAGTTTAATTGCGACTCAATTACGTGATTATTTATACTTACACTCTGAGACAATACAGCTCGCCGACGGAGCTCAAAAACTTAGAGGTTTTTATCTCGTGCTGCATGTACTGGTTCCAAAGTGTATTTAATGATTTTTCAAATCTGTAGCTTCGTCTCTCACGTCCTAGGTAGTTACACTGGACGGCCAAGCGCATGAGATCGGCCTCCCTCCGCAGTAGTGGCACTAACTGGGAGAAGCCTAGTAACATGTGTACTGCCCTTGAATTTATACGATGGTGCATGCCTGAAAATGTAAAACAGATAACGAACAATTGAATTGTATACGTAATACGTTTTTATATATCAACATGTATACATATTAATATGATACGGATAATTATGTCATGCATATTAACAGACTAATGTCTTTATACTGATATGCTTTATTTTTGCTGTGCTTACCTTCAACGTCGTTGTTTGTTCGTACTTTCTGGCGGTATACAAACCAGGCCTCAACTGGAAACACTGGATTATCCATCCACTGCCTGCGAAGGTACCCGATAAGGGTCCGTGTAGCATTTGTTGTAGCCTTCATTTGCAGCATCTCCACGGCTTGATGTATGTGCGCGCTGGGCAGGAACTGAAGGGCCAGCACTTGACGAACGAAGGAGTGAAGGCCTTCTCGTCGCATTGTACGTTTCAGCCAATCCAACAGACTGCACGTATCGCCACACGGCCTGGGACCAGTGGAAGGCACAGCCCTTAAGTTCGACGCCGGGAAAGGCCTCTCTGATGGTGAGCAATGCAGCTGAAAATATGCATATGCAAATAAAATTCCCGATATGATATTGTTTGTGTATGAAGCAATTCCATGTGAAAGGTAATACGGTGTCCTCATGATATTGCACGATGTCATTAATTTTTCCAGACATGCACTGTTAGCGTTGTTGAGTAATGTTCAATTTCAAATATACATTAATGTTATTAGTAAACAGCTTACCTTTTTCGAAGTCCAGTACGAATCCTTCTAATGATACATGTCCCAACCTTGACTGCAGAGAACGAAACACCTGTAATCCAAAGAATCGAAATGAGGTCAGTATTCGTAGTGCTGTTACCATAATCAATTCCACAGCGATTACATAACGTCATTTACCTAACATTCAAAAATGACTCATCATTTAATTCTTGGAAAGAAATACAAATGCTGGAAACACTGTACAACATTCAAGAGACATATGTTTCATTTTTGAGATATCACGACATAGTCTCATCACATGGTGTATTCATTTTGTTACTGTTTCTTCTATCTATCCTATATCTATCCAATAAACATGCTGGAAATGTCAGTAATTTTTGTAACAGGCAGAGAGAAAGAAAGCTTTAACATAATGGCTTACAGCCTGATAGTCTGACTTCGTCTTCCGGCTCATTAAACCGAACACATGCTGTGCGCCATTTCTTTCGATGAAAGCATGGATGGACATGAGTTGACCCTGTTGTCGGAAAGGCTCACCAACGACCTGGAAGTTATAATCACATTTATTAAACAATTGGACATGAAGGTTATTATTGCGTGCTATTATAAATTTAAAACAGACAATATCTGCAGCTCAGCAATAGCTGGCAGTCGAACAGCATACAATAATGAATACAACATAATGATTTACCTTAAATGTTCCATCCATATACCACCGTTTTGCTTCTCGCAAAACTCCTAACAGATATTCAGTTGCCAGCAAGAAGTGTCGCTATCTATCCATTCTGATGTCTGCCACCAAGAAGTCAGGAGCGTTGATGAAGTCCTCATTCAACTGTAAAATTCAGAACAAATATATAATTGTTGTCAATATCATTCATGTCTTAAAATATTCACACTTTAAACTATCAATATTTAACTACAAACTATATATAATATATTTTAACTTCAAAGTATAATTGAGAGCAGATATTAAGAATAATGAGCAAACATTATAAAAAAGAAAAAATAAATTAGTTTAAATTTTATAGTCAATTAATATCGAACTGTAGATTTGTCTGATTTCTATATAAACTACAAAGTCCAACGTTCTTGTCTTTTCTGGACGTAGTTTCGCTCTGGTTCTATTGGCAACTCTTTTCAAAAGCGTCTTCTTTAGGAGAGAGACTGTATCTGGTCCAGAACTCTCCAGAATAGCGTCTTCTGCAATCTTCAACGTCTAGTGTGAATATCTGCTCTCTAGCAGCACGTCTCACCTTTGATAAGGAGAAAATCTTGTTATGTCAAAGGAGGTAATCATAAGCGTATAATTAAGCACTAAACATGTATGAAAATTTATTGCCTTTACCACGGAATCCACTAAAATTATGAAAAGCATATTAAAAAAACATTTAACGAATATTGCCTTTAGTATCACCACTGTGTTAGGATTGAATATTTAAATAATTATAGTTACATGTAATTTTTGTTCTTATAATACTTATATTGCGTTGATTATGTACAAAAGGTACAATTAGCTGACAATTTAACATGCTATGCTGACAAAAATTTACCTTGGCGTACACCTGTGGCTTTAGTTGAATGTCATGGATAGCGGTGTGCGTGTGCTGAGCATAGCTTTGAACAAATAAGTTCCCTTGCTGGCGTATTGTCACTTTGCACTTCATGTTGACACTTCTAGAAATGCAACGCCACAAAGTAGAATTTACGTTATCTCGCTGCAAGAACAGAAATGCATTATGTATGTCCTTGAACAGTCTTGGCCAATGAGGAAATTTAATACAATTAAAGATTTGATAACACACACACACACACACCAATTTTATTGTAACAAATTAAGGTCGAGAAAGATGTATTTTACTACGCATTTGATATATACATGTCATTTGTAATTGATATGTGATTAATTTCCTAGAAACAACAGTATTCAGTGTTATAAATTATACAATCAATTAGGGGACATTCGAGAAGTATGTATTTTGATTCTAAATAAGGATAAATTCAATCTAAATACTGCAGTAATCTAACCTGATGTACACAAGTTCACATCCATAGTAACAAACTAAATCGAAATTATCATGTGGAATTTGTTTGTCGATATAAATAAACATGTTTGTCCAGGATTTTGAAGAAATTGAATTGTCAGAATTGAAAATAAATCATATGTATTTGTCTACGTTTACAATAAATGATGTAAATACTGTTAATATCGACACATTTTCACACACCTTTACCCCATATAAATATCCAAGTCTGGACACCAATAGTCTGGTCTGGTATGTTTCTGTGAAGATCCCTCTAGGATTGAATACGTTATACCACGGTATTCGACTATCGTCTCAGTCAAAACATCGTGCACTGACCTGAAATAAACAATGTTATGCAAGCAATCATACAAATTTTAAGCATTTATGATGAACGGAAGTATTGCGGTTGCACATGTTTTATGTTTGTATATGATTACCAAGGAGTTCAAAATCATGTTTATAATAACGTGTCTCAGACTCTTTGCAAATATTACTATTATTACTTGTGTATACGTACTCTTCTTCAATAATATTCACTGGATCAATGTTTCTGTCACTTATATCGAAAGAAGTGTCTGCATCGGTGATGTCGGGAATCGTAATCGCCCCATATGGATCCATTTCAATTTCCGTCAACTCGGCCACCGGAATATCAGTAGACAAATTGCCTATACTATGGATCTATGAAATAAATGAAACAATAAAAAAAATTACATTTTCAATTTTTCTTCGCACCAGATAATGATTTTTCATTTAGTTTCATCATATGTAAAACGGCAAATTGTGACTTCTGGAAATATAAATATTAAGGCAGTCGAAAACTGACTGGTTTAATTCATTGCCTTACAAACAAAAATCCTCGTATCGCCTTATGAATTTTAAACACTTACACTTAACTTCAAAAAAGGCGGGTCTTCTGGCTCATCTTGGTCTTGATCGGATACACTTATGGTCACTGGAACCTGTTGTAAACGATTAAGGATTTATTTAGTTAATACAAAATTTGCCTCGATAAACGCTCATCATGAACAAAATAGTGTTACTAATTGTCAGCAGCATCTCTTGAATAACCACCTTGAATTGTATGAGAAATTAATCAACTATAGTTTTACTTGTTTATATATGCAACATAAATATTTAAATATCTTTTAAATATCTTAAATATCTTTTATTATTATTATTATTATTATTATTATTATCCTTAATCATTCTTGTAAACGGTCCTTTTTAACCCGGGCCTTTTCCGTCTAGGTCCTTTCTGACCCGTTATTGGCCTTTCTGGACCGGGCCTTTTTAATCCGGATCGTTTTGGTACTGCGCCTCTCTGGCCCGTTACTGGCCCGTCTGGACTGAGTCTTTTTAACCCAGGCCGTTTTGGTACTGGACCTTTCTGACCCGTCACCGTTAATATTGGTACTACCCTAATTCGTGGACGTGGATACTAAAATGAGTCTTTGTGCATCAACGGACCAGCCAAGCGTGCTTCACACCCGGCAGATTTTCAGCCCACTGTGCAAACATTTGAACATTATTAGGTCTTTAAGTTTGTTCTTGTTCTATTATTTTAAAATATATGCGTAATATTATATCGTCCCTATTTTAGATCTATATAAACTTGACAATAAAGTAATTTTTAAATGCTTTTATTACTTTCCAAAGCACAAGATTAATTAATAATAAATATAACAATACCATTATATACACGTGATGTTCAATGCATAGCATATGAAAAAGAAGAATGAATAAGAAACTTTCTTTATAACTTGTAATACAAGGTACTGCTTAGTCTTTGTGAACAATGTCACTGAAACTTCATCAGTATCGGCCACATTTTTTCCCCAGACAATTTCTTAAATGCCTTCCTGAAATCAAAATTCTCAACATTGGACCCATCAAGTGACATTCTCAATAAATGTTTCAGAGTAGATATGAAATTTGATTATATTCTGGCGGCTGTTCCACCTCTCAGTCTGCAGTAGAAACAATGCAACAAGTCACGTGTTAGCTGTCTCAGATACTGCTAGATATAATTCTTTGTATTTCAGAGCTAGATCAACCATATTTGTTGTGCATGATACAGTCCTGTTGTATAAGTAAATTTTAAATTTTTTCACTGATGTCACTTAAGTGACCCAACCTTTAACAGTCGACGACTGGCATCCTTGTATCGGCATCAATTGTTACTCAGTTAAGTTCAGACCACACAATCGTGTTATCTCAGCAAATGATCCCTAAAACACTAAGCAGCCTCAAGTGCGTATCATGCTCAGGATTCAAATAACATGTTAGCAACACGTGCAAATGACGCTAAATCTGGGGTCAATTTGAGCTTCTACGTTGTAACTACTCGTTAATGGAAATTCTCAGTTTGTGACAGTTTTACTATTTAATCAGAGTTTACCATGCCCCTAATAGTCTGTATGGCTGCTGTATAAACAAATGCTTAATTAAGAATAAAATTCTCCCCTCGAAAAGTATGGAAGGGGATCACCGCCATAATTCTATGCATGTATTTTCTAATCTTCCTTGATGATCCATTGTAAATGGCTCCTTGCAATTGCTACTTAAATAATTCTATAAATGTATACTGCATTCTTCATTGATGCAGATTGTACGTGGCACTTTGCAAGTGCTACTTTCCTTCTGCAATATTGTCAATAGCTGCTAGCAAGTGCTACATTCATAATTCTAGTCATGAATTTTCTATTCTTCATTGATGCAAGCTGTAAATGGCTGCTTGAAAGTACCTAGATCTACTTTCACTCTGCATCCTTGTATCTTGCAATTTAAAAACAACTGAATTAATTCTATAGTTTGTCAGTTATTACAAGTTTTAACATTACATTTATAAACTTGCTATATCACAAGTTTCACAAATTGCACCTTCCAAAATCATGCCTATAATGTAGCTTCAAGCACATTGCAGGTTAGAATCAAGGAGGTAAGCATAAAATAATGCCTCATTATGACAACAGATGGCATTATGACACAACAATTTTTTACAATGGGACTACTCCCCTGACCCTAGCAACAAGAGGCTATACCACTTTATGGCATGTTTGGGTGTCTTATTTCAAATATCATTCGAATTAAATTACATCACCTGATGTCAGGGTATTAACATTTGGAAGAGAGCTGGCCTGCAAGAAGCACAAAACAAATTAAATATAACAAATTCTATACAATTATCATTTTAGAGCATATTTATTATTTTAGAGTGCAGTGCAAATTCTGCTTTTTGTAGCAGTAAAAACCTCATAAGGTTTGAGCAAAGTGCAGATAATAGCACCTAGAGGCCATACTTTCATTTCTTTATTGAAGAGAGAAAGAGAGTACATTACTGAGATGAGGATTCTGTTTATTCACTCAACCCTATGTAATTAAACTTTACTGTTAATCTGCAGTTCACAGTGGCAGTTGAATTATATATATATATATATATATATATATATATATATATATATATATATATATATATATATATATATATATATAACAAGAAGTAAGGTAAATAGTCAAATTATACAGAATTCTTATCAAGGTATGGCATGCATGATTATGCAATAGCCAGCAAGTATTGTCACTAGTTGTCTGTGACAAGTATGTCAAATCTCCAATTTCATTTTAAATTTCCAGTTCCAATACAACAGAAAGAGGCAATGACTTGAAACAAGGACATCACATACAAAGAATATATGCTGCAAAAAATATGAACTTATTTCATTATATAAGAAAAGAGATTCTAAGAGTAGGAAATATATTTTCTGTATGTAAACATAAGATCACCTCCATTCAATTATGAGATGCTTTATTTTGACATATATCAAACTGGAAACTGCATTTTTTTATTATTTGAAACCATATTCATCCATACATAAAGCAATATATATATATATATATATATATATATATATATATATATATATATATATATATATATATATATATATATATATATATATATATATATAGTACAGATAAGATGACTGATTGTATGGTACCTTACTGATAAAACATCAAACTCCTTTGGTAGCAGTTATAAAAATATAATATATTGAATATAAATAACATTGCTACCACTACCAGTAACCAGCTCAATTTGTTTGTATTATTACTGCTACAATACGGTACTAAAAGTGCTTGATACATTTGGATATGAAATTAATGTATTAGTTCAAAAGATTAGTATACATTTTTACATGTATCTTCTACAGAGGTGATTGTTTTCTGTTAGAAGAATAAGACAACCCCCACATAATTTTCTAAAACAACTTGTAAAGTTTTTAAGGCAAGTCACAGTTCTGGCCATTGTACCATCCATCACCCCTACCACCCCAAATGAACATCTTCATTTGTCTGTGGTTTTATCATTATTTTATCCTGCTTCAAATATAAGCTAATATTGTCTTAACACAAAAAATATCAGAACAATACAACTATGTAATAAGGCAAAATAAATAAAAGAAATATACAGTCCTATGTTTAACTTTTCATAGGAAATGTAAGAGAAAAAAAAGTTTAATTTAAACCAGCATTCATAAAATCAATATTGTTAGAAGAATTAGTCTGAAACAAAAGTTACCATACAGGTAGGCAATTATACTGAACAAATACCTGGATTGTATTGTTACATGGTTGTTATATTTTCATTTGCCAATCCCTTTTCTTTTTCACTTTCACATGAATAAAACATGAAGGAAAACAAACTTTTCACACATTCTGGCTTTTGGATTGGACATACACACTCATCATTGCAAATTCTGAGGAATTAAAACTAAATTCTAGATTGGCCAAGACACATTACCTTTTGTGTACCACATATATTTGTAAATTATGACTCAAGAACAGTCAGGTTATATTCCCTAGTGTCTGTCTCAAGAATTAATCCACAAAAACATTCCATTACTGGATCTGTATTCAATAAATATACTGTAGAAAAATGCACACTTTTTGATAAATTTATTTTGTGGGCAATAAAAACAGGTTGTTTGCACTTGCTATGAGCAAAATGCCATGACAAGATTATATTTTATTTGCTATTTTTTTTTATTTCTGATACTTTGACCTTCACAAAACTATTATATTTATGAACCTGAGATGAAATTTTAAAATTGGCCTCTTATCCCTAATGTATGTGCCTTGGAACAATGGATAAGGTAAATTCCATAACTGATATGTCTTAATCACCAGCAGAGAGAGAGAGAGAGAGAGAGAGAGAGTGAGAGAGAGAGAGAGAGAAATTCATAAGTTAATTTCCTCACAGAATAATAGAAACCATGGGCCATTTTCTGACTGCAGATTTGTAAGATATCTGAGCAGAAAGTAACAGCTACTTTATAAGCATGCAAGCCATTTTAATGAGTTATAGGCCCCCAAGTGCTATTATTCCTCAGAGAAGACACAAGACTGGGTTTTAAAAATTAAAGCCACACAAGTACCAGTTTGTTACTTTGTGAAAAATGGGTTAATTATGAGAAAATGTAGACACCTCTTGTACCTGCAGGTGATGAGTGGTCAGTGAGCAATCAAATTGTTGTTCCCAAGTCATATAGACAGGAAATGCATAGTCTAACCCATAAAACTCCTTAAGCTGGTCATTTTGGTGTCAATAAGACTTATCACAAGATCTTGAATCATTTTTTATTTACCAAAAATTAAAAGTGACGTTTATAAGTACTATAGATCTTCACACTTGTCATATGGTATGAAATCCCAAAAAGAATATATCTAAGGCACATCTGCAACTTATTCCTGCATTTGACCATTTGACAAGCTATTTAGCAGAAAAATGGCAGACTGTTGGTTATTTACTTAATACCAGGTCAAGCAACTTTTTGACCATAATGTGTGCATCCTCAAGATTTCCAAAGCCTATTCCTTTGAAGAATATTAAAGCAAAAACTGTTCTAAAAGTTTAGGCAATGTTTTAACACTTGTTTGCCACCCCAAATCAGTCCTGCAAATTTTATGTTTGATTATTTCCAACAACTTATGTGTGATGGGGCAAATTTCTGGCAATCTAACAAGAATACATTAGTTGAGAACCATTAATTAGATCTATGGAGGCATGCGCGTATCATATCGCCATACGACCATGTTTGGTGATGTCCTTTAGAGGGAGAATTTGGTTCCTAATTAAGCATTTGTTTATACAGCAGCAAAACAGACTATTAGGGACACTGTAAACTTCATTTTCATGGTAAAGTTGTCAAAATTGAGAAATCGCAGAAACACTGTTACTCAAACTAACAGGTCAAGCTGACCCCGAATTTGGCATCTCTGAAGAAAAGGGTGGCAGTGATATTTGATTATGATTGGTTATGTTAAATAAGGTGGCGTGTTTCCCACACAAAATTTCATAGGTTTCAATATCACCTACATCGAAATTTTAATCAGTCTAAGCTTTTCTGGAAGAGAAATTAGAGTAGGCTCTGGGGGATTTGCAAGAAATTCCTCGTAAAATGGGACTGTTGTCGAAAGGGACCGACAAAATAATTTTGGCTATTAGAAGGAGGAACGCTGAAAGCAAAGGTGGTGTGACAATTCCATATAATTTGTTGATGCCTTATATACTGCTTTGATGAATTTATTTACTTGTATTAACATGAATCCTTTTTCCTACATTTGTATAATAATTTGCTTTATGAAATATAACTGTTGAGTTTATGCATAGAAAGTCATATATTAATGTTCACCGAATTTAGAAGATTTCACGTATGATTAAGAATTAGGTTCTAAGAATTTAATGCATTACATTAGTTAATATGATTATGAGAATCCATGTGAATTCACTAAATTTAGAAGATTTCACATATGATTAAGAGTAAGTGTGATTGACTGAAATGATATAGTAATTGATGTAATAATGTATTCCATTTATTTGCTGTGTAAATTGAGGCTGGCTCAGAACGCCAAGCCTTGCGTAGGGTGCATTAAGGTCAAGGCGTAATGAATTAGCCATTTGACTAACTAGGGTCATTATACAACATATGCAGTCAATTGACAGCCTTAGCATCTGTCTAGCACTGATAGAAAAATCTGATAATGAGGGAGAATAATTTAAAATCCCCTGTATCATAAATAACAGGAAATTAAGGTTGTCTCTATTTGTATTTATTTAAAAGGGAGAAAATAGCTCCTGGGACGAATGATGTGATGTTACCCTGAGACGTATACTGAGAAGGATAGAGAGAAGTGCAGTGAGACATATAATCCTGTGATGCAATCCTGCCTGGTATTAATTTCTAAACGTATTCTGAGAGTATCCAGAGATGGATGGTAGAAAGTATCATCCTGAGATCCAAGGTTCTGAACAACTACAGTCGAAGCAGAAGAAGCTGGGGACTAGCAGGTTATCCAATTGTACAAGCCGTTGACTTCAATTGTTCACTTGACCCTATGATGAACTAAATCTGTCAGTGAACAGATCAGCTATTTTTGTTCTATATATCTGCTCAGATCTCTATCTATTTCACCTATAAGTTTCACCACTTCATATTTACTCGAACAGGGTAATAACATCGAGGATGGTCAACCCGTAGATAACGAAAAGCCAAAATTAAGTGGGACACAGCAAAAGTCACCACCAGAAAACATTCATACCCTCCCCGCTTTACATTATGCATGAATTAGACAACCAAAAGTTTAATTTTTCGGTCACCCTGAAAGTAATGGGGCTAGCTCAAGACTGTGTGAAAACACACTCACCTACCCAGGATACATGTATACAATTATATTGAATCAGACCTTAAAAAGGATAGTGATCAGTAAATTCCTGCATTGTTTTTTTCTCCCATATTGATATTTATCACCAAATCAAAGACCCTATGATTACCCTAAAACAAAAAAAGGCTGTCCCAAAACACCCTCAACTACCCAGGATACGTGTGGGCAATAAAATAGAATAAAACCAAATAAAAAGACAGAGATATGCAAAATTCTACGCTGTATAAATATCAAGTATGATCAGTAGAATTTATTCTTTTGTTGATACTTGCTGAAGACTATCCCAAAACACACTCATCAACCCAAGATACGTCTATACAATTGCAATGACTTAATAAAATATACAGTTTTGGTGCATTTTCTCTCTCTGTCTCTTTCTTTGCTCATGGATAGTTCACTAAACTACATTCATATTGCAAAAAGCAGCACAATTAATAAGTCAGAAGCATGCATCACTACATTCATATTTCAAATATTTTTTAAAGCATTTTTTTTATTTTTAATATGACAATGAGCAGCTGAATAATTAGAACCCAAGAGTGCTATATTTATATTTTTAAAATTCTTGAACCAAATTAAGAATTACAATAAATAAAATTAGTCTCCTGTAAAATCTTTTGCCTCTGATTATTTCCACTTTTAGAGACAAAAGTTTTAATGGATGCAAACCAGTCTTAAAGCTGATTTTGGGGGTTCTGTATATTACCAATGCAAATTAAGTATTGGAAAACAATTGTACACTAAATCTAATCTTTCTAATTGCAAATAAGCATTTTTATCATGATACGATCAAGATTTTCCAGTTTGATTTTTTCAGATTTTGTAGCAAATTATGTCCCAAAATGAAGATCATGATAACAATAAGAACACCTTTAAGGATTGCTTAATTTTTGTACTGTCAATTTTACCTATAAACTTTTTTTAATGTGCTATTGATGTTGCTCTGAAATATTTTATTTTCATAGGAGCTTATGTACAGTAGTATCACAGGAAAGACAGACGTCTGTGAGGTGAGTCAAAATGGGTGATATACAATAAAATCCTTACAGCCAGGGTTTGTCTGATGAAAACTCATTAAGAAGAGTACGAATATATCATTGTCATTTCTGATCCTTAGTAAAATAACTAATGTTTCCAAAGTAATGAAAGATATCACTAAGAAATAGATTTTTTAAACGGTGAAGGTAAATATTTAAATGCGTCAAAACTGCGGTTGAAAGTAAAGGACCACCCTGCTGTACTGCACAGGGGCTTGTTACAAAGAAAATTTGGAGTATCCGTCCTCGAATCAAGGGATGGGGGTTCTAACCACGTTTTACCACAAATTTTTCATTTGGATGGTTTATCTCCAGTATGTATCCTCATGTGTGTCTTCAAACTAGAACTCTGTCTGAACATTTTATCACACACTTCACATTTGAATGATTTATCTCCTGTATGTATCCTCATGTGTTTCTTCAAATAACTACTTAGTGCAAACATTTTGTCACAAACTTCACATTTGAATGGTTTGTCTCCAGTATGAATCAACAAGTGAGTCTTCAAATGTTCAAGGCGCCTAAACATTTGATCACAAACTTCACATTTGAAAGGCTGATCTCCAGTATGTATTCTCATGTGGACCTTCAAAGAACTACTTAGTCCAAACATTTTGTCACAAACTTCACATTTGAATGGTTTGTCTCCAGTATGAATCAACATGTGAGTCTTCAAATGTTCAAGGCGCCTAAACCTTTTATCACAAACTTCACATTTGAATGGCTTATCTCCAGTATGTATCATCATGTGCCACTTCAAATGGCTAAGGCAACTGAACATTTTATTACAAACTTCACATTTGACTGTTTTACCTCCAGTATGCATCCTCATGTGGGACTTCAAATAACTATTGATTGGAAACATTTTGTCACAAATTTCACATTTGAATGGCTTATCTCCAGTATGAATCACCATGTGGACCTTCAATTCGTTACGGTTCCTGAACATTTTATCACAAACTTCACATTTGAATGGTTTAACTCCAGTATGAATCATCATGTGGTCCTTCAAATGATCAAGGCGCGAAAACATTTTATCACAAACTTCACATTTGAATGGCTTATCTCCCGTATGAGTTATCACATGGACCTTCAAATGGCTAAGCCTTTTGAACATTTTATCGCAAACTTCACATTTGAATGGTTTATCTACAGCATGTATCATCGTGTGACGCTTCAAAATCCAACTACTACTAAATGTTTTCTCACAAACTTCACATTTGAATGGTTTATCCCCACTATACGTCTTCAAATGAATACTTCGTCCAGTCATAGTATCAAAATTAGGCCGGCACTAGAGGACCTGGAGTGGCGGTAGGTCTACAGGGACAGGGAGATGGAGTACGTATTAATATTTATGAGTTTGGGCTGGGCGATCTTGACTGTAACACTAACGTTTTACTGGCCGATTGTCAGAACCTAAACTTCATCCCGCAAACCGCATTCGATGTCTGGTTCAAATATTTTGTTAATGTGGTTACGGGTCAAAACGGACATGTACCAAACAGTCCCACGATCAGTGCTTAAAAGGACCGGTCCGAAAAGGCCCGATCCAAAAAGGTCCATTTATATATTAATTACCAGCTACTAGTATCGTATCTAATAAAAGTAACTAAAACATAAAATATAAAATCCTTGTTTTACTGGTAAATGTCTATAAATATGTGCAGTAGAGAAACATTGTGCCGTATGTCACAATTGTACGTCCAGTGATCATGAAAATAATTGCGACACGCTACTACATGTGCTATGTAAAATGAACAAATAAGGCAAATAATAATTGTCTTAGAAAACATTGTATGTAAAGCGAATCAATAATATCATTGTCATATCATATGAAGACTGAATACGAGTTAGTGGTACCCACGTGTTGTTTGTGCATGTCAACTTTGTCATGCTAATGCCGTAACTAAGTAATGGCGATTTCGTTTATGATGGATGGATGAATATTTTAATTTGCGAAGACTATTGACTGTTCCTGTTTCATATACATTCAATATCGCTAATACGTGTATGCGTATTTTATCTGCGTTGATTATAATTTATGCTTTCAATAGACATTTGTTATATTCTGTGCCTAGTAGGCACCGTTTTTGCGTTGTGGTTGCAATCAAAGTCAAGTCACAATTGGAAAAGATTTAAGAGGTTATTTATATATAAAAATATTTACAACATAATTTTGATGATAGGTTAGAAAGAGACAAAGAAGAAAAGATATCATATCTAACTAGTACAAGTACAAAAAAGACAAACGCTAATGCCATTTCAGATTTATTAATATGTCAATAATAACAATCATTATCGATAATACATGAATATTAATATCTAATATCAAATGCTACAACAATATTGCTCATAATGGCTGTCAAATAAATTTAACAGCAACATATATTAAATAATTCTACAATAACAGCAATAAATAATCATCGAACTATAAAAACATGCATACGTAGATAATCACTTAAAAACTTAACAAATTTGCACTACAGTGGCTGCCGACGTTAATATGACAATATAGGATTCAATTCTAGAATAACAGAGGGATATAGTAATGTTGTTCACGGTTATTCAGCTTTTCTAAAGATAAATTTCCATGTCATTTCCCGGGTTTTTCCAGGATCAAATTACTTTCTCAACGTTCACATATGACCATTACTGAATAGAATTAAAGAACATTTTAGATTATAAAACATGCATTTTCTAAATCTAAAAATGTTCTCTTGCTAGTCTCTCGAAAAACATCAAAGTCAGAAACGATGATCATGCACAAAACCACAAAATGTATCACACGAAGCAAGTTTGATTATATTCCTAATTGGCATATAAAGTCATTTTAATGTACAAAATAAAAATTCAAACTTCCTATTACAGTATGAAAGAAATAAACGCAAATAATATGAATCTTGTCTTGTAACAAAAGAGTTTTACCATGAATATATGTGGAATGGTAGTCGCTTACCAGTGGGCCTAGAAATTTAAACTTTGTTATATCGACTCATATCGGCATGAAATCGATAGGAAAATTATTTATTTCCTCAGAAATGGCAAGTATTATAATCATTATGTCGTTAATCGGGTGACACTATGGCGTAGATGAAACGTGACCCAGTACTCGTCATTTGTATTAATAGTCACATGACTTCACAAATCTCAAATGACGACATTTGCATTTACTTTTTTTAATTTTTTCTCAATATCATTTAAAAGTGTGGGTTGTTAGATTTTTATCCTCATGCGACTAGCATTGCAAATCGCAATTATCAGGTCACATTTCATCAACGACGTAGTTTAATCATGTCTTTTGGCAGAATAAAGACTTAACGATTTTAATACTCACAACTCGATAAATTTAACTCAAGGTCAGTTTAATTGCGACTCAATTATGTGATTATTTATACTTACACTCTGAGACCATACAGCTCGCCGACGGAGCTCAAAAACTTAGAGGTTTTTATCTTGTGCTGCATGTACTGGTTCCAAAGTGTATTTAATGATTTTTCAAATCTGTAGCTTCGTCTCTCACGTCCTAGGTAGTTACACTGGACGGCCAAGCGCATGAGATCGGCCTCCCTCCGCAGTAGTGGCACTAACTGGGAGAAGCCTAGTAACATGTGTACTGCCCTTGAATTTATACGATGGTGCATGCCTGAAAATGTAAAACAGATAACGAACAATTGAATTGTATACGTAATACGTTTTTATATATCAACATGTATACATATTAATATGATACGGATAATTATGTCATGCATATTAACACACTAATGTCTTTATACTGATATGCTTTATTTTTGCTGTGCTTACCTTCAACGTCGTTGTTTGTTCGTACTTTCTGGCGGTATACAAACCAGGCCTCAACTGGAAACACTGGATTATCCATCCACTGCCTGCGAAGGTACCCGATAAGGGTCCGTGTAGCATTTGTTGTATCCTTCATTTGCAGCATCTGCACAGCTTGATGTATGTGCGCGCTGGGCAGGAACTGAAGGGCCAGCACTTGACGAACGAAGGAGTGAAGGCCTTCTCGTCGCATTGTACGTTTCAGCCAATCCAACAGACTGCACGTATCGCCACACGGCCTGGGACCAGTGGAAGGCACAGCCCTTAAGTTCGACGCTGGGAAAGGCCTCTCTGATGGTGAGCAATGCAGCTGAAAATATGCATATGCAAATAAAATTCCCGATATGATATTGTTTGTGTATGAAGCAATTCCATGTGAAAGGTAATACGGTGTCCTCATGATATTGCACGATGTCATTAATTTTTCCAGACATGCACTGTTAGCGTTGTTGAGTAATGTTCAATTTCAAATATACATTAATGTTATTAGTAAACAGCTTACCTTTTTCGAAGTCCAGTACGAATCCTTCTAATGATACATGTCCCAACCTTGACTGCAGAGAACGAAACACCTGTAATCCAAAGAATCGAAATGAGGTCAGTATTCGTAGTGCTGTTACCATAATCAATTCCACAGCGATTACATAACGTCATTTACCTAACATTCAAAAATGACTCATCATTTAATTCTTGGAAAGAAATACAAATGCTGGAAACACTGTACAACATTCAAGAGACATATGTTTCATTTTTGAGATATCACGACATAGTCTCATCACATGGTGTATTCATTTTGTTACTGTTTCTTCTATCTATCCTATATCTATCCAATAAACATGCTGGAAATGTCAGTAATTTTTGTAACAGGCAGGGAGAAAGAAAGCTTTAACATAATGGCTTACAGCCTGATAGTCTGACTTCGTCTTCCGGCTCATTAAACCGAACACATGCTGTGCGCCATTTCTTTCGATGAAAGCATGGATGGACATGAGTTGACCCTGTTGTCGGAAAGGCTCACCAACGACCTGGAAGTTATAATCACATTTATTAAACAATTGGACATGAAGGCTATTATTGCGTGCTATTATAAATTAAAAACAGACAATATCTGCAGCTCAGCAATAACTGGCAGTCGAACAGCATACAATAATGAATGCAACATAATGATTTACCTTAAATGTTCCATCCATATACCACCGTTTTGCTTCTCGCAAAACTCCTAACAGATATTCAGTTGCCAGCAAGAAGTGTCGTTATCTATCCATTCTGATGTCTGCCACCAAGAAGTCAGGAGCGTTGATGAAGTCCTCATTCAACTGTAAAATTCAGAACAAATATACAATTGTTGTCAATATCATTCATGTCTTAAAATATTCACACTTTAAACTATCAATATTTAACTACAAACTATATATAATATATTTTAACTTCAAAGTATAATTGAGAGCAGATATTAAGAATAATGAGCAAACATTATAAAAAAGAAAAAATAAATTAGTTTAAATTTTATAGTCAATTAATATCGAACTGTAGATTTGTCTGATTTCTATATAAACTACAAAGTCCAACGTTCTTGGCTTTTCTGGACGTAGTTTCGCTCTGGTTTTATTGGCAACTCTTTTCAAAAGCGTCTTCTTTAGGAGAGAGACTGTATCTGGTCCAGAACTCTCCAGAATAGCGTCTTCTGCAATCTTCAACGTCTAGTGTGAATATCTGCTCTCTAGCAGCACGTCTCGCCTTTGATAAGGAGAAAATCTTGTTATGTCAAAGGAGGTAATCATAAGCGTATAATTAAGCACTAAACATGTATGAAAATTTATTGCCTTTACCACGGAATCCACTAAAATTATGAAAAGCATACTAAAAAAACATTTAACGAATATTGCCTTTAGTATCACCACTGTGTTAGGATTGAATATTTAAATAATTATAGTTACATGTAATTTTTGTTCTTATAATTATAATTTTTATTTCTTTATGTACAAATTGTACAATTAGCTGACAATGTAACATGCTATGCTGACAAAAAATTACCTTGGCGTACACCTGTGCCTTTAGCTGACGGTCAGGGACAGCGGTGTGTGTGTGCTGAGCATAGCTTTGAACAAACAAGTTCCCTTGCTGGTGTATTGTCGCTTTGCACTTCACGTTGACACTTCTAAAAGTGCAGCGCCACAAAGTAGAATTTACGTTATCTCGCTGCAAGGACAAAAATGCATTATGTATGTCCTTGAACAGTCTTGGCCAATGAGGAAATTTAATACAATTAAAAATTTTATATCAAACACACACACACACACACACACACACAGCAATTTTATTTTTTACAAATTAAGGTCGAGAAAGATGTATTTTACTACTCATTTAATATATACATGTCATTTGTAATTGATATGTGATTAATTTCCTAGAAACAACAGTAGTCAGTGTTATAAATTATACAATCAATTAGGGGACATTCGAGAAGTATGTATTTTGATTCTAAATAAGGATAAATTCAATCTAAATACTGCAGTAATCTAACCTGATGTACACAAGTTCACATCCATATTAATAAACTAAATCGAAATTATCATGTGGAATTTGTTTGTCGATATAAGTAAACATGTTTGTCCAGGATTTTGAAGAAATTGAATTGTCAGAATTGAAAATAAATCATATGTATTTGTCTACGTTTACAATAAATGATGGAAATACTGTTAATATCCACACATTTTCACACACCTTTACCCCATATAAATATCCAAGTCTGGACACCAATAGTCTGGTCTGGTATGTTTCTGTGAAGATCCCTCTAGGATTGAATACGTTATACCACGGTATTCGACTATCGTCTTAGTCAAAACATCGTGCACTGACCTGAAATAAACAATGTTATGCAAGCAATCATACAAATTTTAAGCATTTATGATCAACGGAAGTATTGCGGTTGCACATGTTTTATGTTTGTATATGATTACCAAGGAGTTCAAAATCATGTTTATAATAACGTGTCTCAGACTCTTTGCAAATATTACTATTATTACTTGCGTATACGTACTCTTCTTCAATAATATTCACTGGATCAATGTTTCTGTCACTTATATCGAAAGAAGTGTCTGAGTCGGTGATGTCGGGAATCGTAATCGCCCCATATGGATCCACTTCAATTTCCGTCAACTCGGCCACCGGAATATCAGTCGACAAATTGCCTAAACTATGGATCTATGAAATAAATGAAACAATAAAAAACATTACATTTTCAATTTTTCTTCGCACCAGATAATGATTTTTCATTTAGTTTCATCATATGTAAAACGGCAAATTGTGACTTATGGAAATATAAATATTAAGGCAGTCGAAAACCGACTGGTTTAATTCATTGCCTTACAAACAAAAATCCTCGTATCGCCTTATGAATTTTAAACACTTACACTTAACTTCAAAAAGGCGGGTCTTCTGGCTCATCTTGGTCTTGATCGGATATACCTATGGTCACTGGAACCTGTTGTAAACGATTAAGGATTTATTTAATTAATACAAAATTTGCCTCGATAAACGCTCATCATGAACAAAATAGTGTTACTAATTGTCAGCAGCATCTCTTGAATAACCACCCTGAATTGTATGAGAAATTAATCAACTATAGATTTACTTGTTTATATATACAACATAAATATTTAAATATCTTTTAAATATCTTAAATATCTTTTATTATTATTATTATTATTATTATTATCATTATTATTAATCATTCTTGTAAACGGTCCTTGTTAACCCGGGCCTTTTCCGTCTAGGTCCTTTCTGACCCGTTATTGGCCTTTCTGGACCGGGCCTTTTTAACCCGGATCGTTTTGGTACTGGGCCTTTCTGGCCCGTTACTGGCCCGTCTGGACTGAGTCTTTTTAACCCAGGCCGTTTTGGTACTGGACCTTTCTGACCCGTTACCGTTAATATTGGTACTACCCTAATTCGTGGACGTGGATACTAAAATGAGTCTTTGTGCATCAACGGACCAGCCAAGCGTGCTTCACACCCGGCAGATTTTCAGCGCACTGTGCAAACATTTGAACATTATTAGGTCTTTAAGTTTGTTCTTGTTCTATTATTTTAAAATATATGCGTAATATTATATCGTCCCTATTTTAGATCTATATAAACTTGACAATAAAGCAATTTTTAAATGCTTTTATTACTTTCCAAAGCACAAGATTAATTAATAATAAATATAACGATACCATTATATACACGCGATATTCAATGTATAGCATATGAAAAACAAGAATGAATAAGAAACTTTCTTTATAACTTGTAATACAAGGTACTGCTTAGTCTTTGTGAAGAATGTCACTGAAGCTTCATCAGTATCGGCCACATTTTTTCCCCAGACAATTTCTTAAATGCCTTCCTGAAATCAAAATTCTCAACATTGGACCCATCAAGTGACATTCTCAATAAATGTTTCAGAGTAGATATGAAATTTGACTATATTCTGGCGGCTGTTCCACCTCACAGTCTGCAGTAGAAACAATGCAACAAGACACGTGTTAGCTGTCTCAGATACTGCTAGATATAATTCTTTGTATTTCAGAGCTAGATCAACCATATTTGTTGTGCATGATACAGTCCTGTTGTATAAGTAAATTTTAAATTTTTTCACTGATGTCACTTAAGTGACCCAACCTTTAACAGTCGACGGCTGGCATCCTTGTATCGGCATCAATTGTTACTCAGTTAAGTTCAGACCACACAATCGTGTTATCTCAGCAAATGATCCCTAAAACACTAAGCAGCCTCAAGTGCGTATCATGCTCAGGATTCAAATAACATGTTAGCAACACGTGCAAATGACGCTAAATCTGGGGTCAATTTGAGCTTCTACGTTGTAACTACTGGGTAATGGAAATTCTCAGTTTGTGACAGTTTTACTATGAAATCAGAGTTTACCATGCCCCTAATAGTCTGTCTGGCTGCTGTATAAACAAATGCCTAATTAGGAATAAAATTCTCCCCTCGAAAAGTATGGAGGGGGATTACCGCCATAATTCTATGCATGTATTTTCTAATCTTCCTTGATGATCCATTGTAAATGGCTCTTTGCAATTGCTACTTTCATAATTCTATAAATGTATATTGCATTCTTCATTGATGCAGATTGTACGTGGCACTTTGAAAGTGCTACTTTCCTTCTGCAATATTGTCAATAGCTGCTAGCAAGTGCTACATTCATAATTCTAGTCATGAATTTTCTATTCTTCATTGATGCAAGCTGTAAATGGCTGCTTGAAAGTACCTAGATCTACTTTCACTCTGCGTCCTTGTATCTTGCAATTTAAAAACAACTGAATTAATTCTATAGTTTGTCAGTTATTACAAGTTTTAACATTACATTTATAAACTTGCTGTATCACAAGTTTCACAAATTGCACCTTCCAAAATCATGCCTATAATGTAGTTTCAAGCACATTGCAAGTTAGAATCATATTTTTGCCTGTAACCTGAGTCAGCCTTAATAGAAGTTGACTTGGGAGTATTGAATAAAAAATACTTACTAGACAAGTGTAATGGCTGAAAACTATAGGGATGGTGTAAGATTTATATGACTAAGACATGCCATGTTAATGACCGTAATCTTAGGACACTGTAAGTCTAGTGACACCCTTAATTATTTTCATGACAGTCTGAACATTCAATATCAAAACTGTCTTCAATGACAACACTCTTCATTCACATGCTTAGTACACCTTTTTCGTAAGGTAACTCAGAAATCTTTTCAATATGAGAGAGGATGGATTTTATATTTCTTTTCCCACACTTAATTGGTCGGTCTTCAGCATAATAATTAAATATAAGATAAAGCAGCTTTGTGAATGAAATAACTTTTCATTTCTTTTCAGCTCAACATCTAATCATGAGAAGATTGTTCTTTCCTGTTGAAATTTGCTTCATATGTCATTTGCCAGAAGTCGTTGCAGAGCAAATAAATTGTAAACATATATTAAAGTATTATTGTTGTTTACCAGACTTTTTTGATATTTACTATAATCCATGGGCAGTGTCCATTGGGAAGAATATCTGTAATTCGATGTTAAAAGGGATAATTCCATTGTAATCAGGGCCTCCCTTGGAAATCTTTTTCTTTGCGCTATGAAATTAACCAAATTCAAAGACTTGGAAGCACTTTTCACCCAAAAGGAGCCATTTTATGCCATAATGTAGGGACTTAAAAATAATAATAAAAATAATAATAATAGCAATAATAATAATAATGAGGATTTTGTATAGCGCCTAATCTTTAGAAGCTCTAAGTGCTTTACAACATTAGACAACACTGACAAGATAAAAAAACATATATAATGATATGATTACAAAAACAAACACCATGAAATTAAAAAACATAAAAACATGTTGAGAATATTTAAGGTACGAAACATTATTAGGTCTTTAAGTTTGTTCTTGTTCTATTATTTTAAAATATATGCGTAATATTATATCGTCCCTATTTTAGATCTATATAAACTTGACAATAAAGCAATTTTTAAATGCTTTTATTACTTTCCAAAGCACAAGATTAATTAATAATAAATATAACAATACCATTATATACACGTGATGTTCAATGTATAGCATATGAAAAACAAGAATGAATAAGAAACTTTCTTTATAACTTGTAATACAAGGTACTGCTTAGTCTTTGTGAAGAATGTCACTGAAACTTCATCAGTATCGGCCACATTTTTTCCCCAGACAATTTCTTAAATGCCTTCCTGAAATCAAAATTCTCAACATTGGACCCATCAAGTGACATTCTCAATAAATGTTTCAGAGTAGATATGAAATTTGACTATATTCTGGCGGCTGTTCCACCTCACAGTCTGCAGTAGAAACAATGCAACAAGTCACGTATTAGCTGTCTCAGATACTGCTAGATATAATTCTTTGTATTTCAGAGCTAGATCAACCATATTTGTTGTGCACGATACAGTCCTGTTGTATAAGTAAATTTTAAATTTTATCACTGATGTCACTTAAGTGACCCAACCTTTAACAGTCGACGACTGGCATCCTTGTATCGGCATCAATTGTTACTCAGTTAAGTTCAGACAACACAATCGTGTTATCTCAGCAAATGATCCCTAAAACACTAAGCAGCCTCAAGTGCGTATCATGCTCAGGATTCAAATAACATGTTAGCAACACGTGCAAATGACGCTAAATCTGGGGTCAATTTGAGCTTCTACGTTGTAACTACTGGGTAATGGAAATTCTCAATTTGTGACAGTTTTACTATGAAATCAGAGTTTACCATGCCCCTAATAGTCTGTCTGGCTGCTGTATAAACCAATGCCTAATTAGGAATAAAATTCTCCCCTCGAAAAGTATGGAGGGGGATTACCGCCATAATTCTATGCATGTATTTTCTAATCTTCCTTGATGATCCATTGTAAATGGCTCTTTGCAATTGCTACTTTCATAATTCTATAAATGTATATTGCATTCTTCATTGATGCAGATTGTACGTGGCACTTTGCAAGTGCTACTTTCCTTCTGCAATATTGTCAATAGCTGCTAGCAAGTGCTACATTCATAATTCTAGTCATGAATTTTCTATTCTTCATTGATGCAAGCTGTAAATGGCTGCTTGAAAGTACCTAGATCTACTTTCACTCTGCGTCCTTGTATCTTGCAATTTAAAAACAACTGAATTAATTCTATAGTTTGTCAGTTATTACAAGTTTTAACATTACATTTATAAACTTGCTGTATCACAAGTTTCACAAATTGCACCTTCCAAAATCATGCCTATAATGTAGTTTCAAGCACATTGCAAGTTAGAATCATATTTTTGCCTGTAACCTGAGTCAGCCTTAATAGAAGTTGACTTGGGAGTATTGAATAAAAAATACTTACTAGACAAGTGTAATGGCTGAAAACTATAGGGATGGTGTAAGATTTACATGACTAAGACATGCCATGTTAATGACCGTAATCTTAGGACACTGTAAGTCTAGTGACACCCTTAATTATTTTCATGAGAGTCTGAACATTCAATATCAAAACTGTCTTCAATGACAACACTCTTCATTCACATGCTTAGTACACCTTTTCCGTAAGGTAACTCAGAAATCTTTTCAATATGAGAGAGGATGGATTTTATATTTCTTTTCCCACACTTAATTGGTCGGTCTTCAGCATAATAATTAAATATAAGATAAAGCAGCTTTGTGAATGAAATAACTTTTCATTTCTTTTCAGCTCATCATCTAATCATGAGAAGATTGTTCTTTCCTGTTGAAATTTGCTTCATATGTCATTTGCCAGAAGTCGTTGCAGAGCAAATAAATTGTAAACATATATTAAAGTATTATTGTTGTTTACCAGACTTTTGTGATATTTACTATAATCCATGGGCAGTGTCCATTGGGAAGAATATCTGTAATTCGATGCTAAAAGGGATAATTCCATTGTAATCAGGGCCTCCCTTGGAAATCTTTTTCTTTGCGCTATGAAATTAACCAAATTCAAAGACTTGGAAGAACTTTTCACCCAAAAGGAGCCATTTTATGCCATAATGTAGGGACTTAAAAATAATAATAATAATAATAATAATAATAATAATAATAATGAGGATTTTGTATAGCGCCTAATCTTTAGAAGCTCTAAGTGCTTTACAACATTAGACAACACTGACAAGATAAAAAAACATATATAATGATATGATTACAAAAACAAACACCATGAAATTGAAAAACATAAAAACACGTTGAGAATATTTAAGGTACGAAACATTATTAGGTATTTAAGTTTGTTCTTGTTCTCTTATTTTAAAATATATGCGTAATATTATATCGTCCCTATTTTAGATCTATATAAACTTGACAATAAAGCAATTTTTAAATGCTTTTATTACTTTCCAAAGCACAAGATTAATTAATAATAAATATAACAATACCATTATATACACATGAAGTTCAATGTATAGCATGTGAAAAACAAGAATGAATAAGAAACTTTCTTTATAACTTGTAATACAAGGTACTGCTTAGTCTTTGTGAACAATGTCACTGAAACTTCATCAGTATCGGCCACATTTTTTCCCCAGACAATTTCTTAAATGCCTTCCTGAAATCAAAATTCTCAACATTGGACCCATCAAGTGACATTCTCAATAAATGTTTCAGAGTAGATATGAAATTTGATTATATTCTGGCGGCTGTTCCACCTCTCAGTCTGCAGTAGAAACAATGCAACAAGTCACGTGTTAGCTGTCTCAGATACTGCTAGATATAATTCTTTGTATTTCAGAGCTAGATCAACCATATTTGTTGTGCATGATACAGTCCTGTTGTATAAGTAAATTTTAAATTTTTTCACTGATGTCACTTAAGTGACCCAACCTTTAACAGTCGACGACTGGCATCCTTGTATCGGCATCAATTGTTACTCAGTTAAGTTCAGACAACACAATCGTGTTATCTCAGCAAATGATCCCTAAAACACTAAGCAGCCTCAAGTGCGTATCATGCTCAGGATTCAAATAACATGTTAGCAACACGTGCAAATGACGCTAAATCTGGGGTCAATTTGAGCTTCTACGTTGTAACTACTCGTTAATGGAAATTCTCAGTTTGTGACAGTTTTACTATTTAATCAGAGTTTACCATGCCCCTAATAGTCTGTCTGGCTGCTGTATAAACAAATGCTTAATTAAGAATAAAATTCTCCCCTCGAAACGTATGGAAGGGGATCACCGCCATAATTCTATGCATGTATTTTCTAATCTTTCTTGATGATCCATTGTAAATGGCTCTTTGCAATTGCTACTTTCATAATTCTTTAAATGTATACTGCATTCTTCATTGATGCAGATTGTACGTGGCACTTTGCAAGTGCTACTTTCCTTCTGCAATATTGTCAATAGCTGCTAGCAAGTGCTACATTCATAATTCTAGTCATGAATTTTCTATTCTTCATTGATGCAAGCTGTAAATGGCTGCTTGAAAGTACCTAGATCTACTTTCACTCTGCGTCCTTGTATCTTGCAATTTAAAAACAACTGAATTAATTCTATAGTTTGTCAGTTATTACAAGTTTTAACATTACATTTATAAACTTGTTGTATACAAGTTTCACAAATTGCACCTTCCAAAATCATGCCTATAATGTAGCTTCAAGCACATTGCAAGTTAGAATCATATTTTTGCCTGTAACCTGAGTCAGCCTTAATAGAAGTTGACTTGGGAGTATTGAATAAAAAATACTTACTAGACAAGTGTAATGGCTGAAAACTATAGGGATGGTGTAAGATTTACATGACTAAGACATGCCATGTTAATGGCCGTAATCTTAGGACACTGTAAGTCTAGTGACACCCTTAATTATTTTCATGACAGTCTGAACATTCAATATCAAAACTGTCTTCAATGACAACACTCTTCATTCACATGCTTAGTACACCTTTTCCGTAAGGTAACTCAGAAATCTTTTCAATATGAGAGAGGATGGATTTTATATTTCTTTTCCCACACTTAATTGGTCGGTCTTCAGCATAATAATTAAATATAAGATAAAGCAGCTTTGTGAATGAAATAACTTTTCATTTCTTTTCAGCTCAACATCTAATCATGAGAAGATTGTTCTTTCCTGTTGAAATTTGCTTCATATGTCATTTGCCAGAAGTCGTTGCAGAGCAAATAAATTGTAAACATATATTAAAGTATTATTGATGTTTACCAGACTTTTGTGATATTTACTATAATCCATGGGAAGTGTCCATTGGGAAGAATATCTGTAATTCGATGTTAAAAGGGATAATTCCATTGTAATCAGGGCCTCCCTTGGAAATCTTTTTCTTTGCGCCATGAAATTAACCAAATTCAAAGAATTGGAAGCACTTTTCACCCAAAAGGAGCCATTTTATGCCATAATGTAGGGACTTAAAAATAATAATAATAATAATAATAATAATGAGAATTTTGTATAGCGCCTAATCTTTAGAAGCTCTAAGTGCTTTACAACATTAGACAACATCGACAAGATAAAAAAACATATATAATGATATGATTACAAAAACAAACACCATGAAATTAAAAAACATACAAAACATGCTGAGAATATTTAAGGTACGAAACATTATTAGGTCTTTAAGTTTGTTCTTGTTCTATTATTTTAAAATATATGCGTAATATTATATCGTCCCTATTTTAGATCTATATAAACTTGACAATAAAGCAATTTTTAAATGCTTTTATTACTTTCCAAAGCACAAGATTAATTAATAATAAATATAACAATACCATTATATACATGTGATGTTCAATGTATAGCATATGAAAAACAAGAATGAATAAGACACTTTCTTTATAACTTGTAATACAAGGTACTGCTTAGTCTTTGTGAACAATGTCACTGAAACTTCATCAGTATCGGCCACATTTTTTCCCCAGACCATGCCTTCCTGAAAATAAAATTCTCAACATTGGACCCATCAAATGACATTCTCATTAAATGTTTCAGAGTAGATATGATATTTGATTAGATTCTGGCGGCTGTTCCACCTCTCACAGTCTGCAGTAGAAACAATGCAACAAGTCACGTGTTAGCTGTCTCAGATACTGCTAGATATAATTCTTTGTATTTCAGAGCTAGATCAACCATATTTGTTGTGCATGATACAGTCCTGTTGTATAAGTAAATTTTAAATTTTTCACTGATGTCACTTAAGTGACCCAGCCTTTAACAGTCGACGACTTGCATCCTTGTATCGGCATCAGTTGTTACCCAGTTAAGTTAAGACCACACAATCGTGTTATCTCAGTAAATGATCCCTAAAACACTAAGCAGTCCCAAGTGCGTATCATGCTCAGGATTCAATTAACATGTTAGCAACACGTGCACATGACGCTAAATCTGGGGTTAATTTGAGCTTCTACGTTGTGACTACTGGTTAATGGAAATTCTCAGTTTGTGACAGTTTAACTATGAAATCAGAGTTTACCATGCCCCTAATAGTCTGTCTGGCTGCTGTATAAACAAATGCTTAATTAAGAATAAAATTCTCCCCTCGAAAAGTATGGAGGGGGATTACCGCCATAATTAGAATGCAGTGCAAATTCTGCTTTTTGTAGCAGTAAAGACCTCATCAGGTTTGAGCAAAGTGCAGATAATAGCTCCTACAGGCCACACTTTCATTTCTTTATTCAAGAGAGAGTACATTACAGAGATGAGGATTCTGTTTATTCACTCAACCCTATGTAATGAAACTTTACTGTTGATCTGCAGTTTATAGTGGCAGTTGAATTATATATATATATATATATATATATATATATATATATATATATATATATATATATATATATATATAATTATATATATATATATATATATATATATAACATGAAGTAAAGTAAATAGTCAAATTATACAGAATTCTTATATATATATGGCAGATATATATGGCATGGATGATTATGCAATAGCCAGCAAGTATTGTCACTAATTGCCTGTGACAAGTATGTCATTTCTCCAATTTCATTTTAAATCTCCAATTCCAATACAACAGCAAGAGGCAATGACATGAAACAAGGAAATCACAGGCAAAGCATACATGCTACAAAAATATGAACTTATTTCATTATATAAGAAAAGAAATTCTAAGAGTAGGAAATATATTTTCTATATGTAAATATAAGATCACTTCCATTCAATTATGAGATACTTTGTTTTGACATATATCAAACTGGAAACTACATTTTTTTATTATTTGAAACCATATTCATCCATATATAAAGCAATATATATATATATATATATATATATATATATATATATATATATATATATATATATATATATATATAGTACAGATAAGATTACTAATTGTATGGTACCTTACTCATAAAACATCAAACTCCTTTGGTAGCAATTATAAAAATATAATATATTGAATATAAATAGCATTGCTACTACTACCAGTAACGAGCTCAATTTGTTTGCATTATTACTGCTACAATACAGTACTAAAAGTGCTTGATACATTTGGATATGAAATTAATGTAGTAGTTAAAAAGATTAGTACAAATTTTTACATGTATCTTCTACAGAGGTGATTGTTTTCTGTTAGAAGAATAAGACACCCCCCCCCCACATACTTTTCTAAAACAACTTGTAAAGTTTTTAAGGCAAGTCACAGTTCTGGCCATTGTACCATCCATCACCCCTACCACCCCACATAAACATCTTCATTTGTCTCTAATTTTATCGTTATTTTATCCTGTTTAAAATATAAGCTAATATTGTCTTAACACAAAAAATATCAGGACAATACAACAAAGCAATAAGGCAAAATAAATAAAAACAATATACAGTCCTATGTTTAACTTTTCATAGAAAATGTAAGAGAAAAAAAAGTTTAATTGAAACCAGCATTCATAAAATCAATATTGTTAGAAGAATTAGTCTGAAACAAAAGTTATCATACAGGTAGGCAATTATAAGGAACAAATACTTGGATTGTCTTGTTACATGGTTCTTATAGATTTATTTGCCAATCCCTTTTCTTTTTCACTTTCACATGAACAAAACATGAAGGAAAACAAACTTTTCACACAATCTGGCTTTTGGATTGGACATACACTCATCATTACAAATTATGAGGAATTAAAACTAAATTCTAGATTGGCCAAGACACATTACCTTTTGTTTACCACATACATTTGCAAATTATGACTCAAGAACAGTCAGGTTATATTCCCTAGTGTCTGTTTCAAGAATTAATCCCCAAAAACATTCCATTACTGGATCTGTATTCAATAAATATACTGTACAAAAATGCTCACTTTTTGATGAATTTATTTTGTGGGCAATAAAAACAAGTTGTTTGCACTTGCTATGAGCAAAAACCCATGACAAGATTATATTTTATTTGCTAATGTTTTATTTCTGATACTTTGACCTTCACAAAACTATTATATTTATGAACCTGAGATGAAATTTTAAATTTGACCTCATATCCCTAATGTATGTGCCGTGGAACAATGGATAAGGTAAATTCCATAATTTATATGTCTTAATCACTCAGCAGAGAGAGAGAGAGATTCATAAGTTAATTTCCTCACAGAATAATAGAAACCATGAGCCAATTTCTGACTGCAGATTTGTAAGATATCTGAGCAGAAAGTAACAGCTACTTTATAAGCATGCAAGTCATTTTAATGTGAGTTATAGGCCCCCAAGTACTATTATTCCTCAGAGAAGACACAAGACTGGGTTTTAAAAATTAAAGCCACACAAGTACCAGTTTGTTACTTTGTGAAAAGTGCGGTCATTATGAGAAAATGTAGACACCTGATGTACCTGCTGGCGATGAGTGGTCAGTGTGCAATCAAATTGTTGTTCCTAAGTCATATAGGCAGGAAATGCATAGTCTAGCCCATAAAACTCCTTAAGCTGGTCATTTTGGTATCAATAAGACTTATCACATGATCTTGAATCATTTTTAGTTCCCAAAAATTAAAAGTGACGTTTATAAGTACTATAGATCTTGTCACACTTGTCAATTGGTAGGAAATCCCAATCAGAATATATCTAAGGCACATCTGCAACTTATTCCTGCATTTGACCATTTGACAAGCTATATAACAGAAAAATGGGCAGACTTTTGGTTATTTACTTAATACCAAGTCAAGCAACTTGCTGACCATAATGTGTGCATCCTCAAGATTTCCAAAGCCTATTCCTTTGAAGAATATTAAAGCAAAAACTGTTCTAAAGGTTTAGGCAATGTTTTAACACTTGTTTGCCACCCCAAATCTGTCCTGCAAATTTTATGTTTGATTATTTCCAACAACTTATGCGTGAAGGGGCAAATTTCTGGCAATCTAACAAGAATACGTTAGTTGAGAACCATTAATTAGATTTATGGAGACATGCGCGTATCATATCGCCATACTACCATGTTCGGTAATGTCCTTTACAGGGAGAATTTTGTTCCTAATTAAGCATTTGTTTATACAGCAGCCAAACGGACTATTAGGGACACTGTAAACTTCATTTTCATGGTAAAGTTGTCAAAATTGAGAAATTGCAGAAACACTGTTACTCAAACTACAAGGTCAAGCTGACCCCGAATTTGGCATCTCTGAAGAAAAGGGCAGCAGTGATATTTGATTATGATTGGTTATGTTAAATAAGGGGGCGTGTTTCCCACACAAAATTTCATAGGTTTTAATATCACCCTCATCGAAATTTTAATCAGTCTAAGCTTTTCTGGAAGAGAAATTAGAGCAGACTCTGGGGGATTTGCAAGAAATTCCTTGTAAAATGGGACTGTTGTCAAAAGGAACCGACAAAATAATTTTGGCGATTAGAAGGAGGAACGCTGAAAGCAAAGGTAGTGTGACAATTCCATGTAATTTGTTGATGCCTTATATACTGCTTTGATGAATTTATTTACTTGTACTAACACGATTCCTTTTTCCTACATTTGTATAATAATTTGTTTTATGAAATATAATTGTTGAGTTTATGCAGAGGAAGTCATACATTAAGTTCTTTAGATAAATTTGACGAATTGTTTGAATTTGTTGTCTTTGTTTGCATAAGAATTAGGTTCTAAGAATTTAATGCATTACATTAGTTAATATGATTACGAGAATCCATGTGAATTCACCAAATTTAAAAGATTTCACATATGATTAAGAGTAAGTGTGATTGACTGAAATGATACAGTAATTGATGTAATAATGTATTCCATTTATTCGCTGTGTAAATTGAGGTTGGCTCAGAATGCCAAGCCTTGCGTAGGGTGCATTAAGGTCAAGGCGTAACGAATTAGCCATTTGACTAACTAGGGTCCTTATACGACATGTGCAGTCGATTGATAGCCTTAGCATCTGTCTAGCACTGATAGAAAAATCTGTTAATGAGGGAGAATAATTTAAAATCTCCTATATCATAAATAACAGGAAATTTAGGTTGTCTCTATTTATATTTATTTAAAAGGGAGAAAATAGCTCATAGCATGTATGATGTGACGTTACCCTCAGACATATACTGAGAAGGATACAGAGCGCAGTGAGACGTATTATCCTGTGACGCAATCCTGCCTCGTGTTAATTTCTAAACGTATTCAGAGAGTATCCAGAGATGGATGGTGGAAAGTATCATCCTGAGACCCAAGGTTCTGAACAGCTACAGTGGAAGCAGAAGAAACTGGGGACTAGCAAGTTATGCAATCGTACAAGCCGTTGACTTCAATTGTTCACTTGATCCTATGATGAACTAAATCTATCAGTAAACAGATTGGCTATTTTTGTTCTATATATCTGCTCAGATCTATATCAATTTCACCTATAAGTTTCACCAGTTATATTTATATTTACTCGAACCGGGCAATAAGATCGAGGGTGGTCAACCCGTAGATAACGAAAAGCCAAAATTAAGTGGGACACCAAGCAAAACATTCATACCCTCCCCGCTTTACATTATGCATGAATTAGACATCCAAAAGTTTAATTTTTCTGTCACCCTGAATGTAATGGGGTAAGCTCAAGACTTTGTGAAAACACTCTCACCTACCCAGGATACACGTATACAATTATATTGAATCAAACCTTAAAAAGGACAGTGATCAGAAAATTCCTGCATTGTATGATTATCGAGTAAGATCAGGAGATTTTTTTCCCCCATATTGGTATTTATCACCAAATGAAAGACCCTACGATTACCCTAAAATAAAAGACTCTTAAAACACCCTCAACTACCCAGGATACATGTAGGCAATTAAATAGAATAAAAACAAATAAAAAGACAGTGATATGCAAAATTCTACCCTGTATAAATATCAAGTATGATCAGTAGAATTTATTCTTTTGTTGATACTTGCTGAAGACTATCCCAAAACACACTCATCAACCCAGGATACATGTATACAATTACAATGACTTAATGAAATATGCAGTTCTGGTGCATTTTCTCTCTCTCTCTCTCTCTCTCTCTCTCTGATCATGGATAGTTCACTAATCTACTTTCAAATTGCAAACAGCAGCACAATTAATAAGTCAGAAGCATGCATCACTACATTAATATATCAAATATTCTTTCAAGCGTTTCATTTAAATCATTAATGTGACAAAGAGCAGCTGAATAATTAGAACCCAAGGGTGCTATATTTATATTTTTAAAATTCTTGAACCAAATTAAGAATTACAATAAATAAAAGTAAAATCTCCTGTAACATCTTTTGTCTCTGATTATTTCCACTTTTAGAGACAAAAGTTTTAAAGGATGCAAACCAGTTTTAAAGCTGGTTTTGGGGGTTCTGTATACTACAAATGCAAATTAGGTATTGGAAAACAATTGTACACTAAATCGAATCTTTCGAATCGCAAATAAGCATGTTTATCATGATACGATCATGATTTTCCAGTTTGATTTTTCAAATTTTGCAGCAAAAAATGTTCAAAATGAAGATCGTGATGAGAATAAGAACACCTTCAAGGAATGCTTAAGTTTTGTAATGTCATTTTACCTATAAACTTTTTTAAATGTGCTGTTGATGTTGCTCTGAAATATTTTATTTTTGCAGGAGCTTATGTACAATAGTATCACAGGAAAGACAGACGTCTGTGAGGTGCTTCAAAATGGGTGACATACAATACAATCATTATAACCAGGGTTTGTCTGATGAAAACTCATCAAGAAGAGTACGAATATATCATTGTCATTTCTGATCCTTAGTAAAATAACTAATGTTTCCAAAGTAATGAAAGATATCACTAAGAAATAGATTTCTGAAACGGTGAAGGTAAATACTTAAATGCGTCAAAACTGGGGTTGAAAAAAAAAAGGACCACCCTGCTGTACTGCACGGGGGCTTGTTACAAAGAAAGTTTGGAGTATCCATCCTTGAATCAAGGGATGGGGGTTCTAACCTGAAACAAAATAATTCAATGCACAACTCTGCCTGAAAATTTTGTTGCAAACTTCACTTATCTCCAGAATGTATTCTCACGTGTCTCTTCAAATTCCTACTATCACTAAATGTTTTATGACAAATTTTACATTTGAATGGTTTATCTCCAGTATGTATTCTCGTGTGTGTCTTCAAATTAGGACTCTGTCTGAACATTTTATCACACACTTCACATTTGAATGGTTTATCTCCTGTATGTATCCTCATGTGACTATTCAAATGACTACTGCGTCCAAACATTTTGTCACAAACTTTACATTTGAATGGTTTATCTCCAGTATGTATCCTCATGTGGACCTTCAAATTATGTCTCTGGATAAACACTTTATCACATATTTCACATTTGAAAGGCTTATCTCCAGTATGTATCCTCATGTGGACCCTCAAATAACTACTACATCCAAACATTTTGTCACAACCTTCACATTTGAATGGTTTGTCTCCAGTATGAATCAACATGTGGGTCTTCAAATGATCAAGCTGCCTAAACATTTGATCACAAACTTCACATTTGAATGGCTTATCGCCGGTATGAATCATCATGTGGACCTTCAAATGGCTAAGTCTTTTGAACATTTTATCACAAACTTCACATTTGATTGTTTTACCTCCAGTATGCATCTTCATGTGGCACTTCAAATAACTACTGCTTGGAAACATTTTGTCACAAACCTCACATTTGAATGGCTTATCCCCGGTATGAATCATCATGTGGACCTTCAACTGGGTATGAAACCTAAACATTTTATCACAAACTTCACATTTCAATGGTTTAACTCCACTATGAATCATCATGTGGCCCTTCAAATGATCAAGGCGCGGAAACATGTTGTTACAAACTTCACATTTGAATGGCTTATCTCCCGTATGAATCATCATGTGATGCTTCAAATGGTTTAGGCTACTGAACATTTTATCACAAACTTCACATTTGAATGGTTTATCTACAGCATGTATCATCGTGTGACGCTTCTAAATCCAACTGCTACTAAAAGTTTTCTCACAAACTTCACATTTGAATGGTTTATCCCCACTATACGTCTTCAAATGAATACTTCGTCCAGTCATAGTATCAAAATTAGGTCGGCACTAGAGGACCTGGAGTGGCGGTAGGTCTACATGGATAGGGAGATGGATAGTCCTACATGTAAGACATAGCACATTTTGATTTTGTTAAGGTGACGCCAACAACATAAATATCAGCGTCAGGTCGTACAGGTAGGACTAGGAGATGGAGTACGTATTACTATTTATTTCTTTGGGGTTTTTTTTTTTGTTTTTTTTGGGGAGGCACCAGACAGATGCCCCTCCACCCCTACTTAATCAAAGAGAAAGTAGTTTTATGTGTTTATGTTTCCCCCAATGATTTGTTGTATCTGTTGTTTTTATTAAAAGAATTTTACAAAGCAAGTTTTATTTAGAATCTTGTCGGGGTATTCCAAATGACCCTAGTGTGTATAAAGGGTTGTTTTCCGAAATAGATTTCCATCACCTAATTTCGGTTTTGCTTCCCTTTGTTCTTTTGGTGACCTTGCTAGTGGTCTCTTACGTCCCGTGTGTGTTATATGTTGGTGCTATGTGTTGTGTTTGCTATATATTGTTTCTATGTAGGGACTTCAGCGGTGTTCAAATCTCAGCCCAGTTGTCTATCACCTCTCTCGGAGGCTATATAATTTTGATTTTGGACGAGATAGCGTTGCGTTGTTGTGAAATTAAAACCCTAGTGGTTTATATGTTTGCTATATGGTGTCAGTAGTAAATGGGGGCACCCTAGCGACAATGGGAATTAGCATTACAAGACCCCTTGGGCAACTCTAGCGACAATGGAAAATTAACATGGAGAAAAATCATGGGACAATCTGGCGACAAGGGAAATTAACATGGAGAAAAATCGTGGGTCACTCTAGCGACAAGGGGAATTTAACATGGAACTATAGTGTGGGTCTATCTAGCGACAAGGGGAAATTAACATGGGAATAGAGTTTGGGTTTGTCTAGGGACAAGGGGAATTGAATATGGGATTTTTTTTTTTCAAATTTAAATTTAAATTTAAAAGAAAGGGGTAGGCAATGGAAAAGCTATCTCTTTTCGAGAAATATGGCTGGCCCTGAAAAGGGCCTTTGGGTTTATGTTAATATTAATATTAACATAGATGGCATCTGTCACATCTTCTTCTTCTTCTTCTTAAACTCCTTCTAACTGCCGGTCCATACACAAGTACCCTCTTGAGACATCCTTGTCTTTCTATGTAAACTCTCCTCATCCATTGACTAGTATCTGTCCTATCAACAACAGTCCACTTGGACCTGACATACATGAGCATGTCCGTCCTAAACATCATGGAAGACACAAGGGTGGATGACTCAACTGTGGTCCACATCTTGAAGCGACGAGAATAGGTGAATCAATGCAGTGAAATGCGCTTATTTATAGGTACAGGAAGGATTGAAACGGATTGAATTCATTCACCAATCCGAACACGCGTTACAAAATTCAGTCAGCTCGCATCCAATCCGAAGAGAGCAGTCTGTGACGTCACGTGGTCTATATAGATTCGTTAGCGCTTGTGTGCAGTCAATCTATGCGACAGTGATTCAACATGACGGAAACTCAGAAAACGATCCATTGGGGTGCACCAGCAGGGGAGACTGCCCAAGGGAACCCGGACTTACTTTCAGAAGAGGTACATTGGGATTTTGTGGATTTTCTTACCTCGCAAGAATTTGTTCCGGAACCTTCGTTACCTTCTTCATTACCGCAAGTGGAGAATTTTAGACAGAGACAGAAAGAAGAATTGGAGAAATTTATGCAACGACAAAAGGAAGCGGAACAAGCTTTTCTCCTACAGCAACAGCAACAGCAACAAGAAGAGGTAAGAAAAAAACAACAGCAACAACAGCAAGAAGAAGTAGCAGCAAAGAAACAAGAGGGTGAAAATCAAACGGCTACGGTACTGTTGGACATTTTAGCGGAGTTAAGAAGTCTGAAACAAATGTATCAGACTTCTTTATCACGACCGAAGAGAATACGACCTTCCCGAACTAAACACGCCAACCCTGTGACTAAGCCTATCGTACCACCCTTAGTGATTTCAACCCAATCATCAGAAGTAGGCCTTGGCCGTGGCAAAGGCTTAAGGCAGTTAAAGTTGATTGGTTAAACTCACCCCTACACCAAAATAAAAAGGCCCTTTTCAGGGCCACCCACATTTCTCGAAAAGAAATACAATTTCAATTTGCCAATAACTCAAAAATAAACCCCACCCATTTTACCCTTATAGTACGTGTCTGTGTATGAGTGCGTGAGTGTAGCTTCTTATTTTAAAATCAAAAATCAAAGACACTTCCCTTATATCATTCATGTATTCTTTTATCCATTTTTTACAATCCAATTCACAGCACAACACTTTAATTAAAAGTTCATTGACTTCTTCTGTCTCCTTGTTTAGTCTTTCTGTTTTTTGAATTTCTTCACCGTTTTTTCCTCATTTTCTTCCCTTCTTCTTTTCTTCTCCTGTTTCTTTGCTTCTTTTAAATAGAATTGTCTTCTTTCTTCCTCTGAAGAATCCCTCTCTTCTTTCGAAGAATCCCTCTCTTCTTCCGAAGAATCCCTCTCTTCTTCTGAAGAATCCTTCTTTTTTTCTGACTCCTCTTGTTTCTTTTTTGGGCAATCTGGAGACCAATGTCCTTTTTCTTTACAATAATAACAGGTATCTTGACTTTTGTCTTTTTTAGCCCCTGTTTTTTTTTTCTTTTTTGACGGTCTGGACACTCTGAAGACCAATGCCCTTTCTTCTGACAGATATAGCAAGTATCCTGCCTCTTATCTCGAAAGGAAGGAGAGTAGTCTGTCGGCTGGTCTGAAGAGAATTTTCTAATGACCCCTCGCAAATCTCTGACGAAACGTTCGATTTGGCTAGTCTCTTCCATCGTTCTCCTCGGTTTGAGAGTGAAATGAATAGTGAAAGGACAAGACACACCCTTTTTATATACGCTGGTTTGCCATGACTATAAATTAGTCTATGGTGTTTGAACTTGAGTCATTTGACGTTTTGCACTCAAGATGAAACGATCCTATTCATTCGAGAAGAAAGAAGAAGAAGAAAGTAAGAGGCAGAAACGTGATCTATCGCCTCGTACCAGGGCTGAAATCTTGGCACAAATTCATGCCAGTGATTTTGAAGAGGACATGAGTGAATCAGAATCCGAACCCTCTAAACCAAGTTCACCACCCTTAGTCAACCCTGAAAAGTACTATTCCATTCGAGAGACGGAAAAGCGCTCCTCTAGAAAATTTAGAACCACGGCTTACACCTACACGGTGAAGTTTAAAGATTTCAAGGCCGACGTACCCTTGGAGAGAGCAGAAGGGTTTATCACCGAGATGTGGGATTCTTTGCTCACCGCACTCAAGCGACAATGTCAACCCAAAGAAGACGATCGCTTGACACTATCCATAGATCACGACGGTTTGAAATCCCCTGTTTGGATCGAGTTTAGCAGACCCGCAGAACTAACCCCTTCCAAAATCATGGACAAGATTCAACACGTACAACAATCTAATGACCAGTTTGACATCACCGATGGTAAAGCCACACTGAAAATGGCCCACGTCTCTCTTCCTCAAGGGACAGGACGCAAAAAGATGTTATTGGTGGACAACCTTCGCAACACCAAAACAAGTCTCGTCCGAATTCACAACCCTCAAGACCAGATGTGTTTAGCCCGTGCCATCGTGGTGGGACGAACCTATGCCAACAAGAACGACACGGTAGAATGGAAAAGAACCTGGAAAACTATTCAACGATCCGATCGAGCCAAACAAAGAAATGAAGCAGAACTCCTGTTACAACAAGCCGGACTGTCCAAAGACACACCCTGTGGCATTCCTGAGATGCAAAAATTGCAAGAAGCCCTAGCTCCACGCTACACCTTGAAAGTGCACCCTCAAGAAATGCGTGGAACTCTGTTGTTTCGAGGCCAAGATTTTAAGGACGGAAAATACATTCATGTCTATTATCACGATGAACATTTCGATACCATTACCAGTATCACTGGATTCCTGGGATACAGTTATTATTGTGAGAAATGTGATTATGGTTATAACAATCGAGAGCAACACAAGTCTTGTGGATGGAAATGCCCAGGATGTTTGGCCTCTCCACCCTGTCTGAGCGAAGAACCAGTGCCTTGTTCAACTTGTCTGCGCACGTTTGTCAGCCCTACCTGTTACCAGCAACATTTGAAAACACAAGGTTCACAGAAGAAATGTGCTTGTCAACTCCTGAGATTGTGCCCTACGTGTGGACAAGGCATACTTACCAATAGTACCAAGGCACACGTATGTCGAGGAAAGAAAAAATGTCACATTTGTCACCACATCGTGGACTTGCAACACGAATGTTACGTGCAAAAATACCAACCCCCACCAGAGGAAGAGGACGGTCACAAGAAGAAAGGCAATTTCATCTTTTTCGATTTCGAATGCATGCAAGAGACCGGCATTCACATTCCTAATTTCTGCGTGGCTCATCGAGCGTGCGAGAAGTGCATTCAAGAACCTATCTTCAGTCATTGCCCTCACTGCAGCAAGATTCCTGGAGGACGTGAAAAAATCTTTCGGGGACCAAACACGTTAGCCGATTTTGCCCAATGGGTCTTAGACCCCATCGACAAGACATGGAGCAAAGAGGACATCGAACGTTACGGAGATTGTCATCCTCATGCCACGGTGATGGCTCACAATTTCTCCGGATACGATAGACAGTTTCTTCTCAGATACTATACGGAACAAGGCACCGAACGTCCTAAAGTCACTTTGAACGGAGCCAAAATCATTTCATGCAAGTGGGACAAGTACAGTTTAAAGATTCGATGAGTTACTTGGCCATGCCTTTGAGTCGAATGCCTAAAACGTTTGGATTGACAGAAATGGCTAAAGGGTACTTTCCACACTTTTTCAATACGGAAGCCAATCAACATGCCGTTCTACCCCATTTACCTGAGGCTCACTATTACGACCCCGACAACATGCGTACCGAACAACGAGAAGCTTTCTACGCTTGGTACCAGGCTCATGCCTCTGACCCCTTCGACTTTCAGGAAGAAATGTTAAAGTATTTTCGTTCCGACGTGGACATTTTACGACGTTGCTGTGGAAAATTTCGAGAACTGTTCATGGAACACGGAGGGGTCGATCCTTTGAAAGAAGCTTGCACCATTGCCAAAGCGTGTTCCTTAGTGTACCGCCAACGATTCATGCCTGAAAACACCGTGGCTGTCATCAGTCCTCAAACGACCCACTATGTCAAGCGTCAATACTCAGTCAAAGCCCTACGTTGGTTACATTACTTGTGCGACAAGGAAGACAAATGGATTCAGCATGTCCGCAACGGAGGAGGCGAAAAGACCATCGGAACGTATTCGGTAGATGGCTGGGACTTAGAAAACCCCAAGATCGTGTACGAGTTTAACGGTTGCTTATTTCACGGATGTCCCATCTGTTACCCTGACCGTGACACTAAAAATCAGTTTTTGCAACGAACCATGGAAGACTTGTACCAGGACACTTGTCAGCGACGCCAAAAGTTAGAACAGCAAGGATACCAAGTGGTGGAAATGTGGGAACACGAGTACGATCACCGTTTGAAAACCGATCCCGAGTTTAAACGCCTCGTGGAAAGTTACCAGTTCATGGACCCGCTGAACTCGAGGGACAGTTTGTACGGAGGAAGGACCAATGCCACCTGTTTGCTGTACCAAGCCGACGAAGAGAAAGGAGAAGAAATCAAATACTTGGACGTGTGTTCGCTGTATCCCTACGTGTGCAAATATTGTCGCTTTCCTGTAGGGCACCCGCAATTGTTCACGGAACACATCGACCTGAAAAACATTCGACAATACGAAGGCTTGATCAAGTGTAAAGTTTTGCCTCCCACGAACCTATACCATCCCGTCTTACCTCACCATTGTCAAGGCAAACTGATGTTTCCCTTGTGCCGTACTTGTGCCGAAACGTGCAACCAGGACCAACCTTACCATCACAGCCATGAATAACGTGCCTTGACGGGAACCTGGGTCAGCATGGAATTGTTCAAAGCTCTGGACATGGGATACCAACTGTTAGAAGTGTACGAAATTTGCCACTTTCCCAAGACACAACAGTACCACAAGGGTGACCCTACTCAGAAAGGCATTTTCGCCGACTACGTGGATGCCTTTTTGAAACTGAAACAAGAAGCCAGCGGCTATCCTTCCTGGTGTCACACTCCCGAAGACCAAATACAATTCAAAGAGAAATACTACGCACAAGAAGGCATCTCTTTAGACCACATCGAAAAACCTTCCCGCTACTTCCAGATGATTCACGACAAAACCAAATACATGAAACACGTGGACGTGGTTCGAGAGGATTTGATCTTGGTCAATTACGAAGAAGATCTGGACTTTGTACAAGACGACCCTTTTGGAAATGTCATCATTGCGGCTTACGTGACAGCTCATGCTCGCTTAAAATTGTACGAAGCTTTAGAACTGTTAGAAGAACGCATCCTGTACTTTGACACGGACAGTTGCATTTACATCCATCACCCGATTCAACAGCACCCTGACATCGAAGGAGACCGTTTAGGAGCCTGGACAGACGAGCATCCCGACGACAAGATTCTAAGTTTCGTCAGTGGTGGTCCCAAAAATTACGGCTACGAATAACGGGACAAACAAGGAGAAGTGCACACGACGTGCAAAGTGAAAGGACTGACTCTGAATCATTGTACCAGTCGAGTGGTCAACTTTGGGGTATTGAAAGAAGCCTTGCAATCGGGAGAGGATGGAAACTTTAAAGTGACCACTTATCAACCGAACAAGATTGTACGTTTACCCACTCACCACATCGTCAGTCGGCCCCTGGAAAAAATCTATCAAATCGTGTACCAGAAGCGAGTGAGACTTCCCAATCACTTTACGTTGCCGTACGGTCACATCGATATTGGTCAGCATATAAAAAGGGACAACGTCCAAGACCAATAGTTCATTGTTCATTGAAGTAACTTACCATGTAGTTGACGAAGAAGAAACCAGATTGGTTAGGAGTCAAATGTTGGACATCACCGAGATCAGGGTTTTGAGGCTTGGACACAAGAGGTGGCCTAGCATGCACGAGAGTTATTCAAGGAAAAAAGTTACTTTTCAACCTGTGTTAGTGACGGTGCCAGAAGAACCCGTCACCCAGGACAGGACTGTCGTGGACAGGCCTGAAAGACCCTTTCGGGAGGACACTTGTGTGACCTTACCCCCTACTATAGAACTGGTTAGAACTTTACCCAAAACATGTGGTTGTTGTACAGACACTTGTTTTTTATTCCACGTTCATGTGCCTTTTATTCTTGTACTTAAGCCTTTGGCTTTTATGTATTTTTGTCTTTCGTATTCATGTTTGAAAAAAACATTCAACAAACGTGTTCTGAAAAAGTATATAAACTCTTGTCTTGTTTGTTTTTTCGTGTCACAAGTGACATTCCTCACACCATGGCTACCTCTACTGTCTCTGCTCCCTCTTCCTCTACTGTCAAAGTCATCGACGAACACTCAGATCGTGCCAGTTGGGAGGCTTTGTATCTTCGCCATCCCTTTAACATGCTCATTGCTGGACCTAGCGGTTCTGGCAAAACTGAATTCGTCAAACGTTTGATCGAACATAAACATCATTTGATCGATCGGCCCCTTCAACGGATCGTGTGGTGTTACAAAGAGTGGCAATCGGCGTACAGCCTCTTGCGAGAAAGTCAAGGCGATTCCATCGTGTTTGTGGCATTCCTAAAGAAGACGACGGCATCGTCTCTGACTCCCGTCAAACCCATTTGGTCATTTTCGACGACATGTTAGGAGAAGACGAAGAAGAAATTAAACTGTGGTTCACGCGCAAAGGGCATCACCGTAATGCCAGTGTCGTTTACATCACCCAAAATTTGTTTCAACAAAGTAAAGCTCATCGCACCATCAGTCTCAATGCGCATTACGTGGTCTTGTTTAAAAGCCCTCGAGATAAATCGCAAGTGCAAGTCTTAGCCAAACAGTTAGGAACGCCTTGGCTGACTCAGGCGTACGACGATGCCACTCAAACGCCACACGCCTATTTACTCGTCGATTTGAAACCTACGACTCCCGAGGATTTGCGATTTCGTACCCACTTGTTTCACCACTGGTGCCAAGACGGAGAACCTGTCCTGTACACGTCTCCGTCCTCGACTTCATTTCACTCCCCATAAAAAAAAATCTATAAAAACCTCAGACCCTTTTTCGTCTGTGTCACACAGTGCGAACATGACGTCCCTTCAGTCGCATCTTCCCGTCAAATTGATTCGTGCCTTGTATGGCATCAGTCGAGAAAAAAATCCACAAACACGAGCTCGTGTCTTAGAAGCTAGTCTCAAAGAAGTCTTACGATGGTTCACGGTGACGGCACGTCAATTACTCCAAGGAATCATTCAGATTCCTCATCAAACCAAACGCTTTTTTGATCGAAACAAAGTCGCTTTGGTCCAACTGGCCGATCCCCGCATCGACACTCAAACCAAAAAACAAATCTTTTTGAAACCTGGAGGGAGCGGTACTCTAGGAGGGGTCATCATTCGCTCACTCTTAAGATGGGATCCTAATGCCCCCAAAGTTATACCCAAGACAAAAGTCCAACGAAGCCCCAAGAAGAAAAAGACCAGGGCCCCAAGGAGAACTTCTCCAGTGGCAGGACCCTCCTCTGACCAGACACCACCACCACCCCGGAAAAAGAAAAGAAGCCCCCAGAAAAAGAAAAGTCCACAGAAAACTAGTCGCAAGAGAGGCACTTCGGCCAGGACGCAACCTTACACTCGCAAACCACGACCTGCCACGGCGGTGACTGCGTCTCCGGCAGCCTCACGTTTGTCCACTTCTCCGTTAATGACACCCAGAACTGAAGAGTACTTGGAGACGTTGATCACACCAAGAACTTCTCCGTTGATGACCCCCAAAAGAACTTCCCCAGTGGCAGGACCTTCCAATTTAGTGGCAGTGGCTGCTGCTCACAAAGTACCTTCTCCCAAAATCAAAGTTCAAGAAAGATCGGGCATGTTACAAAGTTTACTGGATTTCTCCAAGCAAGAACTGGCTCGATTTAGTCCGTTACGTACCCCTGCACGACGTGTCATGCCTGTCCTCAAACTAATACGACGTAAAGACAATCAGTGGCGACGCGTTCCAGTATAAAAAAGGCCTGTGACCAAGTCGGGTATCAGTGTTTTTTCGGTGCTCCTGAAGACTCAAAGATGTCACCCTCCAGAAAACCCCAAGGAAAGAAAAGGAAAGGACTGCCACCACGTTTAGCCAAACATGGGGACATGTTATCTGTCCTGTCCAAAGCTTCTCCACCCCTACGAAAAAAACTCATTCAAACAGCCTCCAAAGAGGTCATCGATACCGTGTGCGAATGTTGTTTGAACGTTTTGAAAGGCACGATCCCTTTGTCCAAACACCAGAAACAATGCTTAGGCAAACATCGTCACGTTCTTCGCCAAATGGTTCAAAAGAAAATTCCCATTCGTCAAAAAAAGAAGATGTTAGTGCAACGTGGAGGTATTTTACCTCTCTTGTTAGGCCCCATACTGAAAGGAGTCTTGGGAACCATGTTGGGAGGACTGGTGGGAGCAAGATAAAAAGGCCTCGGAAGTTCCAAGATCTCAGAATCGACCCCTGACAACCCCATGGAAGGACGAAAACTAGCTTTAGTGCCTTACAAACGATGGATGGAATACCATCGGTGGCAAGAACAACACACCCCGCATTTACCTCCCAATCCCCATTTGAGCGAGATGTCCCAGTTACAACACGAATTGCAGTCCTTGATGGATCGCCAAGATTTGTCCGAAACAGAAAAATCGCAAAAGTACGGTCAACTCTTGCAACGACTGCAACTCTTTCACCAGAAAGCTTTAGACGAAACAGCTCTACCCACTCTGAAAGATTTTAAGACCTTGATGAAAAGTCCAGCACCATCACCAGTACCAGTACCAGTACCACCAGTACCCGTGACCAAGACAGAAAAAGGAGAAGAAGAGGAAGGGTTTCAAACTCCACCAGAAAAAGTACGCAAGTTAACAACACCACCTACCTCCAGAATTGGATGGATTAAAAAGATGATGGCCACCCCTTCTTCCTCACAAGAGAAAAAGAAAGTGAAGACAGAAGTGAAGGCAGAAGTGAAACAAGAACCAATATCGGCCGCTCAGACATCCTTCTCCTCTTCGACACCTATTGCTGGCCGCACACGCAAAGCATTGCAATCCAAGAAAATACCCCAAGAGAAAAAGAGTAGCATCCTCCAAGAGTGGGTGTCTTATTAACACATCAACCAACACAAAAAAATGGAAAAAGTCTTAGCCAGCATTTACTACGATCCCTCCCATCCTGCAGGTTACGCAGGAGTTCAAAAATTGTATCGTGCTGCCAAAACGCGACTGAAAAGTCTCCGTTTACCTCAAGTGCAACGATGGTTACAAGAACAAGCTACCTACACTTTACACAAACCCATTCGAGGCAAGTTTGCCAGAAGTCGCACCCGAGTGGAAGGCATCGATCATCAATGGCAAGCCGATTTAGCCGATGTCTCTCATTTGGCCAACTACAATCGTGGCTACAAATATTTGTTTTGTGTCATCGACGTCTTTTCCAAATTTGCCTGGGTCGTGCCCTTGACTTCCAAATCGAGCAGCGAGTTAGTGCGAGCCCTGCAACGGGTGTTGAAACAAAGCGGTCGTCACCCTCTTCGATGGCAAACGGACAAAGGCACCGAATTTCTGAACCAAGCTTTCCAAAAAGAATTAAAGAAACGTGACATTCATTTTTTTACCACCGAGAATCCCGAAACCAAAGCCAGCATCGTGGAACGTTTTCAACGCACTTTGAAAGAACGCATGTGGAAATATTTTACGCATCACCACACTCTGAAGTACATCGACATCTTACCGCACCTGGTGCAAGCGTACAACCAATCTTACCATCGAAGCATCGGACGTGCCCCGCAAGACGTGACTCCCGACAACGAAGTGTTGGTGTTTGAGCGCCTGTTTGGTACGTCCCCGACGAGGGCTGTCCCCAAGAAAAGTGGAGAGTTGGCCGTAGGAGATTGGGTGCGCATTGGCAAAACCAAACGCACTTTCGACAAAGGTTACTTACCTAACTGGACGACCGAATTGTTTCGCGTCACTGGACGAGTGCATGGCCGTCATCCTGCCGTCTATAAATTGGAAGACATGAACGGAGAAGTGCTCAAAGGAACGTTTTATTTGCCCGAGTTACAACGTGTCACCAAAAAAGAAGACGACGTGTACGACATCGAAAGCATTCTCGAACGCAGAACCGTAAAGTGGGCAAACGACGTGTCAAAGAAGTCAAAGTACGTTGGAAAGGATATCCACCCAGTTTTGATTCTTGGATCGACGCTTCGCAAGTCATCGACTATAAAAAGAAGTGACCATCATGCCCTTTCACACAGCAGACGCAGCTACGTCGACCACTCCTCCTTCACCTAGTTCTTCTGTGCAAGATTTACAAAAACAACCCTTGTGGGTGTGGTGTGGAGAACGTGTGCCTAAAACGCAAATCGTCTTTTTCTGCCAAATCTTCGTGGTGTATTGTGTCATCGGGGCAGCCATCGCCAATTTGAGTTTGCAACAAGGAGACAAACAATTGTGGACCATTTTATTGAGCAGTTGCATCGGTTACCTGCTTCCTAATCCCTCCCTGAAATTCACCTCGAACGGGAACCCCGGGAACCTTGTGTCCAGTGCCAGTGCCAGTCACCACTTCAATCACAACCAGAACCCCATTTTAGACGGAGACACACCTCTGACGTCCAGTAACCCCTCGGACAGCCACAGAACTCTGGAATTATGAGTCACCAAAACCAATTTTACTTAACTTTACCCAGTGACAGTTCCATGGAGGTGTTTCCCAAGAACACGTTGTGCTGTTACACGGCCAAATTACCTCAGGCCATCCAGTTAGATCACGAAGCCCATTGGGAAGTGGCTTTAGTAAAAATGATTCACCCGACCCAAGTCCTCAATGTCCTTCCCAATCAAAATTTTTTTGATGTGGAAGTTCATGACGAGCAAATGCAACAGTGGATGGATAGCAATGTCAAATATGACAAGAAAACCCGTACACAAAAGTACACCACCTATCACTTGTTCATTCCCCCAGGCTATTATTTTAGTGGTCAACATTTGGTCAGCACCATAACCTCCAGGTTTAATGTCGTGTTTCTGAAAGCTTTGGAGCATGTCAACAAAAATGTCACCATGGAGTACCACAAAGCAGCTCGTCGCTTCTTGATGAAATTTGAACGGAGTAAAATCCTGTCCATTTTATTTTGTCCTGAATTGTATGACATGTTGGGCGGAGACATGGACATGAGAAAGACCATGATGAAGAAAAGCGAACTACCCATCGTTTACGACAACGAGTCTTTTAGCAAGTTATTTCGTGCCCCGGTAGAACTGAACCAAGGACTGAATTTGATGTTCGTGTATTCCGATGTGGTGGAGTACAACGTGGTGGGACACACCTCCGTACCGTCACTGCGTGTCATTCCTTTCAAAGTGGATTCTGCCACGAACACTGACGAGGAAGGTGGAAACACTTACCACGTCCACCGCGAATTTGTCCATCCTCACTATTTGCCTGTCAGTAAGTCGTATTTGGACACGGTCAACATTGCTATAAAAGGAGATCTGGGACAAAATATTCCATTCACCAAAGGAAAAGTCACGGTGAAACTCCATTTTCGAAAACGGTTCTCTCACGACTCTTAAGTCATGTATCCAGTGTACCGAGGGGTTGCTCAACAGCGAGGACACGGCTTAGGAGATATGTTAAAATCGGCCTTTCGTTCGGTGGCCCCGGTGTTGAAACCGATGGTGACACGCGGATTGCACGCCTTGAAAGATGTGGCACTGACGCAAGGCAAAGAATTTCTCCAAAATGTCATCATCGACAAACAAAACCCTAAAGAAGCCTTCATGAGGGCAGGCAAAAATGTCTTGCTGCAAACGGGCAAAGACATTTTAGGCCAACGAGAAACACCTATAAATGCCCTGCACGCTACCGAGTCAGGCATTCAGCAAGGGCAAGGCAGAAAGAGACGACGAAGAAAACACCCTTTCACCAGACTTCAAGCGAGAAAGGCCAGGAAAAGAAGAAGCGTTCGAGACTTAGACGTTTTCGATTATTGAGAAAAGAGACAAAAAAATGATGCACCGAGAATCTTGCGCTTGTTCCAAGACGGAACTGGATCTGTTTGCCATGCCCCCCACGATGATGACGATGCAAGAATCCCAGTGGGTGGAATTTCACCCCGTCTCCTCACTGACCGATTCCGCTCCCATCGAGTTTGAAATCAAAGGACAGCCCGAAGATTACATCGATCTGAATAGCAGTTACTTGTACCTGAAAGTCAAAATTCTAGATAAGACTGGAGGTGCTATAGACGATGAAGCAGTAGCTCCCGTCAACAATTTCATGCATTCCTTGTTCAGTGGAGTGGACTTGTATTTGAATAACAAACTGGTCAGTAGCAGCATGGATACTTACCCTTATCGTGCCTACCTGGAAAATCTCTTGACATACGGAATAGATGCCAAGAACACTCATCTCAATGCCTGTGTGGTATGGGAAGCTGACGAACCTACCAAGTTTGAAATATTGGAAACTGATGAAAAGAAAGACAACAATGATGGATTTGTAGAACGAAGAAAGAGAATCACGGGAGCCGACATAAGTTTAGAACTGATGGATCGTTTGCATTTGGACATGTGGTTGCAAGAAAAGTATTTGCTGAACGGGGTGGATGTCCGCCTGAGACTGAATCTTAGCAGTGCCGCTTTCCATTTGATGGCTGATAGTGACGGTTACAAAACCAAAATCCTAGAAGCCAGACTCTACGTACGCCGTGTGGAAGTGTTACCTAAAGTGGGAAACGACATCAGTCAGACGTTGAGCAGAACGACCGCCAAGTATCCCATACGACGCGTGGAAGTGAAAACCTTCACCATTCCCAAGGGACAGCGATCCATGATCGAAGATCATCTGTTCCAAGGACAGTTATCCAAACATTTGATCGTTGATATCGTCGAGAATACAGCCTTCAACGGAGCTGCCGAAAAAAATCCTTTCTACTTTCAACACTTTGGCGTGTCCAAAATCGAAGTCAGTCGCGATGGCAAGACCTTGTGTATCCGACCTTTCGAACCTGACTTTAAAAAGAAGAATTACTTGAGATCGTACTTGTCCTTGTACGAAGCCACCGGACAGTTAGGAACCAATACCAGTCACGGTATTACGTACGAGGATTATGCAGGAGGCTACGCTTTGTGGGCTTTCGATTTCACTCCAGACCAAGGCAGCGACGAGGGACATTTCCACCCTATAAAATCCGGCCAGATTCGTGTGGAAATTCAGTTTAAAGACCGAGACCCTGATGAAACGGTGAACGTCATCCTGTATGCAGAATTCGACAATACCATAGAAATCAACAGTTTGAGAGAAGTCATCCTAGATTACTAGAAACCATGGAAGACTGTTATCCCTCTTTACCTAGTGGAGAAACTTTTAGTGTTGCATTGTTGTTAAAAAATGTTAGAGTTGTTGTTGTTTAGTGTTAAGTGATTTTTGAATAAAAAATGTTGTGTTTTGAAAAAATTGTTTGATGTTATATTGTTGGATTATTGTTAAAAATATTAGAGTTGTTGTTTAGTGTTAAGTGATTTTTGAATAAAAAATGTTGTGTTTTGAAAAAATGCCTTTGTCTTTTGTTTAGCTATAAGAATGTTGGATTGATGCTCTTTCATTTCTTACTATCCCTCTCATGACACTCACTGAACGTTGCGACTCAAAAACCGTGTGGGGGATGTTTTCCTTCACGTCCGCGCTTTGACTTTAAGAACCGGGTTGTTTCCAGTCTAACCATCCATTGTCGACTCATCCTCCTAAGAAGATGTGCTCCAAACTCAACGAAGCCTACGTGAATTTGCATAGGGTCAGACACAGTCTGATACCGAAGCCAGAAGAAATAGAGAATGTGAGAATGTTAAAAATCACTGAAGACCTGATAGAAGAGCTCTTCAGAGAAGAAATGAACAGGGAAAAAGAAGAATGGACAGAGAAGTACAGACTTCAGAGACAGCAGCAACAACAACAACAAGAGCAGCAGCAGCAACCTAAAGCTGACAGAGGCTTTGTCGATTGTCGTATCGACACCAAAGAGTTCTTCTTCTCTTTCCGAAGAAGCAGACCTATCGCCAGAAAGTCTATCCTCAGAGGACATCGCATTCTTAGAAACTAAAAAGAATGCCATAGCAAACAAAAAAAAAAAAAAAACAGCCCTTTTCAGGGCTACCCAATACTCTAGAAAAGAAATAACAATCGATTTGCCAATGTGTGTAGGTAGAGTAGTGTGAAAATAAACACTAACTCTTTTTTAAAAAAAAATGTGAGGGTATGTGTTTGTGTGTTTGTGTTTGTAAGTGGTTAAGTAAGTTGGTATGGATAGTAGATTAAAATGATGTCTTTTTTTTTTTTTTGGTGTTTGAGGTGTAAATTTGGGGTTAGATTGGATTGCTTTGCGTATGTGGATAGTCTATTGAAGTGATTTATAAAAAATTTTAAAATAGTGATGGGTAGCATAAAAAGTGAGTGAGTGTTTCTTTTAGGTCCGCGCGTTGTTGTTTTTTGGTCATGATGTAGGTAAGATCAATTTTATGTTTTTAGGGGATGTTTTCCTTCACGTCCGCGCTTTCACTATAAATTGAAACTCGTTCGGCAGTCCAGCTACCCTTGTTGATTGATCAACACCAAAAATGAACACGAGACTGGAGAAACTGTTGGAACTTCATGTGCATCTGGAATATGCCAGGCGCATATTAAATGAACTGGCCGCGGAAGCCATTGTGGAGGAGGGAAGGATAAGAGAGGAGGAGGAAAGAAGAAACAAAGAAGAGGAGGAGAGAAGATATAAAGAAGAAGAGGAAAGAAGATACAAAGAGGAGGAGAGAAGATACAAAGAAGAGGAGGAGGAGGAAAAGGAGAGAAGAAGAAGAAATTTCAGAATCCCAGAGAGCGAAAACTGGGATTCTGAAGCGACATATCCTGCCTCTGCTCTCTCCCCCCAAAAGGTAAAAAGTAACTGGGGGACAAGATGTGTATGTGGCGCTAGGCCTGGAAGGTGCCACCATTAACCAGGTGTCCATGAAGTTAAAAAAAAAAAAAAAACAGCCCTTTTCAGGGCTACCCATTACTCTAGAAAAGAAATAACGATCGATTTGCCAATGTGTGTAGGTAGAGTAGTGTGATTATAAACACTAACTCTTTTTTAAGATAGTGTGAGGGTATGTGTTTGTGTGTTGGTGCTTGTAAGAGCTCAGGTATGTTTGTGGGAATAGTAGATTATGGGTTTCTTTATTGTTTCTTAGCGTAGGTGAAGAGTATAGTTAGGGTTCTGTAAGCGCTCACGTACGATTGTGTGGATAGTAGATTATGGATTAGTTTATTGTTCTTAGCGTATGTGTTTGTGTGTTTGTGTTTGTGTGTTTGTGTTTGTGTGTTTGTGTTTGTGTGTTTGTGTTTGTGTTTGTACCCGCTCACGTACGATTGTGTGAATAGTAGATTATGGATTTGTTTATTGTTCTTAGCGTATGTGAAGAGTATAGTTTGGGTTTTGTAAGCGCTCACGTAAGATTGTGTGGATAGTAGATCATGGATTAGTTTATTGTTCTTAGCGTATGTGCTTGTGTGTTTGTGTTTGTGTGTTTGTGTTTGTGTGTTTGTGTTTGTGTTTGTACCCGCTCACGTACGATTGTGTGAATAGTAGATTATGGATTTGTTTATTGTTCTTAGCGTATGTGAAGAGTATAGTTTGGGTTTTGTAAGCGCTCACGTAAGATTGTGTGGATAGTAGATTATGGATTTTGTTTATTGTTTCTTAGCGTATGTGGAGAGTATAGTTTGGGTTTTTATTATATGAAATGAGAAAGTATAGTTTGGGTTTTATTATATGAAATGAAAATGTAGGGGGATGTTTTCCTTCACGTTCGCGCGTTGTTTGGTCATGATCTAGGTAAGATCAATTTTACGTTTTAGGGGGATGTTTTCCTTCACGTACGCGCTTTAAGTATAAGAACCCATAGTATTCGTCGTTCAAACCATTCTGCAAAGAATAAAAAAAGAAGATGGCTTCTAACCAAATGGACAAAATACAAACATTACAAGACGTTTTAGACAACTTAGGAATGATGGAGCAGATGTTAATAAGACTGGTTGAAGACCATTATTCCTATAGTCCCCATCGTGCAAAGATGGAAATTAATAACTTAAAAAAGGTAAAGGACAAGATTAGTGGTGTCATGAAAGAGATAAAGGAGGAGAAGGAGGATGAAGAGGAAAGAATAAGAATAAGCAAATGGAACGAAAAGATTGAAAAAGAAGAAGAAAATGAGAAGAGGAAGAAAGAAGAGGAGGAAGAGAAGAAGAAAGAAGGAAGAGCAGGAGAAAAAGAAAGAGAAGAAGAGAAAGAGTGTTGGAGATAAAATAAGAACTTGGTGGAGAAAAAGAAGAAATTAGAAGCAGAAGAAGAAGAAAACCCAAAGGCCCTTTTCAGGGCCAGCCATATTTCTCGAAAAGAGATAGCCTTTCCATTGCCTACCCCTTTTTTTTAAATTTAAATTTAAATTTAAATTTTAAAAAAAATCCCATATTCAATTCCCCTTGTCCCTAGACAAACCCAAACTCTATTCCCATGTTAATTTCCCCTTGTCGCTAGATAGACCCACACTATAGTTCCATGTTAAATTCCCCTTGTCGCTAGAGTGACCCACGATTTTTCTCCATGTTAATTTCCCTTGTCGCCAGATTGTCCCACGATTTTTCTCCATGTTAATTTTCCATTGTCGCTAGAGTTGCCCAAGGGGTCTTGTAATGCTAATTCCCATTGTCGCTGGGGTGCCCCCATTTACTACTGGTGTCGCTGTCGTATTTTTCAATTAAGACAACTGTGCTCGAGGTGGGTTCAGTATTTTATTTATTTATTGTACTTCTCCCCTCTTGAGCAGGTTGTCTTCTAGTTATTTATTTCCAAAATTTCTAAAGTTTATTTTTGTTCTAAATTTTGTATAGAAATAGAAAAGTGAGAATATAGTAGGCACGGAAAAAGAAGTAAGACTAAATGTTAAGAGTCAGCTTTTGTGTTATGTTGTATTATTGTAATTCCCTTTATGGGCTTTTTCCATTCTCTTCCACAGACCTGCTCACTTCGCGTGGCGCCTTGTGATATAGCCCTGTGGTTCATTGATAGTACTTGCTCCATAAAGGGCCCTGTCCCTCCCCCTACTTCCCCTAAATGGGAGGTTTGCGATTTGCAGAGGGTTGTCCGTCAGTCTCTTCCAATTTTTATAATTTGTCCACATTTCATCATGGTGTCTACTATGTAATTTGTCACTGTGTACAAGGTTTTCTTGTCAAAATTACCGTCGAGATATAGTAGATTCTGCGTCTTGTATGTAGTCTTCTCATTAATTTCATCAATTATCTTCTGTCTTAGAGTCTGTCTTGTTTCACATTGTATTATAGTATGTGTTTTAGTAAAATTGTATTTTTTGCACAGTGGGCATTTCGGCGATACTCTGATCATGTGCCGCCTCACTGCGACTTCTCCGGTCAACCATGCATTATGCATGTATTTGAAACAGAGGCTTTACATTTTTAAGGACCCTAATTTCACCCAGTTTCCCCATGCTTTATCCCAGTTTACATATATATTTTCTAGCTCTACTTTACTCTTAGTTTTCCCGGTTATATCTTCCCTAATCCAATTGTATGTCTTGTCTTTTTCTAATTCCCACTGTTCTGTTCTGTCTCTATATTTCATAAGTATTTCTCTAATTTCCCTGAACTTTTTGGGTGTTTCCAGTAGTCTGCTTAGTTTATTATTATTGTATATGTCTTTTCTATGCCGCATTAAAAAACCAAACCAATATATGTAAAGTCCTTCCCATGCCATATCTGGTATGGGTTTTAAATCTTTAAACCTATTTATTATATTTGACTGTTTTAGTATAGTTGGACTAGTAAGTGCTAAACCCCCCTTTTCCCTTGCTTTGTAAAGTATTTCTTTTTTAATATAGTGAGTTTTAAAATCCCAGGTATAGTCAATAATTTGGTTATCTATTATTTTTAGCCTATCATTTTTAAAGTCAATTGATTTAGTTATATAGTTGATATTTGAATGCATATATGTCTTTGCTACTTGTGCCCGTTCCATGAGACATAATGGCGTTAGAGCCCAGATGTTCACACTTTTGGTTATTTTGTTCTTAATAAGGTTATAATTTTCTTTATCTTCATTATTGCCAAAGTATATTCCTAATGCTTTGACCGTACCTTTTATTAAATTGGGGGTTATCCCAAAGTGTTCTCCCCTCCAGTTGCCTATTTTTAAAATTTCGGTCTTTCCGTGGTTGATTTGGGAACCTGATGCTTTACCGAATTTATCATATTCACTCATAAGGTACTTGAATGAATTGGCATCCCTTATAAAGTTAGTGCAATCATCTGCGTGCTGAAACATTTTAATTTCTTCTTTTATGTTCGGGACTCGAATTCCTTTAATTTGGTTGTTCTCACGTATTTTTATACTTAGTATTTCAATCGCTATCACGTATAATAGCATCGACAGGGGGCATCCTTGCCTCACCGATCTTTTTATGTCAATTTTATCTGTGCTGGCTCCGTTAACCTGTACTGTTGAAGTAATTCCATTATACAGGATTTTAGTCCAATTTCGGAAGTTTTTCCCAAATCCAAATTTCTTTAAAACTTTCTGTATATAGTTTTGTTCTAATCTGTCGAAGGCTTTCTCCTGGTCGAGTAGTACCATAGCACCCCTCTGACCCGAAGTATTTATATAATCAATGATAGTTCTGATATTTAGAATATTATTTTGTATGTCTCGTCGTTTGGTTCCGCATGTTTGATTTTTATTTATTATTTTCCCCATATCTTGTTTTACCCGCTCGGCTAGTATCCTACTAAGAATTTTATAGTCTGTGTTAAGGAGGGAGATGGGCCTCCAGTTTTTGATATCTTCCCTTTCTCCCTTTCCCTTATAAATTAATGTAATCGTGCCCTCCCTCATACTTTCAGTCATTTTGTCATTTCTTAATAGTATTTTGTTATACAACCATTCTAAAATTGGCGACAACTCACTACTGAATTTCTGATAGAATTCTGCAGTGTGTCCATCTCTCCCTGGTGCTTTCCCTAGTGATAGATTTTGTATTGCTGTCTTAATTTCATTTAGCGAAATGAAATCGTCACATAAGATTTTATGATGTGGCGTTATCGTTTCGCATTTTACTCCTTCCAAATAGTCATCAAAATGATTTTCCCTTCTATTGCTTGTGAGTTGTATAGATCGCTATAATAATTATGTATGTGATTTAATATTTCGTTTTTATCGGTAGTTATTTTATTCCCTATTTTAATTCTGTCTAAAATTTTCTCTCCCCCCACTCCTGATTTCCTCTCTTTTGAATAGTCCCTCCGCTTTTATATATATATTTATATATTTACCCGCCCGTATTTCTCTCCCTTTAATTTCTTCTTCCTTTATTTTGTTTAGTTTTTTTGTTAGAGTTTCTTCTGTTTCTTTCGTGATATTGTTTTTATGTTTATCTTTAAGTGTATATAAAATGGCTTCCTTTTCCTTTTTATTCCTGTATGCCCTTATTTGTCAATGTCTTATCGATATATTTTTAAAGTTTTTTTTTTAGTTCTTCCCATTCCTTGATTATGTCATTGTTCCCCTTGTATTTAAAATTAAGTATTTCTTCCTGAATTTCTTTTGTTAGGTCTTGTGAGTCCAGGATTTTACAATTTAGTTTCCATGTTCCTGTGCCCCATCTGGATGAATTTTTTATTTTTATTTCTAAATATATTAATTTGTGATCTGATATTTTAAAATCCTCAATTCCTGTTTCTTTGTACATGTTTTTATTAAAAATTGTTCCATAAAATTTATCTATCCTACTGCCTTCACTTATTTTGTATTAATATGTATATTCAGTTTTTAAAATATTTAAATGTCTATAAATATCTACCAATTTATGGTTATTAACGAAGGTTTCTATTTCTGGTTTGAATCTTAAATCATTAGTTGTTAGAATTCCACTCTTTCTATCTATTACATCTCCCACCCAGTTAAAATCCCCTCCTATTATAAGTTTTTCCATGTTATATTTTTCAATATATTTATTAAGATTATTCAAAAATTCTTGTTTCTTATATTTATTTGCTGGTGCATATACGTTTATTAGTTGTAATTCTCCAATCATAATATGTAATAATCTGCCTTTAAAAAAATTCCCTTCCTCCTTCCTTTCCCATTGTATCCCCCTTTTATTTTTTATAATTACTGCCACTCCTCCTCTAATATCATTTTCTACATAGTTATTTAAAATTAAAATCCCATCCATTTGTTCTTCACATAATTTGGTTAATTCTTTAGTGAACCCATTGTGTGTTTCTTGTATAAATAAGATATCATAATTTGTTATTGTACTTAATTTAGTAATTTTTTCCTTGTTAATCCCATTTGTATTAATAGACAGAATCCGGAAGTTCTTTTCCTCCATTTTTGTTTTCCCAGGTTGCCGCTGGTTGTAATTTTTAATAATATTCAAAGTATGTTCGTTTAATATTGATAATATTAATAGTTATATTAATTCTTTAAGTTATAGTAATGTATTGTGGGGGAAACTGGGTACCCCCTGAACTATTCTCAATTATTGTTTGTGACTTTTCCGTAAATTCTGTCCCATCTGTCGTGTTTTCCGTTTCCGTTTCCATGCTTTCCGTCGTGTTCTGGTATATCCATGTATCCGTATTTGTCTCTGTGTTCGTGTCCTTTGTCGAGTCCTCGGTCTGTCTCCTCGTCTTCATTATCCCCTCCGCTATCGCTCTCCTCCTCATTTCCTCGTTCCATTTGGTCCCTCTTTTTTTTTCAATGTTTTTTCTGGTGATGTGTCTATAAATGTTCCCTCTTCTTGTGAGGGCGGTGTGGGCGTCCTTGCCTTCCTTTTGTGAATTCTTTTGTGTGTCAGTGGTGTCGAGCAATCCAAGGTGGTCATTCCAGAGATATTTGTATCTTCTTCCTCCCCACTTGTTATTTCTTCTTCTCCCTCTTCTATTCCTTGTAGAGCACCATATTTATTGCTGAGAGTTACCCCCTCCTTAGTTGGTATTATGGCTGGTCCAGTTTTATAGGGGCTTAAAAATTTGTCCCACTGGCGGTTTGTCACTTCTATTTGCGCTGTTTCCGGTTTCTGGACATTTTCTTTTTCTGTTTGTAGTCCCTCCGTATTCTCTCTTGCCTTTTCTATCATTTGTACTATTTCTGTCGGTAATGGTGTTATTATTTTATTTGTGGCCACTTTGCTTGCATATGTGCCAGTGTTGTCCGGTCTTATGTTTCCATTTATGCAGTTTTTGGGTGCATGTCCCACTTGTTTGCACATGGGGCACACCCTGTCCATCTCACTCCCTCTATACCACGTTTTTATCTTGAAACCCATGACGTAGAAAAATGGTGGTATCTTCTTTGCCTCTTCTCTTTCCATCACTAGGATTCTAGTGCCCGATTTTATGGGTCCAAATCCCCAGATAGTAGCCATCTTGTGTGCTTTAACATTTGCCTTGAATTTTCTGGCGATTTTGTTAGTTATCTCCGTGGTTTCTATTTCCATGGGGAGTCCCATTGCGTGTACTTCTACTGCACGTTGTTCTATTTGTCTTGTGAAAGGGGGGGGGGGGCATCTTCTATCGTTGCCACTATCCCCTTTACTTCTAGGGTGCCAGCTTCTATTAATTTCTTTCCACTTTCTTTCGGATATACGCAAAATCTATTGAAGCCCGCATTCTGCAGCGCATCTACTTTCCCAATATCAATTATGTTGTTTAGAGCTGCAAGTATCTCCCCTTGTCTTGGGATTTCCTTTGCCATTCCAAAGTCAATTATTTGACATCCTTCTGCATGTCGAGCGTATAATTGTCCTTCTTCTATATATGTGTTGAAATATACACTCAGTTTGGTGCCTTGGGGCTCACCAACAATTTTTTCACCGATTCTGGCCATTCTAATTCTAATCCTATGTTTTGAATTGTGTTCACTTTGCAGGTCTCACACCACTAATTATCCAGTGCACATGAAGTGTGTCACTGTATAGTCTAACCATATCGGTCAAGATATTGTATATGCAGTTACAAACAATAACAGCAGTTATTAACCTCACACATTTAGGTATTCACAGTATATATGTATTGCGTCACAATAGAAAATCAAATGTTAATGTATCAAGCTAATTGTTATGTAGTGTTGCTACTAATTGTTCTCCCCTATGAAACGAGGAAAATACAAAAAGATACAAGGAAAAAAATTGATAGAAACGTAGATAGAAGAGAGAAAAAAAACAAAAAATAAAGAGATAGAAAATGTGAAATAGAATAAAGGTGAGTAAAAAGATATGGAGAATAAATGAAATATGAAAAATGTAGCTTACGATACAATGACCTATGAAATTTCCAAGCAGTCGACTCAGTAACGATCCAACGGCATTAATATCAGGCTAGTTTAGTGGATAAAGTGCCAAAACTATATCCAAGTTTGCTTTAGAGCGCACAAAAAGTACGTCTGCTCTCCACGACGACCTCTAGATATATGGAATGTCGAGGTACCAGTCCGGGCATCTTGGCAAGCACTAGTCTGGTTCCCTCAGGTAATGGGCTATTTCACTGAGGCACGACAAGCATTTGTCAGAAAGTCACGAGTATGGGTTGAGCATAGACGAGTTTGGGCTGGGCGATCTTGACTGCAACACTAACATTTTACTGGCCGCTTGTCGGAACCTAAACTTCATCCCGCAAACCGCATTCAATGTCTGGTTCAAATATAGTGTTAATGTGGTTACGGGTCAAAAAGGACCGGTACCAAAAAGGCCCACGACCAAAACGGACCAGTGCTTAAAAGGGCCGGTCCGAAAAGGCCCGACCAAAAAAAGGTCCATTTATATATTAATTACCAACTACTAGTATCGTGTCTAATAAAAGTAACTAAAAGATAAAATATCAAATTCTTGTTTTACTGGTAAATGTCTATAAATATGTGCAGTAGAGAATCATTGTGCCGTATGTCACAATCGTACGTCAAATGATCATGAAAATAATTGCGACACGCTACTACATGTGCTATGTAAAATGAACAAATAAGGCAAATAATAATTGTGTTAGAAAACATTGTATGTAAAGCGAATCAGTAATATCTTTGTTATAACATATCAAGACTGAATACAACTTAATGTTACCCACGTGGGGTTTGTGCATGCCAACTTTGTCATGGTAATGCCGTAACTAAGTAATGGCGATTTTGTTTATGATGGATGGATGAATATTTTAATTTGCGAAGACTATTGACTCTTCCTGTTTCATATACATTCAATATCGTTAATACGTGTATCGTATTTTATCTGCGTTGATTATAATTTATACTTTCAATAGACATTTATTATATTCTGTGCCTAGTAGGCACCGTTGTTGCGTTGTGGTTGCAATCAAAGTCAAGTCACAATTGGAAAAGATTTAAGAGGTTATTTATATATAAAAAATTAACAACATCAATTTGTATGATAGGTTAGAAAGAGACAAAGAAGAAAAGATATCATATCTAACTAGTACAAGTACAAAAAAGACAAACGCTATGCCATTTCAGATTTATTAATATGTCAATAATGTCAATCATTATCGATAATACATGAATATTAATATCTAATATCAAATACTACAACAATATTGCTCATAATGGCTGTCAAATAAATTTAACAGCAACATATTTTAAATAATTCTACAATAACAGCAACAAAAAAATCATCGAGCTATAAAAGCATGCATGCGTAGATAATCACTTAAAAACTTAACAAATTTGCACTACAGTGGCTGCCGACGTTAATATGACAATATAGGATTCAATTCTAGAATAACAGAGGGATATAGTAACGTTGTTCACGGTTATTCAGCTTTTCTAAAGATAAATTTCCATGTCATTTCCCGGGTTTTTCCAAGATGAAAGTACTTTTTCAACGTTCACATATGACCATTACTGAAAAAAATTATAGAACATTTTAGATTATAAAACATGCATTTTCTAAATCTAAAAATGTTCTCTTGCTAGTCTCTCCAAAAACATCAAAGTCAGAAACGATGATCATGCACAAAACCACAAAATGTATCACACGAAGCAAGTTTGATTGTATTCCTAAATGGCATATAAAGTCAATTCAATGTACAAAATAAAAATTCTAACTTCCTATTACATTATAAAAGAAATAAATGCAAATAGTATGAATCTTGTCTTGTAAGAAAAAGAGTTTAACCATGAACATATGTGGTATGGTAGTCGCTTACCAGCGGGCCTATAAATTTAAACTTTGTTATATCGATTCATATCGGCATGAAATCGATAGGAAAATTATTTATTTCCTCAGAAATGGCAAGTATTATAATCATTATGTCGTTAATCGGGTGACAGACAAGACGAAACTATGGCGTACATGAAACATTAAACAGTACTCGCCATTTGTATTAATAGTCACATGACTTCACAAATCTCAAATGACGACATTTGCATTTATTATTTTAAATTTTTTCTCAATAACATTTGAAAGTGTGGGTTGTTAGCTTTTTGTACTTATGCGACTAGCATTGCAAATCGCAATTAAAAGGTCACGACGTAGTTTAATCATGTCTTTCGGCAGCATAAAGACATAACGATTTGAATACTCACAACTCGATAAATTTAACTCGAGGTCAGTAGTGAAGGGGGCCACCCTAGGGACAATAGGAATTAGCATTACAGACACACACCCCCCGGGCCACTCTAGGGACAATGGAAATTTAACATGGGGAAAATTGCTGGGCCACTCTAGGGACAATGGGAATTTAACATAGGGAATAGAGTTTGGGCTTGTCTAGGGACAAGGGGAATTGAACATGGGGAATAGAGTTTGGGCTTCTCTAGGGACAAGGGGAATTATGAGTCACCAAAACCAATTTTACTTAACCTTACCCAGTGACAGTTCCATGGAGGTGTTTCCCCACAACACGTTGTGCTGTTACACGGCCAAATTACCTCAGGCCATCCCATTAGATCACGAAGCCCATTGGGAAGTGGCTTAGTAGAAATCATTCACCCGACCCAAGTCCTCAATGTCCTTCCCAATCAAAATTTTTTTGATGTGGAAGTTCATGACGAACCATTGCAACAGTACTTGGATACCTATGGCAAATATGACAAGAAAACCCCTGGCACAAAAAATCAAAAGTACACCACCTATCACTTGTTCATTCCCGCAGGCTATTATTTTAGTGGTCAACATTTGGTCAGCACCAGAGCCTCCAGGTTTAATGTCGTGTTTCTTAAAGCTTTGGAAAGTGTCAAAAAAAGTGTCACCATGGAATACCACAAAGCAGCTCGTCGCTTCTTGGTGAAATTTGACGGGAGTAAAATCCTGTCCATTTTATTTTGTCCTGAATTGTTTGACATGTTGGGCGGAGACATGGACATGAGAATGGCCATGATCAAGAAAAAGGAATTACCAATCATTTACGACAATGAGTCTTTTAGCAAGTTATTTCGTGCCCCGGTAGAACTGAACCAAGGACTGAATTTGATGTTCGTGTATTCCGATGTGGTGGAGTACAGCGTGGTGGGACACACCTCTGTGCCGTTACTGCGTGTCATTCCTTTCAAAGTGGATTCTGCCACGAACGCTGACGAGGAAGGTGGAAACACTTATCACGTCCACCGCGAATTTGTATATCCTCACTATTTGCCTGTCAGTAAGTCGTATTTGGACACGGTCAACAATGCTATAAAAGGAGATCTGGGACAAAATATTTCATTCACCAAAGGAAAAGTCACGGTGAAACTCCATTTTCGAAAACGGTTCTCTCACGAATCGTAAGTCATGTATCCAGTGTACCGAGGGGTTGCTCGACAGCGAGGACACGGTTTAGGAGATATGTTAAAATCGGCCTTTCGTTCGGTGGCCCCGGTGTTGAAACCGATGGTGACACGCGGATTGCACGCCTTGAAAGATGCGGCACTGACGCAAGGCAAAGAATTTCTCCAAAATGTCATCATCGATAAACAAAACCCTAAAGAAGCCTTCATGAGGGCTGGCAAAAATGTCTTGCTGAAAACGGGCAAAGACCTTTTGAGCCGCCAGGAAACACCTATAAATGCCCTGCACGCTACCGAGTCAGGCATTCAGCAAGGACAAGGCAGAAAGAGACGACGAAGAAAACACCCTTTCACCAGACTTCACACGTCTAAAGCTACAAAGGCAAAGAAAAGAAGAACCGTTCGAGACTTAGACGTTTTCGATTATTGAGAAAGAGAAAAAATGATGCACCGAGAATCTTGCGCTTGTTCCAAGACGGAACTGGATCTGTTTGCCATGCCACCCACCATGATGACGATGCAAGAATCACAGTGGGTGAAATTTCATCCCGCCTCCTCATTGACCGATTCCGCTCCCATCGAGTTTGAAAGCAAAGGACAGCCCGAAGATTACATCGATCTGAATAGCAGTTACCTGTACTTGAAAGTGAAAGTGATCGAACCACCCAAAGCTAACCTAGACAATGATGATGCAGTAGCTCCCGTCAACAATTTCATGCATTCCTTGTTTAGCGAAGTGGACTTGTACTTGAATAACAAACTGGTCAGCAGCAGCATGGATACTTACCCTTATCGAGCGTACGTGGAAACCTGACAAAGCGACTAAGTTCAACAGCCTTACACTTGCTGGGGATGCTCAAAATACAACGGGATTTGTAGAACGACGAACGAAAATTCATCTAAGTCGTAGTTTAGAACTGATGGATCGCTTGCATCTAGACATGTGGTTACAAGAAAAGAATTTGCTAAACGGGGTGGATGTCCTCTTGAGACTGAACCGCAGCAGTGCCGCTTTCCATTTGATGGCTGCTGATGGTTCCACTTACAAAACCATCATTCAAGAAGCCAGACTCTACGTGCCTCATGTGGAAGTGTTACCTAAAGTGGGAAACGACGTCAGTCAGACGTTGAGCAGAACGACCGCCAAGTATCCGATCCGACGCGTGGAAGTGAAAACCTTCACCATTCCTGCTGGACAGCGATCCATGATCGAAGATCATCTGTTCCAAGGACAGTTACCCAAGCGTTTGATTGTTGGTATCGTCAAGAATTCAGCCTTCAACGGAGCCTACCATGAAAATCCTTTCAACTTTCATCATTACAATGTGTTAAAGATTGAAGTCAGTCGCGATGGAAAGACCTTGTGTACCCGACCCTTTGAGCCTAACTTTGGTGACAGAAATTATCTGAGATCGTACTTGTCGCTGTACGAAGCCACGGGACAGTTAGGGACCAACACCAGTCACGGTATTACGTACGAGGATTATGCAGGAGGCTATGCTTTGTGGGCTTTTGATTTCACTCCAGACCAAGGCAGAGACGAGGGACATTTCCACCCTATAAAATCCGGTCAAATTCATGTGGAAATTCAGTTTGCGAGTCCACTGGATGCAGGGAACACAGTGAACGTCATCCTGTATGCAGAATTCGATAATACGATAGAAATAAACAGTTTGAGAGAAGTCATTCTAGATTATTAGAAGCTATGGAAGACTGTTATCCCTCTTTACCTAATGGAGAAACTTTAGACATGGAATGTGAGGAGACTGTGAAAGAAGAAGAATCCCAAGACGAAGAAGTGATCATGATGAAGTCAAGATGGCCAGAACAAGAAGCCCATTTAGTCTCCTGTTTTGCTACATTCCTGACAGACGTAATGAAAGAATTGATCAAGGAAGAGTGCTATGGATGTCACAACGATCATCCCAGTCAAATTCAACACGACAAATGTCTGATGTTGAGCCAAGAAGAAAAATTGGACGAATATCTGGACAAAGCTTGGGGTGTCATCGAGATAGAATTCGTGTTGAACGAGTGGTATAAAGGCTTGGATAAACATTCGTCTCCTCCATTAACGTCTCTGGAGCGCCGTCGCATCGAATCTCTCTTTGACCAGAATAAGAAGTCGGAGCCAAACGCCTTTTACTTGTCAGACATCTTCAAGCAAAAGGTCAGGATCAAATTGATGACTTATCATTACCTGTGGAGAAGAAAAAACACACAAGTCAATGGATATTTGGGAACTTTATTACCTTTTGAACCACAGTTCGTATACGGCTTCTTGGAATCCTGTCGTCTGTGCTAAAGATGAACTGCCTCATCGCAAACCTCAAGACCATCTAGCTTACGTGATCAACACGGATGACAGTCATCTCCCAGGAACCCACTGGGTAGCCGTCTACTTTCCTCAAGAAGGATGTGTGGAATATTTCGATTCTTACGGATTGCCCCCTTTGGAAGACGATATCATTGACTTTATGAGAAGAAATGCTCAGACCACCCGATTCAATAATGTGAAATTACAAGGCACAGATTCCTTGGTGTGTGGACAGTACTGTGTGTATTTTCTGCATCATCGCAGCCTGGGCTATTCCATAGAACATTTAGTGACTCATTTTGATCCTCGTTCTTCTTCAAGAAACGATGTGAAAGTAGATCGATGGTTTTGTGACCATTATGCTTATCTTTTGTCTCAAGCTAGGAAACGTAGTGTCCATCAATGGCCTAATGACTTCCAACAGTGGAAATCACAATTTCATTCACAACGTTGTCAGCCCTGTTTAAAGTAGAGTGTAAATTGAAAAAAAATGTTTGATGTTATATTGTTGGATTATTGTTAAAAATGTTAGAGTTGTTTGTTAGTGTTAAGTGATGTTTGAATAAAAAATGTTGTGTTTTGAAAAAAATGCCTTTGTCTTTTGTTTGGCTATAAAAATCTTGATTCATGCTCTTTGACTTCTCTCTATCCCTTTCATGACACTCATTGAACGTTGCGGCTCGAAAACCGTAGAGGGATGTTTTCCTTCACGTCCGCGCTTTGACTTTAAGAACCGGGGAAGTTTCAAGTCTAACCATCCATTGTCGACTCATCCTCCTACGAAGATGTGCTCCAAACTAGCTAAGCTAAACGAAGCCTACGTGAATTTGCATAGGGTCAGACACAGTCTGATACCGAAGCCAGAAGAGATAGAGAATGTGAGAATGTTAAAAGTCACTGAAGACCTGATAGAAGAGCTCTTCAGAGAAGAAGTGAACAGGGAGAAAGAAGAATGGACAGAGAAGTACAGACTTCAGAGACAGCAGCAACAGCAACAACAGCAGCAGCAGCAACAGCAGCAGGAACCTGAACCTGACAGAGGCTTTGTCGATTGTCGTATCGACACCAAAGAGTTCTTCTTCTCTTTCCGAAGAAGCAGACCTATCGTCAGAAAGTCTATCCTCAGACGACGTCGCATTCTTAGAAACTAAAAAGATTGCCATAGCAAACAAAAAACAGCCCTTTTCAGGGCTACCCAATACTCTACAAAAGAAATAACAATCGATTTGCCAATGTGTGTAGGTAGAGTAGTGTGAATATAAACACTGACTCTTTTTTATAGTGTGAAGGTATGTGTTTGTGTATAGGATTGTGTGTTTGTAAGTGTTCACGTACGTTGGTGAGGATAGTAGATTAAGATCATGGTTTTTTTTGGTGTTAGAGGTGTGGGGAGAGTAGATTTGGAGTTTGATTGGATTGCTTTGCTTATGTGGATAGTATATTGAAGTGATTAATGAAAATTTTTAGAATAGTGATGGGTAGTATAAAAAAGTGAGTGAGTGCTTCTTTTAGGTCCGCTCGTTGTTTGGTCATGATCTAGGTAAAATCAATTTTGTTTTAGGGGGATGTTTTCCATCACGTCCGCGCTTTCAGTATAAATTGAAACTCGTTCGGCAGTCTAGCTACCCTTGTTGATTGATGAAGAGAATGAATACCAGAATTGTAAAGCTTCTAGAACTCCAGATGCACCTGGAATATGCCAGGCGCATACTAAATGAACTGGCCGCGGAGGCCATTCTCGAAGAGGGAAGGATGAGAGAGGAGGAGGAGGAAAGAAGAAAAAAGAAGAGGAGGAAAAGGAGAGAAGAAATTTCAGAATCCCAGAGACAGAAAATTGGGATTCTGAAGCCACTTATCCCGCCTCTGCTCTTCCCCCAAAACGAGTGAAAAGAGACTGGGGAAGAAGATGTGTGTGTGGCGCCAGGCTAGCAAGGTGCCAGCATTAGATAGGTGCATCTGGAGTTAAAAACAAACAGCCCTTTCAGGGCTACCCAATACTCTAGAAAAGAAATAACAATCGATTTGCCAATGTGTGTAGGTAGAGTAGTGTGAATATAAACACTGACTCTTTTTTCTATAGTGTGAGTGTATGTGTTTGTGTTTGTGTGTTTGTGTTTGTAAGCGCTCACGTACGTTTGTGTGAATAGTAGATTATGGGTTTTTTTATTGTTTCTTAGCGTATGTGGAGAGTATAGTTTGGGTTTTGTAACCTTTCACGTACGATTGTGTGGATAGTAGATTATGGATTTTGTTTTAATGATTTGCGTGTGTAAATAGTAGATTTGGGGTTTGTTAATTGTTGCTTCACTTATGTGGATAGTATATTATATGAAATGAGAAAGTAGGGGATGTTTTCCTTCACGTCCGCGCGTTCTAAGTGATAATCGAGGTAATATCAATTTTGTTTTAGGGGGATGTTTTCCTTCACGTACGCGCTTTAACTATGAGAACCCACAAGGTTTGATGTTCGAACCATTCTACGGAATAATAAAAACGAAGATGGTGGTTGCAAGTGAGTTGTTCAACAACTTGGTACATATATACAATTGGATAATGGATGGTATCTATGTAGTGGAGAGACTAGAAAAAGAATGGAAGATAACAGAGTATCTGGACTACGCTAAATGCCTAAACGTAGCAAACGAAGTGATAGCAGAAATGATAGAAGAGGAGGAAAAGAGATTGAGAGGTATGATAAATCCCACCTATGTCAGAGTGGGAAGCCTAAAGGAAGCACTTGACAATGCAAGCAAAGTCAGGTGCTTTCTTGAAAATATGTCACATGGGACAGAGTGCTCTTTTGTGGAGAGAGGTCAGGAGAGACTGAGGAAAGGAGAGGAGTTGATGAGAAAAGTGATGGAGGTAGAGGTAAAGAAGATTAAAGAGAGATGGAATAAAGAAAGAAAAGATCAGGAAAACAAAAAGAAACAGGATGATTTTGAAAGGCTCAATCAGAATTGGATCAAAGTCCATGAAAAGTTTAGAGCCTTGGGCCATCCAGACTGGATGCCAGAGGAGAAAAAGAAGAAGAAAGGAATAATGGAAAAAGTGAGGACTTGGTGGAAGAAGTGGAGGAGTTAGAAGAAGAAGAAACCGAAAGGCCCTTTTCAGGGCCACTCATAGGTCTCGAAAAGAGATTGACTTTCGATTGCCTATCCTTTTTTTTAAATTTAAAAAAAAAAAATCCCATGTTAAATTCCCCTTGTCCCTAAAGTAGTAGTTTTTTTCTCCCATGTTCAATTCCCTTGTCCCTAGACAAGCCCAAACTCTATTCCCCATGTTAAATTCCCCTTGTCCCTAGACAAGCCCAAACTCTATTCCCCATGTTCAATACCCCTTGTCCCTAGACAAGCCCAAACTCTATTCCCCATGTTAAATTCCCATTGTCCCTAGAGTGGCCCAGCAATTTTCCCCATGTTAAATTTCCATTGTCGCTAGAGTGGCCCGGGGGGGGGGTCTGTAATGCTAATTCCCATTGTCCCTAGGGTGGCCCCCATCACTACTGACGTCAGTTTAATTACGACTCAATTACGTGATTATTTATACTTACACTCTGAGACCATACCTCTCACCGACGGAGCTCAAAAACTTAGAGGTTTTGATCTCGTGATGCATGTACTGGTTCCAAAGTGTATTTAATGATTTTTCAAATCTGTAGCTTCGTCTCTCACGTCCTAGGTCGTTACACTGGACGGCTAAGCGCACGAGATCGGCCTCCCTCAGCAGGGGTGGCAATAACTGGTAGAAGCCTAGTCCCATGTGTACTGCCCTTGAATTTATACGATGGTGCCAGCCTGAAAATGTAAAACAGATAACGAACAATTGAATTGTATACGTAATACATTTTTATTAATATATCAACATGTATACATATTAATATGATACGGATAATTATGTCATGCATATTAACACACTAATGTCTTTATACTGATATGCTTTATTTTTGCTGTGCTTACCTTCAACGTCGTTGTTTTTTCGTACTTTCTGGCGGTATACATACCAGGCCTCAACTGAAAATACTGGATTATCCATCCACTGCCTGCGAAGGTACCCGATAAGGGTCCGTGTAGCATTTGTTGCAGCCTTCATTTGCAGCATCGGCGCTGCTTGATGTATGTGCGCACTGGGCAGGTACTGAAGGGCCAGCACTTGACGAACGAAGGAGTGAAGGCCTTCTCGTCGCATGTACGTTTCAGCCAATCTAACAGACCGCACGTGTCACCACAAGGCCTGGGACCAGTGGAAGGCACAGCCCTTAAGTTCGACGCTGGGAAAGGCCTCTCTGATGGCGAGCCATGCAGCTGAAAATATGCATATGCAAATAAAATTCCTGATATGATATTGTTTGTATATGAAGCAATTCTATGTGAAAGGTAATACGGTGTCCTCATGATACTGAGCGATGTCATTAATTTTTGCAGACATGCACTGTTAGCGTTGTTGAGTAATGTTCAATTTCAAATTTACATTAATGTTATTAGTAAACAGCTTACCTTTTTCGAAGTCCAGTACGAATCCTTCTAATGATACATGTCCCAACCTTGACTGCAGAGAACGAAACACCTGTAATCCAAAGAATCGAAATGAGGTCAGTGTTCGTAGTGCTGTGACCATAATCAATTCTACAGCGATTACATAACGTCATTTACCTAACATTCAAAAATGACTCATCATTTAATTCTTGGAAAGAAATACAAATGCTGGAAACACTGTAGAACATTCAAGAGACATATGTTTCATTTTTGAGATATCACGACATAGTCTCATCACAGGGTGTATTCATTTTGTTACTGTTTCTTCTATCTATCCTATATCTATCCAATAAACATGCTGGAAATGTCAGTGATTTTTGTAACAGGTAGAGAGAAAGAAAGCCTTAACATAATGGCTTACAGCCAGATAGTCTGACTTCGTCGTCCGGCTCATTAGACAGAACACAAGCGACAACTGCTTCTGTGCGCCATTTCTTTCGATGAAAGCATGGATGAACTTGAGTTGACCCTGTTGTCGGAAAGGCTCACCAACGACCTGGAATTTATAATCACATTTATTAAACAATTGGACATGAAGGCTATTATTGCGTGCTATTATAAATTTAAAACAGACGATATCTGCCGCTCAGCAATAACTGGTAGTCGTACAGCATAAAATAATGAATACAACATAATGATTTACCTTAAATGTTCCATCCATATACCACCGTTTCGCTTCTTGCAAAAGTCCCAACTGATATTCATTTGCCAGCAGGAAGTGTCGCTCCCCATCCATTCTGATGTCTGCCACCAAGAAGTTAGGAGCGTTGATGAAGTCCTCATTCAACTGTAAAAATCAGAACAAATAGATAATTGTTGTCAATATCATTCATGTCTTAAAATATTCACACTTTAAACTATCAAAATTTAATTACAAACTATATATAATACATTTTATCTTCAAAATATAATTGACAGCAGATATTAAGAATAATGAGCAAACATTATAAAAAAGAAAAAATAAATTAGTTTAAATTTTATAGTCAATTAATATCGAACTGTAGATTTGTCTGATTTCTATATAAACCACAAACTTCAAAGTCCAACATTCTTGGTTCTTCTGGACGTAGTTTCGCTCTAGTTCTTTTGGCAACTCTTTTCAAAAGCGTCTTCTTTGGGAGAGAGACTGTATCTGGTCCATAACTCTCCAAAATAGCGTCTTCTGCAATTTTCAACGTCTGTTGTGAATATCTGCTCTCTAGCAGCACGTCTCACCTTTGATAAGGAGGAAATCTTGTTATGCTAATCACAAGCGTATAATAAAACACTAAACATGTATGAAAATATCTTGTCTTTACCACGAAATCCACTAAAATTATGAAAAGCATATTAAAAAAACATTTAACGACTATTGCTTTTAGTATCAACACTGTTAGGATTGAATATTTAAAAAATTATAGTTACATGTAAGTTTTGTTCTTATAATTATAATTTTTATTTGTTTATATACAAAAGGTACAATTAGCTGACAATGTAACATGCTATGCTGACAAAAATTTACCTTGGCGTACACCTGTGCCTTTAGCTGACGATTAGGGACAGCGGTGTGTGTGTGTGATGAGCATAGCTTTGAACAAACAAGTTTTCTTGCTGGCGTATTGTTACTTTGCACTTCACATTGACACTTCTAGAAGTGCAGCGCCACAAAGTAGAATTTACGTTATCTCGCAGCAAAGACAAAAATGCATCATGTATGTCCTTGAACAGTCTTGCCTAATGAGGAAATTTAATACAATTAAAGATTTGATATCACACACACACACACACACACACACACACACACACTCACACAAACCAATTTTATTTTTTTACAAATTAAGGTCGATAAAGATGTATTTTACTACGCGTTTGATACAAACATGTCATTTGTAATTGATATGTGATTAATTTCCTAGAAACAACAGTATTCAGTGTTATAAATTATACAATCAATTAGGGGGTATTCAAAAAGTATGTATTTTGATTCTAAATCAGGATAAATTAAATCTAAATACTGCAGTAACCAAACCTCATGCACACAAGTTCACATCCATATTAACAAACTAAATTGAAATTCTCACGTGGACTTTGTTTGTCGATATAAGTAAAAATGTTTGTCCAGGATTTTGAAGAAATTGAATTGTCAGAATTGAAAATAAATCATATGTATTTGTTTACGTTTACAATAAATGATGGAAATACTGTTAATATCGACACATTTTCACACACCTTTACCCCATATGAATATCCAAGACTGGACACCAATAGTCTGGTCTGGTATGTTTCTGTGAAGATCCCTCTAGGACTGAATACGTTATACCACGATATTCGACCATCGTCTCAGTCAAAACATCGTGCACTGACCTGAAATAAACAATGTTATGCAAGCAATCATACAAATTTTAAGCATTTATGTTGTAAGGAAGTATTGCGGTTGCACATGTTTCATGTTTGTATATGATTACCAAGGAATTCAAAATCATGTTTATAATAACGTGTCTCAGACTCTTTGCAAATATTACTAGTATTACTTGCGTATACGTACTCTTCTACAATAATATTCACTGGATCAATGTTTCTGTCACTTATATCGAATGAAGTGTCTGCGTCGTGGATGTCGGGAATCGTAATCGCCCCATATGGATCCACTTCAATTTCCGTTGACTCGGCCACCGGAATATCAGTCGACAAATCGCCAATACTAGGGATCGATGAAATAAATGAAACAATGAAACATATTACATTTTCAATTTTTCTTTGCACCAGATAATGATTTTTAATTTAGTTTCATCATATGTAAAACGGCAAATTATGGAAATATAAATATTAAGGCAGTCGAAAACCGAGTGGTTTAATTCATCGCCTAATAAAACAAAAATCCTCGTGTCGCCCTATGAATTTTAAACACTTACACTTAACTTCAAAAATGGCGGGTCTTCTGGCTCATCTTGGTCTTGATTGGATATACTTATGGTCACTGGAACCTGTTGTAAACGATTAAGGATTTATCTAATTAATACAAAGTTTGCCTCATTAAACGCTCATCATGAACAAAATAGTGTTACTAATTGTCTGCAGCATTTCTTAAATAACCGCCTTGAATTGTATGAGAAATTAATCAACTATATTTTTACTTGTTTATATATACAACATAAATACGACATGAACACGATTGTACTGTTATTTAACTTATTACAAGTTTTCTTAAAATTCCTCTTGTCGCCTTATGAATTTTAAACAAAGTTGGATTCATCGGCTCGTCTTTGTCTTCACCTTCCACCACCATGGTCATAAGTGGTAGACATAGTTTATTAATATTTAGTTGCTTTATATCATACCTGATTCAATTCTCTGCATGGCCTGCATGTAAAACTGATTTCCCCTCTGCTATTTACAGCCTCCCTGTACGCCAGCAAGGATATTCCTAGAATAAATAATTTAATATATAATCTTCTCAGATAAATATTTTCGATTCATACTCTGTAGGATGTACAATTAAAACATGCAAAAGATACAAAATTCATACGTGATTTAATCGAACACATGAAGCGAAATGTCGCCATCATTTGCAGAGTAGTGTCTTAATTGTCGTAAATAAAGAGAATTTTCTTAACTAAAGAATTTTCTTATGTTTTGTACCTTGTGTTGCAAAAGTCCGCAATAGGCTAAACTCTCATTGATAATTTTATTATCAAGGACCTGCACCGTCATCTTTATATGTTTCATTGTAGTTCTTGTGACTTCAAGGAAAGGTAGAGTACGTAAGAATAATAAATGTCTTTGCTCGTGTTCCCCTATTTCCAGTTAAATAGAAGTGAATATGAAGATTTTCACAACTAGGAATATCTTTAAAAGTGTACCTACCAGTGCTGCACGTGCGATGTTGCCAAAATTCACACACGTCACAAACAATCGCATGATGTCGTGGCCTAACTTCCCGAGCACAAAGAATACAGTGAACATACGCCATTATACATAGTTCTTATCCTTTTTATAACTAATAATAAATTGGTAGACGAGTATGGAAAACAATTAAGATGAAACAAGACGAATCAATAAGTACTAAAAACTTAGAAAAACAATGCCAAAATTAAAATAAATAGACTGTAATAAAGCTGGCACACAAATAAATCCATAAGCACCATAATCAGTGATCACCAGTAAAGACTTTGCTATTTACGTAGATATTACATCCTGTAATTATCTTATTATTTGTTGCTGCGCGTGCTCATATACCTTATGGGAGTAGATGTTTTCTGGTCCCATAGGAAGTTTACAGATAATCGCCTAGGGTAGTTCCGTAAGTATTGTCTCAGTAATCGTGACAAAAACTGTTAAAATCATATGACATATCAAGCGCTGCTGAGACTAGAGGCATAGAAAAACAGGTGAAGGAAGTGTGAAAAGTACAATGCGATCGCTGATTCTTTCGTAATATCGGTACTACAATCTGCGCAATCGGTAAAGGTCTGCTGTTTGCTATCCGTTCTTTATTTTTGTCTAGGTGTTAATCCTCACTAACCAGTGTTTCAGTTTTGGCAGCTCAGTGTTTTAGCAATATATGTAAAAATATCATTGACTTAGAAGTGAATAGATATGGGTATTGTAGAAAAACTGACTTTTTTCATCTTCTTTTATTATTATTGTTATTATTATTATTATTATTATTATTATTATTAAGCAATCTTGTAAACGGTCCTTATAAACCCGGGCCTTTTCCGTCCAGGTCCTTTCTGACCCGTTACTGGCCTTTCTGGACCGGGCCTTTTTAACCCGGGCCGTTTTGGTACTGGGCCTTTCTGACCCGTTACTGGCCTTTCTGGACCGGGCCTTTTTAACCCGGGCCGTTTTGGTACTGGGCCTTTCTGACCCGTTACTGGCCCGTCTGGACTGAGCCTTTTTAACCCGGGCCGTTTTGGTACTGGACCTTTCTGACCGTTACCGTTAATATTGGTACTACTCTAATTCGTGGACGTGGATACTAAAATGAGCCTTTGTGCATCAACGGAGCAGCCTAGCGTGCTTCACACCTGGCAGATTTTCAGCCCACGGTCCACACATTTGAACATGTTCGTATTCTGAAGAATTTTTTTTAGTAGTCATCTAATTTAATACGACCATTACAGATTTTCGTAGAAACTGGTAACATTGTGTTTATATTTTCATAAGATTTTTCTGATGACTCGTCTGCCTTATTGGTCCATTTCAGGACTACTTCCGTTCTCAGCTTTTTATTTCGGATAAAATAAGGATATATCCTTTGCTGGAAACGTAAACAGATCACAGTAAATATGGCGCGTTTTAAATCAGAGATGCTGCGCATTAAAAGTAAATACTGTTTAACGGTAGCATGGAAATTCCAACAAGAAGCCATTATTCCCAATTGATGAAAAGATGTACCCCACCCCACAGGGGCTCGTTGCAAAGAAAATGTGGAGTATCCGTCCTTGAATCAAGGGATGGGGGCACTAACATGTCATTGTTACAAGTTAGAACCCCCATCCATTGATTCAAGGATTCAAGGACGGATACTCCAAATTTTCTTTGTAACGAACCCCTGTATTATATTGTTACAGGTTAGAACACCCATCCCTTTATTCAAGGACGGATATTCCGAATTTTCTTTGTAACGATCCCCTGTGCTGTACTGTATGCGTTTTTGCTTTCGTTAGGTGCTATAAATCACTTAGATCTTCGGGAAAGCATATGGTTTTAGAGACGATTACAAGTTTATTGCTAGCGTACACCTTAAAAAAGAAACTGAAAGTGTTATCGAAACAAAAAGAATGTCCGTGGGGAGCATTAATTTTTCTGGTAAAGAAAAACTTTATGAAAACAGTAGTTGGAATGATGTACTTGTAAAGTTTTTAAACAGAATACACAAAACTTGTAGAAACTGACATGGCGTTTGTCATACGAAAAGTTTATAAACAGAATATACAAAACATGTAATAACTGGCATAGCCTTTGTCATACGACAAACTACAGAATCAATTCAGTAGTTGTCAAAATCGCTTGATACAATGACGCTGAAGGAAAACAGATCGTAAAACTGGCAAGCAACCAATTACAGCTTGGATCAATGAAATATAAAAAAGTCATGACTAGAATTATGAATGTAGCACTTGCAAACAGTCATTTACAATAATCCAGGAGGAAAGTAGCACTTGCAAACTGCCACGTTCGATTTGCACCAATGAAAATACAATATACATTGATAGAATTATGAAAGTAGCACTTGCAAGCAGCCATTTACAATAATGCATCAAGGAAGATTAGGAAATACACGCATATAATTATGGCGGTAATACCCCTCCATAGAAAAGACATTACCAAACATGGCATTGTGGCGATTTGATACGCGCCTTTCCCCATAAATCTAATTCATTATTCTGTGGTCTCAACTAATGTGTTCTTCATAGATCGCCAGAAATTTGCCCCTTCACAACGTAAAATTCTAACTTTCTTTCAAAAAGGGACAAAGTACAAAGTACTCAAAAGATTAGTCTCCCTTGATAAGAGTCGATAAAAACAACAATGTCCAACTTTCAGTGATAAATGATAAAGTCCAAATGTGTTAGAAAATTACCAAGTCCAACTGTCTCAAACAATCGTATGCCCTGATATTTGTAAAGAAAATTACGGTCCACCTTTCTCTGATAAATGACTAATGCCAAATCTGTACAAAAATGAGTCATACCTTTTCAAATAATAGTGTGTCTGTATGTGTCTGTCTGTCTGTCTGTATGTACTGACCTATCTGCTTCAAGTATAAGTCGATCTGCTGTTTTAACAAGAAATTTATGTCCAACTGTCTGTGATAAACGACCAAGTCCACATTTTTAGTCAAATGACAAAGACAACTTTCTCAAAAATGTGTTTCCCTTGCAATTACGTTTCAACACAACTTTTACCAACCCAATAGGTATTAATTGCATGACTTAAGGTGGCAAGGTACGGTTTCGTAAATTGACCCCTGGCAAATTTCTTAACGTAAGGGTACGGTGTGACTTTTATCAGCCATTTTTGTTTACTAATTAAATTTATGACTATTTTTGTGAACTAGGTATTTCGGGGCTTGTGTTTTTCTTGAAATTGATGTCAGGCATGTACACCTTCCATAGTTACTCTGCAGTATGTTGATAATGAAATACCAATAGTCAGCTAGGAAGAAGACCTAGCCTCCCATAGCAGTGAAGACATGGCTTTGGGGCAAGTAGAATATCTCAAAAACCGGCTTGGATGACAACTATTTCCAATTGCATCAGCCTGGTTAGTACACAGTGTTTTGCAGAATTATCATCTAGGAAAAGGGCTTGTGTTTGCTCTGTGAGCATCACATGGTGTCGAAAATGACCTTCGAACATGAAAACTGCAGGTATAAATTTGGGATTCGTGTGCATAAACGTCTTCTGCTATGAACTGCCATTGACTTCTCTGGTCAAGTGGATAGCATTCTTATGATTTGCTAGATCCCCCTGATCATCTTCTCCAATATAAAATTAGTTATTTTAATAACTTGTCGACAAGATAACATTGTTTTTTATGATGTAATCGTCTTTTTAAAAAATTACATTAGTATCAAAATTTACATATATATGCAATATTTTATTGCTATGATATTCGTATTTCCTACAAATTTCCATAATCAAAAGTAGCCTACTATTTCTTTGTTTTCTCACATTGAGGTATCGTATATAGTTTAATGATATTTGCTGCTTTGCATAAAGGACACTTTGGCATTAATCTAATCATATGTCGTCTAATTGCTTCTTCACCTGCAAGCCAGACGTTGTGTAAATATTTGAAAATTATGCTTTGCATCTTTACTGACTTTATCTTTTCTCAATTTGACTAAGTTTTGTCCCAGTTTACCCCTTCCCCAGCTATCCTTTTCAACTCTTATCACTTTTTGGGGATTGTTATATCTTCCCGTGTCCATTCATACGGTTTTTGGTGTCCAATTGGTGTCCAATTGCTATAATTCATTTTGTCTCTAAATATTTCAATAAGGTTTCTTTTATATATCTAAATTTCCTTGGTACTTCTAGCTTTTTTTGTGAAATTGTTATTCCTGCATATTTCAGGTCCTTTTCTCAGAGACAAAGCGAACCAATATATGTATCGAGATTCCCAAGCTGTTCTGGGTTCTGGTTGTATTCTTTTTTTTTTTTTTTTTTTTTTTTGTTCTGTTATTAATATTAGACACTTTTCGCAGTATGAGACTCGGGAATCCTAGCACCCTCCCTACTTTTTGCTCTATATACTATTTCTTTAATAAGTTGATGAGCTTAATAGTTCCACATTCAATTTATTATGACCTTATCAAGATTTTATTTAAATTTTTATTATCCTTATCAATAGATTTGAGAGTGTAATTTATATTACAGTAAAGATATGTTTTGACTGCTTGGACCCGCTCCATTACGCAAAGTGGCGTTAAAGCCGAGATATTTGCGTTTTCTCTAATCTTTTAGATTAGGTGCTTATAGTTTTCTACATCTTTTCCTCCAACAAAAAAAAAAATCCCTAAAGCTTTCACTTTATCAGGCAGAAGAAACTGTGGTAGACCAAAATGGTTACCACGCCAGTTTACCAAATTTTTTTAATTTCAATCTTGTCATGGTTTATTTTAGATCCCGATGCTTTACCAAAGTTATCAAATTCTTTCTCTAAATGACGATAGGATTTTGCATCCTTTACAGAGTTTGTACAATCATTCGCCTGTTGGAGCATTTTAATTTCCTCTTTAAGGTTTGGAATAATTCTGGGATGTTTCTTATTTTGTGACTTAGAATTTCAATTGCTATTACTTATTATAACATCGATAGTAAGCAGCCTTGCCTCACTGATCTTTGTATATCAAATTATTTTATACATTTTCCATTTACATGCACACCTGAACTTATTCCAGCGTATAGTATTTCAGTCCATTGTCGGAAATCTGTCCCGAAACCGAATTTTTAAAATACTTTTTGAATGTATTTGTGTTCTAAGCTGTTTAAAGCTTTTACTTCGTCGAAAAGTACCATGACACTTTTCGTTCCTGTTTGGTTAAAGTTTATTATTTATATAAAATATAATATAACTGTTGAGTTTATGCACAGGAAGTCATACATTAATGTTCTTTAGATAAGTTTGACGAATTGTTTGAATTTGTTGTCTTGTTTGCATAAGAATTAGGTTCTAAGAATTTAATGCATTACATTAGTTAATATGATTACGAGAATCCGTGTAATTTCACCGAATTTAGAAGATTTCGCATGTGATTAAAAGTAAGTGGGGGCCCCGAGTGGCCGAGTGGTCTAAAGCGCTTTCCGTTACGGATCACTGCCATCCCACCTCTGTCTGCGTAGGTTCGAGTCTCGGTTTCGGCCAATGTGGGTATGTGAGAAAGCTTGCCAGTAGCTTCTCGAGGGTCGGTGGTTCTTTCCAGGGATTTCCCTGGTTCTTCCTCCACTAATAATACTGGCCGCCATGTATAAGCCTATCTTGTGCTAAAAAATGGCGTTAAACCCTACAACAACAACAACAAGATTAAGTGTGATTGACTGAAATGATATAGTAATTGATGTAATAATATATTCCATTTATTTGCTGTGTAAATTGAGGTTGGCTCAGAACACCAAGCCTTACGTAGGGTGCATTAAGGTCAAGGCGTAACGAATTAGCCATTTGACTAACTAGGGTCATTATATACGACATGTGCAGTCGATTGATAGCCTTAGCATCTGAATAGCACTGATAGTAAAATCTGATAACGAGGGAGAATAATGCAAAATCCCTGTATCATAAATAACAGGAAATTTCGGTTTTCTCTTTACATTTATTGAAATGGGAGAAAATAGTTCTTGGGACGTATGATGTGACGTTACCCTGAGACGTATACTGAGAAGGATAGAGAGAAGTGCAGTGAAACGTATAATCCTGTGATGCAATTCTGCCTCGTATTAATTTCTAAACGTATCCTGAGAGTATCCAGAGATAGATGGTGGAAAGTATCATCCTGAGATCCAAGGTTCTGAACAGCTACAGTAGAAGCAGAAGAAACTGGGGACTAGCAGGTTATCCAATTGTACAAGCCGTTGACTTCAATTGCTCACTCGCTCCTATGATGAACTAAATCTATCAGTAAGCAGATCGGCTATTTTTGTTCTATATATCTGCTCAGATCTCTATCTATTTCACCTATAAGTTTCACCATTTATATTTATATTTACTCGAACCGGGCAATAACATCGAGGGTGGTCAACCCGTAGATAACGAAAAGCCAAAATCGAAATTAAGTGGGACAGCAAGCAAAAGTCACCACCAGAAAACATTCATACCCTCCCCACTTTACATTATGCATGAATTAGACATCCAAAAGTTTAATTTTTCTGTCACCCTGAATATAATGGGGCTAGCTCAAGACTGTGTGAAAACACTCACCTACCCAGGATACACGTATACAATTATATTGAATCAAACCTTAAAAAGGACAGTGATCAGTAAATTCCTGCATTGTATAATTATCGAGTAAGATCAGGAGTTTTTTCCCCCCCCCATATTGGTATTTATCACCAAATAAAAGACCCTATAATTACCCTAAAAGAAAAAAAAAACTGTCCCAAAACACCCTCAACTACCCAGGATACATGTAGGCAATTAAATAGAATAAAACCAAATAAAAAGTATAAATATCAAGTAAGATCAGTAGAACTTGTTCTTTTGTTGATACTTGCTGAAGACTATCCGAAAACACACTCATCAACCCAGGATACATTCATACAATTACAATGACTTAATGAAATATGCAGTTCTGGTGCATTGTCTCTCTCTCTCTTTGATCATGGATAGTTCACTAATCTACTTTCATATTGCAAACAGCAGCACAATTAATATGTCAGAAGCATGTGTCACTACATTCATATTTCAAATATTCTTTAAAGCGTTTTTTTTTAAATTTTTAATATGACAAAGAACAGCTGAATACTTAGAACCCAAGGGTGCTATATTTATATTTTTAAATTTTTGAACCAAATTAAGAATTACAATAAATAAAAGTAAAGTCTCCTGTAACATCTTTTGTCTCTGATTATTTCCACTTTTAGAGACAAAAGTTTTAAAGGATGCAAACCAGTTTTAAAGCTGGTTTTGGGGGTTCTGTATATTATCAATGCAAATTAAGTATTGGAAAACAATTGTACACTAAATCTAATCTTTCTAATCACAAATAAGTATTTTTATCATGACTCAATCATGATTTTCCAGTTTGATTATTTCAGATTTTGTGGCAAAATATGTTCCAAAATGAAGATCGTGATAAGAATAAGAACACCTTTAAGGATTGCTTAATTTTTGTAATGTTATTTTACCTATAAACTTTTTTAAATGTGCTATTGATGTTGCTCTGAAATATTTTATTTTCGCAGGAGCTTATGTACAATAATATCACAGGAAAAATAGATGTCTGTGAGGTGCTTCAAAATGGGTGACATACAACACAATCCTTACAACCAGGGTTTATCCGATGAAAACTCATTAAGAAGACTACGATTACATCATTGTCATTTCTGATCCTTAGTAAAATGACTAATGTTTCCAAAGTAATGAGAGATATCACTAAGAAATAGATTTCTGAAACAGTGAAGGTAAATACTTAAATGCATCAAAACTGGGGTTGAAAAAAAAGGACCACCCTGCTGTACTGCACAGGGGCTTGTTACAAAGAAAATTTGGAGTATCCATCTTTGAATCAAGGGATGGGGGTTCTAACCTGTAACAAAATAATTCAGGGGTTTGTTGCCAAGAAAATTTAATGCACAACTCTGGCTGAAAATTTTGTTGCAAACTTCACTTATCTCCAGAATGTATTCTCACGTGTCTCTTCAAACTCCTACTATCACTAAACGTTTTACCACAAATTTTACATTTGAATGGTTTATCTCCAGTATGTATCCTCATGTGTGTCTTCAAACTAGGACTCAGTCTGAACATTTTATCACACACTTCACATTTGAATGGTTTCTCTTCTGTATGTATCCTCATGTGACTATTCAAATGTCTACTGCGTCCAAACATTTTGTCACAAACTTTACATTTGAATGGTTTATCTCTGGTATGAATCATCATGTGGACCTTCAAATGGCTAAGTCTCTTGAACATTTTATCACAAACGTCACATTTGATTGTTTTACCTACAGTATGCATCCTCATGTGGCACTTCAAATAACTACTGCTTGGAAACATTTTGTCACAAACTTCACATTTGAATGGTTTATCTCCAGTATGTATCCTCATGTGGACCTTCAAATTATGTTTCTAGATAAACATTTTATCACATATTTCACATTTGAAAGGCTTTATCTCCAGTATGTATCCTCATGTGGACCTTCAAATAACTACTACATCCCAACATTTTGTCACAATCTTCACATTTGAATGGCTTGTCTCCAGTATGAATCAACATGTGGGTCTTCAAATGAGCAAGGCGCCTAAACATTTAATCACAAACTTCACATTTGAATGGCTTATCTCCAGTATGAATCATCATGTGGACCTTCAACTGGTTATGCAGCCAAAACATGTTATCACAAACTTCACATTTGAATGGTTTAACTCCACTATGAATCATCATGTGACCCTTCAATTGATCAAGGCGCGGAAACATTGTCACAAACTTCACATTTGAGTGGCTTATCTCCGGTATGACTCATCACATGGACCTTCAAATGGCTAAGCCTTTTGAACATTTTATTGCAAACTTCACATTTGAATGGTTTATCAACAGCATGTATCATCGTGTTACACTTCAAAATCTTAACTACTTCTAAATGTTTTCTCACAAACTTCACATTTGAATGGTTTATCCCCACTATATGTCTTCAAAAGAATACTTCGTCCAGTCATAGTATCAAAATTAGGTTGGCACTAGAGGACCTGGAGTGGCGGAAGGTCTACAGGGACAGGGAGATGGAGTACGTATTAATATTTATGAGTTTGGGCTGGGCGATCTTGACTGCAACACTAACGTTTTACTGGCCGATTGTCGGAACCTAAACTTCATCTGGCAAACCGCATTCAATGTCTGGCTCAAATATAGTGTTAATGTGGTCACGGGTCAAAACGGACCGGTACCAAAACGGTCTATCTAAACACCCCAACACACCCCAGGACAACCCAGGACTCTCCAAGAACACCTCATTATTACATATATTGGCACCAAAGCTCTCAGAAACGTACTAAGAAGCGAGAAAGAAAAAAAGCAAACACACATAGTAGACATTGTTGCCATCAGTGTTGAATAGTATTGGTTGATGTCCCTATTTCCAATAACCTAAGGAAACTAACTCTTATGCATCAAATCTCTTTAATTTTATAATATTATTAAACAATTTCCTTATTTAATGGCTATGCACCATACTTTTATGCACCATACTTTCCTCATTTATTTTGTTATAAACTGTTTATATACAAATTTTCATTTTAAATCGTGCATCAACATTTTTGATAGAGACGTTTAGAATACATGACCAAAGAGTGTTACAAGCTCCACGCGAGTGATTTCCCTTGATTTTAAGTAGCCGTGAAGGAAAGTCGCTCTGTAATTCCTTTCGATTTTACATTAATGTCATGCTTGATATATCAGATGTAATTTATCTATACTTTCTGATTATACAGACCGTTTAATGATTGGTACAGTCACATAGACAAGTAATTATCAACAATAACTCACAAACCACCAAGCCGTTTAATTCTCTCTACGAATTACTCTGTCTCAATAGCGAATCGAGAGGACATGCCAATAATATCACCCAAATTACATTGACGATTAAAAGAAGAAAAACGATGAAACATACACAACCCGTTTATTTTATTAGCTATTAATGTTTTCGCAAGTATAGTAATAGAATATAAAAGGTAGATTTTCATTGTTTTAAATTTATTTAATATAGCAAGTTTCTATCTGAAATCATAAAAAATACGAGCTATCGCATTTACATTTATTTTTACCAAAATAACTTTACAATGTTTCCATAAAGAAAATATAAGATTAACTTTTAGTAAATCAGGCCATTATCAAGACTATCAAACAGCAATGCATATTTATTGATTATTGAGCTATCTAGCAAATCGTGCTTTCTTCGCATTATATTTACAAAACAAATTGCTTAAAGAGTTATTGATGAGTAAAACGATCAATATAACGTATCAAAGAGTTAATGGAAACAGTGCAAACGAACATCCGATATGTATTGATCCTGCACTTCTGTGCACAGACGCTTCTTACAGAACTTACAAGAGCTTTCTGGAGCATATTGCTACAGAACTAGATAGAGTTGTTTAGTCCGTGGAAGTAAGAGTGCCTGAAATGATGGAATTTGGAAGTGATGACGAGAAGAGTATAACCAAGCCAATAGAGCCTGTATTTCCCTCGGCTACACGCTATATGTGCACGAAACATCTGAAGGATAATGTCAGGCACTGCCTTCCACATAAAATACGGGAGGAAAAGGGTGAACGTGATATAATAATGACTCAAATATTTGATACCGGTGTCATCACAGACGAAAATACTGCAATAGATTTTGAAAGTCGATCGGAACTTTTGGAACCAATCATCAATGAACAGCATCAGACATTTGCACCATACTTTATAAATAACTTGAAACCAAGACTACATAGATATTTTTTCAAAACGATATCTGCAAAAATGCTGAACACGTGAATTTGACTAATGACAATGCAGAGTCCATCAATAACATTCTACAACTTTCCGTTGACTGGAAACCACGACACGCTCAAGATTTAATACATAAACTTCTTAGCGTGACACAGCTCTACTTCATAGATGATAGAAGCGATCTTTACGACAGCGGGAATTATCAGTTAACGAAAAAAGAACACCTTTGACACATGCAAGACAGCGTCTGGAGGTGCAAATTCGAAAAGCAAAAAACAGATTTTCGCAAACGTCCTCAAGGACATTAAACGTATACAGAAATTAAAGTACATGAAATCACAAAATGGAAAATACACCGTAATTAATAAAGCTATTATTATTATATACTACTAATTATATATATATATATATATATATATATATATATATATATATATATATATATATATATATATATATATATAGTGTTTTGGAAAGCTAAATATTATTAAGAATTTACATGTATCTGTAACCCTAGCATTGATTTATTGTACAGAAGATTTCGCTACTAACTTCATGCTCAGTACTTATTAATTTAGAAATAAAATAAATTTAAAACTACAGAACATTTAAAGTCAAACAACTAATACTTCGCAATTACTGCAAACAGTGTTGGAGTCAGCCTGAAATATTGAAATTAGTAAGATGTTTTTGCTAATCGTTAATTGATTCAATATTTAAATATTTACAGTATGTTTTAAAAATAAAGAAATTCTATAACTGTATGAAGTTGGGAAGCTTGAAGGAATATATATATATATATATATATATATATATATATATATATATATATATATATATATATATATATATATATATAATGTATGAATATACAAGCATCAGAAAAAAATAGATAAATAAATAAATAAATATTTAAGAGAGGAAGACTGACAGAAGAAAAAAGGATAATAAATCATTACACTAACCTGTATCGCAAATGCGATGATGTCATTTCCCGCTTCTGTTACAAGACAAAGCAAGCTCGCGAGGACTGATGCGTTTAATTTTCAAACCTTTTCTTTTCATTCAAATTAGCGTGTATTGATTAAATTAATAAAAGTGACTTTAATTATAATTGACTGTTTTCATCTTGTTTAAAAATTGCACACAACAATGAATGTGATTAGTGGAAATGACCATTAGCAGTGTGTTAATTATTGTTTCTAATACAAAATCGGATTTTTTATGCAAATTTCTAGTGTGCAGTAAATGTGATTTCTTTTCATTCAGACTAGCGTGCATTCAATAACTTAATAAACCTGACTTTAATTATAAATAATTGCAATACCAGTAGCTGGTACAGGAAAGTAACATTTCCATTGGTCAGAATGTTACCACGTGATCAAAACGAATTGCGTTCATTTCTGTATGAACTGTAAGGAGAACTACTTTTCCACTTCTATAAATAGAGTCACGTGTACAGCATAAAATAAACACCGCCAGTTAAGGCAGATATGAAGTAAGCATTAAAGAAAAACAACATTCTAACAAACAAACATAAAATAATTGAAAAAATTGGCTTCCATTGGTTTAAGGACTGGTATTATGATGACGTTATTGCAATCAAGCTGGACATCCCAAGTGCTATAAATAGATACGTAACAGAAAAACCACAAACATGTATTACTACGCTCAATTAAGATTTATGTTTTTTAATGATGCAAACAAAATAACATAACAAATAATTAAAATTTCAATTATAAGAGTTTAACGTTGTTTTTTCTGAGTTCATCGTGGTATAAACTGTCAGTTGCCGACTCACACAGCTTACATAACGCCCTTCGGGCGTTATTTGCCGTGTGAGTCGGCAACTGACAGTTTATACCACGGTGAACTCAGAAAACACAGCATTAAGTTCTTACTTAACTGTTGACATTTTCTCGGCGACTTAGAGATGTGTTCGTATCTTCTTTAATTGCAGACGTCAATGAATAATGGCATGATTAGTGGAAATTAATATTAGTGTTAATAATTGTTTTAAATATGCATGAATTAGGGGCGATATGTCCCTTCACTGGAGTTGAAGAGTCTTGGGATCGAAATGTCTTAGGAACTTTCTTGGTATCGAAATGTATTACTCCCATGAAGTATTGCTACTTATTTATAAATGTTGATAAATATTCACGTTACTGCACCCGAAAAACTCTTCGTCGAAATGGGAGTTATTTCCCTTGGCAACTCTTTGACCTCGCTACTTTTTCCGTTACATAAACAATCGCTAAATATTCACACTTTTTGTTTCTATGCTTGTTTGTATTGTTGTTGAAATTTAAAGTAAGTAATTTATTGAGTCTTGATGTGTTCTTTGAGAGTCTTGGAGTGCCCTGGGGTGTATTGAGGTGTCTTGGGATGTCCTGAGGTGTCTTGGGGTGTTTAGTTTGACCCGTACCAAAAAGGCCCACGACCAAAACGGACCAGTGCTTAAAAGGCCCGGTCCAAAAAAACCCGATCCCAAAAGGCCCATTTATATTAATTACCAAACACTAGCATCGTGTCTAATAAAAGTAACTAAAACATAAAATATAAAATCCTTGTTTTACTGGTAAATGTCTATAAATATGTGCAGTAGAGAAACATTGTGCCGTATGTCACAATCGTACGTCCAGTGATCATGAAAATAATTGCGACACGCTACTACATGTGCTATGTAAAATGAACAAATAAGGCAAATAATAATCGTGTTACAAAACACTGTATGTAAAGCGAATCAATAATATCTTTGTTATAACATATCAAGACTGAATACGAGTTAGTGGTACCCACGTGTGGTTTGTGTATGCCAACTTTGTCACGCTAATGCCTTAACCAAGTAATGGCGATTTCATTTATGATGGATGGATGAATATTTTAATTTGCGAAGACTATTGACTCTTCCTGTTTCACATACATTCAATATCGTTAATACGTGTATGCGTATTTTATCTGCGTTGATTATGATTTATGCTTTCAATAGACATTTGTTATATTCTGTGCCAAGTAGGCACCGTTATTGCGTTGTGGTTGCAATGAAAGTCAAGTCACAATTGGAAAAGATTTAAGAGGTTATTTATACATAACAAAATAACAACATAAATTTGTATGATAGGTTAGAAAGAGACAAAGAAGAAAAGATATCATATCTAACTAGTACAAGTACAAAAAAGACAAACGCTAATGCCATTTCAGATTTATTAATATGTCAATAATATCAATCATTATCGATAATAAATGAATATTAATATCTAATATCAAATACTACAACAATATTGCTCATAATGGCTGTCAAATAAATTTAACAGCAACATATATTAAATAATTCTACAATAACAGCAATAAATAATCATCGAACTATAAAAACATGGATACGTAGATAATCAATTAAAAACTTAACAAATTTGCACTACAGTGGCTGCCGATGTTAATATGACAATATAGGATTCAATTCTAGAATAACATAGGGATATAGTAATGTTGTTCACGGTTACTCAGCTTTTCTAAAGATAAATTTCCATGTCATTTCCCGGGGTTTTCCAGGATGAAACAACTTTTTCAATGCTTACATATGACCATTACTGAAGGGAATTAAAGAACATTTTAGATTATAAAACATGCATTTTCTAAATCTAAAAATGTTCTCTTGCTAGTCTCTCCAAAAAATATCAGTCAGAAACGATGATGATGCACAAAACCACAAAATGTATCACACGAAGCTAGTTTGATTGTATTCCTAAATGGCATATAAAGTCATTTCAATGTACAAAAAAATATTTCTAACTTTCTATTACAGGATTAATGAAACAAACGCAAATAATATGAATCTTGTCTTGTAACAAAAAGAGTTTAACCATGAACATATGTGGTATGGTAGTCGCTTACCAGTGGGCCTAGAAATTTAAACTTTGTTATATCGACTCATATCGGCATGAAATCGATAGGAAAATTATCTATTTCCTCAGAAATGGCAAGTATTATAATCATTATGTCGTTAATCGGGTGACACTATGGCGTAGATGAAACATGACCCAGTACTCGTCATTTGTATTAATAGTCACATGACTTCACAAATCTCAAATGACGACATTTGCATTTACTTTTTTTAATTTTTTCTCAATATCATTTAAAAGTGTGGGTTGTTAGATTTTTATGCTCATGCGACTAGCATTGCAAATCGCAATTATCAGGTCACATTTCTTCAACGACGTAGTTTAATCATGTCTTTTGGCAGAATAAAGACTTAACGATTTTAATACTCACAACTCGATAAATTTAACTCAAGGTCAGTTTAATTGCGACTCAATTATGTGATTATTTATACTTACACTCTGAGACCATACAGCTCGCCGACGGAGCTCAAAAACTTAGAGGTTTTTATCTCGTGATGCATGTACTGGTTCCAAAGTGTATTTAATAATTTTTCAAATCTGTAGCTTCGTCTCTCACTTCCTAGGTCGTTACACTGGACGGCTAAGCGCACGAGATCGGCCTCCCTCTTCAGCAGTGGCACTAACTGGTAGAAGGCTAGTCCCATGTGTACTGCCCTTGAATTTATACGATGGTGCCAGCCTGAAAATGTAAGACAGATAACGAACAGTTCAATTGTATACGTAATACGTTTTTATATATCAACATGTATACATATTAATATGATACGGATAATTATGTCATGCATATTAACACACTAATGTCTTTATACTGATATGCTTTATTTTTGCTGTGCTTACCTTCAACGTCGTTGTTTGTTCGTACTTTCTGGCGGTATACAAACCAGGCCTCAACTGGAAACACTGGATTATCCATCCACTGCCTGCGAAGGTACCCGATAAGGGTCCGTGTAGCATTTGTTGTAGCCTTCATTTGCAGCATCTGCACTGCTTTGATGTATGTGCGCACTGGGCAGGAACTGAAGGGCCAGCACTTGACGAACGAAGGAGTGAAGGCCTTCTCGTCGCATTGTACGTTTCAGCCAATCTAACAGACCGCACGTGTCGCAACACGGCCTGGGACCAGTGGAAGGCATAGCCCTTAACTTCGACGCCTGGAAAGGCCTCTCTGATGGTGAGCAATGCAGCTGAAAATATGCATATGCAAATAAAATTCCCGATATGATATTGTTTGTGTATGAAGCAATTCCATGTGAAATGTGATACGGTGTCCTCATGATATTGCACGATGTCATTAATTTTTCCAGACATGCACTGTTAGCGTTGTTGAGTAATGTTCAATTTCAAATATACATTAATGTTATTAGTAAACAGCTTACCTTTTTCGAAGTCCAGTACGAATCCTTCTAATGATACATGTCCCAACCTTGACTGCAAAGAACGAAACACCTGTAATCCAAAGAATCGAAATGAGGTCAGTATTCGTAGTGCTGTTACCATAATCAATTCCACAGCGATTACATAACGTCATTTACCTAACATTCAAAAATGACTCATCATTTAATTCTTGGAAAGAAATACAAATGCTGGAAACACTGTAGAACATTCAAGAGACATATGTTTCATTTTTGAGATATCACGACATAGTCTCATCACAGGGTGTATTCATTTTGTTACTGTTTCTTCTATCTATCCTATATCTATCCAATAAACATGCTGGAAATGTCAGTAATTTTTGTAACAGGCAGAGAGAAAGAAAGCTTTAACATAATGGCTTACAGCCTGATAGCCTGACTTCTTCTTCCGAATAATTACACAGAACACATGCTGTGCGCCATTTCTTTCGATGAAAGCATGGATGGACATGAGTTGACCCTGTTGTCGGAAAGGCTCACCAACGACCTGGAAGTTATAATCACATTTATTAAACAATTGGACATGAAGGCTATTATTGCGTGCTATTATAAATTTAAAACAGACAATATCTGCAGCTCAGCAATAACTGGCAGTCGAACAGCATACAATAATGAATACAACATAATGATTTACCTTAAATGTTCCATCCATATACCACCGTTTTGCTTCTCGCAAAACTCCTAACAGATATTCAGTTGCCAGCAAGAAGTGTCACTATCTATCCATTCTGATGTCTGCCACCAAGAAGTCAGGAGCGTTGATGAAGTCCTCATTCAACTGTAAAATTCAGAACAAATATATAATTGTTGTCAATATCATTCATGTCTTAAAATATTCACACTTTAAACTATCAATATTTAACTACAAACTATATATAATATATTTTATCTTCAAAGTATAATTGAGAGCAGATATTAAGAATAATGAGCAAACATTATAAAAAAGAAAAAATAAATTAGTTTAAATTTTATAGTCAATTAATATCGAACTGTAGATTTGTCTGATTTCTATATAAACTACAAAGTCCAACGTTCTTGGCTTTTCTGGACGTAGTTTCGCTCTGGTTCTATTGGCAACTCTTTTCAAAAGCGTCTTCTTTAGGAGAGAGACTGTATCTGGTCCAGAACTCTCCAGAATAGCGTCTTCTGCAATCTTCAACGTCTAGTGTGAATATTTGCTCTCTAGCAGGACGTCTCGGCTTTGATAAGGAGAAAATCTTGTTATGTCAAAGGAGGTAATCATAAGTGTATAATTAAGCACTAAACATGTATGAAAATTTATTGCCTTTACCACGGAATCCACTAAAATTATGAAAAGCATACTAAAAAAACATTTAACGAATATTGCCTTTAGTATCACCACTGTGTTAGGATTGAATATTTAAATAATTATAGTTACATGTAATTTTTGTCCTTGCAGCGAGATAACGTAAATTCTACTTTGTGGCGCTGCACTTCTAGAAGTGTCAACGTGAAGTGCAAAGCAACAATACGCCAGGAAGGGAACTTGTTTGTTCAAAGCTATGCTCAGCACACACACACCGCTGTCCCTGACCGTCAGCTAAAGACACAGGTGTACGCCAAGGTAATTTTTTGTCAGCATAGCATGTTACATTGTCAGCTAAGTGTACAATTTGCACATAAACAAATAAAAATTATAATTATAAGAACAAAAATACATTATGTATGTCCTTGAACAGTCTTGGCCAATGAGGAAATTTAATACAATTAAAATTTTTATATCAAACACACACACACACACCAATTTTATTTATACAAATTAAGGTCGAGAAGGATGTATTTTACTACTCATTTGATATATACATGTCATTTGTAATTGATATGTGATTAATTACCTAGAAACAACAGTATTCAGTGTTATAAATTATACAATCAATTAAGGGACATTCGAGAAGTATGTATTTTGATTCTAAATAAGGATAAATTCAGTCTAAATACTGCAGTAATCTAACCTGATGTACACAAGTTCACATCCATATTAACAAACTAAATCGAAATTATCATGTGGAATTTGTTTGTCGATATAAGTAAACATGTTTGTCCAGGATTTTGAAGAAATTGAATTGTCAGAATTGAAAATAAATCATATGTATTTGTCTACGTTTACAATAAATGATGCAAATACTGTTAATATCGACACATTTTCACACACCTTTACCCCATGTAAATATCCAAGTCTGGACACCAATAATCTGGTCTGGTATGTTTCTGTGAAGATCCCTCTAGGATTGAATACGTTATACCACGGTATTCGACTATCGTCTCAGTCAAAACATCGTGCACTGACCTGAAATAAACAATGTTATGCAAGCAATCATACAAATTTTAAGCATTTATGATCAACGGAAGTATTGCGGTTGCACATGTTTTATGTTTGTATATGATTATCAAGGAGTTCAAAATCATATTTATAACAACGTGTCTCAGACTCTTTGGAAATATTACTAGTATTACTTGCGTATACGTACTCTTCTTCAATAATATTCACTGGATCAATGTTTCTGTCACTTATATCGAAAGAAGTGTCTGCATCGGTGATGTCGGGAATCGTAATCGCCCCATATGGATCCACTTCAATTTCCGTCAACTCGGCCACCGGAATATCAGTCGACAAATTGCCTATACTATGGATCTATGAAATAAATGAAACAATAAAAAGCATTACATTTTCAATTTTTCCTCGCACCAGATAATGATTTTTCATTTAGTTTCATCATATGTAAAACGGCAAATTGTGACTTATGGAAATATAAATATTAAGGCAGTCGAAAACCGACTGGTTTAATTCATTGCCTTACAAACAAAAATCCTCGTATCGCCTTATGAATTTTAAACACTTACACTTAACTTCAAAAAGGCGGGTCTTCTGGCTCATCTTGGTCTTGATCGGATATACCTATGGTCACTGGAACCTGTTGTAAACGATTAAGGATTTATTTAATACAAAATTTGCCTCGATAAACGCTCATCATGAACAAAATAGTGTTACTAATTGTCAGCAGCATCTCTTGAACAACCACCTTGAATTGTATGAGAAATTAATCAACTATAGTGTTACTTGTTTATATATACAACATAAATACGACATGAACACGATTGTACTGTTATTTAACTTATTGCAAGTTTTCTTAAAATTCCTCGTGTCGCCTTATGAATTTTAAACAAAGTTGGGTTCATCGGCTCGTCTTTGTCTTGATCTTCCACCACCATGGTCATATGTGGTAGAAATATTTTCTTAATATTTAGTTGTTTTATATCATACCTGATTCAATTCTCTGCATGGCCTGCATGTAAAACTGATTTCCCCTCTGCTATTTACAGCCTCCCTGTACGCCAGCAAGGGTATTCCTAGAATAAATAATTTAATATATAATCTTCTTAGATAAATATTTCGATCCATACTCTGTAGGATGTACAATTAAAACATGCAAAAGATAAAAATTTCATAGGTGATTTAATTGAACACATGAAGCGAGCTATCGCCATCATTTTCAGAGTAGTGTCTTAATTGTCGTAAATAAAGAGAATATTCTTAACTAAAGAATGTTCTTATGTTTTGTACCCTGTGTTGCAAAAGTCGGCAATAGGCAAGACTCTCATTGATAATTTTATTATCAATGACCTGCACCGTCATCTTTATATGTTTCATTGTAGTTCTAGTGACTTCAAGAAAAGGTGGAGTACGTAAGAATAATAAATGTTTGCTCGTGCTTCCCTATTTCCAATTGAATAGAAGTGAATATGAAGATTTTCACAACTTTAGGAATATATTTAAAAGTGTACCTACCAGTGTTGCACGTGCGATGTTTCCAAAATCTGCACACGTAATCGGTAAAGGTCTGCTGTTTGCAATCCGTTCTTTATATTTGTCTAGGTGTTAATTCTCACTAACCAGTATTTCAGTTAAGGCAGCTCAGTGTTTTAGCAATATATGTAAAAATATCATTGACTTAGAAGTGAATAGATATGGGTATTGTAGAAAAACTGACTTTTTTCTTCTTTTATTATTATTATTATTTTTATTATTATTATTATTAATAATCATTCTTGTAAACGGTCCATTTTAACCCGGGCCTTTTCCGTCTAGGTCCTTTCTGACCCGTTATTGGCCTTTCTGGACCGGGCCTTTTTAACCCGGGCCGTTTTGATACTGGGTCTTTCTGACCCGTTACTGGCCTTTCTGGACCGGGCATTTTTAACCCGGGCCGTTTTGGCACTGGGCCTTTCTGGCCCGTTACCGTTAATATTGGTACTACCCTAATTCGTGGACGTGCATACTAAAATGAGTCTTTGTGCATCAACGGAGCAGCCTAGCGTGCTTCACACCCGGCAGATTTTCAGCAGACTGTGCATACATTTGAACATTATTAGGTCTTTAAGTTTGTTCTTGTTCTATTATTTTAAAATATATGCGTAAAATTATATCGTCCCTATTTTAGATCTATATAAACTTGACAAAAAAGCAATTTTTAGATGCTTTTATTTCTTTCCAAAGCACAAGACTAACTAATAATAAATATAACAATACCATTATATACACATGAAGTTCAATGTATAGCATATGAAAAGCAAGAATGAATAAGAAACTTTCTTTATAACTTGTAATACAAGGTACTGCTTAGTCTTTGTGAAGAATGTCACTGAAACTTCATCAGTATCGGCCACATTTTTTCCCCAGACAATTTCTTAAATGCCTTCCTGAAATCAAAATTCTCAACATTGGACCCATCAAGTGACATTCTCAATAAATGTTTCATAGTAGATATGATATTTGATTATATTCTGGCGGCTGTTCCACCTCTCACAGTCTGCAGTAGAAACAATGCAACAAGTCACGTGTTAGCTGTCTCAGATACTGCTAGATATAATTCTTTGTATTTCAGAACTAGATCAACCATATTTGTTGTGCATGATACAGTCCTGTTATATAAGTAAATTTTAATTTTTTCACTGATGTCACTTAAGTGACCCAGCCTTTAACAGTCGACGACTGGCATCCTTGTATCGGCATCAATTGTTACTCAGTTAAGTTCAGACAACACAATCGTGTTATCTCAGCAAATGATCCCTAAAACACTAAGCAGCCTCAAGTGCGTATCATGCTCAGGATTCAAATAACATGTTAGCAACACGTGCAAATGACGCTAAATCTGGGGTCAATTTGAGCTTCTACGTTGTAACTACTCGTTAATGGAAATTCTCAGTTTGTGACAGTTTTACTATTTAATCAGAGTTTACCATGCCCCTAATAGTCTGTCTGGCTGCTGTATAAACAAATGCTTAATTAAGAATAAAATTCTCCCCTCGAAAAGTATGGAGGGGATTACCGCCATAATTCTATGCATGTATTTTCTAATCTTTCTTGATGATCCATTGTAAATGGCTCCTTGCAATTGCTACTTTCATAATTCTATAAATGTATATTGTATTCTTCATTGATGCAGATTGTACGTGGCACTTTGCAACTGCTACTTTCCTTCTGCAATATTGTCAGTAGCTGCTAGCAAGTGCTACATTCATAATTCTAGTCATGAATTTTCTATTCTTCATTGATGCAAGCTGTAAATGGTTGCTTAAAAGTACCTAGATCTACTTTCACTCTGCGTCCTTGTATCTTGCAATTTAAAAACAACTGAATTAATTCTATAGTTTGTCAGTTATTACAAGTTTTAACATTACATTTATAAACTTGCTGTATCACAAGTTTCACAAATTGCACCTTCCAAAATCATGCCTATAATGTAGCTTCAAGCACATTGCAAGTTAGAATCAAGGAGGTAAGCATAAAATAATGCCTCATTATGACAACAGATGGCATTATGACACAACAATTTTTTACAATGGGACTACTCCCCTGACCCTAGCAACAAGAGGCTATACCACTTTATGGCATGTTTGGGTGTCTTATTTCAAATATCATTCGAATTAAATTACATCACCTGATGTCAGGGTATTAACATTTGGAAGAGAGCTGGCCTGCAAGAAGCACAAAACAAATTAAATATAACAAATTCTATACAATTATCATTTTAGAGCATATTTATTATTTTAGAGTGCAGTGCAAATTCTGCTTTTTGTAGCAGTAAAAACCTCATAAGGTTTGAGCAAAGTGCAGATAATAGCACCTAGAGGCCATACTTTCATTTCTTTATTGAAGAGAGAGAGAGAGAGTACATTACTGAGATGAGGATTCTGTTTATTCACTCAACCCTATGTAATTAAACTTTACTGTTAATCTGCAGTTCACAGTGGCAGTTGAATTATATATATATATAACAAGAAGTAAGGTAAATAGTCAAATTATACAGAATTCTTATCTAGGTATGGCATGCATGATTATGCAATAGCCAGCAAGTATTGTCGCTAGTTGTCTGTGACAAGCATGTCAAATCTCCAATTTCATTTTAAATTTCCAGTTCCAATACAACAGAAAGAGGCAATGACTTGAAACAAGGACATCACATACAAAGCATATATGCTACAAAAAATATGAACTTATTTCATTATATAAGAAAAGAAATTCTAAGAGTAGGAAATATATTTTCTGTATGTAAACATAAGATCACTTCCATTCAATTATGAGATGCTTTATTTTGACATATATCAAACTGGAAACTACATTGTTTTATTATTTGAAACCATATTCATCCATATATAAAGCAATATATATATATATATATATATATATATATATATATATATATATATATATATATATATATATATAGTACAGATAAGATTACTAATTGTATGGTACCTTACTCATAAAACATCAAACTCCTTTGGTAGCAATTATAAAAATATAATATATTGAATATAAATAACATTGCTACCACTACCAGTAACCAGCTCAATTTGTTTGTATTATTACTGCTACAATACAGTACTAAAAGTGCTTGATACATTTGGATATGAAATTAATGTATTAGTTCAAAAGATTAGTATACATTTTTACATGTATCTTCTACAGAGGTGATTGTTTTCTGTTAGAAGAATAAGACAACCCCCACATAATTTTCTAAAACAACTTGTAAAGTTTTTAAGGCAAGTCACAGTTCTGGCCATTGTACCATCCATCACCCCTACCACCCCACATAAACATCTTCATTTGTCTGTGGTTTTATCATTATTTTGTCCTGCTTCAAATATAAGCTAATATTGTCTTAACACAAAAAATATCAGAACAATAAAACTATGTAATAAGGCAAAATAAATAAAAGAAATATACAGTCCTATGTTTAACTTTTCATAGGAAATGTAAGAGAAAAAAAAAGTTTAATTTAAACCAGCATTCATAAAATCAATATTGTTAGAAGAATTAGTCTGAAACAAAAGTTACCATACAGGTAGGCAATTATACGGAACAAATACCTGGATTGTCTTGTTACATGGTTGTTATATTTTCATTTGCCAATCCCTTTTCTTTTTCACTTTCACATGAATAAAACATGAAGGAAAACAAACTTTTCACACATTCTGGCTTTTGGATTGGACATACACACTCATCATTGCAAATTCTGAGGAATTAAAACTAAATTCTAGATTGGCCAAGACACATTACCTTTTGTGTACCACATACATTTGTAAATTATGACTCAAGAACAGTCAGGTTATATTCCCTAGTGTCTGTCTCAAGAATTAATCCACAAAAACATTCCATTACTGGATCTGTATTCAATAAATATACTGTAGAAAAATACACACTTTTTGATAAATTTATTTTGTGGGCAATAAAAACAGGTTGTTTGCACTTGCTATGAGCAAAATGCCATGACAAGATTATATTTTATTTGCTATTTTATCATTTCTCATACTTTGACCTTTACAAAACTATTATATTTATGAATCTGAGATGAAATTTTAAAATTGGCTTCTTATCCCTAATGTATGTGCCTTGGAACAATGGATAAGGTAAATTCCATAACTGATATGTCTTAATCACCAGCAGAGAGAGAGAGAGAGAGAGATTCATAAGTTAATTTCCTCACAGAATAATAGAAACCATGGGCCATTTTCTGACTGCAGATTTGTAAGATACCTGAGCAGAAAGTAACAGCTACTTTATAAGCATGCAAGCCATTTTAATATGAGTTATAGGCCCCCAAGTGCTATTATTCCTCAGAGAAGACACAAGACTGGGTTTTAAAAATTAAAGCCACACATGTACCAGTTCGTTACTTTGTGAAAAATGGGTTAATTATGAGAAAATGTAGACACCGCTTGTACCTGCTGGTGATGAGTGGTTAGTGGGCAATCAAATTGTTGTTCCCAAGTCATATAGACTGGAAATGCATAGTCTAACCCATAAAACTCCTTAAGCTGGTCATTTTGGTGTCAATAAGACTTATCAAAAGATCTTGAATAATTTTTATTTGCCAAAAATTAAAAGTGACGTTTATAAGTACTATAGATCTTCACACTTGTCATATGGTAGGAAATCCCAATCAGAATATTGTAAGGCACATCTGCAACTTATTCCTGCATTTGACCATTTGACAAGCTATTTAACAGAAAAATGGCAGACTGTTGGTTATTTACTTAACACCAAGTCAAGCAACTTTTTGACCATAATGTGTGCATCCTCAAGATTTCCAAAGCCTATTCCTTTGAAGAATATTAAAGCAAAAACTGTTCTAAAAGTTTAGGCAATGTTTTAACACTTGTTTGCCACCCCAAATCTGTCCTGCAAATTTTATGTTTGATTATTTCCAACAACTTATGTGTGAAGGGGCAAATTTCTGGCAATCTAACAAGAATACATTAGTTGAGAACCATTAATTAGCTCTATGGAGACATGCGCGTATCATATCGCCATACGACCATGTTTGGTGATGTCCTTTAGAGGGAGAATTTGGTTCCTAATTAAGCATTTGTTTATACAGCAGCAAAACGGACTATTATGGACACTGTAAACTTCATTTTCATTGTAAAGTTGTCAAAATTGAGAAATCGCAGAAACACTGTTACTCAAACTACCAGGTCAAGCTGACCCCGAATTTGGCATCTCTGAAGAAAAGGGTGGCAGTGATATTTGATTATGATTGGTTATGTTAAATAAGGTGGCGTGTTTCCCACACAAAATTTCATAGGTTTCAATATCACCTACATCGAAATTTTAATCAGTCTAAGCTTTTCTGGAAGAGAAATTATTGTAGGCTCTGGGGGATTTGCAAGAAATTCCTCGTAAAATGGGACTGTTGTCGAAAGGGACCGACAAAATAATTTTGGCGATCAGAAGGAGGAACACTGAAAGCAAAGGTAGTGTGACAATTCCATGTAATTTTTTGATGCCTTATATACTGCTTTGATGAATTTATTTACTTGTATTAACATGAATCCTTTTTCCTACATTTGTATAATAATTTGCTTTATGAAATATAACTCTTGAGTTTATGCATAGGCAGTCATACATTAATGTTCACCGAATTTAGAAGATTTCACGTATGATTAAGAATTAGGTTCTAAGAATTTAATGCATTACATTAGTTAATATGATTACGAGAATCCGTGTGAATTCACCAAATTTAGAAGATTTCACATATGATTAAGAGTAAGTGTGATTGACTGAAATGATATAGTAATTGATGTAATAATGTATTCCATTTATTTGCTGTGTAAATTGAGGCTGGCTCAGAACGCCAAGCCTTGCATAGGGTGCATTAAGGTCAAGGCGTAACGAATTAGCCATTTGACTAACTAGGGTCATTATACGACATATGCAGTCAATTGACAGCCTTAGCATCTGTCTAGCACTGATAGAAAAATCTGATAATAAGGGAGAATAATTTGAAATCCCCTGTATCATAAATAACAGGAAATTTAGGTTGTCTCTATTTGTATTTATTTAAAAGGGAGAAAATAGCTCCTGGGACGAATGATATGATGTTACCGTGAGACGTATACTGAGAAGGATAGAGAGCAGTGCAGTGAGACATATAATCCTGTGGCGCAATCCTGCCTGGTATTAATTTCTAAACGTATTCTGAGAGTATCCAGAGATGGATGGTGGAAAGTATCATCCTGAGATCCAAGGTTCTGAACAGCTACAGTCGAAGCAGAAGAAACTGGGGACTAGCAGGTTATCCAATTGTACAAGCCGTTAACTTCAATTGTTCACTTGACCCTATGATGAACTAAATCTGTCAGTAAACAGATCAGATATTTTCCTTCTATATATCTGCTCAGATCTCTATCTACTTCACCTATAAGTTTCACCACTTCATATTTACTCGAACCGGGCAATAACATCGAGGATGGTCAACCCGTAGATAACAAAAAACCAAAATTAAGTGAGACACAGCAAAAGTCACCACCAGAAAACATTCATACCCTCCCCGCTTTACATTATGCATGAATTAGACAACCAAAAGTTTAATTTTTTGGTCACCCTGAAAGTAATGGGGCTAGCTCAAGACTGTGTGAAAACACACTCACCTACCCAGGATACACGTATACAATTATATTGAATCAAACCTTAAAAAGGACAGTGATCAGTAAATTTCTGCATTGTTTTTTTCTCCCATATTGATATTTGTCACCAAATGAAAGACCCTATGATTACCCTAAAACAATAAGACTGTCCCAAAACACCCTCAACTACCCAGGATACATGTGGGCAATAAAATAGAATAAAACCAAATTAAAAGACAGAGATATGCAAAATTCTACACTGTATAAATATCAAGTATGATCAATAGAATTTATTCTTTTGTTGATACTTGCTGAAGACTATCCCAAAACACACTCATCAACCCAAGATACGTCTATACAATTACAATGACTTAATAAAATATACAGTTTTGGTGCATTTTCTCTCTCTGTCTCTTTCTTTGATCATGGATAGTTCACTAAACTACATTCATATTGCAAAAAGCAGCACAATTAATAAGTCAGAAGTATGCATCACTACATTCATCTTTCAAATATTTTTTAAAGCATTTTTTTTAATTTTTAATATCACAATGAGCAGCTGAATAATTAGAACCCAAGGGTGCTATATTTATATTTTTAAAATTCTTGAACCAAATTAAGAATTACAATAAATAAAATTAGTCTCCTGTAACATCTTTTGTCTCTGATTATTTCCACTTTTAGAGACAAAAGTTTTAAAGGATGTAAACCAGTCTTAAAGCTGGTTTTGGGGATTCTGTATATTACCAATGCAAATTAAGTATTGGAAAACAATTGTACACTAAATCCAATCTTTCTAATTGCAAATAAGCATTTTTATCATGATACGATCATGATTTTCCAGTTTGATTTTTTCAGATTTTGTAGCAAATTATGTCCCAAAATGAAGATCATGATAACAATAAGAACACCTTTAAGGATTGCTTAATTTTTGTAATGTCAATTTTACCTATAAACTTTATTTAATGTGCTATTGATATTGCCCTGAAATATTTTATTTTCACAGGAGCTTATGTACAGTAGTATCACAGGAAAGACAGACGTCTGTGAGGTGCTTCAAAATGGGTGATATACAATACAATCGTTACAAGCAGGGTTTGTCTGATGAAAACTCATTAAGAAGAGTACAAATATATCATTGTCATTTCTGATCCTTAGTAAAATAACTAATGTTTCCAAAGTAATGAAAGATATCACTAAGAAATAGATTTTTTTAAATGGTGAAGGTAAATATTTAAATGCGTCAAAACTGGGGTTGAAAGAAAAGGACCACCCTGCTGTACTGTACAGGAGCTTGTTACAAAGAAAATTTGGAGTATCCGTCCTTGAATCAAGGGATGGGGGTTCTAACCACGTTTTACCACAAATTTTTCATTTGGATGGTTTATCTCCAGTATGTATCCTCATGTGCGTCTTCAAACTAGAACTCTCTCTGAACATTTTATCACACACTTCACATTTGAATGATTTATCTCCTGTATGTATCCTCATGTGTCTCTTCAAATAACTACTTAGTGCAAACATTTTGTCACAAACTTCACATTTGAATGGTTTGTCTCCAGTATGAATCAACATGTGGGTCTTCAAATGTTCAAGGCACCTAAACATTTGATCACAAACTTCACATTTGAAAGGCTGATCTCCAGTATGTATCCTCATGTGGACCTTCAAAGAACTACTTAATCTAAATATTTTGTCACAAACTTCACATTTGAATGGTTTGTCTCCAGTATGAATCAACATGTGAGTCTTCAAATGTTCAAGGCGCCTAAACATTTTATCACAAACTTCACATTTGAATGGCTTATCTCCAGTATGTATCATCATGTGACGCTTCAAATGGCTAAGGCTCCTGAACATTTTATTACAAACTTCACATTTGACTGTTTTACCTCCAGTATGCATCCTCATGTGGGACTTCAAATAACTATTGATTGGAAACATTTTGTCACAAATTTCACATTTGAATGGCTTATCTCCAGTATGAATCATCATGTGGACCTTCAAGTCGTTATGGAGCCTGAACATTTTATCACAAACTTCACATTTGAATGGTTTAACTCCAGTATGAATCATCATGTGGCCCTTCAAATGATCAAGGCGCGGAAACATTTTATCACAAACTTCACATTTGAATGGCTTATCTCCCGTATGAGTTATCACATGGACCTTCAAATGGCTAAACCATTTGAACATTTTATCGCAAACTTCACATTTGAATGGTTTATCTACAGCATGTATCATCGTGTGACGCTGCAAAATCCAACTACTACTAAATGTTTTCTCACAAACTTCACATTTGAATGGTTTATCCCCACTATACGTCTTCAAATGAATACTTCGTCCAGTCATAGTATCAAAATTAGGTCGGCACTAGAGGACCTGGAGTGGCGGTAGGTCTACATGGACAGGGAGATGGAGTACGTATTAATATTTATGAGTTTGGGCTGGGCGATCTTGACTGTAACACTAACATTTTACTGGCCGATTGTCAGAACCTAAACTTCATCCCGCAAACCGCATTCAATGTCTGGTTCAAACATAGTGTTAATGTGGTTACGGGTCAAAACGGACCGGTACCGAAAAGGCCCACGGCCAAAACGGACCAGTGCTTAAAAGGACCGGTCCGAAAAAAACCGGACCCAAAAAGGCCCATTTATATATTAATTACCAGCTACTAGTATCGTGTCTAATAAAAGTAACTAAAACGTAAAATATAAAGTCCTTGTTTTACTGGTAAATGTCTATAAATATGTGCAGTAGAGAAACATTGTGCCGTATGTCACAATCGTACGTCCAGTGATCATGAAAATAATTGCGACACGCTACTACATGTGCTATGTAAAATGAACAAATAAGACAAATAATAATTGTCTTAGAAAACACTGTATGTAAAGCGAATCAATAATATCTTTGTTATAACATGTCAAGACTGAATACGAGTTAGTGGTACCCACGTGTGGTTTGTGTATGCCAACTTTGTCATGCTAATGCCGTAACTAAGTAATGGCGATTTCATTTATGATGGATGGATGAATATTTTAAATTGCGAAGACTACTGACTCTTCCTGTTTCATATACATTCAATATCGTTAATACGTGTATGCGTATTTTATCTGCGTTGATTATATTTTATGCTTTCAATAGACATTTGTTATATTCTGTGCCAAGTAGGCACCGTTATTGCGTTGTGGTTGCAATGAAAGTCAAGTCACAATTGGAAAAGATTTAAGAGGTTATTTATACATAACAACATAAATTTGTATGATAGGTTAGAAAGAGACAAAGAAGAAAACATATCATATCTAACTAGTACAAGTACAAAAAAGACAAACGCTAATGCCATTTCAGATTTATTAATATGTCAATAATATCAATCATTATCGATAATACATGAATATTAATATCTAATATCAAATGCTACAACAATATTGCTCATAATGGCTGTCAAATAAATTTAACAGCAACATATATTAAATAATTCTACAATAACAGCAATAAATAATCATCGAACTATAAAAACATGCATACGTAGATAATCACTTAAAAACTTAACAAATTTGCACTACAGTGGCTGCCGATGTTAATATGACAATATAGGATTCAATTCTAGAATAACAGAGGGATATAGTAATGTTGTTCACGGTTATTCAGCTTTTCTAAAGATAAATTTCCATGTCATTTCCCGGGGTTTTCCAAGATGAAACAACTTTTTCAATGCTTACATATGACCATTACTGAAAGGAATTAAAGAACATTTTAGATTATAAAACATGCATTTTCTAAATCTAAAAATGTTCTCTTGCTAGTCTCTCCAAAAAATATCAGTCAGAAACGATGATGATGCACAAAACCACAAAATGTATCACACGAAGCTAGTTTGATTGTATTCCTAAATGGCATATAAAGTCATTTCAATGTACAAAAAAAATATTTCTAACCTCCTATTACAGGATTAATGAAACAAACGCAAATAATATGAATCTTGTCTTGTAACAAAAGGAGCTTAACCATGAACATATGTGGTATGGTAGTCGCTTACCAGTGGGCCTAGAAATTTAAACTTTGTTATATCGACTCATATCGGCATGAAATCGATAGGAAAATTATTTATTTCCTCAGAAATGGCAAGTATTATAATCATTATGTCGTTAATCGGGTGACACTATGGCGTAGATGAAACGTGACCCAGTACTCGTCATTTGTATTAATAGTCACATGACTTCACAAATCTCAAATGACGACATTTGCATTTACTTTTTTTAATTTTTTCTCAATATCATTTAAAAGTGTGGGTTGTTAGATTTTTATCCTCATGCGACTAGCATTGCAAATCGCAATTATCAGGTCACATTTCATCAACGACGTAGTTTAATCATGTCTTTTGGCAGAATAAAGACTTAACGATTTTAATACTCACAACTCGATAAATTTAACTCAAGGTCAGTTTAATTACGACTCAATTACGTGATTATTTATACTTACACTCTGAGACCATACCTCTCACCGACGGAGCTCAAAAACTTAGAGGTTTTTATCTTGTGCTGCATGTACTGGTTCCAAAGTGTATTTAATGATTTTTCAAATCTGTAGCTTCGTCTCTCACGTCCTAGGTAGTTACACTGGACGGCCAAGCGCATGAGATCGGCCTCCCTCCGCAGTAGTGGCACTAACTGGGAGAAGCCTAGTAACATGTGTACTGCCCTTGAATTTATACGATGGTGCATGCCTGAAAATGTAAAACAGATAACGAACAATTGAATTGTATACGTAATACGTTTTTATATATCAACATGTATACATATTAATATGATACGGATAATTATGTCATGCATATTAACAGACTAATGTCTTTATACTGATATGCTTTATTTTTGCTGTGCTTACCTTCAACGTCGTTGTTTGTTCGTACTTTCTGGCGGTATACAAACCAGGCCTCAACTGGAAACACTGGATTATCCATCCACTGCCTGCGAAGGTACCCGATAAGGGTCCGTGTAGCATTTGTTGTAGCCTTCATTTGCAGCATCTGCACGGCTTGATGTATGTGCGCGCTGGGCAGGAACTGAAGGGCCAGCACTTGACGAACGAAGGAGTGAAGGCCTTCTCGTCGCATTGTACGTTTCAGCCAATCCAACAGACTGCACGTATCGCCACACGGCCTGGGACCAGTGGAAGGCACAGCCCTTAAGTTCGACGCCGGGAAAGGCCTCTCTGATGGTGAGCAATGCAGCTGAAAATATGCATATGCAAATAAAATTCCCGATATGATATTGTTTGTGTATGAAGCAATTCCATGTGAAAGGTAATACGGTGTCCTCATGATATTGCACGATGTCATTAATTTTTCCAGACATGCACTGTTAGCGTTGTTGAGTAATGTTCAATTTCAAATATACATTAATGTTATTAGTAAACAGCTTACCTTTTTCGAAGTCCAGTACGAATCCTTCTAATGATACATGTCCCAACCTTGACTGCAGAGAACGAAACACCTGTAATCCAAAGAATCGAAATGAGGTCAGTATTCGTAGTGCTGTTACCATAATCAATTCCACAGCGATTACATAACGTCATTTACCTAACATTCAAAAATGACTCATCATTTAATTCTTGGAAAGAAATACAAATGCTGGAAACACTGTACAACATTCAAGAGACATATGTTTCATTTTTGAGATATCACGACATAGTCTCATCACATGGTGTATTCATTTTGTTACTGTTTCTTCTATCTATCCTATATCTATCCAATAAACATGCTGGAAATGTCAGTAATTTTTGTAACAGGCAGAGAGAAAGAAAGCTTTAACATAATGGCTTACAGCCTGATAGTCTGACTTCGTCTTCCGGCTCATTAAACCGAACACATGCTGTGCGCCATTTCTTTCGATGAAAGCATGGATGGACATGAGTTGACCCTGTTGTCGGAAAGGCTCACCAACGACCTGGAAGTTATAATCACATTTATTAAACAATTGGACATGAAGGTTATTATTGCGTGCTATTATAAATTTAAAACAGACAATATCTGCAGCTCAGCAATAGCTGGCAGTCGAACAGCATACAATAATGAATACAACATAATGATTTACCTTAAATGTTCCATCCATATACCACCGTTTTGCTTCTCGCAAAACTCCTAACAGATATTCAGTTGCCAGCAAGAAGTGTCGCTATCTATCCATTCTGATGTCTGCCACCAAGAAGTCAGGAGCGTTGATGAAGTCCTCATTCAACTGTAAAATTCAGAACAAATATATAATTGTTGTCAATATCATTCATGTCTTAAAATATTCACACTTTAAACTATCAATATTTAACTACAAACTATATATAATATATTTTAACTTCAAAGTATAATTGAGAGCAGATATTAAGAATAATGAGCAAACATTATAAAAAAGAAAAAATAAATTAGTTTAAATTTTATAGTCAATTAATATCGAACTGTAGATTTGTCTGATTTCTATATAAACTACAAAGTCCAACGTTCTTGTCTTTTCTGGACGTAGTTTCGCTCTGGTTCTATTGGCAACTCTTTTCAAAAGCGTCTTCTTTAGGAGAGAGACTGTATCTGGTCCAGAACTCTCCAGAATAGCGTCTTCTGCAATCTTCAACGTCTAGTGTGAATATCTGCTCTCTAGCAGCACGTCTCACCTTTGATAAGGAGAAAATCTTGTTATGTCAAAGGAGGTAATCATAAGCGTATAATTAAGCACTAAACATGTATGAAAATTTATTGCCTTTACCACGGAATCCACTAAAATTATGAAAAGCATATTAAAAAAACATTTAACGAATATTGCCTTTAGTATCACCACTGTGTTAGGATTGAATATTTAAATAATTATAGTTACATGTAATTTTTGTTCTTATAATACTTATATTGCGTTGATTATGTACAAAAGGTACAATTAGCTGACAATTTAACATGCTATGCTGACAAAAATTTACCTTGGCGTACACCTGTGGCTTTAGCTGAATGTCATGGATAGCGGTGTGCGTGTGCTGAGCATAGCTTTGAACAAATAAGTTCCCTTGCTGGCGTATTGTCACTTTGCACTTCATGTTGACACTTCTAGAAATGCAACGCCACAAAGTAGAATTTACGTTATCTCGCTGCAAGAACAGAAATGCATTATGTATGTCCTTGAACAGTCTTGGCCAATGAGGAAATTTAATACAATTAAAGATTTGATAACACACACACACACACACACACCAATTTTATTGTAACAAATTAAGGTCGAGAAAGATGTATTTTACTACGCATTTGATATATACATGTCATTTGTAATTGATATGTGATTAATTTCCTAGAAACAACAGTATTCAGTGTTATAAATTATACAATCAATTAGGGGACATTCGAGAAGTATGTATTTTGATTCTAAATAAGGATAAATTCAATCTAAATACTGCAGTAATCTAACCTGATGTACACAAGTTCACATCCATAGTAACAAACTAAATCGAAATTATCATGTGGAATTTGTTTGTCGATATAAATAAACATGTTTGTCCAGGATTTTGAAGAAATTGAATTGTCAGAATTGAAAATAAATCATATGTATTTGTCTACGTTTACAATAAATGATGTAAATACTGTTAATATCCACACATTTTCACACACCTTTACCCCATATAAATATCCAAGTCTGGACACCAATAGTCTGGTCTGGTATGTTTCTGTGAAGATCCCTCTAGGATTGAATACGTTATACCACGGTATTCGACTATCGTCTCAGTCAAAACATCGTGCACTGACCTGAAATAAACAATGTTATGCAAGCAATCATACAAATTTTAAGCATTTATGATGAACGGAAGTATTGCGGTTGCACATGTTTTATGTTTGTATATGATTACCAAGGAGTTCAAAATCATGTTTATAATAACGTGTCTCAGACTCTTTGCAAATATTACTATTATTACTTGTGTATACGTACTCTTCTTCAATAATATTCACTGGATCAATGTTTCTGTCACTTATATCGAAAGAAGTGTCTGCATCGGTGATGTCAGGAATCGTAATCGCCCCATATGGATCCATTTCAATTTCCGTCAACTCGGCCACCGGAATATCAGTCGACAAATTGCCTATACTATGGATCTATGAAATAAATGAAACAATAAAAAGCATTACATTTTCAATTTTTCTTCGCACCAGATAATGATTTTTCATTTAGTTTCATCATATGTAAAACGGCAAATTGTGACTTCTGGAAATATAAATATTAAGGCAGTCGAAAACTGACTGGTTTAATTCATTGCCTTACAAACAAAAATCCTCGTATCGCCTTATGAATTTTAAACACTTACACTTAACTTCAAAAAAGGCGGGTCTTCTGGCTCATCTTGGTCTTGATCGGATACACTTATGGTCACTGGAACCTGTTGTAAACGATTAAGGATTTATTTAGTTAATACAAAATTTGCCTCGATAAACGCTCATCATGAACAAAATAGTGTTACTAATTGTCAGCAGCATCTCTTGAATAACCACCTTGAATTGTATGAGAAATTAATCAACTATAGTTTTACTTGTTTATATATGCAACATAAATATTTAAATATCTTTTAAATATCTTAAATATCTTTTATTATTATTATTATTATTATTATTATTATTATCATTAATCATTCTTGTAAACGGTCCTTTTTAACCCGGGCCTTTTCCGTCTAGGTCCTTTCTGACCCGTTATTGGCCTTTCTGGACCGGGCCTTTTTAATCCGGATCGTTTTGGTACTGCGCCTTTCTGGCCCGTTACTGGCCCGTCTGGACTGAGTCTTTTTAACCCAGGCCGTTTTGGTACTGGACCTTTCTGACCCGTCACCGTTAATATTGGTACTACCCTAATTCGTGGACGTGGATACTAAAATGAGTCTTTGTGCATCAACGGACCAGCCAAGCGTGCTTCACACCCGGCAGATTTTCAGCCCACTGTGCAAACATTTGAACATTATTAGGTCTTTAAGTTTGTTCTTGTTCTATTATTTTAAAATATATGCGTAATATTATATCGTCCCTATTTTAGATCTATATAAACTTGACAATAAAGTAATTTTTAAATGCTTTTATTACTTTCCAAAGCACAAGATTAATTAATAATAAATATAACAATACCATTATATACACGTGATGTTCAATGCATAGCATATGAAAAAGAAGAATGAATAAGAAACTTTCTTTATAACTTGTAATACAAGGTACTGCTTAGTCTTTGTGAACAATGTCACTGAAACTTCATCAGTATCGGCCACATTTTTTCCCCAGACAATTTCTTAAATGCCTTCCTGAAATCAAAATTCTCAACATTGGACCCATCAAGTGACATTCTCAATAAATGTTTCAGAGTAGATATGAAATTTGATTATATTCTGGCGGCTGTTCCACCTCTCAGTCTGCAGTAGAAACAATGCAACAAGTCACGTGTTAGCTGTCTCAGATACTGCTAGATATAATTCTTTGTATTTCAGAGCTAGATCAACCATATTTGTTGTGCATGATACAGTCCTGTTGTATAAGTAAATTTTAAATTTTTTCACTGATGTCACTTAAGTGACCCAACCTTTAACAGTCGACGACTGGCATCCTTGTATCGGCATCAATTGTTACTCAGTTAAGTTCAGACCACACAATCGTGTTATCTCAGCAAATGATCCCTAAAACACTAAGCAGCCTCAAGTGCGTATCATGCTCAGGATTCAAATAACATGTTAGCAACACGTGCAAATGACGCTAAATCTGGGGTCAATTTGAGCTTCTACGTTGTAACTACTCGTTAATGGAAATTCTCAGTTTGTGACAGTTTTACTATTTAATCAGAGTTTACCATGCCCCTAATAGTCTGTATGGCTGCTGTATAAACAAATGCTTAATTAAGAATAAAATTCTCCCCTCGAAAAGTATGGAAGGGGATCACCGCCATAATTCTATGCATGTATTTTCTAATCTTCCTTGATGATCCATTGTAAATGGCTCCTTGCAATTGCTACTTAAATAATTCTATAAATGTATACTGCATTCTTCATTGATGCAGATTGTACGTGGCACTTTGCAAGTGCTACTTTCCTTCTGCAATATTGTCAATAGCTGCTAGCAAGTGCTACATTCATAATTCTAGTCATGAATTTTCTATTCTTCATTGATGCAAGCTGTAAATGGCTGCTTGAAAGTACCTAGATCTACTTTCACTCTGCATCCTTGTATCTTGCAATTTAAAAACAACTGAATTAATTCTATAGTTTGTCAGTTATTACAAGTTTTAACATTACATTTATAAACTTGCTATATCACAAGTTTCACAAATTGCACCTTCCAAAATCATGCCTATAATGTAGCTTCAAGCACATTGCAGGTTAGAATCAAGGAGGTAAGCATAAAATAATGCCTCATTATGACAACAGATGGCATTATGACACAACAATTTTTTACAATGGGACTACTCCCCTGACCCTAGCAACAAGAGGCTATACCACTTTATGGCATGTTTGGGTGTCTTATTTCAAATATCATTCGAATTAAATTACATCACCTGATGTCTCAGGGTATTAACATTTGGAAGAGAGCTGGCCTGCAAGAAGCACAAAACAAATTAAATATAACAAATTCTATACAATTATCATTTTAGAGCATATTTATTATTTTAGAGTGCAGTGCAAATTCTGCTTTTTGTAGCAGTAAAAACCTCATAAGGTTTGAGCAAAGTGCAGATAATAGCACCTAGAGGCCATACTTTCATTTCTTTATTGAAGAGAGAAAGAGAGTACATTACTGAGATGAGGATTCTGTTTATTCACTCAACCCTATGTAATTAAACTTTACTGTTAATCTGCAGTTCACAGTGGCAGTTGAATTATATATATATATATATATATATATATATATATATATATATATATATATATATATATATATATATATAACAAGAAGTAAGGTAAATAGTCAAATTATACAGAATTCTTATCAAGGTATGGCATGCATGATTATGCAATAGCCAGCAAGTATTGTCACTAGTTGTCTGTGACAAGTATGTCAAATCTCCAATTTCATTTTAAATTTCCAGTTCCAATACAACAGAAAGAGGCAATGACTTGAAACAAGGACATCACATACAAAGAATATATGCTGCAAAAAATATGAACTTATTTCATTATATAAGAAAAGAGATTCTAAGAGTAGGAAATATATTTTCTGTATGTAAACATAAGATCACCTCCATTCAATTATGAGATGCTTTATTTTGACATATATCAAACTGGAAACTGCATTTTTTTATTATTTGAAACCATATTCATCCATACATAAAGCAATATATATATATATATATATATATATATATATATATATATATATATATATAGTACAGATAAGATGACTGATTGTATGGTACCTTACTGATAAAACATCAAACTCCTTTGGTAGCAGTTATAAAAATATAATATATTGAATATAAATAACATTGCTACCACTACCAGTAACCAGCTCAATTTGTTTGTATTATTACTGCTACAATACGGTACTAAAAGTGCTTGATACATTTGGATATGAAATTAATGTATTAGTTCAAAAGATTAGTATACATTTTTACATGTATCTTCTACAGAGGTGATTGTTTTCTGTTAGAAGAATAAGACAACCCCCACATAATTTTCTAAAACAACTTGTAAAGTTTTTAAGGCAAGTCACAGTTCTGGCCATTGTACCATCCATCACCCCTACCACCCCAAATGAACATCTTCATTTGTCTGTGGTTTTATCATTATTTTATCCTGCTTCAAATATAAGCTAATATTGTCTTAACACAAAAAATATCAGAACAATACAACTATGTAATAAGGCAAAATAAATAAAAGAAATATACAGTCCTATGTTTAACTTTTCATAGGAAATGTAAGAGAAAAAAAAGTTTAATTTAAACCAGCATTCATAAAATCAATATTGTTAGAAGAATTAGTCTGAAACAAAAGTTACCATACAGGTAGGCAATTATACTGAACAAATACCTGGATTGTATTGTTACATGGTTGTTATATTTTCATTTGCCAATCCCTTTTCTTTTTCACTTTCACATGAATAAAACATGAAGGAAAACAAACTTTTCACACATTCTGGCTTTTGGATTGGACATACACACTCATCATTGCAAATTCTGAGGAATTAAAACTAAATTCTAGATTGGCCAAGACACATTACCTTTTGTGTACCACATACATTTGTAAATTATGACTCAAGAACAGTCAGGTTATATTCCCTAGTGTCTGTCTCAAGAATTAATCCACAAAAACATTCCATTACTGGATCTGTATTCAATAAATATACTGTAGAAAAATGCACACTTTTTGATAAATTTATTTTGTGGGCAATAAAAACAGGTTGTTTGCACTTGCTATGAGCAAAATGCCATGACAAGATTATATTTTATTTGCTATTTTTTTTTATTTCTGATACTTTGACCTTCACAAAACTATTATATTTATGAACCTGAGATGAAATTTTAAAATTGGCCTCTTATTCCTAATGTATGTGCCTTGGAACAATGGATAAGGTAAATTCCATAACTGATATGTCTTAATCACCAGCAGAGAGAGAGAGAGAGAGAGAGAGAGTCAGAGAGAGAGAGAGAGAGAGAAATTCATAAGTTAATTTCCTCACAGAATAATAGAAACCATGGGCCATTTTCTGACTGCAGATTTGTAAGATATCTGAGCAGAAAGTAACAGCTACTTTATAAGCATGCAAGCCATTTTAATGAGTTATAGGCCCCCAAGTGCTATTATTCCTCAGAGAAGACACAAGACTGGGTTTTAAAAATTAAAGCCACACAAGTACCAGTTTGTTACTTTGTGAAAAATGGGTTAATTATGAGAAAATGTAGACACCTCTTGTACCTGCAGGTGATGAGTGGTCAGTGAGCAATCAAATTGTTGTTCCCAAGTCATATAGACAGGAAATGCATAGTCTAACCCATAAAACTCCTTAAGCTGGTCATTTTGGTGTCAATAAGACTTATCACAAGATCTTGAATCATTTTTTATTTACCAAAAATTAAAAGTGACGTTTATAAGTACTATAGATCTTCACACTTGTCATATGGTATGAAATCCCAAAAAGAATATATCTAAGGCACATCTGCAACTTATTCCTGCATTTGACCATTTGACAAGCTATTTAGCAGAAAAATGGCAGACTGTTGGTTATTTACTTAATACCAGGTCAAGCAACTTTTTGACCATAATGTGTGCATCCTCAAGATTTCCAAAGCCTATTCCTTTGAAGAATATTAAAGCAAAAACTGTTCTAAAAGTTTAGGCAATGTTTTAACACTTGTTTGCCACCCCAAATCAGTCCTGCAAATTTTATGTTTGATTATTTCCAACAACTTATGTGTGATGGGGCAAATTTCTGGCAATCTAACAAGAATACATTAGTTGAGAACCATTAATTAGATCTATGGAGGCATGCGCGTATCATATCGCCATACGACCATGTTTGGTGATGTCCTTTAGAGGGAGAATTTGGTTCCTAATTAAGCATTTGTTTATACAGCAGCAAAACAGACTATTAGGGACACTGTAAACTTCATTTTCATGGTAAAGTTGTCAAAATTGAGAAATCGCAGAAACACTGTTACTCAAACTAACAGGTCAAGCTGACCCCGAATTTGGCATCTCTGAAGAAAAGGGCGGCAGTGATATTTGATTATGATTGGTTATGTTAAATAAGGTGGCGTGTTTCCCACACAAAATTTCATAGGTTTCAATATCACCTACATCGAAATTTTAATCAGTCTAAGCTTTTCTGGAAGAGAAATTAGAGTAGGCTCTGGGGGATTTGCAAGAAATTCCTCGTAAAATGGGACTGTTGTCGAAAGGGACCGACAAAATAATTTTGGCTATTAGAAGGAGGAACGCTGAAAGCAAAGGTGGTGTGACAATTCCATATAATTTGTTGATGCCTTATATACTGCTTTGATGAATTTATTTACTTGTATTAACATGAATCCTTTTTCCTACATTTGTATAATAATTTGCTTTATGAAATATAACTGTTGAGTTTATGCATAGAAAGTCATATATTAATGTTCACCGAATTTAGAAGATTTCACGTATGATTAAGAATTAGGTTCTAAGAATTTAATGCATTACATTAGTTAATATGATTATGAGAATCCATGTGAATTCACTAAATTTAGAAGATTTCACATATGATTAAGAGTAAGTGTGATTGACTGAAATGATATAGTAATTGATGTAATAATGTATTCCATTTATTTGCTGTGTAAATTGAGGCTGGCTCAGAACGCCAAGCCTTGCGTAGGGTGCATTAAGGTCAAGGCGTAATGAATTAGCCATTTGACTAACTAGGGTCATTATACAACATATGCAGTCAATTGACAGCCTTAGCATCTGTCTAGCACTGATAGAAAAATCTGATAATGAGGGAGAATAATTTAAAATCCCCTGTATCATAAATAACAGGAAATTAAGGTTGTCTCTATTTGTATTTATTTAAAAGGGAGAAAATAGCTCCTGGGACGAATGATGTGATGTTACCCTGAGACGTATACTGAGAAGGATAGAGAGAAGTGCAGTGAGACATATAATCCTGTGATGCAATCCTGCCTGGTATTAATTTCTAAACGTATTCTGAGAGTATCCAGAGATGGATGGTAGAAAGTATCATCCTGAGATCCAAGGTTCTGAACAACTACAGTCGAAGCAGAAGAAGCTGGGGACTAGCAGGTTATCCAATTGTACAAGCCGTTGACTTCAATTGTTCACTTGACCCTATGATGAACTAAATCTGTCAGTGAACAGATCAGCTATTTTTGTTCTATATATCTGCTCAGATCTCTATCTATTTCACCTATAAGTTTCACCACTTCATATTTACTCGAACAGGGTAATAACATCGAGGATGGTCAACCCGTAGATAACGAAAAGCCAAAATTAAGTGGGACACAGCAAAAGTCACCACCAGAAAACATTCATACCCTCCCCGCTTTACATTATGCATGAATTAGACAACCAAAAGTTTAATTTTTCGGTCACCCTGAAAGTAATGGGGCTAGCTCAAGACTGTGTGAAAACACACTCACCTACCCAGGATACATGTATACAATTATATTGAATCAGACCTTAAAAAGGATAGTGATCAGTAAATTCCTGCATTGTTTTTTTCTCCCATATTGATATTTATCACCAAATCAAAGACCCTATGATTACCCTAAAACAAAAAAAGGCTGTCCCAAAACACCCTCAACTACCCAGGATACGTGTGGGCAATAAAATAGAATAAAACCAAATAAAAAGACAGAGATATGCAAAATTCTACGCTGTATAAATATCAAGTATGATCAGTAGAATTTATTCTTTTGTTGATACTTGCTGAAGACTATCCCAAAACACACTCATCAACCCAAGATACGTCTATACAATTACAATGACTTAATAAAATATACAGTTTTGGTGCATTTTCTCTCTCTGTCTCTTTCTTTGCTCATGGATAGTTCACTAAACTACATTCATATTGCAAAAAGCAGCACAATTAATAAGTCAGAAGCATGCATCACTACATTCATATTTCAAATATTTTTTAAAGCATTTTTTTAATTTTTAATATGACAATGAGCAGCTGAATAATTAGAACCCAAGAGTGCTATATTTATATTTTTAAAATTCTTGAACCAAATTAAGAATTACAATAAATAAAATTAGTCTCCTGTAAAATCTTTTGCCTCTGATTATTTCCACTTTTAGAGACAAAAGTTTTAATGGATGCAAACCAGTCTTAAAGCTGATTTTGGGGGTTCTGTATATTACCAATGCAAATTAAGTATTGGAAAACAATTGTACACTAAATCTAATCTTTCTAATTGCAAATAAGCATTTTTATCATGATACGATCAAGATTTTCCAGTTTGATTTTTTCAGATTTTGTAGCAAATTATGTCCCAAAATGAAGATCATGATAACAATAAGAACACCTTTAAGGATTGCTTAATTTTTGTACTGTCAATTTTACCTATAAACTTTTTTTAATGTGCTATTGATGTTGCTCTGAAATATTTTATTTTCATAGGAGCTTATGTACAGTAGTATCACAGGAAAGACAGACGTCTGTGAGGTGAGTCAAAATGGGTGATATACAATAAAATCCTTACAGCCAGGGTTTGTCTGATGAAAACTCATTAAGAAGAGTACGAATATATCATTGTCATTTCTGATCCTTAGTAAAATAACTAATGTTTCCAAAGTAATGAAAGATATCACTAAGAAATAGATTTTTTAAACGGTGAAGGTAAATATTTAAATGCGTCAAAACTGCGGTTGAAAGTAAAGGACCACCCTGCTGTACTGCACAGGGGCTTGTTACAAAGAAAATTTGGAGTATCCGTCCTCGAATCAAGGGATGGGGGTTCTAACCACGTTTTACCACAAATTTTTCATTTGGATGGTTTATCTCCAGTATGTATCCTCATGTGTGTCTTCAAACTAGAACTCTGTCTGAACATTTTATCACACACTTCACATTTGAATGATTTATCTCCTGTATGTATCCTCATGTGTTTCTTCAAATAACTACTTAGTGCAAACATTTTGTCACAAACTTCACATTTGAATGGTTTGTCTCCAGTATGAATCAACAAGTGAGTCTTCAAATGTTCAAGGCGCCTAAACATTTGATCACAAACTTCACATTTGAAAGGCTGATCTCCAGTATGTATTCTCATGTGGACCTTCAAAGAACTACTTAGTCCAAACATTTTGTCACAAACTTCACATTTGAATGGTTTGTCTCCAGTATGAATCAACATGTGAGTCTTCAAATGTTCAAGGCGCCTAAACCTTTTATCACAAACTTCACATTTGAATGGCTTATCTCCAGTATGTATCATCATGTGCCACTTCAAATGGCTAAGGCAACTGAACATTTTATTACAAACTTCACATTTGACTGTTTTACCTCCAGTATGCATCCTCATGTGGGACTTCAAATAACTATTGATTGGAAACATTTTGTCACAAATTTCACATTTGAATGGCTTATCTCCAGTATGAATCACCATGTGGACCTTCAATTCGTTACGGTTCCTGAACATTTTATCACAAACTTCACATTTGAATGGTTTAACTCCAGTATGAATCATCATGTGGTCCTTCAAATGATCAAGGCGCGAAAACATTTTATCACAAACTTCACATTTGAATGGCTTATCTCCCGTATGAGTTATCACATGGACCTTCAAATGGCTAAGCCTTTTGAACATTTTATCGCAAACTTCACATTTGAATGGTTTATCTACAGCATGTATCATCGTGTGACGCTTCAAAATCCAACTACTACTAAATGTTTTCTCACAAACTTCACATTTGAATGGTTTATCCCCACTATACGTCTTCAAATGAATACTTCGTCCAGTCATAGTATCAAAATTAGGCCGGCACTAGAGGACCTGGAGTGGCGGTAGGTCTACAGGGACAGGGAGATGGAGTACGTATTAATATTTATGAGTTTGGGCTGGGCGATCTTGACTGTAACACTAACGTTTTACTGGCCGATTGTCAGAACCTAAACTTCATCCCGCAAACCGCATTCGATGTCTGGTTCAAATATTTTGTTAATGTGGTTACGGGTCAAAACGGACATGTACCAAACAGTCCCACGATCAGTGCTTAAAAGGACCGGTCCGAAAAGGCCCGATCCAAAAAGGTCCATTTATATATTAATTACCAGCTACTAGTATCGTATCTAATAAAAGTAACTAAAACATAAAATATAAAATCCTTGTTTTACTGGTAAATGTCTATAAATATGTGCAGTAGAGAAACATTGTGCCGTATGTCACAATCGTACGTCCAGTGATCATGAAAATAATTGCGACACGCTACTACATGTGCTATGTAAAATGAACAAATAAGGCAAATAATAATTGTCTTAGAAAACATTGTATGTAAAGCGAATCAATAATATCATTGTCATATCATATGAAGACTGAATACGAGTTAGTGGTACCCACGTGTTGTTTGTGCATGTCAACTTTGTCATGCTAATGCCGTAACTAAGTAATGGCGATTTCGTTTATGATGGATGGATGAATATTTTAATTTGCGAAGACTATTGACTGTTCCTGTTTCATATACATTCAATATCGCTAATACGTGTATGCGTATTTTATCTGCGTTGATTATAATTTATGCTTTCAATAGACATTTGTTATATTCTGTGCCTAGTAGGCACCGTTTTTGCGTTGTGGTCGCAATCAAAGTCAAGTCACAATTGGAAAAGATTTAAGAGGTTATTTATATATAAAAATATTTACAACATAATTTTGATGATAGGTTAGAAAGAGACAAAGAAGAAAAGATATCATATCTAACTAGTACAAGTACAAAAAAGACAAACGCTAATGCCATTTCAGATTTATTAATATGTCAATAATAACAATAATTATCGATAATACATGAATATTAATATCTAATATCAAATGCTACAACAATATTGCTCATAATGGCTGTCAAATAAATTTAACAGCAACATATATTAAATAATTCTACAATAACAGCAATAAATAATCATCGAACTATAAAAACATGCATACGTAGATAATCACTTAAAAACTTAACAAATTTGCACTACAGTGGCTGCCGACGTTAATATGACAATATAGGATTCAATTCTAGAATAACAGAGGGATATAGTAATGTTGTTCACGGTTATTCAGCTTTTCTAAAGATAAATTTCCATGTCATTTCCCGGGTTTTTCCAGGATCAAATTACTTTCTCAACGTTCACATATGACCATTACTGAATAGAATTAAAGAACATTTTAGATTATAAAACATGCATTTTCTAAATCTAAAAATGTTCTCTTGCTAGTCTCTCGAAAAACATCAAAGTCAGAAACGATGATCATGCACAAAACCACAAAATGTATCACACGAAGCAAGTTTGATTATATTCCTAATTGGCATATAAAGTCATTTTAATGTACAAAATAAAAATTCAAACTTCCTATTACAGTATGAAAGAAATAAACGCAAATAATATGAATCTTGTCTTGTAACAAAAGAGTTTTACCATGAATATATGTGGAATGGTAGTCGCTTACCAGTGGGCCTAGAAATTTAAACTTTGTTATATCGACTCATATCGGCATGAAATCGATAGGAAAATTATTTATTTCCTCAGAAATGGCAAGTATTATAATCATTATGTCGTTAATCGGGTGACACTATGGCGTAGATGAAACGTGACCCAGTACTCGTCATTTGTATTAATAGTCACATGACTTCACAAATCTCAAATGACGACATTTGCATTTACTTTTTTTAATTTTTTCTCAATATCATTTAAAAGTGTGGGTTGTTAGATTTTTATCCTCATGCGACTAGCATTGCAAATCGCAAGTAACAGGTCACATTTCATCAACGACGTAGTTTAATCATGTCTTTTGGCAGAATAAAGACTTAACGATTTTAATACTCACAACTCGATAAATTTAACTCAAGGTCAGTTTAATTACGACTCAATTACGTGATTATTTATACTTACACTCTGAGACCATACAGCTCGCCGACGGAGCTCAAAAACTTAGAGGTTTTGATCTCGTGCTGCATGTACTGGTCCCAAAGTGTATTTAATGATTTTTCAAACCTGTAACTTCGTCTCTCACGTCCTATGTCGTTACACTGGACGGCTAAGCGCACGAGATTGGCCTCCATCCGCAGTAGTGGCACCAGCTGGGAGAAGCCTAGTCCCATGTGTACTGCCCTTGAATTTATACGATGGTGCATGCCTGAAAATGTAAAACAGATAACGAACAATTGAATTGTATACGTAATACGTTTTTTTTTAATATATCAACATGTATACATATTAATATGATACGGATGATTATGTCATGCATAATAACAGACTAATGTCTTTATACTGATATGCTTTATTTTTGCTGTGCTTACCTTCAACGTTGTTGTTTGTTCGTACTTTCTGGCGGTATACAGACCAGGCTTCAACTGGAAACACTGGATTATCCATCCACTGCCTGCGAAGGTACCGGATAAGGGTCCGTGTAGCATTTGTCGTAGCCTTCATTTGCAGCATCTGCACGGCTTAATGTATCTGCACTCTGGGTAGGAACTGAAAGGCCAGCACTTGACGAACGAAGGAGTGAAGGCCTTCTAGTCGCATGTACGTTTCAGCCAATCCAACAGACTGCACGTGTCGCCACACGACCTGGGACCAGTGGAAGGCATAGCCCTTAAGTTCGACGCTGGGAAAGGCCTCTCTGATGGTGAGCAATGCAGCTGAAAATATGCATATGCAAATAAAATTCCCGATATGATATTGTTTGTGTATGAAGCAATTCTATCTGAAAGGTAATACGGTGTCCTCGTGATATTGCACGATGTCATTAATTTTTTCAGACATGCACTGTTAGCGTTGTTGAATAATGTTCAATTTCAAATTTACATTAATGTTATTAGTAAACAGCTTACCTTTTTCGAAGTTCAGCACGAATCCTTCTAATGATACATGTCCCAACCTTGACAGCAGAGAACGAAACACCTGTAATCCAAAGAATCAAAATGAGGTCAGTGTTCGTAGTGCTGTTACCATAATTAATTCTACAGCGATTACATAACGTCATTTACCTAACATTCAAAAATGACTCATCATTTAATTCTCGGAAAGAAATACAAATGCTGGAAACATTGCAGAACATTCAAGAGACATGTTTCATTTTTGAGACATCACGACATAGTCTCATCACAGGGTGTATTCATTTTGTTACTGTTTCTTCTATCTATCCTATATCTATGTAATAAACATATTGGAAATGTCAGTGATTTTTTAGCAGGTAGAGAGAAAGAAAGCTTTAACATAATGGCTTACAGCCAGATAGTCTGACTTCGTCTTCCGGCTCATTAGACAGAACACAAGCGGCAACTGCTTCTGTGCGCCATTTCTTTCGATGAAAGCATGGATGGACATGAGTTGACCCTGTTGTCGGAAAGGCTCACCAACGACCTGGAAGTTATAATCACATTTATTAAACAATTGGACATGAAGGTTATTATTGCGTGCTATTATAAATTTAAAACAGACAATATCTGCAGTTCAGCAATAACTGGTAGCCGTACATCATAAAATAATGAATACAACATAATGATTTACCTTAAATGTTCCATCCATATACCACCGTTTTGCTTCTCGCAAAACTCCTAACGGATATTCAGTTGCCTGCAAGAAATGTCGCTCCCCATCCATTCTGATGTCTGCCACCAAGAAGTCAGGAGCGTTGATGAAGTCCTCATTCAACTGTAAAATTCAGAACAAATATATAATTGTTGTCAATATCATTCATGTCTAAAAATATTCACACTTTAAACTATCAATATTTAATTACAAGCTATATATAATATATTTTATCTTCAAAATATAATTGAGAGCAGATATTAAGAATAATGAGCAAACATTATAAAAAGAAAAAATAAATTAGTTTAATTTTATAGTCAATTAATATCGAACTGTAGATTTGTCTGATTTATATATAAACTACAAACTTCAAAGTCCAACGTTCTTGGCTCTTCTGGACGTAGTTTCGCTCTGGTTCTATTGGCAACTCTTTTCAAAAGCGTCTTCTTTGGGAGAGAGACTGTATCTGGTCCAGAACTCTCCAGAATAGCGTCTTCTGCAATTTTCAACGTCTAGTGTGAATATCTGCTCTCTAGCAGCACGTCTCGCCTTTGATAAGGAGGAAATCTTGTTATGTCAAAGGAGGTAATCACAAGCGTATAATTAAGCACTAAACATGTATGAAAATTTCTTGCCTTTACCACGAAATCCACTAAAATTATGAAAAGCATATTAAAAAAACATTTAACGACTATTGCCTTTAGTATCACCACTGTGCTAGGATTGAATATTTAAATAATTATAGTTACATGTAATTTTTGTTCTTATAATACTTATATTGCGTTGATTATGTACAAAGGTACAATTAGCTGACAATTTAACATGCTATGCTGACAAAAAGTTACCTTGGCGTACACCTGTGGCTTTAGCTGACGGTCAGGGATAGCGGTGTGCGTGTGCTGAGCATAGCTTTGAACAAACAAGTTCCCTTGCTGGCGTATTGTCACTTTGCACTTCATGTTGACACTTCTAGAAGTGCAGCGCCACAAAGTAGAATTTACGTTATCTCGCTGCAAGAACAGAAATGCATTATGTATGTCCTTGAACAGTCTTGGCCAATGAGGAAATTTAATACAATTAAAGATTTGATAACACACACACACACACACACACACACACCAATTTTATTGTAACAAATTAAGGTCGAGAAAGATGTATTTTACTACGCATTTGATATATACATGTCATTTGTAATTGATATGTGATTAATTTCCTAGAAACAACAGTATTCAGTGTTATAAATTATACTATCAATTAGGGGACATTCAAGAAGTATGTATTATGATTCTAAATAAAGATAAATTCAATCTAAATACTGAAGTAGTCTAACCTGATGTACACAAGTTCACATCCATATTAACAAACTAAATTGAAATTATAACGTGGAATTTGTTTGTCGATATAAGTAAAAATGTTTGTCCAGGATTCTGAAAAAATTGAATGGTCAGAATTGTAAATTAATCATATCTATTTGTCTACGTTTACAATAAATGATGCAAATACTGTTAATATCGACACATTTTCATACACCTTTACCCCATATGAATATCCAAGACTGGACACCAATAGTCTGGTCTGGTATGTTTCTATGAAGATCCCTCTAGGATTGAATACGTTATACCACGGTATTCGACTATCGTCTCAGTCAAAACATCGTGCACTGACCTGAAATAAACAATGTTATGCAAGCAATCATACAAATTTTAAGCATTTATGTTGTACGGAAGTATTACGATTGCACATGTTTTATGTTTGTATATGATTACCAAGGAGTTCAAAATCATGTTTATAATAACGTGTCTCAGACTCTTTGGAAATATTACTATCATTACTTGCGTATACGTACTCTTCTTCAATAATATTCACTGGATCAATGTTTCTCTCATTTATATTGAATGAAGTGTCTGCGTCGGGGATGTCGGGAATCGTAACCGCCTCATATGGATCAACTTCAATTTCCGTTGACTCGGCCACCGGAATATCAGTCGACAAATCTCCAATACTATGGATCTATGAAATAAATGAAACAATAAAAGACATTATATTTTCAATTTTTCCTCGCACCGGATATTGTTTTTTAATTGAGTTTCATCATATGTAAAACGGCGAATTGTGAGTTATGGAAATATAAATATTAAGGCAGTCGAAAACCGAGTCGTTTAATTCATCACCTTACAAACGTATTTTCTCGTGTCGCCTTATGAATTGTAAACACTTACACTTATCTCCGAAAATGGCGTTTCTTCTGGCTCATCTTGGTCTTGATCGGATATACCTATGGTCACTGGAACCTGTTGTAAACGATTAAGGATTTATTTAATTAATACAAAATTTGCTTGGATAAACGATCATCATGAACAAAATAGTGTTACTAATTGTCAGCAGCATTTCTTCAATAACCGCCTTGAATTGTATGAGAAATTAATCAACTATATTTTTCTTCTTTATATATACAACATAAATATTTCATGAACACGAGTATACTGTTATTTAACTTATTACAAGTTTTCTTAAAATTCCTCGTGTCACCTTATGAATTTTAAACAAAGTTGGGTTCATCGGCTCGTCTTTGTCTTCATCTTCCACCACCATGGTCATACGTGGTAGAAATATTTTCTGAATATTTAGTTGCTTTATATCATACCTGATTCAATTCTCTGCATGGCCTGCATGTAAAACTGATTTCCCCTCTGCTATTTACAGCCTCCCTGTACGCCAGCAAGGATATTCCTAGAATAAATAATTTATTATATAATCTTCTTAGATCAATATTTTAAATCCATACTCTGTAGGATGTACAATTAAAACATGCAAAGGATAAAAATGCATACGTGATTTAATTGACCACATGAAGCGAAATATCGTCATCATTTGCAGAGTAGTGTCTTAATTGTCGTAAATAAAGAGAATTTTCTTAACTAAAGAATGTTCTTATGTTTTGTACCCTGTGTTGCAAAAGTCCGCAATAGGCTAAACTCTCACTGATAATTTTATTATCAATGACCTGCACCGTCATCTTTATATGTTTCATTGTAGTTCTTGTGACTTCAAGAAAAGGTAAAGTACGTAAGAATAATAAATGTGTTTGCTCGTGCTCCTCTATTTGCAACTGAATAGAAGTGAATATGAAGATTTTCACAACTTTAGGAATATATTTTAAAGCGTACCTACCAGTGCTGCACGCGCGATGTTGCCAAAATCCACACACGTCACAAGCAATCGCATGATGTCGTGGCTTAACTTCCCGAGCACAATGAATACAGTGAACATACGCCATTATACATAGTGCTTATCCTTTTTATAAGTAATAATAAATTGATAGACGAGTATGGAAAACAGATTAAGGTGAAACAAGACGAAACAATAAGTACTAAAAACTTAGAAAAACAATGCTAAAATTAAAGTAAATAGATTGTAATAAAGCTGGCACACAAATAAATCCATAAGCACCAAAATCAGTGATCACCAGTAAAGACTTTGCTATTTATATAGATATTACATGCTGTAATTATCTTATTATTTGTTGCTGCGCATGCTCCTATACCTTATAGGAGTAGATGTTTTCTGGTCCCATAGGAAGTTTACAGATAATCGCCTACGGTAGTTCCGTAAGTATTGTCTCAGTAATCGTGACAAAAACTGTTAAAATCATATGACACATCAAGCGCTGTTGAGACTAGAGGCATAGGAAAACAGGTGAAGGAAGTTTGAAAAGTACAATGCGATCGCTGATTCTTTCGTAATATCGTTACTACAATCTGCGTAATCGGTAAAGGTCTGCTGTTTGCTATCCGATCTTTATTTTTGTCTAGGTGTTAATCCTCACTAACCAGTGTTTCAGTTTTGGCAGCTCAGTGTTTTAGCAATATATGTAAAAATATGATTGACTTAGAAGTGAATAGATGTGACGTGATGTGATGTGATTTTGATTTTTAACGTAGCTTTAACAATTTTTCAGTCATATCGCTACGATGTCTGCAGTGTGGCAGTTTATAGTGATGTCTAGCACTGGGGCATCATGCCGCAGACATGTAGCATGATGTCCCACCCAGTCACATTATCCTGACACAGGGCCGACTAGTCCTAACACTAATATCTTAATGCTCAGCGCCAAGCGAGGCAGCTGTTAGTATCATTTTTGCATGTCTTTGGCATGACTCGGCCGGATATCGAACCCACGACCTCCCGCATCCTTTTTAACCTGGGCCTTTTCCGTCCAGGTCCTTTCTGACCCGTTACTGGCCTTTCTGGACCGGGCCTTTTTAACCCGGCCGTTTTGGTGCTGGGCCTTTCTGACCTGTTACTGGCCTTTCTGGACCGGGCCTTTTTGGTATTGGGCCTTTCTGATCCGTTACTGGCCCTTCTGGACTGGGCCTTTTTAACCCGGGCCGTTTTGGTACTGGACCTTTTTGACCCGTTTCATTAATATTGGTACTACCCTAATTCGTGGACGTGGATATTAAAATGAGCCTTTGTGCATCAACGGAGCAGCCTAGCATGCTTCACACCCGGCAGATTTTCAGCCCGCTGTCCAAACATTTGAACATGTTCGTATTCTGAAGAAAAGTTTTTTAGTAGTCATCTAATTTAATACCACCATTACAGATTTTCGTAGAAACTGGTAACATTGTGTTTATATTTTCATAAGATTTGTCTGATGACTCGTCCACCTTCTAGGACCATTTCAGGGCTACTTCCGTTCTCAGCCTTTTCTTTCGGTGTGCCATACAAGAATATATCCTTTGCTGGAAACGTAAAGAGATCGCAGTAAATATGGCGCGTTTTAAATCAGAGATGCTGCGCATTAAAAGTAAATACTGTTTAACGGTAGCATGGAAATTCCAACAAGAATACATTATTCCCAATTAACGAAAAGATGTACCCCACCCCACAGAGGTTCGTTACAAAGAAAATTTGGAGTATCAATCCTAGAATCAAGGGATGGGGGCTCTAACCTGTAATTGTTACAGGTTAGAACCCACATCCCTTGATTCAAGGATTTAAGGACGGAAACTCCAAATTTTCTTGTAACGAACCCATGTGTTATATTGTTACAGGTTAGAACCCCCATCCCTTGATTCAAGGACGGATATTCCGAATTTTCTTTGTAGCGAACTCCTGTGCTGTACTGTATGCATTTTTGTTTTCGTTAGGTGCTATAAATCACTTAGATCTTCGAGAAAGCATATGGTTTTAGAGACGATTACAAGTTTATTGCTAACGTACACCTTAAAAAAGAAACTGAAAGAGTTATCGAAACAAAATGAATGTCGTAAAGCTCAGTGTGGAGCATTAATCTTTCTAGTTGGAACGATGTAATTGTAAAGTTTGTAAATAGAATACACAAAACTTGTAATAACTGACATAGCCTTTGTCATATGACAAACTACAGAATCATTTCAGTGTTTGTCATATCGCTTGATACAATGACGTTGAAGGAAAACAGATCGTAAAACTGGCAAGCAACCATTTACAGCTTGGATCTATGAAAAATAAACAAGTCATGACTAAAATTATGAATGTAGCGCTTTCAAGCAGTCATTTACAATAATCCAGGAGGAAAGTAGCACTTGCAAACTGCCACGTTTAATTTGCATCAATGAAAATACAATATACATTGATAGAATTAAGAAAGTAGCACTTGCAAGCAGCCATTTACAATAATGCTTCAAGGAAGATTAGGAAATACACGCATATAATTATGGCGGTAATCCCCCTCCATAGACAATACATTACCAAACATGGCAGTGTGGCGATTTGATACGCGCCTGTCCTCATAAATCTAATTTATTGTTCTGTGGTCTCAACTAATGTGTTTTTCAAAGATCGCCAGAAACTTGCCCCTTCACAACGTAAAGGTCTAACTTTCTTTCAAAAAATGACAAAGTACAACGTTCTCAAAAGATTAGTCTCCCTTGATAAGAGTCAAAAAAAGAAAATATGTCCAACTTCCAGTGATAAATGATGTGATGTGATTTGGATTTTTAACGTAGCTTTAACAATTTTTCAGTCATATCGCTACGATGTCTGCAACGTGGCAGTTTATAGTGATGTCTAGCACTGGAGCATCATGCCGCAGACATGTAGCATGATGTCCCACCCAGTCACATTATCCTGACACCGGGCCGACCAGTCCTAACACTAACCTCTTAATGTCCAGTGATAAATGATAAAGTCCAAATGTGTTAGAAAATTACCAAGTCCAAGTTTCTCAAACAATCGTATGCCCTGATATTTGTAAAGAAAATAACGGTCCACCTATCTGTGATTAATGACTAATGCCAAGTTTGTTACAAAAATGAGTCATACCTTTTCAAATAATAGCGTGTCTGCATGTGTCTGTCTGTCTGTCTGTCTGTGTGTGTATGCATGTATATATCAATGTACTTACCTATCTGCTTCAAGTATAAGTCGATCTGCTGTTTTACCAAGAAATTATGTCCAACTGTCTGTGATAAACGAGCAAGTCCACATTTTTAGTCAAATGACAAAGACAACTTTCTCAAAAATGTGTGTTCCCTTGCAATTATGTTTCAACACAACTTTTACCCAACCCAATAGGCATTAATTGCATGACTTAAGGTGGCAAGGTACGGTTTTGTAAATTGACCCCTTTCAAATTTCTTAACTTAAGGGTATCGTGTGACTTTTATCAGATATTTTTGTTTACTATATAAAGATACTAATATTTTTGTGAACTAGGTATTTCGGGCTTGTGTTTTTCTTGAAATTGATGTCAGGCATGTACACCTTTCATAGTTACTCTGCAGTATGTTGATAATGAAATACCAATTGTCAGCTAGGAAGAAGAGTTAGCCTCCCATAGCAGTAAAGACATGGGTTTGGAGAAAGTCGAATATCTCAAAAACGGCTTGGATGACAACTACTTCCAATTGCATGTGTTTTGCAGAATTGTCATCTAGGAAAAGGGCTTGTGCTTGCACTGTGAGCATCACATGGTGTCAAAAATGACCTTCGGACATGAAAACTACAGGCATAAATTTGGGATTCGTGTGCATAAACGTCTTCTGCTATGAACTGCCATTGACTTCTCTGGTCAAGTGGATAGCATTCTTATGATTTGCTAGATCCCTCTGATCATCTTCTCCAATATTAAATTATTTTATTTTAATAACTTGTCGACAAGGTAACATTGCTTTTTATGATGTAATAGTTTTTTTTTAAAATTACATTAGTATCACAATTTACATATATATGCAATATTTTATTGCTATGATATTCATGTTTCCTACATATTTCCATAATCAAAAGTTGCCTACTATTTCTTTGTTTTCTCACATTGAGGTATCGTATGTAGTTTAGTGAAATTTGCTGCTTTGCATAAAGGACACTTTGGCATTAATCTAATCATATGTCGTCTAACTACTTCTTCATCTGTAAGCCAGAGGTTGTGTAAATATTTGAAAATTATGCTTTGTATCTTTGCTGATTTTATCTTTTCCCAATTTGACTAAGTTTTGTCCCAGTTTACCCCCTCCCCAGCTATCCTTTTTAACTCTACATATTATATTTTGGGGGTTGTTATTTCTGCCCGTGTCCATTCATACGGATTTTGGTGTACAATTGCTATAATTCATTTTGTCTCTAAATATTTTAATAAAGTTTATTTTATATATCTAAATTTCCTTGGTACATCTAGCTTTTTTTTGTGAAATTGTTATTCCTGCATATTTCAGATCTGTTTCTCAGAGACAAACCGAACCAATATATGTATCGAGATTCCCAAGCTGTTCTGGGTTCTGGTTGTATTTTTTTAAAAATTTTACGTCTGTTAATAATATTAGACACTTTTAGCAGTATGAGACTAGGGAATCCTAGCCCCCTCCCTACATTTTCCTCTATATATTATTTCTTTAATAATTTGATGAGTTTAATAGTTCCACATACAATTTGTTATGTCCTTATCAAGATTTTATTTAAATCTGCATTATCCTTATCAATAGATTTGAGAGTGTAATTTATATTACAGTAAAGATATGTTTTGGCTGCTTGGGCCCGTTCCATTAAGTGGCGTTAAAGCCGAAATATTTGCGTTTTCTCTAATCTTTTTGATTAGGTGCTTATATTTTTCTACATCTTTTCCTCCAACAAAAAAAAATCCCTAAAGCTTTCACTTTATCACGCAGAAGGTGTTGTGGTAGATCAAAATGGTTACCACGCCAGTTAACAATTGTTTATAATTTCGTTCTTGTCATGGTTTATTTTAGATCCCGATGCTTTACCAAAGTTATCAAATTCTTTCTATAAATGTCGATAGGATTTTGCATCCTTTACAGAGTTTGCACAATCATTCGCCTGTTGGAGCATTTTAATTTGCTCTTTAGATTTGGAATAATTCTGGGATGTTTCTTATTTTGTGACTTAGAATTTAAATTGCTATTACGTATTATAACATCGATAGTAGGCAGCCTTGCCTCACTGATCTTTGTATATCAAATTCTTTCGTACATTTTCCATTTACCTGCACACGTGAAGTTATTCCAGCGTATAGTATTTCACTCAATCGTCATAAATCTGTCCCGAAACCGAATTTTTTAAAATACCTTTTGAATGTATTTGTGTTCTAAGCTGTTTAAAGCTTTTACTACGTCGAAAAGTACCATGACACTTTTCGTTCCTGTTTGGTTAACGTTTATTATTTTATCTAACCCATCCTTTACCCAATTAGTTAAAATCCTACTTAAATTGTTTTAGTCGGTGTTGAGAAGGGAGATTGGTCTTCAAGTATTAATATCTTCTCTGTCACCTTTCCCTTTATAAATTATCGACTTGACTCCTTTTCTCATTTATTTTGACGTTTGTTTTTTACTTAAAAAATATTATTGTATAATGCATTTAGGATCGGCTTTAGTTCACCGTGGAATCTTTTATAGAATTCTACGGTAAGTCCATCTTTTTCTGGTGGTTTTCTCTTTGTTAGTGTAGCAATGTTTTCCTTGATTTCTCTGTGTTCTGTTGATATCCTCTCACATTTGATACCTTTTAGATAGTTGTCAATTGTATTAAAATCAATGCTTTCTGATGTGTATAAGGCTTTACAACATCAATATATACTGCTATTTGTTTCTTTCTTGTAGGTTACATTATTTACTCTAATTTTATCTAATATTTTTTCTCTTCCCTTTCTTAATTCCTCACTTTTGTATACACCCTGAGATTTGTTGTAGATTTTTGTCAATTTCTCTGCTGTAATTATTCTCCCTTTAAATTATTCTTCTTCTATTTCTTTTATCCTTTTTAAGAATTGTTTTTTCTTCTCCTTTTCATCTATAGTTCCGTTTAAAATTATTTTTATTTGTTCTTTCTCCTTTTTTTAGTTTTTCTGCCCTCATGTTTGAGTATTGGATGGCTTTTCCTTTTATTGTGTTTTATGGTGTCCAGTTCTTTTATTATATCAAACTTTTCTTCCTTTCTAAAAGTTTTTAATTCTTCTTTTATTATATTATTATATTTATAAATTCTAATTCATTTTTTTTTTAAATTGTTTAGATTCCATTGTCCAGGTCCATATTTACATCTAGCCTTTATTTTAAGCTCATGTTATGGTTTGACAGTATAAAATCGGTTATTTTAACATTTATGTATACTAGTGGATTAATATTTGTTCTGCAAAAACGGTCACTTCAACTTGCTTGCCTTTGTTTATACTCATAGATGTATTCACGTCATAGTAAATTTAGTTTCCTATATATATCGCACAATTTTTTTTTTATTAGTAAAGTTACCATTTTGGTTTTATAAAGCTTATCTTTTATTGTGAAATCAATTGTGATATCCATTTCATCTTCTATCCAGTTAAAATCACCTCCTATAATTAAATTTTCCATTGAGTAATTTTGCAAGCATATATAAAAGTGTTCGATTAATAATTGTTTTATACCTCTATTTGTGGAATATATATGTTGATTAAATGCCAATTTTGTAATTTAATATGTAGTAATCTTCATTAAAAAAGTCCCCCTCATCATTTCTTTCCCAACTCATTCCCCGTTTATTCTTTATTATTGCTGCCACCCCATCCCCTATATATCATTGTTTATAAAGTGAATACAACTGACAATTGAATTCAGTTTATCTTCTAATAGATATATAAGTTCTAATTTGATTCCAATATGATTTTTCTTGTAACATAATTACATTAAAGTTCGTTTTCTTTGTTAGTTTGTCTGCTATTGCATTATCTGTTCCATTGCTGTTGAGCAAAATATATTTTTATGCAATTCCAATAATTTTCCTATGATTATAAACACAACTTTATCAATAAATTTTTACCTGTAGTTCGCTGACAAAATAAGCCATTGTGTCGTTAAAACAAGCCTAATGGCTGTCATCCAGCTAGGTAATGTATCCGCAATTATAGCCATAATTGTTTCTGACATGTTAACAATGGCTCTACTGATCATGTGTGTGTTTTGGGTGAGAGATTTATTAATTAAAGATCATTCGTTCATTCATTCTAACCCTAAACAACCACCGATTTGGACAAATTTGATATTAAATATGAATTCAAGCTATACAACTATATTTAATATGTGTAGGTAACTTATTTAGTACGACTTTATTTGACTGTCCATACGACAAACACCTTCAAACAACCACCGTTTTTGGATTGTCTCCACATAATTGGCTAAAGAAATTTGTAGATTATTATGAAGAAATAACCGATAATCATAGAGCACTCGATCCAGAATTAAAAGAGTTTAAAAAATTAATCAGATTGTAGTCTAATAAAGTTCAGTGTGAAATAATGCGTAAATTAATTTCAGAGACTCCTATGGGTGATTTTTGGGGTAAATGGAGACCTGATGATTTGATAGTTGCAAGTAGAAAGATAATTCGAGATACACTTCAACAGCGGTTGTTTCAGTTACATAAAGAAAAAGTCTCAAATTTACCCGTACCATTGTGTTATCACCCAGTAGATACGCTACGACAGAATGTTGACGATGATATACCGGGACAAACCGAGAAACAAAATCTTGTATTAAATGATATTGTTTTAGTTGATGTTAATGTTGTTGAAGATGCGTTAAAAACTAATAAATCTCCGTGGATGCTAGGATACACAATGACAATTCATTCATCTCAAGGATTAACTATTTCTGACATGCGAGTTTGGATCGTTGATGATCGTATCGCGTGGTCAAATTTAGTTTATCTTGCAGTGTCGCGAGTTAGAAAAATATCTCAGCTGCAGAGGGTTATTATAGACGTTACAGAAACCACTGGCAATGTTCTCGATAGTGATACAATCACAGAAAATTAACTGGTCATAAACAAAATGATAAAAAACTAAAGGCAACTTTGACCTTGATGTTGAATTTATAATGGTGTTAAACAACAGCAGAATCATCATTTTATAAGTTGCAATTGTATAATGTTGTGGCAGGATTTTAAAAAATGATTCAAGACAATTTTACTGTAGATAAAAAAGATAAACGTCTTGGCCATACGCAAGAAAATGTTATGCTAACCTATCTTGAGTGTAATCGGCGTAGAGGTGCTAGTTAAGTGATTGCGGTGGTAGTTGTGTATCCTCGGGAATTACTTGCAATTGTTCACGCATAAATCCACGTTGAGGAGCAGTTGAATCTAATCTGTAGATTGCTGGTCTACCAGCAGATCTTGCTATATTAGACGTCTTATGTATCGCAATACTCCAAATAGGATCAGTCGCTCTTTTGTTTACCACCTTCAAGTTTGCCAGGCTCATATAAATATCTTACAGTAACATTACCCAGTACTTTTTGCTTACAAAATCATTTCTTTGTACTGGTATATGTTTTTTTGTAATTGTTTTGATATGTTTCATGTTAATTGTTCAAGTAATTTCATTATTTAATGCAGTTATCACACTCGGTAATCTTGCAACCCATTTGTGAGCTCTCGTATCCTGATTTCCTTTGTGTATTGATACCCAAATAACTGCTCTGCGAGTGTTCGATTAAATTGCTTAACAATTGCCTGATTACGATGAATTGCAGTGTGTCCTTGTCTGATTTTGACATTATTTTTCTTCATCATTGTTGAAGCTTCACCTTGAAATTCTTTGCTGGGATCAACTTATAATAGTTGTGGCCATCGTAAGGGTCCTCGTTGATAAATTCGTTTAAACACAGAAGCAACTTCTGTAGCTGTCTTTGTCAATAATGGTTCTGCTTCTTTATATCTACTTGCAACATCAATGACTGCGCATATTTGTATGTTTCACGAGTATAGTATTGTGCGGTAAAAATAAAACATCTGCCTGGTGAACTATATTAGGAATACTATCATCAAAATGCGCGTACTGAATTTGTTTTGGTGGTGGTAGCTATTTTTGCCATATTGCCTGCTGTGGTAACCATTTTTTGGCAGTAGAATGAGCAAACATTTGCAGCATCAGTGAGTTCAGTATTCACTGTGTTACCTCTCCAATATCCCCTTGGACTATAATAAATTGATTCTATATATTATTTACCAGCTCCTAATACTAGTTTACTTTTCATCGCAGATCTTACAAACCAGTTTGCTATATTTTTTATAGAATTTAGCGCATGAATCAGTTTTACATCTGCAATATGTCTATCTTTAAGACTGCCACTTCTATAAAGTAACCCCCAAGATAGATTCTTGGGGAGAAAACTCTTGGTAAGTTGGAGGCTTCGGTTTAATGTTATTGACCTTTATTTTTCGTTTTCGTAGGAAGGTTTATTTTTAAACAAATGATGTTTCAGCAAAAGGTCTGTTCACCTCCTCTGCTGCTGATAGATGTCTGTGAGGTGCGTCAAAATGGGTGACGTACAATACAATCCTTACAACCAGGGTTTGTCTGATGAAAACACGTTAAGAGGAGTACGAATATATCATTGTCATTTCTGATCCTTAGTAAAATAACTAATGTTTCCAAAGTAATTAGATATCGCTATGAAATATGTTTACTTAAATGCGTCAAAACTGGGGTTGAAAAAGAATGACCACCCTGCTGTAATGCACAGGGGCTCATTACAAAGAAAATCTGAAGTATCCATTCTTGAATCAATGAATGGGGCTTCTAACCTGTAACAATATAACACAGGGGTTTGTTACAAAGACAATGTAATGCACAACTCAGTCTGAAAATTTTGTTGCAAACTTCACTTATCTCCAGAATGTATTCTCATGTGTCTCTTCAGACTACTAGTTTCATTAAACAGCTTACCACACACTTCACATTTGAATGGTTTATCTCCTGTATGTATCCTCATGTGCCTATTCAAATGACTACTGTCTCTAAACATTTTGTCACAAACTTTACATTTGAATGGTTTATCTCCAGTATGTATGCTCATGTGTCTCTTCAAAGAAGGTTTCTGAATAAACACTTTACCGCATACTTTACATTTGAAAGGCTGATCTCCAGTATGTATCCTCATGTGGACCTTCAAATAACTACTACATCCAAACATTTTGTTACAAACTTCACATTTGAATGGTTTGTCTCCAATATGAATCATCATGTGGGCCTTCAAATGGCCAAGGCGCCTAAACATTTGATCACAAACTTCACACTTGAATGGCTTCTCTCCCGTATGAGTCATCATGTGGACCTTCAACTGATTATGAAGCCTGAACATTTTATTACAAACGTCGCATTTGATTGTTTTACCTCCAGCATGCATTCTCATGTGATGCTTCAAATAACCACTGCATGCAAACATTTTGTCACAAACTTCACACCTGAATGGCTTATCTCCGGTATGGGTCATCATGTGGACCTTCAACTGATTATGGAGCCTGAACATTTTATTACAAATGTCGCATTTGATTGTTTTACCTTCAGCATGCATTCTCATGTGATGCTTCAAATAACTACTGCATGCAAACATTTTGTCACAAACTTCACATTTTAATGGCCTATCTCCCGTATGAATCATCATATGGACCTTCAAATAGCTAAGGCTTTTGAACATTTTATTACAAACTTCACATTTGAATGGTTTATCTACATCGTGTATAATCATGTGACGCTTCAAACTCGATCTTCTACTAAATATTTTCTCACAAACTTCACATTTGAATGGTTTATCTCCTGTATGAATGATCATGTGGCTCCTCAAAGTACCACTACTTCTAAATATTTTCTCACAAACTTCACATTCGAATGGTTTATCTCCTGTATGAATATTCAAGTGGCTCTTCAAATTACCACTACTACTTAACATTTTATTACAAACTTTACATTTGAATGGTTTATTTCCAGTATGACTTCTCATGTGGACTTTCAAACCATCAATGCGACTAAACCTTTTACCACATTCTTCACATTTGAATGCTTTATTTCCAGTATGAATTCTCATGTGTACTTCCAAACAATCAAGGCGACTTAACCTATTACCACATACTTCACATTTGAATGGCTTCTCTCTAGTATGAATATTCATGTGGCGCCTCAAATTACCACTACTACAAAATATTTTATCACAAACTTCACATCTGAATGGTTTATCTCTACTATACATCTTCCTGTTACTATTCAAATGAATACTTCGTCCTGTCATAGTATCAAACCTCGGTCGGCACAAGAGGACCTGCAGTGGGGGTAGGTCTGCATGGACAGGGAGCTGGAGTACGTTTTAATATTGATCAATTTGGGCTGGGTGATCTTGACTTGTACACTTCCGTTTATTCGCGGATAGTCAGAACCTAAACTTCATCCCGCAAACCGCTTCAACTTCAGGTTCAAATATAGTAATTAATATTGGTACTACCCTAATTCGTGGACGCGGTACTAAATTGAGCCTTTGTGTAATGTGCCTCACGTCCGGCCGCTTTTCAGCCCACTGCCCAAACATTTGAACATGTTCGTATTCTGAAGAAACAAAAAATTAAAACATTAATAGTCCTCTTATTTAATACCACCATTACAGATTTTCGTGGAAACTGGTAACATTGTTTTTATATTTTTATAAGATTTTTCTGATGACTCGTCTGCCTTATTGGTCCATTTCAGGACTACTTCCGTTCCCACCCATTTTTCGGTGTGCCATATAAGGACATACCCTTTGCTGAAAACATAAACAGATCGCAGTAAATAAGGCGCGTTTTGAATCAGAGATGCTGTGCACTAAAAGTAAATACTGTTTATCGGTAGCATGGAAATTCCGACAAGAAGCCATTATTCCCAATTGATAAAAGGACATAGCAGCAGAGAGGGTGAACCCACCACTTTTCTTAGACTTAAATAAACCTTCCTACAGAGGGTTAAAAAAAATACAAGTGTTCAAATACCGAAATGAACCTTCCCTCCGAGTGATGTCACACCCTCTCTGCTGCTATCAATTAAAAATTATGATATAAAATAATGGTTCATCCGGAATCTCATACTGCACGTCTAGCTCGAGAGCGATTAGAAGCAATTAAAAAAATTTATTCCTGTGAGAGATTCTCTTAGACAAAAATTTCAAGAAGCTCAAGTTAAATTTGCAGAAGATGCGGAATAATTATTTAAACCCGTCACAAAAGTTGCTGAAAGAGTTGCAACAGCTCCTGAAGGTCTTCTTCCATCAGGTAAACAAACTGAAAAAATAGCAGCGAGAACTAAACAAACATAAAAGATTTTACGAGAACTTCCAACTGAAATTGCTCCAGCTCAACCTCCATCTGTCGATGAAGAAATCCTTGAAGGCATTGGCAAAATTCGTACTGAAGAACTTGCACCTAAACCTAAACCAATAAGAGAAAAATATTAAATTAATTGAAAAATTTAAGGAAGATGTTATTGAGGATATTAAACATACTAAAGAACATGATTTACCTATTTAAAAAAATACTTGGTGTGTATAATAAATCTAAAATGTTAAAATCTGGTTATGAAACCGTAAATGATGATCATTTTATTAAATGGATATATCGTGTATATTACAACAAAAAACAAAAACAAATCAGACGTGATGATTTTAAATACGATACACTTCTTGAAAGAGTAAAAAGACTTGATAGAGAGCTTAATGATCAACAACCTCCTCGACCACAGCAAGAGCCTTTATATCAACTTACTACACCTCCGCCACAAATAGAAAAACGACAGCTTTCATGTCAATTTACTACACCTCTGCCACAAATAAAGACTTAGAGGTGCTAGTTAAGTGATTGCGGTAGTAATTCTGTTTCCTGTAAGCCCATGGCTCTAAATATCTCCTGGACTTTGATCCAGTTCTTGTTCAGTTGGTCAAAGTCCTCTTTTTTCTTTATATTCTCTTGTTCCTTTATTTCTTTGCTCCATTTTTCTTTGATATTTTTCACTTCTACATCCATCACCTTTCTCACCAGTTCTTCGGCTTTCTTGAGCTATTCACGATCCCTGACAAATGTCCACTCTAACCATTGCTCGATAATTTCCAAATAACATCTGACTTCTATAACCTTATCCATAGCCTCTTTTAGTGTACCCACTCTGACATGGAGGGGGGATTACTTATTCCTCTCAACATCTTCACTTCTTCCTCTATTATCCCTTCTATCATCTCCCTGGCTAATTTCAGTTGGTGAACATAGTCATGACTGTTTCGTAACATCCATTCTCTTTCAATTCTTTGAACGGCATATTCACCATCTGCCATCCAAAAGTAACTAGTTTTGAAATCATTGAATAAAGGTGACGCTGCTGCCATCTTCTTTGCGCTTTTTCTGTAGAATGTTGCGAACGACTTACTTAGTTGGATTAAAGTGATTTTCGCTCCAATGGAGCATGTATCACTGTTTTATGCACGCACAGCGTGCTATTTAATTACTTCTCGGGGATGGAAGGAAAGCAACATCCCCCAGCCTTTTATGTGTTCATGGAACACTTATTAATTAGGCCGTTAGATCGAGGTACTAAATAGTTCCTAGCGATCTGGATGTGTGGCCGGGGTAAGTGGGATTGGACCCAGCATGCACTCATTGCTTAGGTTGCATTGTTGTGTTGCTGATTAAGACGAGTGGGATTGGACCTAACGTGCACTCGTGTATACTGCTTTTTAGGGTCGAACGCTGCATGCGTGGTGTTTGATGTCCGGCCGTGGTAGAGGAGGCAAAGCCTTTTGGATCGGAAGGCGGTTCATGGCACATTTTGGCGTTTCTAGACTCCAGAGTATAGTTTATAAAAATTTCGTCCTGCATAATTTTGTGGATAACTCTGTGCTGTTTAGTGTTGGTTAAAGATAGATACCCAGGTTGACAGCCATATGTTTTGATGTTGCCACCTTGTCTGGCGGGCCCTGATGGTCTTTAGTATTTGAGACCACCTTGGTTGGTGTTGGATTTAGGGTCTTATGGTCGATTAGTGCTAGTTGTGTTGCAGCTTTGTGCTGCTGGGTCTGGTGGTCTTTGGGGTTTAGACCACCTTATGCGTGCTAATTTGGGATTATACTTCCTAAGTCAGAGACTTTGTTTTGCAGCCTTGTGCGGCGGGATCTGATGGTCTTTGGAGTTTATACCATCTTATATATTGATAATTTGGGGTCTTTTGTTCCTAATCTGTTTAAGTTGAGCCACTTATTGTGGTGGGTCCTGATGGTCTGGGTTTAAGACCACCTGATATGACCTAATTTGTTTTAGTCCTGTCGGTATTTCTAGGTATTCATTATTGATGTCACCGGGGTTGAGTGAGTGGATTCGTAGAGGTGTTAATTTTCATACGAGTCTGTTTAAGAGACAAGGAAAAAGTGATATATAGAAAGAAGGATAGGAGTAAAAATAAATCGGTAAGTATTTTTTTAAGAATAGTAATAGTCTTGTAGGTTTTGCTTTCTAATGTAGGATACTTTATTTAGATTCTAGTTAGTTTAATTGTGTTATTTGATTAGGGTTAGTGTTCAAGACCATATCTAGTTTTTGTACAGATAGTTGTCCCTGTCGATTGCTCGAATCTTTTAGAGACGTCTAAGGGTAACTTATCTGGGCGGACTCTATTTAATTGATGTGGTTTCCTGTCTTGTGTTACGGCAAGAAATAAAAATAAGGGAGGGAACTTGGTTTAATATCTAGTTATTTTTACTTGTGTTTTTAGGTTTTAATATACAAGTTTGTCGTACCCTGTTTTTGGTTAAATAGTTTTGAAATTTTATTTTCCAGGTCATGTAAATTTTAATCCCAGATAGTTGTCCTTGTCGATTACTCTAATCTTTAAGAGACGTTCATAGGCATCTAATGTAGGTAGTCTCTACTCAAGCAGTCAGGTTCCTTATCTTATAAGTATATGACTTGTTTTACAGTCATTTAATTTTTTTTAGACAGTCCTGCTTTTCGTAAGTACGATATTATATTTTCGAATGTTGAGTTAATATTGGGGTTTGTGTTCATCAAGAATTCTGGGTAAGAGGCTGGGGATCCAATTTTACTTTGTTTAAATTTAAACTTGGCCCTTTCTTTTTTAAGAATGTGGCAGTTGTTAACAATATGCTCCAAGTCTTCTGTGACCCGTCAGTGATAACAGCTAGGGTTGTGTGGTTGTGGTCCTATGGGTTGTCCGAAGCTGCTAGCCAGCTTGGCTGTGCCTGTGAGTATTCTATCATTGCCTTTTGTTTAGGTGGTTTCCTATTTCTACGGACTTCTTTAATGATGATTTTTAGTTTCCTGCCTTGAGTGTTTGCTTTCCATAATTCCTGCCATTTGTTGTCATTGAGGGTTTTAGTTATGCTATAGAGTTCACATATGCTATAATCTAAGTTGATATGAGTGGTTTCGTTTAGGTTTTGTTTAGCTGTCAGATCTGCTATATCGTTACCTTATAAGTAAATGTGGGATTGTATCCACATAAATTCTACTTATAAGTTGTTATTGTTAAGTTTTTTTTAAAACAATAGACTGGTTTGCCTAAGATAGTTTTCTCTTGATTTGGTGTTGTTATTAAGTATTGAATTTATTACACTTAGCGAGTCACTTATTATTACTCCTTGGGGTAATTTGTTCTCTTCGATCCATTTGAGAGCTTCAAGAATGGCACACAATTCAGCTTGTATATATCGAGTACAGGTTAGGTAATCTGCGTCCTACTTTAATGTTTAGTTCTGGAATAACGTAAGCTGCTTCAGTTCTGGGTGGTTCTGTTATTTTGGATTTATCAGTGTAAATCTTAATAAAGTTGTTATATTTAGTGTTAATCTCTTCTGTACTGATTGTTTTTAGGTTGTGTTCTTGTTCATTTGTATTGCCATCTTTCGTGATGATGGTGTTAACTGAGGGGTTGGTATTTATCCATGGTTCTCAGTCATGGTGATTTATAATTTCTCCTTGAACGTTGTCTATCGGAAGTTGTTCAACTATTTTTTGTGTTAATTTAGTTCTAAAAGGTCTGTTACATTTATTTATAGCTAGCCGAGTGTGGTGTGAATCAGGGTGTATTGTTAGCCTGGCTGCATATCTGAGGATGAGTTCTTGCCTTCTAAGGTGGAGCTGTAATTATCCAGTTAGGATTTGAAGCCCCACTAGTGACTTGGATGGTAGTGCTCCAGTACAAATTATGAGGGTCTTCGTTGTATGCTGTCTAACTTCGTGAAATTACTTTGTGTTGCCGAGTTGTAAACGTGGCACCCATAATCTAATTTGGACCTAATTAATGTTTTATATAATGTAAGTAAGGTGTATTGGTTGGATCCCCAGGTGGTTCCTTTCAGGTTTGAGAGTAGGTTGAGGTATTTATTGCACCTTTTGACTAGTTCGTTAATGTGGTGTCCCCAGTTTAGGTTAGGGTCATAGAACATTCATAAAAATCGTACTACTTTTACGAATTTAATTTCTTGATTTTGAATGGTAAGTTTTGGATACTGATTTTGGGATTTACGTTTGGCGGGGAACAATAATGTTATAGGAGTTCATGAGATAATCTGAACCCCCATTTATCAGCCCATTTCCCTATATTGTTTAAACTTGTTTGAATTTCGCCAATTACTTTATGGTTGGAGGGATTTCCTGCTTTCCATTGTCCACTATCATCGTGGTATTAGACTTGATGTCAACTTGGTGTCCAAGTCGCGCGAACGGCGAAGGCTTTGAGTTTTTATCTGTAAAGCACGAACGTGAAGGAAAACATCCCTTATTTTTTCTCTTCTCATATCATCTACTACTCACACAGAGTTGAGGAGACAAATAACTAACCATAATCTACTATCCATACACGCAGAGGAGCCAAATTAAACCCAAATATACTATCAACTCACGCGATGAAGCAAAACAAACTCTTACTTTACTCTACACAAACCCATTATCTACTATCCACACACGCAAAGGAGGCAAAACTAAACACTCATTTACTATCCACACACGCGAATGAGCCAAATTAAACCCAAAATCTACTATCCACACACGGAAAGAAGCATAAACATAACCAAAATATACTATCCACACACGCGAAGAAGCAAAACACTCTTACGTTACTATCCACAAACCACATTATATACTATCCACACACGGGAAGGAGCCAGAACTAAACACGCATCTACTATCCACACACGCGCTGGAGCCAAATTAACCCCAAAATCTACTATCCACACAAACGAAGAAGAATATACATAACTAAAATATGCTATCTACACACGGGGAAGAAGCAAAAGCAAACCCAATCTACTATCCACACAAGGGAAGGAGCCAAATTAAACCCAAAATCAACTATCCACACAGAAGGAAAGTTAAGAACCACACACTCTACTATCTACGTGCATGCTTAAAACCCCCAATAATCTATTATCAACACACGTGAAGGAGCACAAACATAACCAAAATCTACTATCCACACACGCGAAGAAGCAAACTCTAATTTTACTCTCCACACAAGGGAAGAAGCAAAAAACTAACAACACGTCTCCTATCCACACACGGGAAGAAGCAAAAAATAATCCACACACGCGCTGAAGCAAAAACATAACAAAACTTTACTATCCACACACGCGAAGAACCAAAATCAAACACAAATTCTATCATCCACAGAGAAGGGAACGTTAAAAATCCTCAAACTCTGCTATCCACACAAACGTACGTGAGCGCTTACAAACCCCAAAAAATACTATCCACACAAACGTACATGAGCTCATACAAACACACACGCACATAATCACAGTAAGTGTTTATAATCACACTGCTCCACATTCACAGAGTTTGAGTGGCATCGTCGTACACCTTAGTTAGCCAAATGATGTTTATGTTCAATCAGACGTTTGACAAATTCGGTTTTGCCTGAACCGCTAGGTCCTTGGGGGCAAGACTTATCACTTGATTAAGCCTTCGTATTGTCCAATGTGGTCCAGAACGATGTGTTCCGTCAAAAATTGAGGTTGCCCTGCACAATAAGTGACAATATTTGCACACGTAGGGATACAGTGAACACACGTCTAAGTATTTGATTTTTTCCTCCTTTTTCTTCATCAGTGTGGTACAGCAAACAGGTGGCATTAGTCCTTCCTCTGTACAAACTGTCCCTCGGGTTCAGGGGGTCCATTAACTTGTAGTTTTCTACAATGCGTTTAAACTCTGTATCGGTTTTCAAACGGTGATCGTACTCGTATTCCCACATTTCCACCACTTGGTATCCTTGCTGTTCTAACTTCAAGGGTCGCTGTCACGTGGCCTGGTAGAAATCTTCCATGGTTCTTTGTAAAAACTGATTTTTAGTTCCACGTTCATGGTAGCAGACGGGACATCCGTGAAATAAGCAACCGTTAAACTCGTACAGGATCTTACGGTTTTCTAAGCCACAACCATCTACCGAATACGTTCTGATGGTATATTCGCTTCCTCTGTTGCGGGCATGCTCAAATCATTTGTCTTTCTTGTTGCACAAGTAATGTAACCAGCGTAGGGGTTTGACCGAGTATTGACGTTTAACAAAGTTGGTCGTTTGAGGGCTGATGACAGCCACGGTGTTTTCAGGCATGAATCGTTGGCAGTACTCTAAGTCACACGCTATGGCAATGGTGCAGATCGGTTCTTGGATGCACTTTTCGCACGCTCAATGAGCCACGCAGACATTAGGAGTGTGAATGCCAGTCTCTTGCATGCATTCGAAATCGAAAAAGATGAAATTGCCTTTCTTCTTGTGGTCATCATCTTCCTCTTGTTGGGGTTGGTATTTTTGAATGTAGCATTGATGTTCCAAGTCTACGATTTGATGACAAATGTGACATTTTTTCCAAGACATACGTGTGCCTTGGCACTATTGGTACGTATACCTTGTCCACAAGTATAGCACAATCTCAAGAATTGACATGCAAGGTTCTGCTGCGAACCATGAGTCTACAAATGTTGTTGGTAACATATAGGGCTGACAAAACTGCACTGACGAGCAGGGTGATGCACTCGTTCTTGTCCTTCATCCACAATGTTTGTGTTGCTCTCGATTGTTATAGCCATAGTCACATTTCTCAATAATAACTGTATCTCAGGAATACGGTGATACTGGTAATGGCATTGAAATGTTCATTGTGATGATAGACGTGAATATGTTTTCCATCTTTAAAATCTTTGCATCGAAACAACAGAGGTCCTCGCACTTCTTGAGGAGTTCTTCTTCACTTCGTTGTTTGGCTCTGTTCGATTTTCGAATGTTGTCCCTGGCCCTTTTCCATGTCGTTTTTGTTGGCATACGCTCGTCCTACGACCATAACCCTGGCTATACAAATCTGGTCTTGAGACTCGTTAAATTGAACGAGGCTTATTTTTGGTGATGCGAAGGTCGTCCACCAGTAACACCTAATTGCGTCCAGTCAATTGGGGGAGAGAGGTGTTTGTCATATACAGTGTCTTTTTACCTTCCGTGATGTGAAACTGGTCATTGGATTGTTACACGTATTGAATATTGCCAATGACTTTGGAAGGTGTCAATTCTGCTGGGCTGCTAAACTCGATCCAAACTGGGGACTTCAAGCTTTCATGATGAATGGATAGTCTCATGCGATCGTCTTCTTTGGCTTGACATTGGTGTTTCAGTGTGGTTAACAAAGAATCCCACATCTCGGTTATGAACCCTTCTGCCGTCGGACTTGAAATCTTTAAACTTCACCGTATAGGTGTAAGCTGTGGTTCTAGATTTTCTAGAAGAGCGCTTTTTCGCCCCTCGAATGTGATAGTACTTTCCAGGGTTTACTTGTGAGTTTTGGCTAGATGAAGACTCTCTGGGTCTGGATTCTGGTTCACTCGTGTCATCTTCATAATCAATGGCATGAATTTGTGTTAAGACTTCAGCTACTGTACGAGGCGATACATCACGTTTCTGCCTCTTACTTTCTTCTCCTTTCTTCACGAATTGATGCAACTGTTTCATCTTGACTGCAAAAAGTCAAATGACTACATGTTAAACACCATGGGTCACTTTATATCCATGACAGACCAGCGTATATATGTAAAGGGTGTGTGTCTTGCCTACCACTATTCATTTCATTCTCATCAACTCAGAATAGACTTGTCATTAAACGTAAGTGTCTCTTGGGTCTAGAATAAGAACATACACTCATACACTCATATATTCACACACACAATAAGGGAAAATGGGTGTTTGAGTTTTAATTGATGTTGGTAATTAAAATACTAGTTCTTTTCGAGAGAAATGGGTGGCCATACAAAATTCAGTCACCACAGTCATTCGTCCAATCCGAAGAGAGCTGTCTGTGACGTCACATTCCCTATATAGAGGTGCTAGCGTCTGTGTGCAGTCAGTCCATGCGACACTATTTTCAATCATGACTAAGAAGACGATAAACTGGGGTGCACCGGTCGTGGAGACGAGAAGCGAAGAAATATCAGCGATTGCCCAAGTTAACACGGACCTACTTCCAGAAGATGCTACTTTTAATAGGGATTTTGTGAGTTGTCTTACCTCGCAATAATTTGTTCCGGTACCAGTACCTGAGCCAGTACCCTCTGCTTCTTCACTACTCGCTGATCATTTCAAAAAGAGACAGACAGAAGAATTGGAGAAATTTATGCAGCAGCAAAAGAAAGCAGAACAAGCCTTTCTTCTTCAACAACAGCGAGAAGAAGAGGCGAGAAGGAAATGACAGAAGGAAGAAGCAGCGAAGAAATAAGGTAGTGAAAGTCACACGGTCACGGTACTTTTAGACATTTTAGGAGAGTTAAGAAGTCTGAAACAAATGTATCAGACTTCTTTATTACGACCGAAGAGAATAAGACCTTCCAGAGCTAAACAACCCAACCCTGTGACTACGCGTGCTGTACCACCACCAGTGATTTCTACCCAATCATCATCGACAAGAGGCAAACCAGAAGTAGGCCTTGCCGTGGCAAAGGTTTAAGGCAGTTGAAGTTGATTTAAACAAACAAATAAAGATGTGTTTTAAGTATATATTTATACATCTAACTAAGTGATGAAATATCGTAAAATGACAAATTTAAGAAAATAAATTTATTTATGAACAACACATGGCAACATATGGTTTTGATAATTGTAGAAACGTTGGTGCAATAAAAATTATTTAATATGGAATTCAAGAAGTTTAAATATTTTATGAGTCTCGATTATTATATGTAACGGATGTTTATCCCATATTTCCTGTGTAAACGAATCTGGTTTTACCTATAACTCGCTACTATAATAACATGACTTGAGCCGGCGGCTAAATATCTGGCCTACACGCGTGTTTAAATCTCAATGGATCAAGTAAAACTACTTATTCAGACTTCCCGTCTAAATCAATAAATCATATGTTTCCAAAACACTGACCGTTTTTTTCAATAAATAAGATATAGGCACATGTGTTTCCGATAATTTTGGAAACAAATGTATAATCAACTTTTATTAAAAATGCAAATTGAAAAAATTGTAATATTTTATTTAGTTTCGATTAATACAGGTAAAGGATGTTTCTCTAACATTTTCTTTATTTTCGCTTTGAGGTACCAGACACATGACCCCCACCCCATAACGGTGTTTTTATAAAAAATAAATTGATCTCCCAAGATGTGCGTGCTTGTTTAAATTTGTAAAAAAAATATTTGATCACAATTTTAGTTTAAAACTAAATGCTGACGGGGTATTTATTGAGTATTAGTGTTTTCAAAAGGTTTAGTAGCCCGAAGCATGGGTTTCATCCCCATTTTCAGATTTCCTATCCTTAATTTTTGGTGATCTTTGCCAAGGATCTCCTATTTTCCTATTTATCCTGTATGCTATGTGTAACAATGGGTGCATGCTATATATTCTGTATGTAGGGACGGCAATACTATTTTCCCAGTTGTAGTAGCAGAGAGGGTGAAGAGACTCGAATAGACTTATCCATCAAATCGCAAAATAAGCCTTCCTCTGAAAATCGCAAGAAAGGATCGCGGCGATGACTGGGGTTGCAGAGACAGTGTCGTCGTTGCTGCTATAATTAAATAAAATTATATCACAAAATGCCCCCAGCGCATGAATCTCATACAGCTAGGTCAGCTCGAGAACGACTATACTTAATCAAAAATATACTCCACTGAGAGATTCTTTTAAAGAAAATCTACAAACGCGACAAGAAGCATAAGTTGAATTCGCAGAAGATGCAGAACAATTATTTAATCCCGTTACAAAAGTTACTGAAAGAGTCGCAACGGCTACTGGTCTTCTTCCATCAGTAATACAACTGCTGAGCAAACTTGAAAAATAGCAAAGGAAACTAAGAAAACAAAATGAATCTTTAAAGAAACGCCTGACTGAAATAGCTGCAAATCAATCTCCACCCGTCGAAGAGGAGATACGACAAATATTTGATAGTATTGCTAAAGTCCGCAAGGAGGTCAGTGATGTAAATAGTCTTGGTACGCCAGAATTAAAACTACCTTCAAAACCACCAGCTCAATTTTCCAAAGAGGGTTATAGAAAACTTCAGGAGAATCCTCAGAGGATATAAAATTCGTGATAAGTTATTACATCCAAACACCGCTGTTGTTTCAGATGAAAATGGGTTCCTTTTGTATTTCCAGAATTTGAAAATATACAAAGAATCACTAGTAAACACAAGAATACATAAAATACATTTAAAAAAATCTTCATTAGCTCCACCTCGTATTGAGGAGGAAGAAGTTTACAATGCACCTGACACCGGTGCTACTGGTAGCGGTTTCACTACAAGAAGTGGTCTTGTTACTTGTCCTAACAACTTCCTCGATAACGTGCAACGACGAGAAGTACTCATCCAGGAAAACGAGCCGGTAATAATTCTCCGGAAATAATCAATGAAGCAGATGATATTTGTTGACGATTATTTCAAGGTGGTATCATAGACATTGATATTTATCGGGAACTTACTGATGAAATCCCGGACATCTACTACAGCGATTAAACGAATAAATAAAAATAAAAAGATGATCACACATGACTCTCACCGCAGACCCAAGATGGTTAGATTAGTAAATTCCCGATTTCTCGCTTACAGCACGTATTACGGAGATGAACTATGTTATGTTATCCAGGGATTTTTTGCAATGATGGCGCCCAAAGCAGCTCCAATCTTGAAACAATTATCAATGAAAGCTATCGACGTTATCCAAGGAAAAGCTCCTGGTGCAATCAGCGACGTTGCTGGTAAAGGGTTCACGGCATTCAAAGACAGAATAGCACGATTAATGCGACGAAAACCAACAACTAGTGAAATTACCAAGCACTGAGGTTATGCCCGCGAATGTCGGTAAAATAATAAATCAGGCTGAAAATCAAAAACTAGCAGAGTTGTCTAGTGTACCTTCCACTAAAGAAATAAAAAAAAATATAACTGCAACTCTGTACGCAGGAAGTGGTCTTCGTGTTAAGCGATACCAACTAAAATCAAAATGTTCAATCGCATATCTGACACAGCATTTGACGTAGATGCACTAGTTCCCAAAGATGAATCTGTACGTGACTATTAGTATTATTCTTATGATGCGTACACACCAAACTCAAGTTTAAGAATTGAATTGCAATTTTAGGTTACAAGCAGGTATTTCCTACCTTCTGAGGCATTTATCGAAGTTGAAGATAGACTCACAAAAGCAGATGATACAGTATACGACGATGGCGATCATGTTGGTTTTTATTAACAGTGTCATGATGGCGTTATTTAACAGAGCCACATACTCGATTGATGGAAAGGATATTGAATCATGTCTTGAAAATGTCGATGTTGCCACGACGATTCTTGGTCTTGCAAGATTCTCCGACTAATATACGAAATCGTCCGGTCCAACAACGATGTTTGCAAAAGACAGCTGACTTCCTTTATGGTAATCAATATATTATGAGTCGACCAAAAAAGCATACTGTCCCCGCCGACGATGCAAATGTAGGGCCTGTGGTCATAAAGGCCAATTCAGAATTCAACTTAGGTTTTGCTGCACGAAATGCAATGTTAAACGGTAACGAGGAGTTTTCATGCGCAATTCCACTAACCCATATGTTTGGATTTGCAGAGATGTTAGGTTATATTCGGCGCTAAGCACAGTGTAGTACTTGTTAGAAAACCCACTGACGATGATGCAGTATGAATCCTGCTGAAGTTGATGATGGTAAAATAACACTAAAACTGTCACTGTGGATGCCAGTAATCACTTACTGAAGAACAGAGATTATTTTGTTTTATGAACACAGGTGGTAAATCGATGCTATCATGGCTTACAATGTCCACATATAGTTTTCCCGTTAACGCCGCTGGTTTGTTGACGTGACAAATAGCATCACAGCAGGGAGCGTCAGCACCACGACATATATTTGTTGCGCGTCAGGCAAACCACAGAGTAAAGAGACAAGGAAGAAATCCAATGGCATTTGACTCGTTTGGAGTAGTAAATGGGGCCACCCTAGGGACAATGGGACTTAGCATTAAAAACACCCCTGGGCCACTCTAGGGACAATGGAAATTTATCATGGAGAAAAATCGTGGGTCACTCTAGGGACAATGGGAATTTAACATAGAGTTTGGGCTTGTCTAGGGACAAGGGGAATTGAACATGGGAATAGAGTTTGGGTTTGTCTAGGGACAAGGGGAATTGAATATGGGATTTTTTTTTTTTTTTTAAAGTTTTTTTAAATTTAAATTTAAATTTAAATTTAAAAAAGGGTAGGCAATGGAAAGGCTATCTCTTTCCGAGAAATATGGCTGGCCCTGAAAAGGGCCTTTGGGTTTATGTTAATGTATCCATTAACATAAAGGGTACCGCATTGGTCTTCTTCTTGTCCTTAGGCTACGTTTCACTGTAGGATCCTAAATCAGGACTCTTTTCAGGCATCCTTGTCTTTCTACGTAGATCCTACGTATCCACAGACTGGTGTTTGTCCTGTGGATAACGGTCCACTTGGATCGGACATACATGGGTATGTCCGACCGGAACATCATGGAAGACACAAGCGTAGAAGATTTCACATCGGTCCACATCTTGAAGCGACGAGAACAGGTGAATCAATGCACTGAACTGCGCTTATTTATAGGTAGAGGTAGGATTGAAACGGATTGAGTTCATTCTCCAATCCAAACACGCGTTACAAAATTCAGTCAGCCCGCATCCAATCCGAAGAGATTAGTCTGTGACGTCAGTTGGTCTATATAGATTCGCTAGCGCTTGTGTGCAGTCAATCTATGCGACAGTGATTCAACATGACGGAAATTCAGAAAACGATCCATTGGGGTGCACCAGCAGGGGAGACCGCCCAAGGGAACCCGGACTTACTTTCAGAAGAGGTACATTGGGATTTTGTGGATTTTCTTACCTCGCAAGAATTTGTTCCGGAACCTTCGTCATTACCGCAAGTGGAGAATTTTAGACAGAGACAGAAAGAAGAATTGGAGAAATTTATGCAACGACAAAAGGAAGCGGAACAAGCTTTTCTCCTACAGCAACAGCAACAGCAACAAGAAGAGGTAAGAAAAAAACAACAGCAACAACAGCAAGAAGAAGTAGCAGCAAAGAAACAAGAGGGTGAAAATCAAACGGTTACGGTACTGTTGGACATTTTAGCGGAGTTAAGAAGTCTGAAACAAATGTATCAGACTTCTTTATCACGACCGAAGAGAATACGACCTTCCCGAGCTAAACACGCCAACCCTGTGACTAAGCCTGTCGTACCACCCTTAGTGATTTCAACCCAATCATCAGAAGTAGGCCTTGACCGTGGCAAAGGCTTAAGGCAGTTAAAGTTGATTGGTTAAACTCACTCCTACACCATAAAGAAAAAAGGCCCTTTTCAGGGCCACCCACATTTCTCGAAAAGAAATACAATTTCAATTTGCCAATAACTCAAAAAAAACAACAAAAAAAACCCCCACCCATTTTACCCTTATAGTACGTGTCTGTGTATGAGTGCGTGAGTGTAGCTTCTTATTTTAAAATCAAAACTCAAAGACACTTACCTTATATCATTCATGTATTCTTTTATCCATTTTTTACAATCCAATTCACAATTCACCACAGAACACTTTAAAAAGTTCGTACACTTCTTCTTTCTCCTTATTTAGTCTCTCTGTTTTTTGAAAATCTTCACCGTTTTTTCCTCATTTTCTTCCCTTCTTCTTTTCTTCTCCTGTTTCTTTGACTCTTTTAAATAGAATTGTCTTCTTTCTTCCTCTTCTTCCTCTGAAGAATCCCTCTCTTCTTTCGAAGAATCCCTCTCTTCTTCCGAAGAATCCCTCTCTTCTTCTGAAGAATCCCTCTTTTCTTCTGACTCCTCTTGTTTCTTTTTTGGGCAATCTGGAGACCAATGTCCTTTTTCTTTACAATAATAACAGGTATCTTGACTTTTGTCTTTTTTAGCCCCTGTTTTTTTTCTTTTTTGATGGTCTGGACACTCTGAAGACCAATGCCCTTTCTTCTGACAGATATAGCAAGTATCCTGACTTTTATCTCGAAAGGAAGGAGAGTAGTCCGTAGGCTGGTCTGAAGAGAATTTTCTAATGACCCCTCGCAAAGCTCTGACGAAACGTTCCATCTGGGTAGTCTCTTCCATCGTTGTGCTCGGTTTGAGAGTGAAATGAATAGTGAAAGGTCAAGACACACACCCTTTTATATACGATGGTTTGTCATGACTATAAATTAGTCTTTGGTGTTTAAACTTGAGTCATTTGACGTTTTGCACTCAAGATGAAACGATCCTATTCATTCGAGAAGAAAGAAGAAGAAGAAGAAAGTAAGAGGCAGAAACGTGATTTATCGCCTCGTACCAGGGCTGAAATCTTGGCACAAATTCATGCCAGTGATTTTGAAGAGGACATGAGTGAACCAGAATCCGAACCCTCTAAACCAAGTTCACCACCCTTAGTCAACCCTGAAAAGTACTATTCCATTCGAGAGACGGAAAAGCGCTCCTCTAGAAAATTTAGAACCACGGCTTACACCTACACGGTGAAGTTTAAAGATTTCAAGGCCGACGTACCCTTGGAGAAAGCAGAAGGGTTTATCACCGAGATGTGGGATTCTTTGCTCACCTCACTCAAACGACAATGTCAACCCAAAGAAGACGATCGCTTGACACTATCCATAGATCACGACGGTTTGAAATCCCCTGTTTGGATCGAGTTTAGCAGACCCGCAGAACTAACCCCTTCCAAAGTCATGGACAAGATTCAACACGTACAACAATCTAATGACCAGTTTGACATCACCGATGGTAAAGCCACACTGAAAATGGCTCACGTCTCTCTTCCTCAAGGGACAGGACGCAAAAAGATGTTATTGGTGGACGACCTTCGCAACACCAAAACAAGTCTCGTCCGAATTAACAACCCTCAAGACCAGATGTGCTTAGCCCGTGCCATCGTGGTGGGACGAACCTATGCCAACAAGAACGACACGGTAGAATGGAAAAGAACCTGGGAGAACATTCGAAAATCGAACCGAACCAAACAACGAAACGAAGCAGAACTCCTGTTGCAACAAGCTGGCCTGTCCAAAGACACAACCTGTGGCATTCCTGAGATGCAAAAATTGCAAGATGCCCTAGCTCCACGCTACACCTTGAAAGTGCACCCTCAAGAAATGCGCGGACCTCTGTTGTTTCGAGGCCAAGACTTTAAGGACGGAAAATACATTCATGTTTATCATCACGATGACCATTTCGATACCATTACCAGTATCACCGGATTCCTGGGATACAGATATTACTGTGAGAAATGTGACTATGGTTATAATAATCGAGAACAACACAAGCATTGTGGATGGAAATGCCCAGGATGTTTGGCCTCTCCACCCTGTCTGAGCGAAGGACCAGTGCCTTGTTCGACTTGTCTGCGCACGTTTGTCAGCCCTACCTGTTACCAACAACATTTGAAAACACAAGGTTCACAGAAGAAATGTGCTTGTCAACTCCTGAGATTGTGCCCTACGTGTAGACAAGGCATACGTACCAACAGTACCAAGGCACACGTATGTCGAGGAAAGAAAAAATGTCACATTTGTCACCACATCGTGGACTTGGAACACGAATGCTACGTGCAAAAATACCAACCCCCACCAGAGAAAGAGGACGGTCACAAGAAGAAAGGCAATTTCATCTTTTTCGATTTCGAATACATGCAAGAGACCGGCATTCACATTCCTAATTTCTGCGTGGCTCATCGAGCGTGCGAGAAGTGCACTCAAGAACCTATCTTCAGTCATTGCCCTCACTGCAGCAAGATTCCCGGAGGGCGTGAAAAATCTTTCGAGGACCGAACACGTTAGCCGATTTTGCCCAATGGGTCTTAGATCCCATCGACCAGACGTGGAGCCAAGAGGACATCGAACGTTACGGAGATTGTCATCGTCATGCCACAGTGATGGCTCACAATTTCTCCGGATACGATGGACAGTTTCTTCTCAGATACTATACGGAACAAGGCACCGAGCGTCCTAAAGTGACTTTGAACGGAGCCAAAATCATTTTCATGCAAGTGGGACAAGTGCAGTTTAAAGATTCGATGAGTTACTTGGCCATGCCTTTGAGTCGAATGCCTAAAACGTTTGGAATGACAGAAATGGCTAAAGGGTACTTTCCTCACTTTTTCAATACGGAAGCCAATCAACATGCCGTTCTACCCCATTTACCTGAGGCTCACTATTACGACCCCGACAACATGCGTACCGAACAACGAGAAGCTTTGTACGCTTGGTACCAAGCTCACGCCTCGGACCCTTTCGACTTTCAGGAAGAAATGCTAAAGTATTGTCGTTCCGACGTGGACATTTTAAGGCGTTGCTGTGGAAAATTTCGAGAACTGTTCATGGAACACGGAGGGGTCGATCCTTTGAACGAAGCTTGCACCATTGCCAAAGCGTGTTCCTTAGTGTATCGACAACGATTCATGCCTGAAAACACCGTAGCTGTCATCAGTCCTCAAACGACCCACTTTGTCAAACGTCAATACTCGGTCAAAGCCCTACGTTGGTTACATTACTTGTGCGACAAGGAAGACAAGTGGATTCAGCATGCCCGCAACGGAGGGGGTTAAAAGACCATCGGAACGTATTCGGTCGATGGCTGGGACTTAGAAAACCCCAAGATCGTGTACGAGTTTAACGGCTGCTTATTTCACGGATGTCCCGTCTGTTACCCTGACCGTAGCACTAAAAATCAGTTTTTACAACGAACCATGGAAGACTTGTACCAGGACACTTGTCAGCGGCGCCTAAAGTTAGAACAGCAAGGATACCAAGTGGTGGAAATGTGGGAACACGAGTACGATCACCGTATGAAAACCGATCCCGAGTTTAAACGCCTCGTGGAAAGTTACCAGTTCATGGACCCGTTGAACCCGAGGGATAGTTTGTACGGAGGAAGGACCAATGACACCTGTTTGCTGTACCAAGCCGACGAAGAGAAAGGAGAAGAAATCAAATACTTTGATGTGTGTTCGCTGTATCCCTACGTGTGCAAATATTGTCGCTTTCCTGTAGGGCACCTGCGATTGCTGACGGAACACATCGACCTGAAAAACATTCGACAATACGAAGGCTTGATCAAGTGTAAAGTTTTGCCTCCCACGAAACTATACCATCCCGTCTTACCTCACCATTGTCAAGGCAACCTGATGTTTCCCTTGTGCCGTACTTGTGCCGAAACGTGCAACCAGGACCAACCTTGCCATCACAGCCAGGAAGAACGTGCCTTGACGGGAACCTGGGTCAGCGTGGAATTGTTCAAAGCTCTGGACATGGGATACCAACTGTTAGAAGTGTACGAAATTTGCCACTTTCCCAAGACACAACAGTATCACAAGGGTGACCCTACTCAGAAAGGCATTTTCGCCGACTGCGTGGATGCCTTTTTGAAACTGAAACAAGAAGCCAGCGGCTATCCTTCCTGGTGTCACACTCCCGAAGACCAAATACAATTCAAAGAGAAATACTACGAACAAGAAGGCATCTCTTTAGACCACATCGAAAAAAACGAAGGCAGGCGATCGTTTGCCAAAGTGATGTTAAATTGCTTGTGGGGTAAAATGGCACAACGACCGTGTTTACCCAAAACGGAATATTTGACAGAACCTTCCCGCTACTTCCAGATGATTCACGACAAAACCAAATACATGAAACACGTGGACGTCGTTCGAGAGGATTTGATCTTGGTCAATTACGAAGAAGATCTGGACTTTGTACAAGACGACCCTTTTGGAAATGTCATCATTGCGGCTTACGTGACAGCTCATGCTCGCTTAAAATTGTACGAAGCTTTAGAACTGTTAGAGGAACGCGTCCTGTACTTTGACACGGACAGTTGCATTTACATCCATCACCCGAGTCAACAGCACCCTGACATCGAAGGAGACCGTTTAGGAGCCTGGACAGACGAGCATCCCGACGACAAGATTCTAAGTTTCGTCAGTGGCGGCCCCAAAAATTACGGCTACGAATACCGGGACAAACAAGGAGAAGCGCACACGACGTGCAAAGTGAAAGGACTGACTCTGAATCATCGTACCAGTCGAGTGGTCAACTTTGGGGTATTGAAAGAAGCCTTGCAATCGGGAGAGGATGGAAACTTTAAAGTGACCACCTATCAACCGAACAAGATTGTACGTTTACCCACTCACCACATCGTCAGTCGACCCTTGGAAAAAGTCTATCAAATTGTATACCAGAAGCGAGTGCGACTTCCCAATCACTTTACGTTGCCGTACGGTCACGTCGGTATTGGTCTGTATATAAAAAGGAACCCTAGGCAAGATCGACAGTTCATTGTTCATTGAAGTAACTTACCATGTCGTTGACGAAGAAGAAACCAGATTGGTTAGGAGTCAAATGTTGGACATCACCGAGACCAGGGTTTTGAGGCTTGGACACAAGAGGTGGCCCAGTATGCACGAGAGTTGTTCAAGGAAAAAAGTTATTTTTCAACCCGTGTTAGTGACGGTGCCAGAAGAACCCGTCACCCAGGACAGGACTGTCGTGGACAGGCCTGAAAGACCCTTTCTGGAGGACACTTGTGTGACCTTACCCCCTACTATAGAACTGATTACAACTTTACCCAAAACATGTGGTTGTTGTACAGACACTTGTTTTTATTCCACGTTCATGGTTATCATGTGCCTTTTATTCTTGTACTTAAGCCTTTGGCTTTTATGTATTTTTGTCTTTCGTATTCATGTTTGAAAAAAACATTCAATAAACGTGTTCTGAAAAAGTATATAAACTCTTGTCTTGTTTGTTTTTCGTGTCACAAGTGACATTTCTCACATCATGGCTACCTCTGCTGTCTCTGCTCCCTCTTCCTCCACTGTCAAAGTCATCGACGAACACTTAGATCGTGCCAGTTGGGAGGCTTTGTATCTTCGCCATCCCTTTAACATGCTCATTGCTGTACCTAGCGGTTCAGGCAAAACCGAATTCGGCAAACGTTTGATCGAACATAAACATCATTTGATCGATCGGCCACCTGAACGGATCGTGTGGTGTTACAAAGAGTGGCAATCGGCGTACAGCCTCTTGCGAGAAAGTCAAGGCGATTCCATCGTGTTTGTGGAAGGCATTCCTAAAGAAGACGATGGCATCGTCTCCGACTCCCGTCAAACCCATTTGGTCATTTTCGACGAGATGTTAGGAGAAAACGAAGAAGAAATTAAACTGGTTTACGCGCAAGGGGCATCACCGTAATGCCAGTGTCGTTTACATCACTCAAAAATTTGTTTCAACAAAGTAAAGCCCATCGCACCATCAGTCTCAATGCGCATTATGTGGACTTGTTTAAAAGCCCTCGAGATAAATCGCAAGTGCAAGTCTTAGCCAAACAGTTAGGAACGCCTTGGCTGACTCAGGCGTACGACGATGCCACTCAAACTCCACACGCCTATTTACTCGTCGATTTGAAACCTACGACTCCCGAGGATTTGCGATTTCGTACCCACTTGTTTCACCACTGGTGCCAAGACGGAGGGCCTGTCCTGTACACGTCTCCGTCCTCGACTTCATTTCACTCCCCATAAAAAAATCTATAAAAAACCTCAGACCCTTTTCGTCTGTCTCACACAGTGTGAACACAGTGTGAACATGACGTCCCTTCAGTCGCATCTTCCCGTCAAATTGATTCGTGCCTTGTATGGCATCAGTCGAGAAAAAGATCGACAAACACGAGCTCGTGTCTTAGAAGCTAGTCTCAAAGAAGTCTTACGATGGTTCACGGTGACGGCACGTCAATTACTCCAAGGAATCATTCAGATTCCTCATCAAACCAAACGCTTTTTTGATCGAAACAAAGTCGCTTTGGTCCAACTGGCCGATCCCCGCATCGACACTCAAACCAAAAAACAAATCATTTTGAAACCTGGAGGGAGCGGTACTCTAGGAGGGGTCATCATTCGCTCACTCTTAAGATGGGATCCTAATGCCCCCAAAGTTATACCCAAGACAAAAGTCCAACGAAGCCCCAAGAAGAAAAAGACCAGGTCCCCAAGGAGAACTTCTCCAGTGGCAGGACCCTCCTCTGACCAGACACCACCACCCCGGAAAAAGAAAAGAAGCCCCCAGAAAAAGAAACAGAGAAAAAGTCCCCAGAGAAAGAAAAGTCCACAGAAGAAAACTAGTCGCAAGAGAGGCACTTCGGCCAGGACGCAACCTTACACTCGCAAACCACGATCTGCCACGGCAGTGACTGCGTCTCCGGCATCCTCACGTTTATCCACTTCTCCGTTGATGACACCAGGAACTGAAGAGTACTTGGAGACGTTGATCACACCAAGAACTTCTCCGTTAATGACCCCCAAAAGAACTTCCCCAGTGGCAGGACCTTCCAATGTAGTGGCAGTGGCTGCTGCTCACAAAGTACCTTCTCCCAAAATCAAAGTTCAAGAAAGATCGGGCATGTTACAAGGTTTACTGGATTTGTCCAAGCAAGTACTGGCTCGATTTAGTCCGTTGCGTACCCCTCCACGACGTGTCATGCCTGTCCTCAAACTAATACGACGTCAAGACAATCAGTGGCGACGCGTTCCAGTATAAAAAAGGCCTGTGACCAAGTCAGTGTTTTTTGGTGCTCCTGAAGACTCAAAGATGTCACCCTCCAGAAAACCCCAAGGAAAGAAAAGGAAAGGACTGCCACCACGTTTAGCCAAACATAGGGACATGTTATCTGTCCTGTCCAAAGCTTCTCCACCCCTACGAAAAAAACTCATTCAAACGGCCTCCAAAGAGGTCATCGATACCGTGTGCGAATGTTGTTTGAACGTTTTGAAAGGCACGATCCCTTTGTCCAAACACCAGAAACAATGCTTAGGCAAACATCGTCACGTTCTTCGCCAAATGGTTCAAAAGAAAATTCCCATTCGTCAAAAAAAGAAGATGTTAGTGCAACGTGGAGGTATTTTACCTCTCTTGTTAGGCCCCATACTGAAAGGAGTCTTGGGAACCATGTTGGGAGGACTGGTGGGAGCAAGATAAAAAGGCCTCGGAAGGTCCAAGATTTCAGAATCGACCCCTGACAACCCCATGGAAGGACGAAAACTAGCTTTAGTGCCTTACAAACGATGGATAGAATACCATCGGTGGCAAGAACAACACACCCCGCATTTACCTCCCAATCCCCATTTGAGCGAGATGACACGAATTGCAGTCCTTGATAGATCGCCAAGATTTGTCCGAAACAGAAAAATCGCAAAAGTACGGTCAACTCTTGCAACGACTGCAACTCTTTCACCAGAAAGCTTTAGACGAAACAGCTCTACCCACTCTGAAAGATTTTAAGACCTTGATGAAAAGTCCAGCACCATCACCAGTACCGGTACCAGTACCACCACTACCAGTGACCAAGACAGAAAAAGGAAAAGAAGAAGAAGGGTTTCAAACTCCACCAGAAAAAGTACGCAAGTTAACAACACCACCTACCTCCAGAATTGGATGGATTAAAAAGATGATGGCCACCCCTTCTTCATCACAAGAGAAAAAGAAAGTGAAGACAGAAGTGAAGACAGAAGTGAAACAAGAACCGATATCCCCCGCTCAGACATCCTCCTCCTCTTCAACACCTATTGCCGGTCGCACACGCAAAGCATTGCAATCCAAGAAAATACCCCAAGAGAAAAAGAGTAGCATCTTCCAAGAGTGGGTGCCTTATTAACACACAAACACAAAATGGAAAAAGTCTTAGCCAACATTTACTACGATCCCTCCCATCCTGCAGGTTACGCAGGAGTTCAAAAATTGTATCGTGCTGCCAAAACGCAACTGAAAAGTCTCCGTTTACCTCAAGTGCAACGATGGTTACAAGAACAAGCTACCTACACTTTACACAAACCCATTCGACGCAAGTTTGCCAGAAGTCGCACCCGAGTGGAAGGCATCGATCATCAATGGCAAGCCGATTTAGCCGATGTCTCTCATTTGGCCAGCTACAATCGTGGCTACAAATATTTGTTTTGTGTCATCGACGTCTTTTCCAAATTTGCTTGGGTCGTACCCTTGACTTCCAAATCGAGCAGCAAGTTAGTGCGAGCCCTGCAACGGGTGTTGAAACAAAGCGGTCGTCACCCTCTTCGATGGCAAACGGACAAAGGTACCGAATTTCTGAACCAAGCTTTCCAAAAAGAATTAAAGAAACGTGACATTCATTTTTTCCCCACCGAGAATCCCGAAACCAAAGCCAGCATCGTGGAACGTTTTCAACGCACTTTGAAAGAACGCATGTGGAAATATTTTACGCATCACCACACTCTGAAGTACATCGACATCTTACCGCACCTGGTGCAAGCGTACAACCAATCTTACCATCGAAGCATCGGACGTGCCCCGCAAGACGTGACTCCCGACAACGAAGTGCTGGTGTTTGAGCGTCTGTTTGGTACGTCCCCGACGAGGGCTGTCCCCAGGAAAAGTGGAGAGTTGGCCGTAGGAGATTGGGTGCGCATTGGCAAAACCAAACGCACTTTTGACAAAGGTTACTTACCTAACTGGACGACCGAACTGTTTCGCGTCACTGGACGTGTGCATGGCCGTCATTCTGCCGTCTATAAATTGGAAGACATGAACGGAGAAGTGCTCAAAGGAACGTTTTATTTGCCCGAGTTACAACGTGTGACCAAAAAAGAAGACGACGTGTACGACATCGAAAGCATTCTCGAACGCAGAACCCGTAAAGTGGGCAAACGACGTGTCAAAGAAGTCAAAGTACGTTGGAAAGGATATCCGCCCAGTTTTGATTCTTGGATCGACGCTTCGCAAGTCATCGACTATAAAAAGAAGTGACCATCATGCCTTTTCACACAGACGCATCTACGTCGACCACTCCTCCTTCACCCAGTTCTTCTGTGCAAGATTTACAAAAACAACCCTTGTGGGTGTGGTATGGAGAACGTGTGCCTAAAACGCAAATCGTCTTTTTCTGCCAAATCTTCGTGGTGTATTGTGTCATTGGGGCAGCCATTGCCAATCTGAGTTTGCAACAAGGAGACAAACAATTGTGGACCATTTTATTGAGCAGTTGCATCGGTTACCTGCTTCCCAATCCCTCCCTGAAATTCTCCTCGAACGGAAACCACGGGAACCTTGTGTCCAGTGCCAGTGCCAGTCACCACTCCAACAACAACCACAACCAGAACCCCATTTTGGGCGGAGACACGCCTCTGACATCCACTAACCCCTCGGACAGCCACAGAACTCTGGAATTATGAGTCACGAAAACCAATTTTACTTAACCTTACCCAGTGACAGTTCCATGGAGGTATTTCCCCACAACACGTTGTGCTGTTACACGGCTAAATTACCTCAAGCCATCCAGTTAGATCACGAAGCCCATTGGGAAGTGGCTTTAGTAGAAATCATTCACCCTACACAAATCCAAGACATCACGTCGACCACTCCTCCTTCACCCAGTTCTTCTGTGCAAGATTTACAAAAACAACCCTTGTGGGTGTGGTGTGGAGAACGTGTGCCTAAAACGCAAATCGTCTTTTTCTGCCAAATCTTCGTGGTGTATTGTGTCATTGGGGCAGCCATTGCCAATCTGAGTTTGCAACTAGGAGACAAACAATTGTGGACCATTTTATTGAGCAGTTGCATCGGTTACCTGCTTCCTAATCCCTCCCTGAAATTCACCTCGAACGGGAACCACGGGAACCTTGTGTCCAGTCCAAGTGCCAGTCACCACTCCAACCACAACCAGAACCCCATTTTGGGCGGAGACACGCCTCTGACGTCCACAAACCCCTCGGACAGCCACAGAACTCTGGAATTATGAGTCACCAAAACCAATTTTACTTAACCTTACCCAGTGACAGTTCCATGGAGGTGTTTCCCAAGAACACGTTGTGCTGTTACACGGCCAAATTACCTCAAGCCATCCCCTTAGATCACGAAGCCCATTGGGAAGTGGCTTTAGTAGAAATGATTCACCCGACCCAAGTCCTCAATGTCCTTCCCAATCAAAATTTTTTTGATGTGGAAGTTCATGACGAACAATTGCAACAGTGGATGGATGGCAATGTCAAATATGACAAGAAAACCCGTACACAAAAGTACACCACCTATCACTTGTTCATTTCCCCAGGCTATTATTTTAGTGGTCAACATTTGGTCAGCACCATAGCCTCCAGGTTTAATGCCGTGTTTCTGAAAGCTTTGGAGCATGTTAACAAAAGTGTCACCATGGAGTACCACAAAACAGCTCGTCGCTTCTTGATGAAATTTGAACGGAGTAAAATCCTGTCCATTTTATTTTGTCCTGAATTGTATGACATGTTGGGCGGAGACATGAACCTGAGAATGAGCATGATGAAGAAAAGCGAATTACCCATCGTTTACGACAACGAGTCTTTTAGCAAGTTATTTCGTGCCCCGGTAGAACTGAACCAAGGACTGAATTTGATGTTTGTGTACTCCGATGTGGTGGAGTATAACGTGGTGGGACACACCTCCGTACCGTTACTGCGTGTCATTCCTTTCAAAGTGGATTCTGCCACGAACACTGAAGAGGAAGGTGGAAACACTTACCACGTCCACCGCGAATTTGTACATCCTCACTATTTGCCTGTCAGTAAGTCGTATTTGGACACGGTCAACATTACTATAAAAGGAGATTTGGGACAAAATATTCCATTCACCAAAGGAAAAGTCACGGTGAAACTCCATTTTCGAAAACAGTTTTCTCACGATTCGTAAGTCATGTATCCAGTGTACCGAGGGGTTGCTCGACAGCGAGGACACGGTTTAGGAGATATGTTAAAATCGGCCTTTCGTTCGGTGGCCCCGGTGTTGAAACCGATGGTGACACGCGGATTGCACGCCTTGAAAGATGCGGCACTGACGCAAGGCAAAGAATTTCTCCAAAATGTCATCATCGACAAACAAAACCCTAAAGAAGCCTTCATGAGGGCAGGCAAAAATGTCTTGCTGCAAACGGGCAAAGACATTTTGGGTCACCGAGAAACACCTATAAATGCCCTGCACGCTACCGAGTCAGGCATTCAGCAAGGACAAGGCAGAAAGAGACGACGAAGAAAACACCCTTTCACCAGACTTCAAGCTAGAAAGGCCATGAAAAGAAGAACCGTCCGAGACTTAGACGTTTTCGATTATTGAGAAAAGAGACAAAAAAATGATGCACCGAGAATCTTGCGCTTGTTCCAAGACGGAACTGGATCTGTTTGCCATGCCCCCCACGATGATGACGATGCAAGAATCCCAGTGGGTGGAATTTCACCCCGTCTCCTCACTGACCGATTCCGCTCCCATCGAGTTTGAAATCAAAGGACAGCTCGAAGATTACATCGATCTGAATAGCAGTTACTTGTACCTGAAAGTCAAAATTCTAGATAAGACTGGAGGTGCTATAGACGATGAAGCAGTAGCTCCCGTCAACAATTTCATGCATTCCTTGTTCAGTGGAGTGGACTTGTACTTGAATAACAAACTGGTCAGTAGCAGCATGGATACTTACCCTTATCGTGCCTACCTGGAAAATCTCTTGACGTACGGAATAGATGCCAAGAACACTCATCTCAATGCCTTTGTGGTATGGGAAGCTGACAAATCTACCAAGTTTGAAATATTGGAAACTGATGAAAAGAAAGACAACAATGATGGATTTCTAGAACAAAGAAAGAGAATCACGGGAGCCGACACAAGTTTAGAACTGATGGATCGTTTGCATTTGGACATGTGGTTGCAAGAAAAGTATTTGCTGAACGGGGTGGATGTCCGCCTGAGACTGAATCGTAGCAGTGCCGCTTTCCATTTGATGGCTAATAGTGACGGTATCAAAACCAAAATCCTAGAAGCCAGACTCTACGTACGCCGTGTGGAAGTGTTACCTAAAGTGGGAAACGACATCAGTCAGACGTTGAGCAGAACGACTGCCAAGTATCCCATACGACGCGTGGAAGTGAAAACCTTCACCATTCCCAAGGGACAGCGATCCATGATCGAAGATCATCTGTTCCAAGGACAGTTACCCAAACGTCTGATCGTTGGTATCGTCGAGAATACAGCCTTCAACGGAGCTGCCGAAAAAAATCCTTTCTACTTTCAACACTTTGGCGTGTCCAAAATCGAAGTCAGTCGCGATGGCAAGACCTTGTGTACCCGACCTTTCGAACCTGACTTTACCAAGAAGAATTACTTGAGATCGTACTTGTCCCTGTACGAAGCCACCGGACAGTTAGGAACCAATACCAGTCACGGTATTACGTACGAGGATTATGCAGGAGGCTACGCTTTGTGGGCTTTCGATTTCACTCCAGACCAAGGCAGCGACGAGGGACATTTCCACCCTATAAAATCCGGCCAGATTCGTGTGGAAATTCAGTTTAAAGACCGAGACCCTGATGAAACGGTGAACGTCATCCTGTATGCAGAATTCGATAATAGCATAGAAATCAACAGTTTGAGAGAAGTCATCCTAGATTACTAGAAACCATGGAAGACTGTTATCCCTCTTTACCTAGTGGAGAAACTTTTAGTGTTGGATTATTGTTAAAAAATGTTAGAGTTGTTGTTGTTTAGTGTTAAGTGATTTTTGAATAAAAAATGTTGTGTTTTGAAAAAATTGTTTGATGTTATATTGTTGGATTATTGTTAAAAATGTTAGAGTTGTTGTTTAGTGTTAAGTGATTTTTGAATAAAAAAATGTTGTGTTTTGAAAAAAATGCCTTTGTCTTTTGTTTAGCTATAAGAATGTTGGATTGATGCTCTTTCATTTCTTACTATCCCTCTCATGACACTCACTAAACGTTGCGACTCAAAAACCGTGTGGGGGATGTTTTCCTTCACGTCCGCGCTTTGACTTTAAGAACCGGGTTGTTTCCAGTCTAACCATCCATTGTCGACTCATCCTCCTACGAAGATGTGCTCCAAACTAGCTAAGCTCAACGAAGCCTACGTGAATTTGCATAGGGTCAGACACAGTCTGATACCGAAGCCAGAAGAAATAGAGAATGTGAGAATGTTAAAAATCACTGAAGACCTGATAGAAGAGCTCTTCAGAGAAGAAATGAACAGGGAAAAAGAAGAATGGACAGAGAAGTACAGACTTCAGAGACAGCAGCAACAGCAGCAACAACATCAACAGCAGCAGCAACCTGAAGCCGACAGAGGCTTTGTCGATTGTCGTATCGACACCAAAGAGTTCTTCTTCTCTTTTCGAAGAAGCAGACCTATCGCCAGAAAGTCTATCCTCAGAGGACATCGCATTCTTAGAAACTAAAAAAGAATGCCATAGCAAACAATAAAACAGCCCTTTTCAGGGCTACCCAATACTCTAGAAAAGAAATAACAATCCATTTGCCAATGTGTGTAGGTAGAGTAGTGTGAAAATAAACACTAACTCTTTTTTTAAAAATGTGAGGGTATGTGTTTGTGTGTTTGTGTTTGTAAGTGGTTAAGTAAGTTGGTATGGATAGTAGATTAAAATGATGTCTTTTTTTTTGGTGTTTGAGGTGTAAATTTGGGGTTAGATTGGATTGCTTTGCGTATGTGGATAGTCTATTGAAGTGATTTATAAAAAATTTTAAAATAGTGATGGGTAGCATAAAAAAGTGAGTGAGTGTTTCTTTTAGGTCCGCGCGTTGTTGTTTTTTTTGGTTATGATCTAGGTAAGATCAATTTTATGTTTTTAGGGGGATGTTTTCCATCACGTCCGCGCTTTCATTATAAATTGAAACTCGCTGGGCAGTCTAGCTACCCTTGTTGATTGATCAACACAAGAATGAATAGCAGAATAAGCAAACTTCTTGAACTCCAGATACATCTGGAATATGTCAGGCGCCTGTTAAATGAACTGGCCGCGGAGGCTATAGTAGAAGAGGAAAGAATGAAGAACGAAGAGGAGGAGAGAAGATAGAGGGAAGAGGAGGAAAAGAAACTAGAAGAGAGGATGTCGTACAATATTCCCGAGACAGAGGATTGGGGTGTTGAAGCGAATCATCCTCCCTCTGCGCTCCCCAGAAGAAAGGTGAAAGGAGACTGGGGAAGAAGATGCGTGTGTGGCGCCAGGCCGGGAAGGTGCAACCATTAGATAGGTGCATCTGGAGTTCAAAAAAAAACCAGCCCTTTTAAGGGCTACCCAATACTCTAGAAAAGAAATAACTATCGATTTGCCAATGTGTGTGTGTGTGTGTGTGTGTGTGTGCAGGTAGAGTAGTGTGATTATAAACACTAACTCTTTTTTCATAGTGCGAGGGTATGTGTTTGTGTGTTTGTGTTTGTAACTGCTCACGTAATTTTGTGTGAATGGTAGATTATGGGTTTCTTTATTGTTTCTTAGCGTATGTGAAGAGTATAGTTTGGGTTTTGTAAGCGCTCACGTACGATTGTGTCGATAGTAGATTATGGATTTTGTTTTAATGATTTGCGTGTGTAAATAGTAGATTTGGGGTTTGTTTATTGTTGCTTCACTTATGTGGATAGTATATTATATGAAATGAGAAAAGTAGGGGATGTTTTCTTTCACGTCCGCACGATGTTAGGTCATGATCTAGGTAATATCAATTTTATGTTTTGGGGGATGTTTTCCTTCACGTCCACGCTTTTCGTATAAGAACCCACAGTATTCGTCGTTCAAACCATTCTACAGAGAAGATGGCTTCGAACCACCTCGATAAATTTCAAACATTGCAAGACGTCCTTGACAATTTGGGCATGATAGAACAAATGCTAGTACGACTCAATGAAGACCACTATTCTTATAGTCCGCATATAGTAAAAATGGAGATTAACAACTTAAGAAAAGCAAAGGACATGATAAGTTGTGTGATGAAGGAAATAAAGGAAAAGAAGGAGGATGAAGAGGAAAGGATAAGAATACGAAAATGGAATGAAAAAATTGAAAAAGAAGAAGAAAATGAGAAGAGGAAGAAAGAAGAGGAGGAGGTAGAGAAGAAAGAAGAGGAGGAGAAAAAAAAGAAGAAAAAGAGTGTAGGTGAGAAAATAAGAAGTTGGTGGAGAAAAAGAAGAAATTAGAAGCAGAAGAAGAAGAAGAAACCAAAGGCCCTTTTCAGGGCCAGCCATATTTCTCGAAAAGAGAATGACTTTTCAATTGCCTACCCCTTTATAAAACTTTTTTTTTTAAGAAAAAGTCCCATGTTCAATTCCCCTTGTCCCTAAAGTAGTTTTTTTTTTCTAACATGTTCAATTCCCCTTTGTCCCTAGACAAACCCACACTTTATTCCCATGTTCAATTCCCCTTGTCCCTAGACAGACCCAAACTCTATTCCCCATGTTCAATTGCCTTTGTCCCTAGAATTTTTTTTTCTCCATTGTTCGAATGCCTTTGACGCTAATCTCAATATTTCCTTTTTTTCCTTTCTCCAATGTTAAATTCCATTGACGCTAATCTTACCCAGGGATTTTTGCCCATGTTAAATTTCCATTGACGCTAATCTCGCCCAGGGTGGTTAATGTTAAATTTCCATTGACGCTAATCTCGCCCAGGGGGTGTTTTTAATGCTAATTCCCATTGACGCTAATCTCACCCCTTTCACTACTCTTAGCAATTTGTTAGCCATGTCGCTATGATGTCTGCAATGGGACGCGTTTATAGTGATGTCTAGCACTGGGGCATCATGCAGCAAACATGTAACATCATGTCCCAATCAATCACATTATCCTGACACCAGGACCACTAGTCCTAACACTAACCCCTTAATGCTGAACACCAAGCGAGGCAGCTGTTAGTACCATTTTATATGTCTTTGGTATGACGCGGCCGGGGTTAGAACCTGCGACCTCCCGTGTCCGATGCAGATGTTCTAACCAATAGCCCACCGAAGTGAAACATTTAATGCAATAAAAATGGCAATATAAATTCAATGTAATGACAGTCTTGTATGGGACATATCTCATAGATGAGTTGGTAGTGGGATAATTTCGTATCAAATATACATCTGATTCATGCATACTTCCTGAAAGGACAACCTCGACCAATGTACACAACCTGAGAGTTTACAATGACAGTAGAAGGAAATCCTGTTGATTGTCGACTTCCTCCCAGCGAGTCACAAGTATTGCGATGTAAACTCAATGTAGAAACTATAGAACATATACCACAAGGAAAATTTTGGACTGTTAGAGGGAATTTCGATATGTTTAAAACATTGGACCATGTATGCTAAGAATGTTGTATGTTTTTCTATGTATTTTATTTTATCTACCTTTCATAAATGTTACAATCTTTACTTTTGAATTATTTTCAGTTTAGTACTGAACGTTTACATTTTTGTAAGTCTTTATCTTTCTATTTTTTTAACTAGGAAAAGATCTGCATTTCTGTACGATTACGTTTTTAGTACGTTACTTTTAATTGGCACCATGTCACAACTGTTGTGCTGACGTGCTGTTAAACTCTACATGAACGACAACCTTTGGAACATATACACAGACATAAGAACAAATAGATAGTTAACTTCAAGTTTTATTATGCTGTAGTTTTTTCTTCCATCAATGTTTAACTTAATGTTTTGGAACTTTACATTTTACGTGCCTTTAAGCTCCATTCTTGAATATATACAAACATGTCGACAATGCGACAAATTAGCAGTGACGCCAGCTTGAGCCGTTGGAGAATAGTGGGGAATGCCATTGTATTATGAAAGAGAACATTGTTGATAGATGTTGAACGTCCATTAGGTATTGTTATGTTCTGTGTTTATTGTGCAATGTTTTGTTATTCTCGAGGCGTTAAATACGCAAAGACAACACTAGGACCTAGACAAGTTAAATTGCAGATAGCACTGAATTTTAAGCTTTTATTATACTTGTTTGTCATAAACGACTTTCTGACCCACAAATTAGATATTTAAATACAACGTTGTTCTTAAAACAAGAATGTTGAAACAAAACACCAAGAGCGACAAAAAGAGACTCGGTTGTTATACTTGTCATGTTTTGATACTAACCAGGTAATCATTTCAACTCAACAATTGCTCATTGTTTGGCGTCGATTGTTTTGATTGTTCGATATCATTGCTTTGAATACCGGCCATACTCTAACATCTTCCTGTTTATATCAGATTTGCATTACATGATTAAAAATAGTTATACTCGCACAAAAGAACAACAACAAAATTTATGAAGTGTAAAGAAGAAATAATAATTTAATTACTCGAAATAGAAGTATACAACGCTGTTACTTCCCCTTAGCTACGATTTCCCACCTATAGAGAACGCAACCGGAAATTATGTATATGTATTCCTACAAGACGAAGTACACGCTTCTTGTTGTCGAAATATAAAACACTATAACTATGTATAGGGAATATTTTAGATGAAACTAATGAAAGCTAATTTACGGTTCAGAATTACGTCGGTATGCGTACACAACGCACTTGATTGTGTCGATTGCAAAACTGTTCAACTATTTCAATTTATTTTGAAAATTCCCGTAAAATGAATCAATGCTGGCTTCCCTGTGTCGGCAGACTTTATAAAAAAGGAGGAAAGAAATCAGCACACTAAAAGAATCCAAACTAACCAAACTTGACTTCCTTTTGTCGGCCGACTTCAGAAGAAAAAATAGGCACACTAAAATGATACCAAACTCAAGTTTCCGGGGATGGTTTGCATTGTAATAAAATAACCTATGCATTTGATATCCTGTCGGTAAGTTTAAACAATGAGTTTATTGCTCCCTGCCAGTTGTGTTTATCACCCGGGCTTCTATATTTACCTCTAAACAGATGCTGCAGACGATATTTCTGATATCCAATTATTTTTGTAACAAATATCTTTAATCGCAACATCTGCGGATTCTGAATACTTATACAACATTTCTTGTTCTATTCCCCATTTACCCCACGATTCATCAGTACTTGTAAACTGAGTCAGTGATTCTGTATATTTTTTTTATATAGAATGAATCCGTTGCAATTATGACTGAAGTGGTAGGGAATCTATTTATCATCGATAATAAATTTATAGTGACATAAGCGAGCATTGAGGCTCTTAAATGAGTATACTGAGGCGACTCGCCATCAATATAACCAACAACTGCACCTAAACGTGTTCCGTTAGACAAGTAAGCGTTTTGTCGACTTTCAAATATATCTCTCTTTGTTGCATCGGTGATTATAAAATCATATTCGGCATCTTCTAGAATTAATCGTGCAAAATGTCATTATGATCGTTTGCCGGTCTTGTGTAAATTTACCGATTATTCTTTTACCGAGATCTTTTGCGGTTTTATCATCATCAGGTGGTGGTAACCAAACTTCGGTCTGAGGACGGTATGATATAATTATATAATTGCTTCACTTGAAATCAACGATATTAATATTTTACAATCAAGCATATGATAATAATAATAATAATAATAATAATAATAATAATAATAATAATAATAATAATAATAATAATAATATTATTATTATTATTATTATTATTATTATTATTATTATTATTATTATCATTATTATTATTATTATTATTATTATTATTATTATTATTATTATTATTAATAATGAGGACTTTGTATAGCGTCTAATCTTTAGAAGCTCTACGCGTTTTACAACATTAGACAAAACCTATAAGATAAAAAACATAGCATAATATTACTACAAAAACAAACACCATGAAATTAGGAAAACATTAAAAAAAAAAAAAAAAAAAAACATGCTAAGAATATTCAGGTAGGAAACATTTAAGTTTGTTCTTGCAGTCGAAATAAGTGAATTTTGAGAGCACTCTTGAATGTGATCACTGTCTTTGTGTCTAAGTTCAGTGGGCAATTTATGCCACGTTGTTGGGCTCTGGTATGCAAAAGAACGCTGTCAATATGACTTTGTTTTCATAGTGGGAATTATGAGTATACGATTGTCAGAAGAGGAGCGTAAGTATCTTGCTGGTGTGTACACATGAGTGAGATCGGATAGGTATGTTGGACTAGAGTCCGACAGTGAAACGTATCACATAGAACAAATTTTGTGTTTGATTCTAGATCGAATGGATAGCCAGTTTACGGTACAGAGCAGCGGGGAGGTGTGCTCTGATCGTGGTACGCTAAGTATGATCCGAGACGCTGTGTTTTAAACATTTTGAATTTTCTGGAGTAGATATTGAGATGAACCAGACAGAAATGAGTCACAATAGTCCAGTCTTGAAAGTACTAATGAACACACAAGTGTTTTAGTGGCATCAAGTGAAAAATATTTGCGAATTTAGCTGATGCGTTTCAGCTCAAGATATGCAGCCTTGCATATGTTCATGACACGTTGGTGCAATGTGAGAGTACTGTCCAGAGTAACACCTAGGTTTCGTACTGATTGTGTGAATTTAATGTTGGCGTTGCTGATATTTATTGTTTGAGGTATAGGAAGTGAATTAGAAAGTCTTCGTGTTGTGATCAGAATGGCGTCAGTTGTATCATCATTCATCTAGCTTGTTACATGTCATCCATGATTTTACATGAGAAATGCACCTCTCTACACCTTGGATGGTAGCATCAACTTCAGTTGGGTAGCTAGATTTGTATATTTGGGTGTCATCAGAGTACAAATTGATGAGACACTGGATGATGATCTATCACACCTGACCATGTAGGACTTGAACCACAGTAAGGCTGTATCATGAATTCCAAATACATTCTGGAGACGGTGAAGTAATATATCATGGTCTATTGTGTCAAATGCTGCAGACAAATCAAGGAGGGTGAGGACTGTAATCTTTCCGCTATCCAAAGCAGAGAGAATGTCATTAACTAATTTTAGAAGAGTAGTTTCAGTACTGTGGCAAGGGCGATATGCAGATTGTACATTGCTAAAATGACTGTTTGAATTTAGATGAGATACAATCTGGGATAAAATAACCTTTTTCTAAGATTTTTTATATTTTGGGAGATTATAAACTGGGCGGTAGTTCATTAAATTGTTATGGTCGAGTGTTGATTTCTTCAGCAGAGTCTTTACAATGGCAGTTTTGAAAAATGATGGGAATTCCCCGGATGAGAGAGAGGTATTAATAACATCAGTTAGTGAAGGGAATACTCGTCTAAGCACTCAAGCAGCAGTGATGTTGGAATCGGATCAAGTTCACATGACAGGTTCAAATGCTGCTAATGGTTGCCGCTCAGATTTTGTACCCCAACGGTATGGTGACGACAAGTCATTTAAAATTGTGGTATCAAGCTTATCTCTAATGGTTAGTACTTTGTTACGGAAGAAATCTGCAAACATGTCCGGAAGGTCGACTGGAGAGAAAGTAGTTGGAAGTGGTGTTGATTTGTTTGTTGACATTAGCTTGTTACTAATCTCGAAGAGATCTTTGCAGCTGAAACTTTCCATGATCTTAGTAGTGTAGTGGGCTGATTTCGCTGCCTGCATGGACTATATTTGTGACATTCTTCTTAGCGACTTCATAGATTTGCTTATGAATAGTGGGTCTGGTGGAAAGTCAGAGCTTCTCAGCTTTACGGCGGTCTCTTTTAGCAGTGCGAAGCTGGTCCCTAACACTGCTAAAAGATATATATCGTAATAAAACTATTTGTGCCCAATGTTTTTCTGAAAAATGCCTACCAAACCAAACATAATAGATCGAATGAAGATCCTTAGCAAACTCAAATTATACAATACGAGCGAATCCAGTTAGATCAAAATCAGGTAGGGGTCCATTTATCGATACTCTATTCATCTCGTGTGTGGCTTGTCCACATCTTTTAAAATATCCAGAACACTCTCCGCAAGCAAGAAAACTTCCAGGATAACACGCGACCATGCCAATCGAGGCAACGTCGCTGTAATTATATTTAGTATTTCATAATCCACCGTGTCTGTGTTCACAGCAACTAAGCTGCACGTCTTCGAGAAATTCAAAACGTGTTGTCTGCCACGAGTTTTTCTCTCTCGCAAAGTGAGCTGCAACTGACGGAACGGTGAAACAATTATTTAGTAATTGTTCAGTATTCTCTGTTGAAAATTTCTGCGTAAGATTTTTCATTTCTTCGTGAAGAGATTCTTTACGATATATTTCGCCGTTAGGTCATACAAATTTATCATATATTTCATCATCTGAATTTTTAAATAGCCAATGTAACAGGATCGTTTTTACTTAAAACGTGAATAAAATCAAACATGTTTCTCCCAGAGTTATCTGGGAGGTAATATATGACTGTTCGATCTCGTTGAAATAGTGTTACTGCATTAGTCGACGCGTGCGCATTATTATCAATAATTTCAATTTGGGCTTCTCTCGATTTATTATTTGATTGGTATAAAATTTCCCCTATTATTGGAGATTGTAAATTGTTTCCTAACTTGGCGACATCATTTATTGTAGCTTCGGTATCCTTAACTAATTCAGCCCATTTGTTTATTTTTTCACATCGTAGATCCGTTAACCCATTTCCACGCATCGCGTTTGTAACATGTTCGATTACTCGTTCGGCTACACAATTCAGCTTTAAAAATCTCATTGGCGCAAGATCATAAATGTTGGGGTTATCATTGGCTGATAAAATCTATAAAAAACCGCGGTCATAGGATACGCTCGAGCGTAATATGGTTTATCATCACAAGTCAACATTCTTGGCTTGGAATTTTTACTTACCATTATGAAAAATAGGATCACGTTTGTCACGGAAAATCCACTAAGAGGAATCTGTTTCTGCTAGCACAATAAACTTTATTTTAAACAAATATCTTTGATCGTTGAGATAATCAATAATCTTTTTCGCCCGTTCATCGTTCATTGTAGCATCGATGACTTCATCGACACCTTTGGTGTTGCGTATAATTTCAAATGTAGACCAAGTGTGAGATGCCCATCATCACGACTTTCTTTTTTAGCATTTCGAATATTATTAATCAGATTATTCGTCGGATTAGCCAGAGATCGCCTAAGCAAGTCAGGAGTTCTTCTGTCAAGATTCAATCTGGATTCAGGAAACGAAATTTTCCAGGGCTCGATTGTAGTTGATCTCTCAAACTCATCCATATTATATTTTAAACAAACAGTTAAATAAAAAATAATATATATACAATGACTCAAATAAGAAATCAGTTCAGGTGGTTGATGATAGGGCCTTCAACTCCTTGTAACAAATCTTGCGTAAATGAATTCTGCGGGCAACATTTACAAATTGTAAGGAGAGAGAGAGAGAGAGAGAGAGAGAGAGAGAGTCTTTGTCCAAAACCGTGTTTACGGTGTGGTGTTCGAGTTAGAGGGAAAATGCAGTTGTGTGTGCAATGTGGTGGTCAATTATATAGAGAACTAAAGCGGTATTATGATTAAAAGAATAACAACCCTGACTCTGATAAGGACCCTGATAAAGTAATAAGAAACCCTGAAGATTATACAGCTAGATTTGTAGAGACAGATTATAATTTAGACAAATAATATTATATAAAAAATGGAGCAAAACTAATTTGTCAGACATCCTATCATCAAGAATTATGAAGCATCTCGTGATGGTGTAATGAGACACTGTCGGCGAAAAAGGCCAGTCGGCGTTATTAATAATACTGATTATCTAATGTTCATCGCCTAAGGAGAGAGGTATTACAATCATAGGTTTGTATACGAGACGTTTCACAGGGAGATCAAAAACGGTCTTGTGATCGATCATATTGACGAACAAATACTCATTTACTCCCTGGATAACCTGCAAGTTATCACACATCCCGAGAATTGCAAGTTCGGTGGTACTGGAAAGTATAGAAAGATTCCTAGAGTCGTTAGATCCGTAAATACTGAGACTGGTGAAGAAATAATTTTTCAGTCAACGTATGCAGCTGACAAGTATTTTGGCATTAACCGTCGAGCGGTGCAATATGTTGCAGATAAAATACAAAAATCTACGTTTTCGCAGAAGAATAAACGATGGATTTCATTTTGCTTTGCTCTAGTAGTGTTATACACGGACAGCGTCCTCGATAAAAAAAAGTCTACGAAAATAATTCAGTCAGGCTAAGTTTTCTCCGGTAGATTAATTAAGCAGTTATCTCGTTTGTTACTGATTAATTCTTTTGTCATTATAGCAGTCGCAATCATACAATTTAAATGTCTACGTGATAATTGATAGAAAATGCTTCTTCAGTAATCTAGAGGTTGCGTTTTACACAATTGTATTATATCACATGGTTGACAAATATAAGTTAAAGATATATTATATACTATATAATGAACTATGAAAACATCAATGATAATATTTCTGCTATTAAAAAATTAGAAAATGACGAAACAAATATATCTGATGAACTAAATCCTGAAAAAAATTATTTCTGATTTTTAAACATAACAGGAATATAAATATGAAGGTGGATACACACTATCATCAGAATACAGACTGGTAAAACAAATTCAGGATTCCGTGTTTCAATCGTTGGCTACAGCAAAGGAAAGTGAAGTGATGGAATTCATCCCCCTATCTCTCTCTCTCTCTCATTCGCAATAGAAAAATTCAAATCAGATCTGTCTCGTGATCAATGAAGCAATAAAAATTACTAGCATAAGACATTTTAAAAATATTAAGTCAGAAACTGTCAGTGGTAATGAAAGTTAAAGGATGTCAGATTTTACTCTTTTTTCACGATTCAATTTGTCAGCAAAAAAGTATCCACCCCAATGATTTTACCAAGGACAAGGACGGGGATTATTTGTTTTTTTATTACTGTTTTTAATGTGTAAAACACATCAGTGGCATGATTTCAAGTGTGCATTGTTATCAATGGGAGACAACAACCTACGATTAAAAATCCTCTAAAATCGTAGGTTAAAAATCATTAACATAAAGATTCAGACTCAAAGCCTCTTCACGTAGGTCAAGCAGATTATTGCTCTGGTCAGTTTGTCTGAAACTTATTCTTGACAATAGCAGATTATAGCATCGTAGATAGACTGGATTGATCGACTCATGCAAAATCAAATATCCAGATGTGATTTCGGTGTAAACGTATAAAGAATATATCCCTGCTGCAGCTGATTTGATATATCAGCATTTGTCTGATAACTTACATCAATTGCATCACAAATAAGATTGGTCTTTGAGGTTATACTTACAATTCCCGGAGAAATATGACGGCCTTCACCTTGTTGATTGTTGTATCGGAGAAAACTTGGTGGCGGCGTTATATTTCTCCATGGCTCGATTATTTTTGGAAAGTTTTTGTTGATTAGACCGTTAATTGATAGTTTAGTATGTCGGTTGCAAGTGATGATATCACAAGTTTCGGTAATTGTTGTACAGTTATTTTATAATGATCAAGAAATATTTTTCGAAAATCAATGACGCTGTAATCCTTTTTCATAATTTTTAATACTTCATTACGAATTTGCCTATTAATAGACTTAATATCGTCCATGATGTGATTTAGGTGTATCGTTTCGATGATTTGTTGCTTTAATTCATCAGAATAATTTTGTGTAATACTAACATGTAAATTATTTAAATACCAAATACGCGTGTAAGTTCAGGTTTTAATTGTTTTCTGACATTTCATTGTAATTACGTCAACGCCGTCTGGGTCTTGTATAAATATTTTAACTGCTTCTTCAGAATTTGGGAGATAAATACCATGATAGTAGCAATCCACTATCTTCGTTTTCCAAAAATCTTTATTTCTTTTTTTTTTTTGGTATTTTGTTTCCTTTTATATATTTAATTTCTTTGGTGATAAAATCAGACTTTTTTGTTTCTGGCGGTACTTGATATTCAACAGCAACTTCGGATCATCCTAACACAGATCTGATCGATGACTGATATATATCAGCAACGTAATCAGGAGAATTTATTTCAATTGCGGACGATAGCGTAGGTTCATGTACTGTTATGGTTATCTTGGATTCTTTTATCGTAATATTTTTTTTAAAATTCATAATTGATCCACTATCTTCATTTTCCAAAAATCTTTTTTTGTGTATTCTGTTTCCTTTATATATTTAATATCTTTAGTGATGAAATCAGACCTTTTGGTGCTTGTTCGATTTGATAAGCGCCTGTAGGTATTCCTACAATTTGCCAATCGGGTGTTAAATCATCTTTGTTTTTATTTGCAAATACTAGCGAACTATTTGACTGTAGTCCACCGAATGATCTTGGCCTAATATTAGGCCAAATGTGGTATACTCGCAACTGTGCCAGAGCTATCTCCGCTACTGGAATCGCGGTTGGAAAATGAATACTAAATTCAGGGTTAGTGGAGTTTGTCGTTGTTATCTTGGTTTTCAAAGGATTTGTATTTGCGACTATCTGCTGAAGTAGTTCTGTCATTATTTAAATTTCCATTTTCCAAATCGATGAATTCATTGTACATTTGAAGCATCACATCAAATTCAGAATCTAATATCGCCATATCGTTAAGGCTTGATGATATCAGCAACGACAATTTAGAATACGCTGTTGTTACTGTGTGTAATTTTACAACATAATCGTGCAATTTTGTGCTCGTGCACGTGGATATCTTTTTCGCGATTATAATAAAAACCCACGATGGTTGCCGATAATGAAACATATTGTCACAGCTGCAGCTGCTGTCACTGGTGTTAGCGCTGATAATATCATACTGGTATCAGCAACGAGAGTGGATACCGAGTATACAATACCATCAATGAGAACTGCACGTCTTCTATATTATTTTACTTTCATTGTATACTTGTCAATGACGGTTTTCAACGTTATTTGCCAATCACTGACTTCACCATATCTTAAGTTTTGAACATCGATTGAAGAGCTCATTATACTTTAAGACGTATCCAATTGAGGCGTTTCAGCAATAAATTCCAGACACCACCAGTAAGATGTTGCGGTTACTTTCTTATCAGCTGCTTCCAGTATAAATGTTTCTTCGCCTCCGCTATTTAACACAATAGACACAACTCCGGAAATCTTATCGGTTGAATGACGCCAGTGATATGTAATGTATATACTAAGTTTTGTAGCACTGAACACACGCAACCTGTACACACCAGTGACTTCTATGGTATGCTTAATAATATAATTTTGCTGTGATCATGTCGATTATCCCGATGACACTGTGCATGCTACATTGGTGATCTGCTTGTGAGGAATTTTTAATCTGATTAATTTTGTTAATGACATCAGGAATTCCACTTAAGACATTTTCTAGTGTTTTCTTGATTGTATCATTGCTCATTTTGATATCAGAGAGTTTCACGTCATCAGTCAACGCGATGCCAAAGAATTCCTCTGCGGTTTTATTAAGATTGCGAAGGTTTCTAAGATTTGTAAACGCACTTACATGAAAGTCGTAATCGGCTCGCAGCGTGGATAATTTACCATCAAAATTATCTACGTATTTTTTGTTGGCGCGTCTTCGTCGGATGTTGGAACTCTTAACACGACTATTTTATTTCCGTTCATGCTGAGTTTGCCTGTCATTGTGTCACCGGTATTCTTCAAACGATTAGCAACGCTTCATGCAATTTCATTTCTGATTTGCGATATGGATATACTTGAGTTTCTGATCTTACCGTCGCTGGTAAACAGAGGGATGATATCCGTGGTAGCACCGAGAACTCTACGAATTATGTCATTTCATTTGATGTTACTCGTTTTGAAAACGCCGTATTTATCTTGAAAAAGAACAAATTCATCTTGGTTAACTCGAGCCAGGTTTCTAATATCAGTGAGTTCGTCTTTAGTAGCGTAATTTGACAAATCTATTTCGTCCATTTTTTTAATACTGGCAGTATTATCACCGCGGGATCTTCCGTAAATATCTATCATTATATTCTTCGTCGTTTTTCTAAATGGTGATCTAAATAAATGATTTCTCAAACTGTTGGCTTGTATAATTAGATACGACTTTGCGAGGTATCACAATGGAGTCTTTGATACAGCCATAAGTACAACATATTGGTGGATCGGTTAATGTTTGTGTTGGTAGCGTTGAGTAGCAGGTTTTTCGGTGAAGTGATGTGAAGTGATGAGACATAATTGATGAATTCCTGCGGTGGAACTAACCCGTATGAGTTAAAATAAACAATTCCACAAGGATCAATTGCGTATGCGATCCAGTGTGTTCCAGGTCCAATGTTGTTATCGAGGTTAATTATACATGTTTCGATGTTGTTTGGTTGTTGTGGTAACTGAAACGCCTATAAAGGTTGTTTTTTTTAAATTATATTTATTTGCTTAGCAGCATCAAGTAAATCAAAATTTGACATCAGTGTAAAACCGCTGGTTTTCAACAAAGTATTATTGGAAGTCTCTGACCTATTCATAAATGAGTTCCTGGAAGTCTTAAGCGTTGTCCCGTTGCTTTGTTTTAATGGCATTTCAGCGGCGGATCCAACAGCACCTAACGCGGCCACCTTACAATGGTTGGAGCTCCAGCGGCTATGAATGCTGGTATTTCCGCGAGAAGTGGAATTATTCCTCCGGTCTAAGCAGTATCTTTGATGGCGCCAGTGGAAAGTTCAAGTCGTATTCTAGTCTTGAATCGTTTGGCTTTATTAAGATGTTTAAGTTGGCGTTCTCTCAGTGATAACTTGTTTTCACCGACTGTGATCTGGCTGTGCTTTAGCGTTATTGTGGTTTCGGATGTTTTCACTGATTTGGATCGCAGTTTTTTTAATCTGACTAGGAGTCCGACTGACACTAACATGATGATATGATGACATTTTATGATAATACTCGTATTTATAAATCATCGCTAGTTAAATGTTTTCTACTGGTGCATCAATGACTTTCTTTCGACCACTAACTCCTTCAAGTAACATTGTTTTGTCGCTAAGTATGACCGCAATTGCTCTAGCAATACCAAGAAGAGCCGGTGGACCAGCTACTGCTGCTGGTATTCGAGCTACACGAGCTCGGAAGTTTTTATCAAGGACAGATTGCCTAAATAAATCTAAATGTTTCAGCGAGAAGTAATAAATCGGATGCAGTGTTGTGAAATCGTGCTGAGATATTTGCAAACCAGTGTCTATGTTTTGAACACGTCCCATATACGACATTAATCTATGCTATGCACGTGCAACATGACTGTATTCAAAGTCAAGCAATATTTCTTCAGAAGGTTCTTGGTGTACGTTTATCCTCAAAGCAACTTTAGAAACTCCAAACAGTAGTAAATGGGGCCACCCTAGGGACAATGGGACTTAGCATTAAAAACACCCCTGGGCCACTCTAGGGACAATGGAAATTTAACATGGAGAAAAATCGTGGGTCACTCTAGGGACAATGGGAATTTAACATAGAGTTTGGGCTTGTCTAGGGACAAGGGGAATTGAACATGGGAATAGAGCTTGGGTTTGTCTAGGGACAAGGGGAATTGAATATGGGATTTTTTTTTTTTAAAAGTTTTTTTAAATTTAAATTTAAATTTAAATTTAAAAAAGGGTAGGCAATGGAAAGGCTATCTCTTTTCGAGAAATATGGCTGGCCCTGAAAAGGGCCTTTGGGTTTTCTTCTTCTTCTGCTTCTAATTTCTTCTTTTTCTCCACCAACTTCTTATTTTATCTCCAACACTCTTTCTCTTCTTTTCTTTCTTTTTTCTCCTCCTCTTCTTTCTTCTTCTCTTCCTCCTCTTCTTTCTTCCTCTTTCATTTTCTTCTTCTTTTTCAATTTTTTCATTCCATGCTCTCATCCTTATCCTTTCCTCTTCATCCTCCTTCTCCTCCTTTATCTCTTTCATGACACCACTTATCTTGTCCTTTACCTTTCTCAAGTTATTAATTTCCATCTTTACACGATGGGGACTATAGGAATAGTGGTCTTCAACGAGTCTTATTAACATCTGCTCCATCATTCCTAAATTGTCTAAAACGTCTTGCAATGTTTGCATCTTGTCAATTTGGTTCGAAGCCATCTTCTTTGTAGAATGGTTTGAACGACGAATACTGTGGATTCTTATAGTGAAAGCGCGGACGTGATGGAAAACATCCCCCTTAAAACATAAAATTGATATTACCTCGATCATGACCTAACATCGTGCAGACGTGAAAGAAAACATCCCCTACTTTTCTCATTTCATATGATATACTATCCACATAAGTGAAGCAACAATAAACAAACCCCAAATCTACTATTTACACACGCAAATCATTAAAACAAAATCCATAATCTACTATCCACACAATCGTACGTGAGCGCTTACAAAACCCAAACTATACTCTCCACATACGCTAAGAAACAATAAACAAAATCCATAATCTACTATCCACACAATCGTACGTGAGCGCTTACAAAACCCAAACTATACTCTTCACATACGCTAAGAAACAATAAACAAAATCCATAATCTACTATCCACACAATCGTACGTGAGCGCTTACAAAACCCAAACTATACTCTTCACATACGCTAAGAAACAATAAACAAAATCCATAATCTACTATCCACACAATCGTACGTGAGCGCTTACAAAACCCAAACTATACTCTCCACATACGCTAAGAAACAAGAAACAAAATCCATAATCTACTATCCATAAAATCGTACGTGAGCGCTTACAAAACCCAAACTATACTCTTCACATACGCTAAGAAACAATAAAGAAACCCATAATCTGCCATTCACACAAACTTACGTGAGCAGTTACAAACACAAACACACAAACACATACACTCGCACTATGAAAAAAGTTTCGCCAGTCTCGTGTTCATTCTGGTGTTGATCAATCAACAAGGGTAGCTGGACTGCCGAACGAGTTTCAATTTATACTAAAACTGCGGACGTGAAGGAAAACATCCCCCTAAAAAACATAAAATTGATCTTACCTAGATCATGACCAAAAAACAACGCGCGGACCTAAAAGAAACACTCACTCACTTTTTTATACTACCCATTCCTATTCTAAAACATTTTTTCATCAATCACTCCAATATGCTATTCACATACGCAAAGCAATTCAATCAAATCCCCCAAATCTACTCTCCCCACACCTCAAACAGCCAAAAAAAACATGATCTTAATCTACTATCCACACCAACGTACGTGAGATGTTACAAACACAAACACACAAACACATACCCTCACACTATAAAAAAGAGTTAGTGTTTATATTCACACTACTCTACCTACACACATTGGCAAATTGATTGTTATTTCTTTTCTAGAGTATTGGGGTAGCCCTGAAAAGGGCTGTTTTTTTTTTTTTTTTGTTTGCTATGGCAATCTTTTAGTTTCTAAGAATGCGATGTCCTCTGAGGATAGACTTTCTGGCGATAGGTCTGCTTCTTCGGAAAGAGAAGAAGAACTCTTTGGTGTCGATACGACAATCGACAAAGCCTCTCTCAGGTTCAGGTTCCTGCTGCTGTTGCTGCTGCTGTTGTTGTTGTTGTTGTTGCTGTCTCTGAAGTCTGTACTTCTCTGTCCATTCTTCTTTCTCCCTGTTCACTTCTTCTCTGAAGAGTTCTTCTATCAAGTCTTCAGTGACTTTTAGCATTCTCACATTCTCTATCTCTTCTGGCTTCGGTATCAGACTGTGTCTGACCCTATGCAAATTCACGTAGGCTTCGTTTAGCTTAGCTAGTTTGGAGCACATCTTCGTAGGAGGATGAGTCGACAATGGATGGTTAGACTGGAAACAACCCGGTTCTTAAAGTCAAAGCGCGGACGTGAAGGAAAACATCCCTCCACGGTTTTCGAGCCGCAATGTTCAATGAGTGTCATGAGAGGGATAGTAAGAAGTCAAAGAGCATGAATCAAACATTCTTATAGCCAAACAAATCACAAAGGCATTTTTTTCAAAACACATCATTTTTTATTCAAAAATCACTGAACACTAACCAACAACTCTAACATTTTTTAACAATAATCCAACAATATAACATCAAACATTTTTTTCAATTTACACTCTACTTTAAACAGGGTTGGCAAAGTTGTGAATGAAATTGTGATTTCCACTGTTGCAAGTCATTGAGTCATGGATGGACACTACGTTTCCTAGCTTGAGACAACAAAATAAGCATACTAGTCAAAAAATCTACGATTTACTTTCTCATCGTTTCTAGAAAAATCACGATCAAAATAAGTCACTAAATGTTCTTTTGCTGATAATAAGTGATCAATTTCGATCTCGACTTTCTCTTTGAATTTGTCAAAGAGGGTTTTGATGTAATGGATGTCTCGAGTCGTTAATGGAGGACAGAAATGTTCACGCAAGTCTTTATACCACCAACGTAACACGTCTTTTTTAAACAGACTCCAAGCTTCGTCCAGATATTCGTTGAATTTTTCTTCTTGACTGATGTTTTGACATCCATAGTAATCATGCTTCATCCATGTCGTAATTGTGTCTGCCAGGTATGTAGCACAGTAGGAGACCAATTGCTGTTCTTGTTCTGGCCATCTCGACTTGATCACGATGTCCTTTTCGTCTTTGTGTTAGGATTCTCCTTCCGCGGTCTCCTCACATTCCCTCTTCAAAGCTTCTCCACTAGGTAAAGAGGGATAACAGTCTTCCATGGCTTCTAGTAATCTAGAATGACTTCTCTCAAACTGTTGATTTCTATGGTATTATCGAATTCGGCATACAGGATGACGTTCAACGTTACATCATCATCACCGATTCTGTTTCCGAACTGAATTTCCACACGAATCTGGCCGGATTTTATAGGGTGGAAATGTCCCTCGTCGCTGCCTTGGTCTGGAGTGAAATCAAAAGCCCACAAAGCATAGCCTCCGTCATAATCGTCGTACGTAATGCCGTGACTGGTGTTGGTTCCTAACTGTCCCGTGGCTTCGTACAAGGACCAGTACGATCTCAAGTAATTCTTCTTCTCAAAGTCAGGTTCGAAAGGTCGGGTACACAAGGTCTTGCCATCGCGACTGATTTCAATCTTGGACACGTTGAAGTGATGAAAGTTGAAAGGATTTTTAGTGATAGCTCCGTTGAAGGCTTCATTCGAGACCATACCAAGGATCAAACGTTTGGGTAGCTGTCCTTGGAACAGATGATCTTCGATCATGGATCGCTGTCCCCTAGGAATGGTGAAAGTTTTCACTTCTACGCATCGGATCGGATACTTGGCGGTCGTTCTGCTCAACGTCTGACTGATGTCGTTACCTACTTTAGGTAACACTTCCACACGACGTACGTAGAGTCTGGCTTCTTGGATTTTGGTTTTGTACTCGCCAGCATCAGCCAATAAAGTGAAAGCGGTACTGCTCCGATTCAGTCTCAGGCGGACATCCACCCCGTTCAGCAAATATTTTTCTTTCAACCACATGTCCAAATGCAAACGATCCATCAGTTCTAAACTTTGGTTGGGTCCTATGATTATATTTCTTCGTTCTACAAATTCCTCATTGGTGGTTGTTTTTGATTTGGGGTCAGCTTCAAGACCTGTTTTATCAAATTCGCCCGCTTCATCAGGTTCCCATAGCACGCAGGCATTGAGATGAGTGTTCTTGGCGTCTATTCCGTACGTCAAGAGATTTTCCAGGTAGGCACGGTAAGGGTAAGTATCCATGCTGCTGCTAACCAGTTTGTTGTTCAAGTACAAGTCCACTGAGCTGAACAAGGAATGCATGAAATTGTTGACGGGAGCTACTGGCTCAGTGTCTATAGCACCTCCAGTCTTATCTAGAATTTTGACTTTCAGGTACAAGTAACTGCTATTCAGATCGATGTAATCTTCGGGCTGTCCTTTGATTTCAAACTCGATGGGAGCGGAATCGGTCAATGAGGAGACGGGATGAAATTCCACCCATTGGGATTCTTGCATCGTCATCATCGTGGGGGGCATGGCAAACAGATCCAGTTCCGTCTTGGAACAGGCGCAAGACTCTCGGCGCATCATTTTTTTGTCTCTTTTCTCAATAATCGAAAACGTCTAAGTCTCGGACGGTTCTTCTTTTCTTGGCCTTTCTAGCTTGAAGTCTGGTGAAAGGGTGTTTTCTTCGTCGTCTCTTTCTGCCTTGTCCTTGCTGAATGCTTGACTCGGTAGCGTGCAGGGCATTTATAGGTGTGTCTTGTCGGCCCAAAAGGTCTTTACCCGTTTGCAGCAAGACATTTTTGCCTGCCCTCATGAAGGCTTCTTTAGGGTTTTGTTTGTCGATGATGACATTTTGGAGAAATTCTTTGCCTTGTGTCAGTGCCGCATCTTTCAAGGCGTGCAATCCGCGTGTCACCATCGGTTTCAACACCGGGGCCACCGAACGAAAGGCCGATTTTAACATATCTCTTAAACCGTGTCCTCGCTGTCGAGCAACCCCTCGATACACTAGATACATGACTTACGAGTCGTGAGAGAACCGTTTTCGAAAATGGAGTTTCACCGTGACTTTTCCTTTGGTGAATGGAATATTTTGTCCCAAATCTCCTTTTATAGCAATGTTGACCGTGTCCAAATACGACTTGCTGACAGGCAAATAATGAGAATGCACAAATTCCCGGTGGACGTGATAGGTGTTTCCACCTTCCTGGTCACTGGTCGTGGTACTATCCACTTTGAAAGGAATGACACGCAGTAACGGTACGGAGGTGTGTCCCACCACGTTATACTCCACCACATCGGAGTACACGAACATCAAATTCAGTCCTTGGTTCAGTTCTACAGGGAATCGAAAAAAACTTGTAAAATTCCGTATTGCTGTTGATCTTCGGTTTAAAATTTGGAGCCATTTTTGTGTCTCCACCTAAAATATCAAACAAGTCACGATTAAAACTGATGGACAACGTTTGGGTATCCTGAAATTTTATCAGTAAGCGACGAGCCACTTTATGGTACTCCAGCGTGACACTTTTTTTGACTCTGTTCAGGGCTTTGCCAAAGGCGAACTCGAACCTGGAAGTAATGGTGTCCACCAAATGTTGGCCACTTAAATAAAACCCTGCCGGAATTTTCAAGGTGTAGATATTGAAGGGTGAATTGTTGGATGGTCTTGTGTCCCCTGAAAACCCGATGTCATTCATGGCTTCTTGTAATTGTTGGTTCAGGATTTCGACCTCAAAAGTGTTTTGCTTTTCAGTGATGTTTTGGATTTGTGTAGGGTGAATCATTTCTACTAAAGCCACTTCCCCATGGGCTTCGTGATCTAACTGGATGGCTTGAGGTAATTTAGCCGTGTAACAGCACAACGTGTTGTGGGGAAATACCTCCATGGAACTGTCACTGGGTAAGGTTAAGTAAAATTGGTTTTCGTGACTCATCATTCCAGAGTTCTGTGGCTGTCCGAGGTGTTAGTGGATGTCAGAGGCGTGTCTCCGCCCAAAATGGGGTTCTGGTTGTGGTTGTTGTTGGAGTGGTGACTGGCACTGGCACTGGACACAAGGTTCCCGTGGTTCCCGTTCGAGGAGAATTTCAGGGAGGGATTGGGAAGCAGGCAACCGATGCAACTGCTCAATAAAATGGTCCACAATTGTTTGTCTCCTTGTTGCAAACTCAAATTGGCAATGGCTGCCCCGATGACACAATACACCACGAAGATTTGGCAGAAAAAGACGATTTGCGTTTTAGGCACACGTTCTCCACACCACACCCACAAAGGTTGTTTTTGTAAATCTTGCACAGAAGAACTAGGTGAAGGAGGAGTGGTCGACGTAGCTGCGTCTGTGTGAAAGGGCATGATGGTCACTTCTTTTTATAGTCGATGACTTGCGAAGCGTCGATCCAAGAATCAAAACTGGGCGGATATCCTTTCCAACGTACTTTGACTTCTTTGACACGTCGTTTGCCCACTTTACGGGTTCTGCGTTCGAGAATGCTTTCGATGTCGTACGCGTCGTCTTCTTTTTTGGTCACACGTTGTAACTCGGGCAAATAAAACGTTCCTTTGAGCACTTCTCCGTTCATGTCTTCCAATTTATAGACGGCAGGATGACGGCCATGCACTCGTCCAGTGACGCGAAACAATTCGGTCGTCCAGTTAGGTAAGTAACCTTTGTCGAAAGTGCGTTTGGTTTTGCCAATGCGCACACAATCTCCTACGGCCAACTCTCCACTTTTCTTGGGGACAGCCCTCGTCGGGGATGTACCGAACAGACGCTCAAACACCAACACTTCGTTGTCGGGAGTCACGTCTTGCGGGGCACGTCCGACGCTTCGATGGTAAAATTGGTTGTACGCTTGCACCAGGTGCGGTAAGATGTCGATGTACTTCAGAGTGTGGTAATGCGTAAAATATTTCCACATGCGTTCTTTCAAAGTGCGTTGAAAACGTTCCGGATTCTCGGTGGTAAAAAAATGAATGTCACGTTTCTTTAATTCTTTTTGGAAAGCTTGGTTCAGAAATTCGGTGCCTTTGTCCGTTTGCCATCGAAGAGGGTGACGACCGCTTTGTTTCAACACCCGTTGCAGGGCTCGCACTAACTCACTGCTCGATTTGGAAGTCAAGGGCACGACCCAGGCAAATTTGGAAAAGACGTCGATGACACAAAACAAATATTTGTAGCCACGATTGTAGCTGGCCAAATGAGAGACATCGGCTAAATCGGCTTGCCATTGATGATCGATGCCTTCCACTCGGGTGCGACTTCTGGCAAACTTGCGTCGAATGGGTTTGTGTAAAGTGTAGGTAGCTTGTTCTTGTAACCATCGTTGCACTTGAGGTAAACGGAGACTTTTCAGTCGCGTTTTGGCAGCACGATACAATTTTTGAACTCCTGCGTAACCTGCAAGATGCGAGGGATCGTAGTAAATGCTGGCTAAGACTTTTTCCATTTTTTCTGTTGGTTGGTGTGTTAATAAGGCACCCACTCTTGGAAGATGCTACTCTTTTTCTCTTGGGGTACTTTCTTGGATTGCAATGCTTTGCGTGTGCGACCAGGAATAGGTGTTGAAGAGGAGGATATCTGAGCGGGGGATATCGTTTCTTGTTTCACTTCTGTCTTCACTTCTGTCTTCACTTTCTTTTTCTCTTGTGATGAAGAAGGGGTGGCCATCATCTTTTAAATCCATCCAATTCTGGAGGTAGGTGGTGTTGTTAACTTGCGTACTTTTTCTGGTGGAGTTTGATATCCTTCTTCTTCTTCTTCTTCTCCTTTTTCTGTCTTTTTCACTGGTAGTGGTGGTACTGGTACTGGTATTGGTGATGGTGCTGGACTTTTCATCAAGGTCTTAAAATCTTTCAGAGTGGGTAGAGCTGTTTCGTCTAAAGCTTTCTGGTGAAAGAGTTGCAGTCGTTGCAAGAGTTGACCGTACTTTTGCTATTTTTCTGTTTCGGACAAATCTTGGCGATCCATTAAGGACTGCAATTCGTGTTGTAACTGGGACATCTCGCTCAAATGGGGATTGGGAGGTAAATGCGGGGTGCGTTGTTCTTGCCACCGATGGTATTCCATCCATCGTTTGTAAGGCACTAAAGCTAGTTTTCGTCCTTCCATAGGGTTGTCAGGGGTCGATTCTGAGATCTTGCGACTTCCGAGGGCCTTTTTATCTTGCTCCCACCAGTCCTCCCAACATGGTTCCCAAGACTCCTTTCAGTATGGGGCCTAACAAGAGAGGCAAAATGCCTCCACGTTGGACCAGCATCTTCTTCTTTTGACGAATGGGAATTTTCTTTCGAACCATTTGGCGAAGAACGTGACGATGTTTGCTTAAGCATTGTTTCTCGTGTTTGGACAAAGGGATCATGCCTTTCAAAACGTTCAAACAACATTCGCACACGGTATCGATGACCTCTTTGGAGGCCGATTGAATGAGTTTTTTTCGTAGAGGTGAAGAAGCTTTGGACAGGACAGATAACATGTCCCCATGTTTGACTAAACGTGGTGGTAGTCCTTTTCTTTTCTTTCCTTGGGGTTTTCTGGAGGGTGACATCTTTGAGTCTTCAGGAGCACCAAAAAAATACTGATACCCCCGACTTGGTCACAGGTCTTTTTTTATACTGGAACGCGTCGCCACTGATTGTCTTTACGGCGTATCAGTTTGAGGACAGGCATGACACGTCGTGGAGGGGTACGCAACGGACTAAATCGAGCCAGTTCTTGCTTGGACAAATTCAGTAAACTTTGTAACATACCCGATCTTTCATGGACTTTGATTTTGGGAGAAGGTACTTTGTGAGCAGCAGCCACTGCCACTAAATTGGAGGGTCCTGCCACTGGGGAAGTTCTTTTTGGGGTCATCAACGGAGAAGTTCTTGGTGTGATCAACGTCTCCAAGTACTCTTCAGTTCTTGGTGTCATCAACGGAGAAGTGGATGAACGTGAGGCTGCCGGAGATGCGGTCACCGCCGTTGCAGGTCGTGGTTTGCGGGTGTAAGGTTGCGTCCTGGCCGAAGTGCCTCTCTTGCGACTAGTTTTCTTCTGTGGACTTTTCTTTTTCTGGGGGCTTCTTTTCTTTTCCCGGGGTGGTGTCTGGTAAGAGGTGGGTCCAGCCACTGGAGAAGTTCTTCTTGGGGACCTGGTCTTTTTCTTTTTCTTCTTGGGGCTTCGTTGGACTTTTTTCTTGGGGATAACTTTAGGGGCATTAGGATCCCATCTTAAGAGTGAGCGAATGATGACCCCTCCTAGAGTACCACTCCCTACAGGTTTCAAAATGATTTGTTTTTTGGTTTGAGTGTCGATGCGGGGATCGGCCAGTTGGACCAAAGCGACTTTGTTTCGATCGAAAAAGCGTTTGGTTTGATGAGGAATCTGAATGATTCCTTGGAGTATTTGACGTGCCGTCACCGTGAACCATCGTAAGACTTCTTTGAGACTAGCTTCTAAGACACGAACTCGTGTTTGTGGATCTTTTTCTCGACTGATGCCATACAAGGCACGAATCAATTTGACGGGAAGATGCGACTGAAGGGACGTCATGTTGACGTTGTGTGAGACAGACGAAAAAGGGTCTGAGGTTTTTATAGATTTTTTATGTGGAGTGAAATGAAGTCGAGGACGGAGACGTGTACAGGACAATCCCTCCGTCTTGGCACCAGTGGTGAAACAAGTGGGTACGAAATCGCAAATCCTCGAGGGTCGTAGGTTTCAAATCGACGAGTAAATAGGCGTGTGGAGTTTGAGTGGCATCGTCGTACGCCTGAGTCAGCCAAGGCGTTCCTAACTGTTTGGCTAAGACTTGCACTTGCGATTTATCTCGAGGGCTTTTAGACAAGACCAGGTAATGCGCATTGAGACTGATGGTGCGATGGGCTTTACTTTGTTGAAACAAATTTTTGAGTGATGTAAACGACACTGGCATTACGGTGATGCCCTTTGCGCGTAAACCACAGTTTAATTTCTTCTTCGTCTTCTCCTAACATGTCGTCGAAAATGACCAAATGGGTTTGACGGGAGTCGGAGACGATGCCATCGTCTTCTTTAGGAATGCCTTCCACAAACACGATGGAATCGCCTTGATTTTCTCGCAAGAGGCTGTACGCCGATTGCCACTCTTTGTAACACCACACGATCCGCTGAGGTGGTCGATCGATCAAATGATGTTTATGTTCGATCAAACGTTTGACGAATTCGGTTTTGCCTGAACCGCTAGGTCCAGCAATGAGCATGTTAAAGGGATGGCGAAGATACAAAGCCTCACAACTGGCACGATCTAAGTGTTCGTCGATGACTTTGACAGTAGAGGAAGAGGGAGCAGAGACAGCAGAGGCAGCCATAGTGTGAGAAATGTCACTTGTGACACGAAAACAAACAAGACAAGAGTTTATATACTTTTTTTCAGAACAGGTTTATTGAATGTTTCAAACATGAATACGAAAGACAAAAATACATAAAACCCAAAGGCTTAAGTATAAGGATAAAAGGCACATGATAACCATTAACGTGGAATAAACACAAGTGTCTGTACAACATGTTTTGGGTAATGTTCTAACCAGTTCTATAGTAGGGGGTAAGGTCACACAAGTGTCCTCCCGAAAGGGTCTTTGAGGCCTGTCCACGACAATCCCGTCCTGGGTGACGGGTTCTTCTGGCACCGTCACTAACACAGGTTGAAAAGTCGCAAGGCTCACAATCGCATTCCACTTCAGAAGCCCCACACTTGAATTGTGCCTGTCTAAACTTGTTTTGTGTCTCTCTGAAAGTATTCATCTTGTTCGTTCGGTCTTGGTAGTCACAATGAACTATCGATCTTGCCTAGGGTTCCTTTTTATATACAGACCAATACCTACGTGTCCATACGGTAAGGTGAAATGATTGGGAAGTCGCACTCGCTTCTGGTACACGATTTGATAGACTTTTTCCAAGGGTCGACTGAAGATGTGGTGAGTGGGTAAACGTACAATTTTGTTCCGTTGATAGGTGGTCACTTTAAAGTTTCCATCCTCTCCCGATTGCAAGGCTTCTTTCAATACCCCAAAGTTCACCACACGACTGGTACGATAATTCAGAGTCAATCCTTTCACTTTACACGTCGTGTGCAATTCTCCTTGTGGGTCCCGGTATTCGTAGCAGTAATTTTTGGGACCACCACTGACGAAACTTAGAATCTTGTCGTCGGGATGTTCGTCTGTCCAGGCTCCTAAACGGTCTCCTTCGATGTCAGGGTGCTGTTGACTCGGGTGATGGATGTAAATGCAACTGTCCGTGTCAAAGTACAGGACACGTTCCCCTAACAGTTCGAAAGTTTCGTACAATTTTAAGCGAGCATGAGCTGTCACGTAAGCCGCAATGATGACATTTCCAAAGGGGTCGTCTTGTACAAAGTCCAGATCTTCTTCGTAATTAACCAAGATCAAATCCTCGCGAACGACGTCCACGTGTTTCGTGTATTTGTTTTTGTCGTGAATCATCTGAAAGTAACGGGAAGGTTCTGTCAAATATTCCGTCTTGGGTAAACACGGTCGTTGTGCCATTTTACCCCACAAGCAATTTAACATCACTTTGGCAAACGACCGCCTGCCTTCGTTTGTCTCGATGTGGTCTAAAGAGATGCCTTCTTGTTCATAGTATTTCTCTTTGAATGTCTTTTCGTCTTCGGAAGTGTGACACCAGGAAGGATGGCCGCTGGCTTCTTGCTTCAGTTTCAAAAAGGCATCCACGTAGTCGGCGAAAATGCCTTTCTGACTGGGGTCACCCTTGTGGTATTGTTGTGTCTTGGGAAAGTGGCAAATTTCGTACACTTCTAACAGTTGGTATCCCATGTCCAGAGCTTTGAACAATTCTACGCTGACCCAGGTTCCCGTCAAGGCCCGTTCTTCCTGGGTGTGCTGACAAGGTTGGTCTTGGTTGCACGTTTCGGCACAAGTACGACACAATGGAAACATCAGTTTGCCTTGACAATGGTGAGGTAGGACGGGATGGTATAGGTTCGTGGGAGGCAAAACTTTACACTTGATCAAGCCTTCGTATTGTCGAATGTTTTTTAGGTCGATGTGTTCCGTGAACAATTGTGGGTGCCCTGCAGGAAAGGGACAATATTTGCACACGTAAGGATACAACGAACACACGTCCAAGTATTTGATTTCTTCTTTCTCTTCGTCGGCTTGGTACAGCAAACAGGTGGCATTGGTCCTTCCTCCGTACAAACTATCCCTCGGGTTTAGGGGGTCCATCAGCTTGTAACTTTCCACGGCACGTTTAAACTCGGGATCGGTTTTCATACGGTGATCGTACTCGTGTTCCCACATTTGCACCACTTGGTATCCTTGCTGTTCTAACCTTAGGCGTCGCTGACAAGTGTCCTGGTACAAGTCTTCCATGGTTCGTTGTAAAAACTGATTTTTAGTGCTACGGTCAGGGTAACAGACGGGACATCCGTGAAATAAGCAGCCGTTAAACTCGTACACGATCTTGGGGTTTTCTAAGTCCCAGCCATCGACCGAATACGTTCCGATGGTCTTTTCGCCCCCTCCGTTGCGGGCATGCTGAATCCACTTGTCTTCCTTGTCGCACAAGTAATGTAACCAACGTAGGGCTTTGACCGAGTATTGACGTTTGACAAAGTGGGTCGTTTGAGGACTGATGACAGCTACGGTGTTTTCAGGGATGAATCGTTGTCGATACAATAAGGAACACGCTTTGGCAATGGTGCAAGCTTCGTTCAAAGGATCGACCCCTCCGTGTTCCATGAACAGTTCTCGAAATTTTCCACAGCAACGCCGTAAAATGTCCACGTCGGAACGACAATACTTTAGCATTTCTTCCTGAAAGTGGAAAGGGTCGGAGGCGTGAGTCTGGTACCAAGCGTAGAAAGCTTCTCGTTGTTCGGTACGCATGTTGTCGGGGTCGTAATAGTGAGCCTCAGGCAAATGGGGTAGAACGGTGTGTTGATTGTCTTCAGTATTGAAAAAGTGTGGAAAGTACCCTTTAGCCATTTCTGTCATTCCAAACGTTTTAGGCATTCGACTGAAAGGCATGGCCAAATAGCTCATCGAATCTTTAAACTGCACTTGTCCCACTTGCATGAAAATGATTTTGGCTCCGTTCAAAGTGACTTTAGGACGTTCGGTGCCTTGTTCCGTATAGTATCTGAGAAGAAACTGTCCATCGTATCAGGAGAAATTGTGAGCCATCACTGTGGCATGACGATGACAATCTCCGTAACGTTCGATGTCCTCTTGGCTCCACGTCTTGTCGATGGGATCTAAGACCCATTGGGCAAAATCGGCTAACGTGTTCGGTCCTCGAAAGATTTTTTCACGCCCTCCGGGAATCTTGCTGCAGTGAGGGCAATGACTGAAGATAGGTTCTTGAATGCACTTCTCGCACGCTCGATGAGCCACGCAGAAATTAGGAATGTGAATGCCAGTCTCTTGCATGCATTCGAAGTCGAAAAAGATTAAATTGCCTTTCTTCTTGTGACCGTCCTCTTTCTCTGGTGGGGGTTGGTATTTTTGCACGTAGCATTCGTGTTTCAAGTCCACGATGTGGTGACAAATGTGACATTTTTTCTTTCCTGAACAAACGTGTGCCTTGGCATTATTGGTACGTAGGCCTTGTCGACACGTAGGGCACAGTCTCAGCAGTTGACAAACACATTTCTGTTGTGAACCTTGCGTCTTCAGATGTTGTTGGTAACAGGCAGAGCTGACAAACGTGCGCAGACAAGCAGGACAATGTACTCTTTCTTGTCCTTCGCTCAGACAGGGTGGAGAGGCCAAACATCCTGGGCATTTCCATCCGCAATGTTTGTGTTGCTCTCGATTGTTATAGCCAATGTCACATTTCTCACAGTAATAACTGTATCCCAGGAATCCAGTGATAGTGGTAATGGTATCAAAATGGTCATCGTGATAATAGACATGAATGTATTTTCCGTCCTTAAAGTCTTTCCCTCGAAACAACAGAGGCCCACGCACTTCTTGAGGGTGCACTTTCAAGGTGTAGCGTGGAGCTAGGACATCTTGCAATTTTTGCATTTCAGGAATGCCACAGGGTGTGTCTTTGGACAGGCCGGCTTGTTTCAACAGGAGTTCTGCTTCGTTTCGTTGTTTGGCTCGGTCCGATTGTTGAATAGTTTTCCAGGCTCTTTTCCATTCTACCGTGTCGTTCTTGTTGGCATAGGTTCGTCCCACCACGATGGCTCGGGCTAAGCACATCTGGTCTTGAGGGTTGTTAATTTGGACGAGACTCTTTTTGGTGCTGCGAAGGTCGTTCACCAATAACACCTTATTGCGTTGTCCGGTCCCTTGAGGAGGAGAGACGTGGGCCATTTTCAGTGTGGCTTTTCCATCGGTCATGTCAAACTGGTCATTAGATTGTTGTACGTGTTGAATCTTGTCCATGACTTTGGAAGGGGTTAGTTCTGCGGGTCTGCTAAACTCGATGCAAGCAGGGGATTTCAAGCTGTCGTGATCTATGGATAGTGTCAAGCGATCGTCTTCTTTGAGTTGACATTGTCGCTTGAGTGCTGTGAGCAAAGAATCCCACATCTCGGTGATAAACCCTTCTGCTATCTCCAACGGTACGTCGGACTTGAAATCTTTAAACTTCACTGTGTAGGTGTAAGCCGTGGTTCTAAATTTTCTAGAGGAGCGCTTTTCCGTCTCTCGAATGGAATAGTACTTTTCAGGGTTAACTAAGGGTGGTGATCTTTGTTTAGAGGGTTCGGATTCTGGTTCACTCATGTCCTCTTCAAAATCACTGGCATGAATTTGTGCCAAGACTTCAGCTCTGGTACGAGGCGATAGATCACGTTTATGCCTCTTACTTTCTTCTTCTTCTTTCTTCTCGAATGAATAGGATCGTTTCATCTTGAGTGCAAAACGTTAAATGACTCAAGTTTAAACACCATAGACTAATTTATAGTCATGACAAACCAGCGTATATAAAAAGCGTGTGTCTTGTCCTTTCACTATTCATTTCACTCTCAAACCGAGCACAACGATGGAAGAGACTACCCAGATGGAACGTTTCATCAGAGCTTTGCGAGGGGTCATTAGAAAATTCTCTTCAGACCAGCCGACGGACTACTCTCCTTCCTTTCGAGATAAAAGTCAAGATACTTGCTATATCTGTCAGAAGAAAGGGCATTGGTCTTCAGAGTGTCCAGACCGTCAAAAAAGAACAAAAACAGGGGCTAGAAAAGACAAAAGTCAAGATACCTGTTATTATTGTCAAGAAAAAGGACATTGGTCTCCAGATTGCCCAAAAAAGAAACAAGAGGAGTCGGAAGAAAAGAGGGATTCTTCAGAAGAAGAGAGAGATTCTTCAGAGGAAGAAAGCAGCCAGGTGAAGAAAAAGAAACAGGAGAAGAAAAGAAGAAGGGAAGAAAGTGAGGAGGAAGAGGAGGAAAAGACTGTGACGGTGAAGAAATTGAAAAAAAGAGAGAGTAAAAAAAAAGAAACAGAAGAATTGAATGCAATTTATAAAGTGTTCTGTTGTGAATTGTGAATTGGATTGTAACTATGGAGAAAAGAATACATTAATTATATAAGGTAAGTGTCTTTGAGTTTTGATTTTAAAATAAGAAGCTACACTCACGCACTCATACACAGGCATGTACTATAAGGGTAAAATGGTTTGTTTTGTTTTTGTTGATTTTTGAGTTATTGGCAAATTGAAAGGCTATCTCTTTTCGAGAGAAGTGGGTGGCCCTTTAAAGGGCCTTTTTATTTTGGTGTAGGGGGTGAGTTTAAGCAATCAACTTTAACTGCCTTAAGCCTTTGCCACGGCCAGGGCCTACTTCTGATGATTGGGTTGAAATCACTAAGGGTGGTACGATAGGCTTAGTCACAGGGTTGGCGTGTTTAGCTCGGGAAGGTCGTATTCTCTTCGGTCGTGATAAAGAAGTCTGATACATTTGTTTCAGACTTCTTAACTCCGCTAAAATGTCCAACAGTACCGTAGCCGTTTGATTTTCACCCTCTTGTTTCTTTGCTGCTACTTCTTCTTGTTGTTGTTTTTTTCTTACCTCTTCTTGTTGCTGTTGCTGTTGCTGTAGGAGAAAAGCTTGTTCCGCTTCCTTTTGTCGTTGCATAAATTTCTCCAATTCTTCTTTCTGTCTCTGTCTAAAATTCTCCACTTGCGGTAATGAAGAATGAGACGAAGGTTCCGGAACAAATTCTTGCGAGGTAAGAAAATTCACAAAATCCCAATGTACCTCTTCTGAAAGTAAGTCCGGGTTCCCTTGGGCGGTCTCCCCTGCTGGTGCACCCCAATGGATCGTTTTCTGAGTTTCCGTCATGTTGAATCACTGTCGCATAGATTCACAGCACACAGGCGCTAGCGAATCTATATAGACCACATGACGTCACAGACTGCTCTCTTCGGATTGGATGCGGACTGACTGAATTTTGTAACGCGTGTTCGGATTGGTGAATGAACTCAATCCGTTTCAATCCTTCCTCTACCTATAAATAAGCGCAGTTCACTGCATTGATTCACCTGTTCTCGTCGCCTCACGATGTGGACCACAGTTGAATCATCCACCCTTGTGTCTTCCATGATGTTTAGGACGAACATGCTCATGTATGTCCGGTCCAAGTGGACTGTTGTTGATAGGACAGATACTAGTCTATGGATGAGAAGAGTTTACATAGAAAGACAATGATGCCTCAAGAGGGTACTTGTGTATGGACCTGCAGTTAGAAGGAGTTTAAGAAGAAGAAGAAGATGTGACAGATGCCGTCTATGTTAATATTAATATTAACATAAACCCAAAGGCCCTTTTCAGGGCCACCCACATTTCTCGAAAAGAGATAGCCTTTCGATTGCCTACCCCTTTATAAAAAAATTTAAAAAAAAAAATCCCATGTTCAATTCCCCTTGTCCCTAAGGTAGTTTCTTTTTCTAACATGTTCAATTCCCCTTTGTCCCTAGACAAACCCACACTTTATTCCCATGTTCAATTCCCCTTGTCCCTAGACAGACCCAAACTCTATTCCCGATGTTCAATTGCCTTTGTCCCTAGAATCGATATTTTTTTTTCCATTGTTCCAATGCCTTTGACGCTAATCTCAATATTTCCTTTTTTTTCCTTTCTCCAATGTTAAATTCCATTGACGCTAATCTTACCCAGGGTTTTTTGCCCATGTTAAATTTCCATTGACGCTAATCTCGCCCAGGGTGGTTAATGTTAAATTTCCATTGACGCTAATCTCGCCCAGGGGGTGTTTTTAATGCTAATTCCCATTGACGCTAATCTCACCCCTTTCACTACTGCTAAGACTACGTTTAAAATACACACACACACACACACACACACACACACACACACACACACACAGAGGATAATGTGAATGGGTGGAACATCATGATACATTTCTGCTGCATGATGAACCAGTGATAGACATCGCTACAGACTGCGACACAACAGACATCGTAGCGATAGGACTGTCAAACTGATAAAGCTACGTTAAAAATTAAAATCACACACATACACATACATATTATTATGTTGTACATTGTATGTCTTCAAATGTTGAATCGATGGAACACTATGATAATACGGTATTGTTTTGTTTGAGTCTGGCTGTTTCTCAATGAACGGTAATGGACACTGTTTAATCAAGTTATGACAGAGGATCATGTATGATGCACACACAATTTTGCATATAATGGACTAGTATTTAAAATGTTTGTACATATAGTTTAAGAGATGATTAAGTTTGTAAAACACTATGCGCCATTGCATCTAAAAATGATCCAGTACTAATGGTAAGACAAAAAATACAAAATAAAATGGTTCGTCTTTTCTTGTAAACAAGTGGGTCTAAACGTCGTATTCCCTAGGTAAATCAAGTTCCAATAAACTGTGTTATATTTGCGCCTAACTATGAAAATGAAATGAACAAAATGGTGTATTACAAATGGAAAAAGTCTGAAATCGATAGTTATTCAAAGTACCAGAGGTAATCGAAAGTTAGTATATGTGTTTTATGTAAAGCTCGAAGAAAATGCTGATATCTAATCAGGTCATATAAAGATGTACATCTACTTTGTGTCTCATCCTGCTAAACCGGACTGGCTTTGTTCAAGTTCCCTTAAAGGACATCGACGTGTGAGTGAGTGATCATTAATGGTTTTGTGTTCAATGTCCAGTCAGTATCTCGGCATGTCAATAAAGAAGAATCTCCTATTGAAGCCGTATTTGTTTTCCCTGTGGATGACCAGAGTGCAGTGTACAAGTTTGAGGCTGACATTGATGGTCGACGTCTGATTGACGAGTGCCAAGAAAGGACACAGGTGCTGTTAATAGTGAGTTTCTTATATAAAACATAATACCAAATTGTACAAGTAAACAAATGTGGTGTCATCGACTTTCGCTTTTCTCCAAGAAGGTACTTTGCATCATTTTGTTCCCATAATGCAATGAATACAAGGCTACACGTAAGCAAAACGCTTGCAAAATAAATTGTATTTGATTGAACAATTAAAATCTAAAGTAAATTAACGTTTTATTATGACTGACATTGAAAACACTTTGAAATCAAAGCTGTATGTAATAAAGAAGAGAATATAAACGTTATCTGCCATGTAAGAATAACTTTGTAGTCTAGTGAGGAAAACTGGATATTTATTTTGGGAGGGGGTGTAAATTCAAATACCCGATTTAAAAGTACTGAAGAAAAAAATGTAAAAAAATTATCATGAGTTGTATAAGCCTTCAAAAAACTCCATCATCTATCATTATTTTGATTTGTGTTCATGCAAATCAGTTAAAAAATTCAAGAACTACACAGATTGGTCTTACTTAATTTAATTTGTTTTTATTTTTAACCCAATAATCTCGCGTGAGGTCATTTTGTTATTGTCTGTCCAGCCACCAAAGACAAAGTTTCAGTAAATACCCTTTAGTTTTACTTTGCTCTCATCTGTTTCATTACTTTACTCATTTACTAATTCAGACAGCCTCATCTAATGTGTGGCTCAAATTTTGGACGTGAAGAAAAGGTTGTTGGTTCGATCCCAATATCAGATCAACCTGGATAAGTTAATATAATGTACATTTGTGTGGGGTTCTTTGGTTGCATTCAATGTGTTGTTGTGAGGAAAATAACAACCCAAATGTTGCAATTTTAAGTATTTATATAAATCACTCACCACAGATATGATGATATCACTGCATCCGCGAAAGGGAATATTACATTTACACGTAACTTTAAATTTGCATCTTAACATTATCTTCTTGCATGCACCTCTCAAATTCCATCATACCCAGAAGGACCAGTTTTTACATATATAATATTAGCAGATGCTCTGATTTAAATTAAAACGAAAGGTTACACAACTTACTTAGATGTGTATTTGTTCCCACGATGTTTCCAATAGTAAGTTTGTTTGGATATTTAAAACAAAAACAAATATACATTGTGACCATTAAGACATTATAGCTGTCCCAATTTCATAAATGTTCTCTCGTTTAATTATTCAGCCAGGTGCTTGCAAACAAGACGAAAGTTGGTAGTATGTTCATTGACGAATCAAATCTCGGTGTTTCTATATTAATGTTTTTTTTTTTTAAAGTCATACAAGCTTATCTGGCCATATATATATATATATATATATATATATATATATATATATATATATATATATATATATACCGGTAATCCTTTATTGCAGTTTTCCAGGTGAGGATATGCTCTAACATGGAAAACGAATTTCACAAGACATATTACCCATTTTCTTCATTTCACTTGTCCATGAACAAGAATGTATGAAGAAAATCGGGACATGCTTCAGGTGAATAGAAAACTTCCGATATATTAGTGTTTGCTCAAATAAAATTTCACCAACAGCAACGAAAGCATGAAAACAATCTTGTCTATATTAATGCGTCTCTTAGTGAATAATCTGAAACATATTTGTCTTGTAATAGAAATTACAAACAGCTATTGACTTTGGCATGGCATGTCAATAAACTGTTCAGTTCTTTTTACTGTTAATCTCAAATTCCTTATGTATCTAAAAACATCTTTCTCCTCGTTGGTGTAGCAGAGGGTTGTGGCATGCACGCTGAAGATGTTGACTGGGCCTAATGATGTTGACAGCCGCAAGGCAATGATTGTCTCAGTACCTGATGACGGAGATTCATTGAAAGCGAATAGCGCGTTATTTACGACAAAGCCTACACCGTGCTGCATAGGTTCATCCGAAGACGTCCCTTGCCAATACAAGGTAACATTGGCTTCCCTGATGGTGCCGCTGTCAGTCAGTCGGGTCTCCTTGAAGCAGGCGATGTTGATGTTCAGTAGGGAGAGTTCGCTGTCAATGACGACAGTCTTCCGTGCATCGTTAATCTGCTGCAGGTCAGCGGTCAATCCAGGACACATGGTCCTGATGTTCTAGCTTGCAAAACGAAGAGCTGGTGTCTTCTTATCTCTTCACTGAGTCTTTCCAGGTGCTGAGTTTGTGCCGCACGGCATTATATGTTTGGAATCGGAGTTTTCCTTCTCCTAGAGGAGCTACCATCCAAGGTTTACGAGTCTCATCTACCCGAGACACTGACTTTAAGGTGCCAGTGACCCGCCTTCACCCCTTCTCCTGTTAGTGGAAACCTAGACCGCTAAGCCACTCTCGAAGGCCAGGAACTGGATTTTAGCTGACAGAGGCAATCAGAGACGCAAGTCGTATGGGGAATTTCTGGAGAAGTGGGGCGCTAGTCTCACCACTCCCACCCAGGCAATGTCAACCTTGGACCGCGATGTCAAATTATTACATAGTAATACTTGATAGGAGGCGGATACATACATGTGCCTGTGGTCCATCTCTAGAGGAGGTGGAAACAGAAATGCATCTGGCGTCCATCTTTAGAGGACGTGGAAACAGAAATAAGCTATATTAGGTTAATATCAGGTGCTAAGTCTTATGAGGTAAAATAAATGTCATAAGTGTCACAAATAAAGCAACGTAATGACTTTTACAGATAGTTACATTCTTTTAAACAGAAACGTAAGGAAAATTGTATTACACTCACCTACCCCTTATATACATAACCACATACCTAAAACAACAAAATGCATGTAAAGTTGATTGGCATTTTACATAACATTTACCATAAACAGCTAGTTTTTCTTTTTTAAACAATAAAATAACATTTAATCATAACAATAACTGTAACACCCACATACACATATGTTGCTATTTATTAACAAATATTGTTTATATGTTAAAGTTATACACCCATTCACTCACACCACCTCCCGCCAAAAAAAAAGGTCATAATTTCTGCATAAGCATTCAATGCAGAGATAAGTTACATAAATCGAGTTTACTCTAAAATCATATGCCATATATAGGTATCTAAATGAATTTGCAAATACACACTTTTTGTGTCCAGTCTTACATGCATACAAATTATTCAAAAGGACTTTGAAATGGAGAGGACTATGTGCATGAGTACAGAGTCTACACAGTACGTTAAGTTTTAATATAATGGATGGATAAGCACGCACAAAATAGGAGAGTGCAAACGATAACTTTGAATTTTTTATAAAAAAAATCAACAATCAATTAAATACTTCCTTCAGCTTCAGAACTCACATTCTTCTGATGTTCAAATTTTATAAAGAAATGGTATTTAATGAGAGAAAACATGAAAAGCTAACTCCATGAACATCCGGTTTTGCCAGAATCTTCCATGTGCATTTGTTGTCCCTGCATTCCATTTATGACTTGTACACAAAACACTGGAAGGAACTTAGCAAAACACTGGGCACGATTTTTAGGTTCTTCCATCGCTTTACAATTACGTTATATATATATATATATATATATATATATATATATATATATATATATATATATAATACGCGATGCCCGATTTGGACATAATCTGATCAATCTGCCTATGGCCACCCCTGACCACACTCCAATGGTTCTAGCATTTAAAATCAGCTGCATGTGGCTTCTTCTGTCCGCACTGGATGCAGAAATATTAAGAAAGATAATTGCTTTAAGTCTTTCAATGACGACATCTAGCGCAATGGAATTTTTCTGTACAAATTTTTCTTCCGTTCCATTTGTTACATAAAGCTGACGGATTTAAAAAAAAAAAAAAATAATAAAATGGTTTAAGCGTAGAGAATGGAAATCGAGTAACGGGATCAATCATTAGAAACTGCGTTAATATACAGCATATTTTCTCCATGTATGTTGTACATTGAACAGAGACCGTACTAGTATCTCATTTGTATCGTCTTTACTAGTTCTTTATTATTCATCAGCACCAAGGTATTCCAAATAATAGCGCAAATATTTTTCAGGGAAAAAGCCAGCGGACATTGGTGATACCGCATGTGTTAAAGGTGCATCTGCTGGATGTTACTGTTGCTATTGTCATCATATTTATGAGGTGACAGGTAATGAATGAAAATGCACAATCTATTTATGGCTATTCATTGTACATATAAAGTATTTAGACAAAAAATACACTCTTGTTTTGATCAGTTTAAAAAGAAAGTTGATTTGCGACGTTCGTTAAAGAACAATTCGACGAATTAAAAGCACTTTACCATGTAGTCTACTTCTGTAATGAATGAAAATATTATGCGTAACCATTGTGAGGTACAGTGGTCAATTTTCTGCGTTTGCGTCCGGAAAGGTAATAGTTGTGTGAGTTGTGTTAAAAATGTGTTTTAAAGGTCAGAAACTGGTTATACATTACAGCATACCGATGCAGGTGAAAAGATACCAGTACTACGTCACAGTGTTGCTTTAAACACATTTTTTCATTGTCATTGTTAATTTTAAAGGGAAGTAAGTTCATTTTACCTGATATAATGGTTAACCAGGAAATATGAGTCTGAAACAAGGAAACAAATTTTTTAAGTTGGTAAGAACACATTTGGATTGTAAGTTTGAGTATTATGGTAGCTTCCTATGATGCTGCAGGTTTTCGTGTATCACAGTATTTTAGGTTTTTGCTAATTTTCTGTATAGCACCACCTATCTTGTACTGATCGTATATAGACTGGATGATCGTAAGTTACTAGTCTATGTAAGACATTGCACATGTTGGTTTTTTTAGATGCTATGTCTTACTATGCAAATGACGGCAAGTTGTATAGTGTATTCCGATGTCAACGACATCGGAATGAGTAGTCAGAGTTTCAGGAATATCTCATCTGATGGCATATATCGACATGTTTCTCATAATTTATGTGCTGTCTCTATCCTGGCAGAATGAAAACATGACACTAGCAAATGGACGCCTTTTCATGTTCTGTTGACATACATTTGAATTAGTTGCAATGCGACGGTAGTTGAGGTATGCCGAAGTATGTTTAAGTTGGTTCATGTGGCAGATATGCTTGTTGAACGAAATGAAACGTTGCTTTCTAGTTCCAATAGGCATATTATATTTTTATTCATTTTGTTAAAGAATAGTATTTCAACTTAAACCGATTTTGGCATTCCCGGCTTTCATTGATTTCCAGTCAGCTGAAATGTAGGTCAATGAAACATGAAAACAGGTCCAACCGATTTTGGCATTCCCGGCTTTCATTGCTTTCCAGTCAGCTGAAATGTAGCTCAATGCAATATGAAAACAGGTCCATTTCTTTTGTGAGAATTTGAATTTATTAGAGAAAAGACATCAGAGTATGTAAAGTCTGACTAAAACATTATTACCTTACTTTGTAGAAAAGCGCCATTACTTTAGTTGCCAGTTGTGTGAGATACTCCTGAAAATTTTTACTTTCTTTACGATGTTAGTTGACATCAAAACATACTACACAGCACTGTTAATTAGGCAGTAAGACCCTAATGTCCAAAACATAAATATCACCGTCAGGTCTTACATGTAGGACTATGTAAATTACTAGCAAGTTTTAATTCAGGAAAAAGTCAGAACTGCTGGTGAGTACATTATTGTAAAAATGCACCTTAAAATTTCTCTTTTTCAAAACATGGCCATAACCAATGTTTTCATAAAAAATGTATATGTTCTTGAAATGGATGTCACTTTAATGAAGCAGTTAACCAGTTAGTCATCTGATAATGACCAATGGTTTTGTTTAAGAGTCAGATTACGTGATTGCCATATTTGTTAGGAAGCCAGAAATTAAAGCATTAGTAGTAAATATGAGTCAAAATATGAAGGATGTTAATATTGTTCTTTTTTGATGGTTTTCACAATTGACAGCTGTTGACTTAAAAAAAATGTTGTCCACGATTTATCGTTATGACACCTGATTTTGTTTATACAGTCAGTGGTAAACATGTACTTTAATGTTCACTGACAATCCTGTTATAGTTTCAAAGCTACTAACCCTCACGAATTTGGCGTGAATTTCACGACTTTTTTAGCGAATTCTCCAATTCTCAATTATTTTAAATCTTTAATAAAATAACCGATTTCCCATTAAGCACTAGTTGTGATATTCTCAGTTGCCAAAATGATCTGGTACTGCTGGTCGCGACATTAGTAGAACTACAGCCGAGTAGTACAGTTAGCCCGGTAGCAAGCACTTTTAGCCTATGTATAAGAGTAGTTTTACAAATGCTTGTGAGAGAAACTGGGGCCTAACTGGAATTTGGCTCTGCACATGCATCACCAACACTGATTTGAGTTACCGTTCAGCATCGCATGTAAGATCTTGAAAATGTCTTCATCAACGAGGAAAAAGAAATGTAATGATCAAAAAGTGAAGTTTAATTTGGAATATATCAAAAACTGGCCGTGCATTCTGACATTAAACACTCAGTGTGCCACAAAATTAGTATTGGGCACGGTCGCAGAGACGATGTGAGGAAGCACATCGGTTGCAGAAAAATGATAAAAGTTGAAAAAATTAAGAATTCGCAGATTTCAGTTTTGGAATATTTTGAGCCATCGTCGGAAGATCTGCAAGCTACCAATGCGAAGCATTATTTTTAAGTTTCCTTGTCGAACACGATCTACCTTTATCAGCTGGAGACCATGCTAAACATTTGTTCCGACAAATGTTCCCGGACTTGAACATCGCTTCCAAATTTTCCTGTAGAAGAACCAAACGTGCTGCAGCTCCTATGTATTCCTCACAGCAACAGTGACGGAGAAAGAGTGTTTTCTCTACTGAGGAAAAATAAGACAGACTTTACGGCCTTCTTAGGTGCAGAAAATTTTTCAGCAATTTAATTCATCAAGATCAACCAGCCGGCAAGAAGTCTGAACTGTTTAGTAAACAAATTTACGATCAGGCAGTTGAGGAAGTTCAAGTCTGCCACAGTATCATATCTTGATAAATAAATATTTCGGCATATATGTAGTGTTTTAGTTTTATATTTTGATCTGATATAGTGTAGTATTGATGGTCAGAGTGGATGGAGTTATGGTCATGGTATTTTTCACTAATTCATGTTGGACATTGGGAAATTAACAACTTTTTATCCATATTTTCACTAGTTGTGAGTCTGGAAGTATGTACTGGCAGCCTTCCTTAAGACGTGTAGCACTTTCGACAGAGCAACGTAAAAACGATCATCTTCTACCAGCTATATCGTCATTGTTAGATGAACCACCAATATTACAATTTATGCTGAAATAAAGTTCATTTCTTGCTCTTTTTAACTGTTTGTTTGGTTTGTTGATAAAAGTAAGAGAATGAACAGTAATTTTCATTAAAAAAAACACAGTTTCATTGTTGGGCACGATTCGGTCTGCTGAGCGCCTCGCAGTGAAAGCAAGAAATATTGCCTTCGCTAGGGAAATTCCATTTAAACTCCGAAGTCACCGGGTCAACACCTAAAAATAGCACCACATGGTAGAGCAGGGAACGGTCTTTGTTTTCATATAAGTTTGAAATATGCATGTTTAAATTAACTTTTCTTGGTAAGCATTAAAAAAATAGGTTCATTTTCCCGGCTAAATATCTCGGCCATTTTTAAAAATTGATATATGATACCTATATGCGCTGGAAAGCCCAATTTTCGCTGAATTTAATGATATGCATGGCTTCCAGATCTTATTAAAGGCAGCCAATCGCAAGCGTGTAAACCGCAAGGTCATATTCAAATATCTCGAGTCACGCCCTGTGAGGTGATTCCGAATGAAATGGCTGACCTCTCATCGACAGGTGGTCCAGATTTTGGTCTCGTTTGTGAGAAATTGCAAAGCACATTGGTAAGTATTGTGTTTTTTGCTTTTCCAAACATTCATGAATATTTTTATGCATTTCTTTTATTTTAATTTTAATGGATTAAATAAGATACTTTTCGATAAAATGCGTGTATACTGCGACAGGAAGTTCACAATTACCGTATTTTAACCTATCTTGCATTCCGAGACTGCGAGAGTGATTTAATTTTGATAAATAGTAACTACCTATATTGACTCGATGAATTAGTAAAATGAGTGAATAATTAATCATTCTGTTCATAAATATTTTGTTTTTTCTGCTCATTTTCTCACAGTTATTGGACGTTTATAAACCGGAAGTAGGTTTCTGTTACGATGTATTTCTTCGTTCTGTTGTTTTCATCCAAATATTTTTCTTGGTCGAAGTTTCGTTGTTATTTTTAGTTGGTCTCTCTGGTAAATCAACACTTTTATACTGTTATCATACACAAATAGTAATTAATCTCTGTATGTCTGTCTGTTTCTTTGCTATAAAAATAAATAAAAAACTCATTTCCATCCTCCCAATCTAGCAATCAATCATTCAATGTCATGATTTGGTATTATGTATAAATATATCAAAACGTTTTTTGGTAAAGTAAAATAAAACAAAATATGCTCACAAAGTTAAACCTTTAAAATTCTACCACCTGAATATCTCAATCTAGAATATACACAAAAAAAAAGTATTAAAAGTTTGATAATTTTTGTTTGCAATGTTTAAGTTTCAAACTGTGGAAGAAAAAAAATCAGTTTCCCAAATCTTGCACTGCTAAAGGTCTTATAAATTATTAACTGTGCTGTTTTGCACTTTTACAGAGAATGAAGACTTCCACCTTATGTCTACATGGTTGATTAAAAAGGGCAAAGGAGAAAAATAGCCCTTGAGCATCAAGAGCAAGATGTCATCACCTTCAAGTTTTTTGATCCAGCTCCATCAGCTTAAAAGTAAATTTCCGGTCACTTCTGATCAAATTAAAGAACTTTTTGAAAAGATTTGCTCAGCCTCATGTCAAGATGATTTTAGGCATACAAATTTGCAGAAGGAGATGCATCATGCGCTGACAGCTGCTGCAGAAGCAAATTTAGAATCAATTTCTGAATCAGATGTTTTGTTGTTTCTTAAAGATTTCTTGCAGTATTTGTTTTATTTAGATTTTGATATTATGCAAAGCTGACAAGGGATTTTCCAAACAGACATGACATTTTGATACTGAATTTGTTATATAACATGTATTTTTATATTTCAATAAAATTTTGTTATTGGTTGTGCAGATTTTACTTTTTTGTGTGGTTGTATGTTGATGTCATGTGAGTTCTGCCCAGAGGGTAGGGAGATGTTTTTTTTTTAAATTCTTTTAAATCCACGGAATATAGAATCATTAGATAGATTACAGCAATCTGAACACAATACACCTTAAATTTTAAAAATTGATAAATAAATGGCCAAGATATTGAATTTTTAATATTTGCAGCTGTATTTGCCGCTGACCAGTTTAGTGAAGATCGTTAATTTGGGGGGTCTGCTACATTATTATTTCCGATAATTGAGTTCCAAAAAAAATTGGGCAATGTCTCTGTATAGAATGTAAGAGATCTGGAAAGTTCCAGACTTAAACTGCAGTTAGTTTTGATAATATCAACTACTTAATTTGGCCATTTATGCAATTTGACAAATTTGAAGAAAATCTCTGCATTTTATGGAGAATATTTTTACCCAAAACTTTTGAACCAGACGAGGTAGACATGTAATCTTTGTTTTGTTCTTTTATAAAGATCTATCTATCTTGGTTATAAAATCCACACAGAATTTCTAAGTTGAAATTTTGGCTGCCAGTACATACTGGAAGGTTGGCAGCTATGGTGTTTAAAGTATCTCCCTTAAGTTTCTGTTGTTCGAGGGTAAAAATGACAGACTGAGAGCCAGTGTTTAATCTACAAATGGCTTCATGTAAGTCATTTGACTCATCAAGGCAACAAACAATGAGTCACAATCCAAACCTATGAGTCTTATTCAAACAGTGATTAGTCTTTAGTAGTTTTTAAAAATAATTATCTCATTACTTATATTATGTAACCAAATCAATTCCGAAGCATTGGAATATTCTGTATTTGTTAACAATCTTGTTGATGGTTTCATATCGTCAGAAATAATCTCAGCATAGATGACAAGGCATTTATTGTTGGCTTTTTAATTGCTGTCACAAATGACGAAGTTTGCAGGTTACGTATAAGACTATCCTCAACAACGTTTGATAGGCTCTGCAGTAACTCTGAACAGGTAGTTGCAAAGTCACACTGATTGGCAGATCTCTTAGAAATGCCAATGGCATCAGTTTCTTCAGCCGCTAAGTTGTGTCTTAAATTTAAGAAGAGGTTTCTATTTTAAAAAAAGGGGATGTCATCTACACTCAGCTAATGTACACACTTGAGTAGCAGTTTCACTGCTATGTCTTGTCTAGAATCATGTTTTTGTAAACCTGCATTCAAATCTGCCTGGTGTTGTGGACCTTCAATCAGCAGTTTGTGTTCTGGCAACCCAGCAGTGTACTGTTCAATTATTCATGGAAGTTTTTTTCGGCCTCTGTACATATATGGCAAAACATAAAGGTCTCTTCACTGTTACGTTTTTCACTCGAGTTGTTTAAAATTTAGGCAGCTGTTTTCAACCATTTTTTGCTGCACAAAATATGTTTTGTCTTTCAAGTAACCATTAGCTCATCTCTGGGTGATGAGAGCTCCACTGGTTCGATAACAATACTATTATCGTCAGTCAATCATAACCGCAGTCCAAAAGATAATTTCATTTGTTTTGGATTTATTTGATTTTTTTTTGCCTGGGATGTCATTTTAAGTCGAATGCTGAGAGTATATTGGACAATACAAGGCATACAATTGAGTGAATGGAAATTGTTGCTCTACTGCATGACAAAGGTGCACGTAAATGAATAGTTTCTCATGGGAATCACTTTAAAATCACATTTATTTATTTTCCACTGCATTTTATGTGGTGATTGTACAGATTTTAACATCCAGTTGCTACAAATGATGTGACAGTTACAGGTCATAAAAGGTCAGCTCCAGGCTCAACACTTACTTGTAACCCTATGTATTATGATAACACTTGCATAGGAAACTGATGTGCACATGTTTTTCCTGTCTGAGATAGTTGTTGGATTACGTACTGGCAATGATTTTTAGACTGAACCTTTGTTTGTTTTTTTTGTTATTCAGCAAAACAAAACATTAGGGTGCATTAATTTATGCACCGGTGACTAATTTTTTGCATCAAATCAGAAAAGTCTGCGTATTTGACTTGTGTCGCATGAGTAGATAAAACACTGTTTTGGTGTTACCGTGATATCACTGATACTCCTTGCATAACCTGGAAGGATGGCTATGGTAACCTAGTAGTTAGAGCATCTGCCCTGGATAGAGGAGGTCATGGATTTGAACCCCAGCTGAGTCATAGCAAAGAGTTTTAAAAATAGTACTAACAGCTGCCTCACTAGGTGCTCAGCATTAAGAGGTTAGTGTTAAGACTGGTCGGCCTGGTGTCAAGATAATGTGATTGGGTGGGACATGATGCTACATGTCTGCGGCATGATGCCTCAGTGATAGACATCGTAATGATATGACTGGAAAATTGTTGAAGCTACGTTAAAAATCTAAATCAAACACACACACACATAACCTGGAATGTTCATGGCATCTGTTTATTATCATTTCCATCAGTGATCTGATTTAAACTGGAAATTGAATATATGTTAATACACGTACAGAGCAAAGAATACCAATAACCATACATAATATCTTGAAGGTCAGTATCTTAAATTTACTTATTCACTGATCGCTAACTTTAAGATATGCGATACCATAGCACTCCATTATACAACCCCAGTTAAGAATTAAGAGCTCCAAAAAGAGACAAAAGATGGTGAGTTTGAATATGCGGATGCTAATCAGTTCTTTCTCGTGACAAAAACCTATAAAATACCTATATGGATATAGATTACGTGTTTGAACCCCAGCCACGTCATACTTAAGACTTATAAGAATGGTAATAAGAGCTGTCTCACTAGGTGCTCAGCATTAAGAGGTTAGTGTTAGGACTGGTTGGCCCGGTGTCAGGATAATGTGACTGGGTGGGACATCATGCTGCATGTCTGTGGCATGATGCCCCAATGCTAGACATCACTATAAAGTGCCACATTGCACACATCATAGCGATATGACTGAAAAATTGTTAAAGCTACGTTAAAAATCCAAATCACATCATATCACATCACATCACACATAAAATACCTAAAGTGCAAACACACAGATCATGTTGGCATGCAGTACCACCTATTCAGATGAAGATATCATTTTTGATAATTTGATTACACAAATGGCAATTCAGTTTATTTTACTGCTCATTTCTATTAAGATCATGCTGCAGGAAAGGCATTCAGTAAAACCTGTATTGAAAGACTATTGCCTTGTGAGACCAATTGTCTTGAGAGACCATGTTGTCAATGCACAAATTTATTGATTATATTGCATTATGACTTGTTAGGAGAGACCACCTATCTTGAAAGACCATAATGTTTTGGCAAATGGGTGGTATTTCAAGACCAGTTCTACTGTATATTGATAATTTAAATGCTCTGTTGCTCAGAGTACTGTATGAAATAGAACTAGTCTTGAAAGTAAATAACCATTATATGGCTGTGACAGTGGTACATTACTAAATACAGGTACATGCTGCCTGACAATGAATAATGTTTGTGACATTATTGTCTCTGATGACTAATAACCCCAGTTCAATGATGTGACTGTCACAGTAGTTCTGTACAAAACAAAAGTACAATTTTGTGTTTGAAAATGAATAACAGTCTAAAGCTGTGCTGTAGTTTGTGAGAAGCATATTACTTTGTCTGACATGTCTCTGATTGTAACAGGAGTACTGTACCAAACCAAAGTACATCACTTTGTCTGACATGTCTCTGTTTGTGACAGGAGTACTGTACCAAACAGAAGTACATCACTTTGTCTGACAATGAACAACCTCACTCAGTGGTTGTGACAGTAGTTCTGTACCAAACCGAAGTACATCACTTTGACATGTCTCTGTTTGTAACAGAAGTACTGTACGAAACAGAAGTACATCACTTTGTCTGACAAGTCTCTTGTTGTAACAGGAGTACTGTACCAAACAGAAGTACATCACTTTGTCTGACAAGTCTCTGGTTGTAACAGTAGTACTGTATGAAATAGAAGTACATCACTTTGAATGACAATAAATAACCCCAGTCTGTTGTTGTAACAGGAGCCACTGTACCTACACAAAATTTATATTTAGTTGTAGATACTTAAGGAGATGCGAAAGGAGCAGATCAGATGTAGTGAGCTTAGATTGCCATAGGTGCATTATGAAAATTAATAGGTAATTTATTTTTTACAAAGGCATTCTTTATACTACTTTTATAGGAAGGCCCAAAAATTTTGATTTTGGTCATCTGACTGACCCTTTTCTCATTGCTGACCCTGTCCATTTTTTTTCACCATGGTAAAAAAAAAAAATTGATTTGTGAATCAAATTGAGCTAGTTTTTGTCCAGTACTTTGAAATGCATATTGCAATACATATACTAGTCAATATCATATGTTTGGTTTTTTAAAAATTTATTTTAACACATTAGCCCCTAGTGACGACTTTGCGGGGCAGGAGGTAGTAGCCTACTGCCGAGCTCTGTAGCATCATGGTCATGCATGATACACTAAAGTGGGTGGTATTATAGAAAGGAAGACAGATTTAGCTCTACAGTGATACCATATAATCTGGAATATCTAGTTGAACTACGAAAAAAGGGTAGAAAAACATCATTTTTTTGGACTCTATTTTACACAAAATTCGCCCGTGGTTGGAATCCGATTTTGTGTCTGGATATTAGACATTTTGGTCTCAGATCTAAGGCAAACTGGTATGAACTGCAAACAGACAGATGAGCCTTTGCAAAAAGTAGGATAAGATGGGCATTTGGAATAAAGAGTGGTCTCCATACAAAAATAATGGCTCCGTTTAGCGAAAAAGAAAAAAGAAGTCCAATTTTTACCCTTCTGCTCATGTGCAAGTCAAATAGCCAACAAAAATCGATGTTTCTAACACACCTAGGCAGTATGTTATTGAAAGATGACCGGGGATTTGGTGTTTGCGAGTCTGTTCGGAAATAGCTTTCAAAATGTGTTTCCTACTCGATTTTCAGGCAAAAATTACAAAAAGCTCCAGGGGTTAAAGTGTTAAAACTTACCTGCTCAGAATTTAAATCCAGTGCAATAGGAAACACACATCTTTTGTTTTTGTCCCGATAGCATTTACATCTCCATTACTAGTGATATGGATACATTTAGTATTTGCTTGAAAAGATGTGTGGTTATAACTTGTGATACAATCATGTTTTCAGTGACAAGTAAAAGCTTGATAAATCAAAAAAATTGGTTTTAAATGTTGATACATAGTATATAAAAATTTAATAAATTATTTTTGTAAATTCATTAAATTTGTTTTGCAACAATGAAATGAGTGAACAGCAATAAAAAAAGGAACTCCTTTAAACAGAATTAACTGTATTTTCTATGCTGCTTAAATCCACGGATATATCACAGTTTCAATCAGGACAAGTGATTTTTTTCCCCAGTAGCTTGTATGTGATAATAGGATAGGATCAAGAAAGTTTTGCAAAAACATGAGAGAGTCAGAGTTTACAAGGTAAATTGAGTGATGTATAGATGGTTGCACCAACATAGATGAAAGGCTATGACCAGTTATAATATATCCACAGTCAACATATTGGTCTTTTATAGGTTATTTTTGGATATGACGTATGTTGTTGTAACATACTTGTCATTGTCCATCAGATATGCCCTAATTCTGATACTACTGTTTATGTTGTAAATTGACTAATTTTGAAGGCTGCAGTTTGCACTGTCAGTGTATCCCAGTGGGGTGAAAGTCTGAGAGTCAAAAATCCCCTTGGTGTCAGAATTGGTGGTCAGGCTAAGTAAAAAAAAAAAACTTGGGCATAAATGGGGGGGGGCATCACATTAAAATTTTGGGGGTCCCTGAAGCACAAATGAGGGTAAAGGGAAACACTGATTGTAAATTGATTTTGAAAGCTGCAGTTTACCTTGTACATTGATTTTGAATTTGCGCTTTAAATTGCCCATGGGATTTAAAAAGTGCTGTTTATATTGTAAATTGACTAACTTTGAAGGCTGCGGTTTACATAGTACATTGATGGCTGCAGGTTACATAGTTCATTGAATGATGCAGTTTACTTAGTTCTTTGAAGGCTGCATTTTCTTTTGATCTATTTTCAGGATTGTTGCAGATCATTTGTGAAAAAGGGAGTGCTGTGCTTGCTGATGATCTATCATTTTGGTTTGGGTCAAGGGATAGATTATGACTTTGATCTGACACTGCCTGAGTGGACTTTTTTGTTAATCATATCGAACAATAGAGCGGCAGAATGGCGGACACAGAGCAGCAGCTAAAAACGATTAAATCCATGCTACGATCAACATTAATAAGTAGCAAAGAGGGCATCCCAGCACACACACTTCTACGTGAGTAGCCATGTGCAAACGGGCACAGGATATAAGCATGTATAAACCTTAATCATTTGTCACTAACGTTTATTTGCACTAATATCATCTCATAAGATTGGTATAATACAACTACAGGCATGCATAAATCCATTGTGACAGTCTTCATTGTCAAGAGTGCATAAATAAATTGTCCATATTATGTGAGAAATATATTCATACAGAAGATCAGCCATTGCAAGCTTACATGTCGCAGCGAAGTAAATTGTGGTCTGTCACTTGAAGGACAGTAGTTGCCATTTTGTTTGCATGGTGTTTTCACAAGTGCTTTGTTTATTTTTGCCAGTAAGTAAAATGCAGGTACATTCGTGAATTTTTTCCACGGGCTTAGGCAGCATGTGTTGGTCAGGATTGAAACCAGTTGCTGATACTTTGGCATATGTGTCGACCATTATGATTTTGCCACAAGTCTTGGGGATAGTATCCTTAAGGTATGGAATTAAGTAATAGAAGCACAAATTATGGAAATATGATCATCAGCGGTAACATTTCGATACTGGTTTGTCCTTGTTTGATTTGGATATGGGTTTTATATTTAAGTGGAATTGGTCAGAGAACCAGACTAACTTTACTGGCATACTTCAGACACTTTATATTGTTGTGATTCAAATGTCTGCATGGTCAAGCTGTTGCTTATTTTGTTCTAAAACTTGGCAGGCAACAAGTGACCTGTTCTGATGAAAGGGATGGTAAACTCTTACAAAGGTTTTTGTTGTTGTGGGGTAACGCCATTTTTCAGCACATGATAGGCTATGCATGGCGGCCAGTATTAATGGTGGAGGAAGAACCCAGGTAAACCCTGGGAAGAACCACCACCCCACAAGAAGCTACTGGCAAGTTTTCTCACTTACCCACATTGGCCGAATCCTAGACTTGAACACACGCAGACAGAGGTGAGATGGCAGTGATCCGTAACGGAGAGCACTTTAGACCACTCAGCCACTTGGATCCCCTCAAAAAGGTTTTAATGGTGCTGACAGATATAAGGAAATATTCTGGTTCTTGGGGGAAAAGGGCAAAAGTTGTGTTTAGTGGGTATCATGTGTTAATTTGCCAGATAACAGGATGATCATTGTCATCACCCACATCAAATGTAATTTCTTTTTAAGGATTATGTCAGTTGGAGAGATAGCAAGAATCCATTGCGCTCCATCTGGTTTGGAACAGCAGTTTGTGAAACTGTGCTGGAGTTATTTAAGATTCAGCTAAAATTTACCGATTTTTGAGTTGAACACGATGTGTACTATTGCTGCACCATTCTTGAATCACACTTCTGGACTTTTAAATGCATGTTTTCCAGCTTGATGATATCATTACTTTGTTACACCTTACTGAAAACTGCTCCAACTTACGGAACATAATCGACTGCCATAATGAGAAGGCCTTAATAGATTGGCAGTGTTGCTTGTTGGTTACATCTCACTGGATTTCATTTATAGGAGAATAGGTAGTTCATAAGGAATCCATTTTGAACCAATCAATTGACTTGTAACTTTGATGAGAAAGTATAATGGCACAGGATTTTCCTGCCAATCCTAATGGATTGATTTCCTATAAAACTAAGGCAGAATTTTAATGAAAAGTCATCGAAACAGGCAAAAACTAACACTGACTTTGATAGGGAATACAGTTATAAAAACAGAGAGGAAGTTTAGGATACTGGTAGTAGGCATTTCCTTACCTCTAGGCCAATGAAGATGAAAGGATTGCATTGTGCAGTATGTGTATGTGGATTGCATTGTGAAGTATGTGTAGAAAGGTAGCATGCAGTTGCAGACTTAACCCTTTACCTCATGCAAGCGTCTTTGGACGCCTCTGCTCCATTCGCATGGAAGCGCCTTTGGACGCCTCTGCAAGATTCACATGGAAGCGCCTTTTGATGCCTGCTGTAAACATCAGTCATTTTGAGCTGGTTTTCGTAGCCACCTTCAGGGAAAACCCCCCTATTAGATACTACATTCATTTCTGCAAATGACAATTACATCAGGTCACATGGTTGCTATTTATGCACTGGTCGATATCTGCTATTTAAAGTAACTGGGTCATAATCTCCACTCTCCAAAATGGCGGTCGCGGATTTCATTCAGTACGTACGAAGTTTTCACGATTAGAATCAGTTCCATGAAATATTCAATAACTTAGGTAAAGGCTCTGATATTGATGTAGGCAGCAATTAGTTTTTATAAATTAGCAAATTCAGATGACTTAGTGATGTAGACGCACACGATAACCTTGTAAATTTTGAGTATCAGAGATTGCAGCTACAGTTGGTCACATGGCCTCACTGACATGATGAGTTATCTCTCGATTTAAAAGCACATAAAAAAATTCTTCCGTGAAAAATAATTACACAGCTTTAACAATTAGACTTTACTCTTAAATTTTTCCATATATAATAGATGTGTACCAAAAAGGTAAAATGGTTCAAATTGCTGTTAAATGTAACATACACTACATTGGGTAACAATTCACAGGCAGGATTTCAGTCAGTACTTATGAAGTTTACATGATTAGGATCTCAACTATGAATAATTCAATAACTTAGGTAAAGGCTCTGATATTTATGTTGGCAGCAATTAGTTTTTTTTGATTATCAAATTCAGATGACTTGGTGATGTAGACGTAGATGAAAAACATGTAAATTTCGAGTATGGGAAATGGCAGCTACGGTTGGTCACGCAGCTTGACTGGCATGATGGTGAACAGGTTCTTTCTCGATTTTAAAGCACATCAAAAATTCTTTTCTGAAAAATAATTACACAGCTATAACAATCAGACTTTACTCTTAAATTTTTACACGAGGTAATAGATGTGTACCAAAGATGTAAAATGCTTAAAGCTGCTGTTAAACATAACATACACTACATTGCTTAACAGTTCACAGGCAGGCCTATACGTATGCTGTTGACTAGATAACAGTTGTTCTATTTATAGTGCGCTGCACTTTGTCACTATGCTGTATGAGGTAAAGGGTTAAGGGGTGCAGTATGTGTAGAAAGGTAGCATGCAGTTGCAGACTTAAGTTGTGGATTATTGGCAAGAGATATCATCGCAAGAAAAGACAGCTAACACATTAAGAAAATTGCAAAGCACAATACCTCATGGAAAATTTGATCATGAACAATCCTAATCAGAAAAAAAAAGTTGAGGTTGCTTGAGACAGTGGGATCAGTAAATACGTGAGTCAAACCGAGCACTGCAAGATGCTGTTTAACATGGTAAATGGTATAACAAAAGGGAGAAAATCATCTTCTGACCAATTTCTTTTGAGTTGAGCCAGGAAAAGATCACACTAGTATAGATTTCGTAAACAGTTTTTCTAATGTCCAACTGAAAAATGCCATGTAAAAGCTATCTAGAGCCAATTCGTGTCCATCCTGTGTGATGCCACAATTGATTCAGCACTTTTAGACAAGAATAACACTAGTGTAAACTTGGGGGCAAAGAACTGTGTTGTTAAGAGGCTTTCAGACACTGTTGATAATCCTGTCATCATGACATTCATTGTACTGTGTGGCATATCGAAAGGATACTGTTACGTCTAAATTTCATAAGATCATGAAAAACCCAAACAAGCATTCAGATTTTCCAAAATATAACTTATTTAAGTAAAACATAAAATCAAACAAAGTGAAAGAATTAAATATAAGTTAACAATGTATGAATTCCTAGAATGTAATCCTAATTGTACAATTGATTTATCACTGATATGGAAGCTGTTCCAAGGTATTCTGAATGTAGCTTCTAAAGTGCTTATGCATTACCATGATATCACCACTGAATTTAACACAGTTATTAATCCAGATGGTTTTCCTTCAGTATAATCACGTGAACAAAGAATACTACTGAAGTCCATGTAAGTTTTACATAATCCTTGAATACAATCACATAATCCCAATGTACTAACTGTTTAAATCAATGATTATACACTCGGCTATAT